>JAWWNI010000621.1:0-1200000 GCA_034642065.1 Darevskia nairensis | reverse complement strand
CAAATGTTCTTGATGCTGCTTCTAGGGAAGCTTTTAATGTTTGATGGATTATTGTGTTTTAGTATTTTGTTGGAAGTTGCCCAGAGTGGCTGGGGAAGCCCAGCCAGATGGGCGGGGTATAAATAATAAATTATTATTATTATTATTATTATTATTATTATTATTATTATTATTATTTATTATTATGTCTATCTGTGCTGATTAGGCATGTGTGCATAGGCTCACATGGTCAAAACCACATAGACAGTGCATAGGAATGGGAGGTATCAACAGCCCTGAGGTTTGCAGAAGTACATAAAAAGCTGGTGGGAAAATAGACCTCAGGGGGACTCCCCCCCCCCGCAAAAAATAAATAAATCATCAGCCCAATGAAAACTGAGCATGTTCAGAGTCCATGAAATGCTGACTAACTATTTGCAGGGGAATTGGATGGGAAGGGGGAATGAAGGACAGGATCACTTCAAGCTGCAACATTTTGTTGTGGGTTGCACTTGATGTATTTAATAAAGGTTCTGATAACACATCAGTCAGAACTCATATGAAGCCTGGCTTTTAGAAATGGATAAACTGCTACATTCTGACATGCCTTAATGACTGGAGTTTGGAGGATTTATCTGTTGTTGTAATTATTAAGTGTGTGTGTGGCAACTGAGATTTACTTTAGTTTGTCCCAAATTTACTTTAGCTTGTCCCAAATTCTTCAGTTCAGAAACCAATTGATCTTGTGGTTCTGTTTTTAAGTCATATCCCATCACTTCAAGAAATGCTTTAAAAGTTTTTTTCCTGTGCTTTGTAATAGCTGAATGTAAACCTCCACTTGACACAGTATTTTTCTCTGGAGGTAGTTCACGCCATCGGCTGTGTATTATGAAGCGATGGGACATCTGTTGAACCAGAGCGTGCTTTCTAAAAATGCAAAGGGTTTATATTATAAAATTCCAGTGTATGCCACCCCTACAAATCATACTTGCCCTTTTATATACTTTGCTCAACATTGGGTATGTTTTCCTCCCCATAGTGTACTAAAGGTAGATCCACAGCAGAAAAGCGAACCCTTCTTTGACGTTGTTGGCATTGTAGACCCGTTGTCGAGAGAAGCACAGAAGCTGTCACATTTACTGATTGTAAGATCATATTGATTTCTTGCATGCAATTCCGGCTTTGTGATTTAGTTAAGAGCTGTGTAGTGCAGAATGCTGTTGGGGGGGGGGGTGAAGGAGAGGGAGAGGGAGAGGGAGAGGGAGAGGGAGAGAGCAAACAAACCAGATTCCAATCCTCATTTGACCATGAAATTTACTGGGTGAGTTTGGGCCACTTCTCTCTTTTAAGCTAACCTCCTTCATAAGATGATTATGTATATATGTACGTTTCTGAGCACAATTCAGAGTGTTGGTGCTGACCTTTAAAGCTCTAAACGACCACTGCCCAGTATACCAGAAGGAGCGTCTCCACCCCATCGTTCAGCCTGGACACTGAGGTCCAGCTCCGAGGGCCTTCTGGCAGTTCCCTCACTGCAAGAAGCTAAGTTACAGGGAACCAGGCAGAGGGCCTTCTTGGTAGTGGCGCCCGCCCTGTGGAATGCCCTCCCATCAGATGTCAAGGAAATAAACAACTCTCTGACTTTTAGAAGACATCTGAAGGCAGCCCTGTTTAGGGAAGTTTTTAATGTTTGATATTTTATCGTGTTTTTAATATTCTGTTGGGATCCGCCCAGAGTGGCTGGGGAAACCCAACCAGATGGGCGGGGTATAAATGTTTATTATTATTATTATTATTATTATTATTATTATTATAAATTTATTTATTTAGCATGGGGGAATATTTAATTTGAGGTGGATTTAGGGCAATGCAACCACTTCTGTTGCACTTGGGTATGGTGTAAGAAGTTGCATACAAATAAATTTATATGTACGATGAAAGTGTCGGGAATTACGTTGTTGCCCCATGCAAATTGTTGTGCTTAATTCTGGGTAGGGAAAGATCTCACACAAAACAATTTCGTTAATACGAGAATTGTTTCTGTTAGTTCCTTGGTCAGGTTGTCAACATGAAACTGAGGCTGTTTATGAACTGTAGATTCAAGCTGTCAGAGGCACCTTTGAAAAGGTAAGTAGCACGTGAAAGTTTATTAATGAAATGTGCCCCATAATATGGTTCCCACTTAGAAGTAGTTGCCTTGCCTAATGACTTTACTCAGCTATTCCACAATCTTCTGCTAGACTCATTTACGTTTTGCCACTCTGTTGCTTCCCGATCGCAACTTTCCTTCTCTCCAAATCTTCCTTTCCTTCTATTTGGAATTATTGTGAGTAATTTTGCAAGTATTGCCACAAATACTTGATCTTCCAGTCCTTTCATGTACCCAGGCATTAACACCCACTTCCTGCTTCTCTGAATTCTTAAATAAATGTGCACATTGGTTGACTGCACTCTGTTAGAAACATGCTTAGCATAAATGCAGCAACTCGTCGCTTGGTGCTGGTGCTTATAAAACATTAGTGGGTATTAATGCAGAAAAATGGTCCTTTAAGCAAAGTATATCCTCATAGAAAGAAAGCTTATAATTGTAATCACTTTATAATTGGAATCGCTTATCGGAGCTCATCATATTACCATTTATTTATCATTTTTGCTGTATTTGCTTTCTGCCATGTAACCAACAGCCAGGAAGCCCTTTCCTTTTGCCAAAATAATTAGATCATTTGTTACAATATTATGAGTTTTCTGTGACTTGTATTTGCTTTCTCCCAGGCATAAAATGGGTTCTGGGCAGGAAAATTAATCATTGTGTGCCTCATGTTTTTGAAGGGCTTGTTCACTTGCCCTATATAATAGGGCTGTCGCGTTCAGCTGGCTAATGCTGGCGTCCTGAGTTGCGTGTTCTGTTTTTCAAAGGGCTGGTAACACCGGCCGCGTTCTTGGCACGTGTTGACAGTGAAGAGAATGTGTTTGTTGAGGGCTCGGCTGGTAATTGTGGCCCAGGAATCCGACCTGAGCTAGAAGAACTATAAAGCCTGTGGAAATTAAAAATAAAGAAAGGGAGCAAAAGATCTCCTACACTGCTTTGTCGCTTGTGGATTAGCTGCTTCAAAAATAGCAGCATTTGCGTGCTCGGCAATGATGAATGTATAAAATAGGATCAGAGGATTCAGAGGTGTTTTAAAAAAGTTGTTATGCAAACTTTTCAGTTGCGTCTTGCCCTTCCTTTCCTGCTCTTTCCCCTTTAACACTGACGTTCGTATCCTTGCCGTAGTTTTTATCGTTTTGTTCTGGAGCCCGAACTTGTTTCAGGGGCCAGTGGTTCCTTTCCTCTTGCACCGGGAGCAAACTTCTTTGAAATGCCGGAATCCCTTCTCCTGACCCTCAACATGATAACTCCAGAAAGCTGGCTGGTTGAAGCGGTGAACAGTTCTTACGACCTTGATAACATTTATTTGAAAGATGTAAGTACTGTTTTCTAAACGTATGCGTAGGAATTGCACAAATGCACAATTGACAGATTAATAATTCTTCCCTCCCTTTACAAAAACGTTCAGGATTTGTGTTTTCTTTAGGACTTGCAGGCCAAAAATGCCTCAAGAAAAATAACAAGACTTGATAAATGTTTGCCCTGTTTCAGATACATTTAGGGAGAATCAGATAGATAGATTTAGTGACAAAAGAAGCTTTTTGAATGTGTACTAAGCATGTAACCAAGAAGGAGCGGAAGCCATAACTTGATGTGTAAGTAGTGAATTGTTCTATTTTCAAACTTCTTTACAGCATACCTAAGGATTTGCAGTTGCACTATATGCCTTTACAGTGTAAATTCTGGGTATGTTTTTCTATAGCTCATCATAGACTGTTTTTGAAACACTTGCCTGACAGTATAAGAAGTTTTGTATTGGTGGTAGAACGAGTTGATGGCAATAAACCAGGAGTCTTGCTGAGTTACACACATTTATGTATTTTGCCTCTCCTTATATTACAAAGAACATTGCTTTGTTTCCATTATTTTGGCGTGGGTTTATTTTTGCCTAAGGATAAGTATTTTTGTATTCAATAAATTTGTAAGAGTACCGTAGCTTCCTGATCCTAACTGTTTATCCAGCTGCTGCCACTAATGGCTAACAAGCTTAGGTATTTGCAAATACTTGGACTAGCTTAGGGCCCCACCAAAATGAAAACGTGACAGGGGATTTTGGATTAATCACTTTTTAGGCAGGGTACATCTAGGTTAAAAACAATAAAGCTGACATTTTCTGTCTGGGAACTCTGAAGAACATGGAGTCAACCCTGTTGTGCAATACATTTTTCATATATTTGGAGGAGAGTAGTAAATAAGCAAACCTACTACTGAATTTTGCTGCATTGGCATACAGTACCAAAAAGCAGTAGAGGAATGGCCCTTAACTCTGTGGTAGAAATTCCCTGGCGTCTCCAGGTAGCATCTCCTGGTAGAGAACCCTGTCTAGACCCTTCTACCAGTCAGTGCAGAGAATACTGAGCTACCCTGTTTTCCCTTTTTTAATACGTAGTCATAAAGTAAGCCATGGCAGGGTATTTTTACCTTTGTGAGAAGTAAGACGTACCCCCAAAGTAAGCCATGGTGCCGCCATTGTTCCCGTCGCCTCCTCAGCCCCTCCTGCGTGCGCAGGGAGCCAGCGAACCAGTGAGAGGCACGGGGGGGAACGCGCCTCTTGCAGAATTCTGCCCCCCTGCTTAGTGCGCAGGGAGAGGCGCGGGGGGGGGGGGAAGACGCCTCTTCCTGCCCCGCCTGTTCCCCGTGCGCAGGGAGCCAGCGAACCAGCGAGAGGCGCGGGGGGGAAACGCGCCTCTTGCAGAGTTCTGCCTTGCCTGCTCAGCGCGCAGGGGGAGACTGTACCGTACCATACTGACGTAATAAAATAAATAAGGCAGGATTGTAGATCATAAAAATTAAAATGACATTTTTTTCTTACCTGCACTGATGATAGTCATTGTTTGGATGGGGGGCTTTTATCCATTTCCACAGCCACACAATCAATCAATCAATCAATCAATCAATCAATCAATCGGTAGCTGAACTGGGTTCCACAGTCACAAAAACAAATTAACCCAAAAAGCCTCAAAAACCAAAATAAATAGCAAAAACAAAAGCAACAAACTTAATCCGTTCCGGAAGTCCGTTTGACTTCCGAAATGTTTGAAAACCAAGATGCAGCTTCTGATTGGTGCAGGTGCCCCAGAAACAAAAGCTGACAACCGTATCGGACATTTGGCTTCCGAAAAACGTTCGAAAACTGGAACACTTCTGGGTTTTCGGTGTTTGGGAACCAAGGCGTTTGAGAACCAAGGTGCCATTGTATACGACGGCACCCTATGTTCCTAGCTTCTTAAGAGAAGCAAACTTCCTAAAAGATGCATGATGAATTCTGGTTAAAAAACTGAATGTCAGTTGAAATTGTAGCTGCTGCAAAATGAATTAATTCTTGGACAGCTGGAGGAAGGGACCCTCCCCCCCCCTTCTGCCTTATTAGAAAGGACAGAGCTTAAATACAGTGGAAGCAAGGTTGAATCAGATCTAATGCCTCCAGTAAGACAGCCTTCTGCGCAGGTCCATAGCCAAAACGTTTGACTATCCGTATATGCTTCCCACCCCCTAATTTCTGGAATTCTAAACCAATGAAATTGTGCATTTTCACAGGTTGAGAGTGTTGTTTCAGCAGAGTATGAGCTGGAGTATTTGTTGCTTGAAGGACATTGTTTTGATGTAGCCACTAGACAGCCAACTCACGGACTGCAGTTCACTTTGGGAACTAGGAAAAATCCTGTTAAAGTCGACACCATTGTGATGGCCAATCTGGTAGGTTCTGGCTAAGCCTGGTGATGGAATACTTTATTTGACCAAATGCCTATTATTGCCTACCTAAACACAACTGGTCCATTATTATTTGATTCTTTTATTCTTTAGGGCCCAGAAATGATGGTTAATTATAACGGTACATATGGCTGTTTCAGACAAGCTGAAGATTTTGCTTCTGCTTTTGACTTACTACTACAGCTTTGTGTTGCATCTGAACACGAACAGACTGCTGTTAATCTTAACTATGGTTTATTAAAACAAGCCAAATTCCTAACATGGTTATGTCATGTTTTTGTGAGCTATAGTTAAGTGTGACCACAGTTTAGGATATAGATCCTGCATTGCAGTGGATGACCCTTGGTGTCCCTTTGAACTCTACAATTTTGTGATCCTATGACCCAACACTAAAGTGTTTAATAAAAAATGGAATGGGACAGGTTTGTTTTTTTAAGGGGTCAAGGATTTCATGAGACTCATTCTACATGCAAATACAGGGGCAATAGCAGAAAAATGCTCTGTTTTCAGGTCACTGCCCCATGATATTATGTAGGATGTGGTGCCATGAGTAGAATTTCCCCAGTGGTTCTAAGACAGGCATGGCCAAACCTGGCCCTCCAGATGTTTTGGGACTACAATTCCCATCATCCCTGACCACTGGTCCTGTTAGCTAGGGATGATGGGAGTTGTAGTCCCAAAACATCTGGAGGGCCAAGTTTGGCCATGCCTGTTCTAAGTGATCTTCACAGTTCTATAAAGGGGCCATGATTAATGTTAACACTGGTTTATTTAAAACAAACCAGCTTGATCAACCATGGTTTGAAGTTGGCTTGTTCCAAAAACTATAACCGCTGGTTGTCAGATTTAGAGAATGTGACTGGCTGCAGGCCAACTAAAATAGAAGTGAGCTTCCAAACTCTGCTTCCTGGACTACACTCAGGGAGGAAGAACAGGCAAATCTGGGGGCAGGCTAGGCTTTGTTGAACACAGCCATCGTTTACAAAGACAGTGTTCTCCCCTCCTGCTTTCAAAGCAATATTTTCATTTTGTTTTTGTCCCCCCCCCCCCTTTGTAGGGTTATTTTCAGTTGAAAGCAAATCCAGGTGCTTGGATTTTGAGACTACGTGAAGGAAGATCCGAAGAAATCTACCAAATATATAGGTAAGCCATAACATTTGCTAATGGTGTGGCAGTCACTGGAATTGCTGCAGAGAAACATTCAGGCATCAGCACAACTCTGTTCACTCTACTGTTTGCAACAGCACAGTCTGACTAGGTGTTTTGACTAACCTTGCTTGCTCCCTGCATCTTCTGAAGGAATGATGTTCACCAAACTGTCCTGGTTCAAAGAGAAGCCTTTGGAAGAATTCACGTTCTTCTCACTTCATCTGAATTGTGAATTTGGCAGTCTTAACAGTACAGTCCCCAGCTTCAAGACTTAGGAATGTTACATGATTACAGTGTCTTACTGCAAAAGGTTTAAAATCACAGGAATAAAAATTCCGTAACGGGTATAAACAGGGAGTTTAACATCCTTAGCATCCTCGCTTCTTTAAATAAGGAAAGATAATTTCAGAAACGGGGTAAATTAAAAGAAACAAACATATGCAGATTTGCTTACTCGTTTATTTTATGTTGCAGAGTTCAGCTTTTCTTGGTACAGAATTTGGGCTTATTATTTAAAGCACATGCATAACCACCATGCAATTGAAAAGAAGTGCACTAAATCTGATAGAATTTGTTGGAATTAAACATAACAGTAGGCTGGTTTTTGGGTGCACTAAACGATCTGTTTTTTTTAAAAAAGAAATGTATTAGTATTCAGGTTACTAATCTCCTTGAAATTATTCTTTAAAAATAAAATAAAAGCTCCTTTGCTATTTAGACATTTACGGTGACACTATTCATGACGGCGATCATCGTTTTGAAGCAGCTGCACCTGTAAACCAGAATTTCTTATGCAGTGTAACTATGGATGACGCCAGATCTAAATTTGGCATCTCTCAAGTGACAAGATTTCAGTCTAATTATTATGATTCATTTGCAGTTCAATCCAGTGCTTCTCTATTTATAGTGCTGTCAGGCACTGCAGGGCTTGGATCAGGAACCCTGCAGGTCAGAGACAGGTTTGCTACTGCCTTCACCATTTGGGCTGCTGAACTCCACAAATGCTGGTGGTCTGGGGAATATTTGACAAATGAAGCATAACTCTTTCAAACAACGGCTTCAGCTGAGAGGGTAGATGGTTATCAAAGAATTCTGTGTCGGGAGGGGGGAATTACAATAACATTTAGAAATTAAATTGCTCATTCTTTAAATTGATATCCCCACATATGTAAATTTGTTTCTTATTATTGTCTTGGATCTTAGGCAAGTCAATTGGCACTTTTGAAAAGAAAAAGGGGGGGGGGGAAAGATCAACAACTTTTGGGGTTTCCTGGTTTATACTTTTTGAAATATGGCAACCCTATTATTATTGTTTAAATCTTGACCCTGTCTATTGATAGCTTTTTATTGTTTTGTACATTTGTACTAGAAGAGTAGGATAAAAATGCTCTAATAATGAAAGAAGGTAAATATGTGTCTACTCAGAAGTAAGTTCCTGTGTTCAATGGGTCTTACTTTCAGGTAATTGTATGAAGGATTGCTGCCTAGGAAAATAAAAGAAAGCAATAAACTGGGGTTTCTGGAATCCAGATTCTGAGCAATTTATCTTAAAGCTGGGTAGGTTTCCTGAAATATGTGTTGATATTACATTAATCAAGAGACGTGGGTGGTGTTATGTTTCATCTCTCACTTCAGCCCCAAGCTTTTTAATGGATTTTTAAAATAAGTGAACCTGCCATTGTTTAGAAGATGTTTAAAAATAAGTGAACCATTTAACAGTGATGCTCTAATCAAGCAACGCTCCTCCCCAAAGTAATGCAGCTCTCTTAAGCTCAGCGTTATAAATGATTGAACGTTTAAAAAGTGGTAAGATTTTAGAAGGAGATAACATATTGTTGTTCTCAAATCGAAGGCTGTACAAATAATATTAATTCATGAATTGAATTCGGGGGGGGGGGTAATTTTTGACTCCTTTTGTTACAACAACAACAACAACAACAACAATTTATTATTTATACCCCGCCCATCTGGCTGGGTTTCCCCAGCCACTCTGGGCGGCTTTCAGCAGAGCATTAAAATACAATAATCTATTAAACATTGAAAGCCTCCCTAAACAGGGCTGCCTTCAGATGTCTTCTAAAGGTCTGGTAGTTGTTGTTCTCTTTGACATCTGAAGGGAGGGCGGGGTATTCCACAGGGCGGGCGCCACTACCGAGAAGGCCCTCTGCCTGGTTCCCTGTAACTTGGCTTCTCGTAGTGAGGGAACCGCCAGAAGGCCCTCGGCACTGGACCTCAGTGTCCGGGCTGAACGATGGGGGTGGAGACGCTCCTTCAGGTATACTGGACCGAAGCCATTTAGGGCTTTAAAGGTCAGCACCAACACTTTGAATTGTGCTCGGAAACGTACTGGGAGCCAGTGTAGGTCTTTCAAGACCAGTGTTATGTGGTCTCGGCGGCCGCTCCCAGTCACCAGTCTAGCTGCTGCATTCTGGATTAGTTGTAGTTTCCGGGTCACCTTCAAAGTTAGCCCCACGTAGAGCGCATTGTAGTAATCCAAGCGAGAGATAACTAGAGCATGCACCACTCTGGCGAGACAGTCCGCGGGCAGGTAGGGTCTAAGCCTGCGTACCAGATGGAGCTGGTAGACTGCTGCCCTGGATACAGAATTAACCTGCGCCTCCATGGACAGCTGTGAGTCCAGAATGACTCCCAGGCTGCGCACCTGGTCCTTCAGGGGCACAGTTACCCTATTCAGGACCAGGGAGTCCTCCACACCTGCCCACCTCCTGTCCCCCAAAAACAGTACTTCTGTCTTGTCAGGATTCAACCTCAATCATACCCGGTATCCCAGCTGCAACTGATGACATGGGTGTTTACCTTCAGTGCTGTTTGTCAAACTGAGCATTTTGCACTGACATTTGACTACCTAAGGAACAAAATAAAAATGGCTGCTTAAACTGAAGGAACACCAGGATCTTAGGTCGTTTGGACATTTGAACTGGCTACCTGGGTCCTTTTTCTTCTCTCCCATTGCTGACTGTGAGGCAAGGAGTCGTTATGTCTAACAGTTGTGGGGACTTCCAACTATTAGAGACTCAAGAACTACATCAAATATGTATTACAGGAATACAGTAAACAGATACAATAGAACAAGCCACAACTTTGGCTTGTGCATTCCCTCCTATCCTTGTCACAGCGACAAGGAGGAGTTTCCATTTTTACTTAACCACAGCTTGTTGCATTGTCTCAACAAAGAAACTGTATTATTGATTGATTGAATTTAAACCTGGAGGTCTCAGGGCAGTTCACAGGATAAAATAAAAATATAAAACCACAATATATGTAATCAAAATAAAAACAACAACCCAATAACACACCCCAAAGAAATAAAAGACCATGTTCTAAAAGGGCATAGGATGTCAATTAGGTCAACCAAAGGCCTGGTTAAAAAGGAACGATTTTGCCTGGTGCCTAAAGATATATAATGAAGGCGCCAGGCAAACTTCTCTGGGGAGAGAATTCCACAGATGGGGAGCCACTGCAGAGAAGGCCCGTTCTCGTGTTGCCATCCTCCGGACCTCTCGAGGAGGCGGCACATGAAGGAGGGCCTCAGAAGATGATCTCAGGGTCCGGGTAGGTCCATATGGAAAGAGGCAGGTCCATATGGAAAGAGGCGGTCCTTGCGGTATTGTGGTCCTGAGCCGTTTAAGGCTTTATAGGTCAAACCAGCGCTTCAGAGGCAGCCCTACGTATAACACATTGCTGTAATCTAACCTTGAGATTACCAAAGCATAGACAACAGTGGTTTGGCTATCCCTGTCCAGATAGGGGCATAGCTGGGCAAACTGTAGTTAAGAGTAACTATGTCTTGTGTGAAACAAGCCAACTACAAACCATTAACACTGACCATAGTTCAGGGTTCAGAGAACACACTAAAATATGGTTAATGAAAATGGCAAGTGAACAGTTATGAATTCTTCATCATAGCTGCACTGAACGAGTGTGTGAGCCCAATGGTTTGCTGCAGCTTGTTCCTTCCATGGAACAGAGCCAGTGTGGTGTAGTGGTTAAGAGCGGTAGACTCTAATCTGGGAGACCGGGTTCGAGTCTCCACTCCTCCACATGCAGCTGCTGGGTGACCTTGGGCCAGTCACACTTCTTTGAAGTCTCTCAGCCCCACTCACCTCACAGAGTGTTTGTTGTGGGGGAGGAAGGGAAAGGAGAATGTTAGCCGCTTTGAGACTCCTTCGGGTAGTGATAAAGCGGGATATCAAATCCAGACTCTTCTTCTTCTTCCATGCTGTCGCTAAATGTTTGGTGGACAACTTGTGATGCCCTGCCTAATTTCCTATGGTTGTGCAAATCCTGGAGCCACAGAAAGGAGTGGGGGAAATAGTAGGGGACAGCAAACAGTGATCAGTTCAGACCTCTGACAAGGGCAATTTGTTCTCCGGCCCCCAGCAGCCTGCTGATCAGGGAGGAAAGGGGGAGATGACCCTGCCCACTTTTGGTGTTAGCCCTGCCCACCAGTAGCGAACTGCTGCTGGCAGATGACCCCGTTGGGAACACAACCCTCAACAGAAGAAAAAAAAAGTTTCCCACCCTTGTTCCAAGCAACGGTTTAGGATTATGTCTGAACACAGTCAATGCCTAAGGCGAAACTCCTTTGTTATTTTTGCTGTTGGATGCTGCATGTGGTTTATGTAATCTTGTTCTATTTATACTATTGAAATGTGGATTTTTGGACTTGTTATTGTATTTTTGTTTTCCTATGCTGTTGTTGTTGGAGGTCTCAGGGTGGCTCACAGAAAAAAATCAAAATATAAAACCACAAAATATATAATCAAAATTATAGTTTGTTACTATGCTATTGTTTTAGCTGTGTTATGAAATGGTTTTTGTAGTGTTTGCTTGAAATGCATCCTGTTACTATGCTTTAAGCTACTTTGAACATGGTGTGTGTGTGTGTGTGTGCGCGCGCGCGCGTGTGCGCAAAAGCCACATACAAATAAAATGAATGAATTCCAGATGCAGTGGTTAGGAATGCTTGTCTATTCCTTTCCTTACAAATCTTGGTCTGGCAACTAAGCAAACTAGCCATAAAGGTAAAGGTAAAGGGACCCCTGACCATTAGGTCCAATCGTGACCGACTCTGGGGTTGCGGCGCTCATCTCGCATTATTGGCTGAGGGAGCCAGCATACAGCTTCCAGGTCATGTGGCCAGCATGATCAAGCCGCTTCTGGCAAACCAGAGCAGCACACGGAAACGCCATTTACCTTCCCGCTGGAGTGGTACCTATTTATCTGCTTGCACTTTGACGTGCTTTCGAACTGCTAGGTTGGCAGGAGCAGGGACCAAGCAACGGGAGCTCACCCCATCAGAGGGATTCGAACCGCCGACCTTCTGATCAGCAAGCCCTAGGCTCAGTGGTTTAACCCACAGCGCCACCCACGTCCCAAACTAGCCATACAGAACTATAAATCTTGGTTTGGCAACTAAGCAAACTAATCATATTGGAATATCTACATACTGGGGAACAAATAAACAAAATGCTGTCTATTTATGTTTGTCCGGTCTGCAGCTTGTCTTGCTTCCTAAAACAGAGTGACGTTGGATACAATTGCCAATAGATTACAACAGGAGAAGTTGCCTTTATTGTAAGAAGTGTTTCTGGCTGTTAGTCAATGTCTTAAAGCTGGTTTTGACATCTTCTTTTGTGGTGTGTCTGTTGGTGATATTCTAGACATGCTTGCCTTAGGAAGAATCATTCTGAAGGCTTGCTGAGAAGGGCCCAGATATTTGCAAGAGATTACCAGATAGTTTTTTGGCTTCTTTTCTAAGAATGCCTTAAGCGGGGTGGGGGCTCTACTGAGGCTGAATCAGTAAGTTGTCTTTTGTGCAAGAAGCCAGTCTTTTGCATGCAGAGATACTCGAGGGGAGAGATTGGTATTGGCAACTAGGCTTCAGAGACTTGGCAACAGGAGTTTTCCAAATAGCCACTTTTTGCTTTTCAGTGTGATTAGGATTATTCATTCAGTGAAGGTACAACTGCATATTTTGCATTTAGAATTAGCTTTTAAAGACGCTGAGCCTGTAGCTTGTGGATAACTGATAGCTCAAGTGTGTGTTTTCGTGCCAGGTGGCCTCCAGTAGATAGACTTTAGCTCAGGAACTCAGCTGTTGAGCATAATAGCACCGTATTGATTTATGCTTTGTTGAACCAACTTGCTTGCTAAATTGATATGACCTTCCCCCAAAATTTATCCTTCCGCCAGCAGCCTCCGCTGGAAGCATATAAATGTGGAAAACTTCCTAAATTAGTAAGCTGGTACAAACCATGCTGTGAACAGGCAGTTTTCATTCTCATCTGAGCAAAACATTCTACTTCTTTATGTTGTGATTAAAAAAGAAGTGGGTTTTTCCTAATCCGAAGTTAAAATAACTTAACTTTTCCCTCCTCCTAGGCATGAAGGAACTGATTCTTCTGAAGTTTCAGAAGAGGTTGTTGTGGTACTAAATAGTTTCAGCAGCAAAATCATCAGAGTCCAGGTACGTATGCTAATAAAATCTTACAGGAACAATTTTATGTTTCATTTCTTTATTTTCAGTGAGGTTAGTTTGGCATGGAACTTAGTACAGTCGTACCTTGGAAGTTGAACGGAATCCGTTCCAGAAGTCCGTTTGACTTCCAAAACATTTGGAAACCAAAGCATGGCTTCTGATTGGAAGCTCCTGCAGCCAATCGGAAGCCCCATCGGACATCCAGGTTCCAAATATGTTCGCAAACCAGAACAGTCACTTCTAGGTTTGCGGCGTTTGGGAGCCAAAACATTCGAGAACTAAGCTGTTTGAAAACCAAAGTACAACTGTAATGGTGCCTGGTGGGTGCTGTCTGCTGACAACTCAATTTGTTCTTGTGTAGGTGCAGAAAAAACCTGATGAAATTCATGAAAGCCTCTTGAGTGACGGGGCAGCGGAAGAAGAGGAAGATTTCATGATTAGGTAAACTGGCTTGTTTGCATTGGGGCAAACCAGCACATTTGATTTTCCTTTTGGGGGAATTGAAGGCTGATTACTTAGAAGAAACTGGGCCTTCCTCAATGAAGATGTTAAACATTATTTTATGTACAGCAGTGTAGTGTTGCATTTTGCTGTGCTGAAATTTACCACGATGGTCCCCATAGCCATCTTCCCCCTCCCGTCCCAGGAAAAGTCCAGAAATACAGGCAGTTTTGTTGATCATGCATATCTTCAAAAGCAGCAATGCGTAGTACAATATCTATTTTATTAGGAACAACTGATGCAGAAAGTTTCTTCACTATGGACATTATTAGGGGCATTTATTACTCCATTCTTCAGGCTCCCAGAACAAGTAGCAAAGATTTTTGAATGGGCAGAATGATAACATAGGGACATTGAAATGAGCAGAGCAGCCAGAGTGTATTACTTCCAGCCAGACCAGGAAAGAAAGAACAATTTAAAAATGTGAAGATTTAAAAAGAGAGCCAAGGTGCTAGAGGTGGTTAGGGTTGGGTCAGGAGAACCAGGTCCAAATCGCCACTTGGTAATAATAATAATAATAATAATAATAATAATAATAATAATAATTTATTTATACCCCACCCATCTGGCTGGGTTTCCCCAGCCACTCTGGGCGGCTTCCAACAGAACATTAAAATGCAGTAATCTATTAAAAATTAAAGGCCTCCCTAAACAGGGCTGCCTTCAGGTGTCTTCTAAAAGTCTGGTAGTTGTTTTTCTCTTTGACATCTGGTGGGAGGGCGTTCCACAGGGTGGGCGCCACTACCAAGAAGGCCCTCTGCCTGGTTCCCTGTGGCTTTGCTTCTCGTAGTGAGGGAACCGCCAGAAGGCCCTTGGAGCTGGACCTCAGTGTCCGGGCAGAACAATGGGGGTGGAGACGCTCCTTCAGGTACACTGGACCGAGGCCGTTTAGGGCTTTAAAGGTTAGCACCAACACTTTGAATTGTGCTCGAAAACTTCACTGAACTTCACTGAGTGGCCTTGGGCAGTCACAGCCTTTCAGCCTAACCTACCTCACATGTTTTTTGTGAGGGTACCTTGGAGGAAAGAAGGGATAAAAACGTATTCAATAAAATTAAAAAGACCTGGACAAATAATAAATTTCTTCACATGGTACTGAAAATACGTTAAATTCAGCAGCAGCCGAGTCCTCCCCTGGTGATATTATTGCACGGTTTGGGCAACACAACCGAAAAGGGCCATGTCTTGGGGCAATAAAACAGTGTTCTGCAGACTTCTCTGGGCTCTCGTGCCTTCCTCCTTTTTCTTCTTCTTTTGTCTTTATGTTCAATTTTAAATGCCAGCTGAATAATGCTCTTTTTGAAGTTCTACAGGTGGGACTCAAAAAGCAGAAAACGAGAAGAAAATGGATATGTTAAATATCTTTTCTGTTGCTTCCGGCCATTTGTATGAACGGTTTTTAAGGTAACTGATTCTTTTTGTTGTTGTATTTTGGGATAGGATTGTGTTTTTCCTCTGTGTTTTAACTTTGAAAGTGGAGTGAAGTATTTAACATGGAGCTTTTGAGTGCTGGGGGCAGGTTGCATGAACAGTATAAGCAAGACGTGTAGTTTAAGAGGCTTGTTACAGGATTTTTTATTTCCAGTTGTAAATATCTCAAATACCTGTATAAAGTTACCTTCCGGCATCTCTGTGGCAATGTTATGCTCTGCATATGCCAAAATGTTCACCAATGAGATTTTTTCCCCTCTCCAGAATTATGATGCTCTCAGTTCTGCGCCACACCAAGACACCGGTTAAATTTTGGTTTCTGAAAAATTATCTGTCACCAACATTTAAAGTAAGTACCGGTACACTTATCTCCCTGTTAAATTAAAAACTTTTGTGAGCCATGAAAATAATAGCAGACTCTTGTTAGCAGAAAGATATCAGTATTCTGAGATCACAAATCAAAACTTATATAGAGTAACATCAACATGCATTTTTCAACTTTTTAATGTGATCTTTGTCTAGATGGCCTTTGAGAGAGACATTCGTCATCATTGTCTGTGCTTTAAATTCTGTCAGGGCAATTTGTAACTTTTAAAACTCTTTCTTGAGTAAAATCCAGTTCTGAGCAGTTTTATTTCACAAAAGGTTTGGTAACTTGAAAGTGTCACATTGCCGCTAAGAAGATCTGGTTCTTCTATGATTCTTAACTATAGAGCAGGAAATGATGGAACAGGGCCACTTATTACATAACAGGCCAATGCCCAAACTGCAGTTTAAGATTGAGCCATGGGATCACAAATGTTCCCTTCAGTCACAGTTAAGGGATACATCAACATCGTGGCTAAGTGCAGTTAACACTAGGCTTTTAAAAAAAAAGGTTTTATGTATTTTTATTTTGTACTTTTCAAGTTTATGCATTTCACTAATTTTATACATTTCACTAATTTTACAATCATTTTGACATTTCAAAACTTTACTTCCTTCCCTCTCTTTCTGCAGTTCCGTAAATTTGTTTTTAATATCTTCTGCATATCCAAATTAACTTAATTTGCTCATTTATTCATCTCTTTTAAATATATACTCTTATGAAACTGCAGATTATTACAATAATCCTGCCAGTGTTTTTATCTGTTTATAATTTATCTGTAAATATTCAATAAACCATTTCCATTCTTTTATATATAAAAAAATGTTATCTCGATTTCTTCTTCTTCTGGTAAGTTTTGCCATTTCTGCATACTGTATTCCATAAGTTTTTGTATCCATTCTTCCTTTGCTGGGACTCCTGCTTCTTTCCATTTTGGGGCAAGTGACATTCTTGTAGCATACATAAATAAATTTCTATACCTTTTAGGTAGTTCTGTCCCTATAATTCCCAAAAGAGAAGTGTGAGGGGGATAAGGGTCCTCCTCAGGAGTAAGCCTCTCCTGGCTCGGGCCAGTCCCTGACAAGAAGCTTCTGGGTTTTTTTGTTTTTTTTACAAAGGTTATTTTAAACATCCTTTTCGTTTCATTATATATCATTTCCCAAACACTAGGCATTCCCCTGTTGTCTTTGTCCATGGGGAATGCCTAGTGTTTGGGTGCTACACTCAATATGCCAGCAAGTTTGGAAAACTCAGCAGTGGCCAGAGGATTGGAGAAGATCAGTCTACATCCCAATCCCAAAGAAGGGCAGTGCCAAAGAATGCTCCAACTACCGAACAATTGCGCTCATTTCACACGCTAGCAAGGTTTTGCTAAAAATTCTACAAGGCAGGCTTAAGCAGTATGTGGACCGAGAACTCCCAGAAGTGCAAGCTGGATTTAGAAGGGGCAGAGGAACCAGAGACCAAATTGCAAACATGCGCTGGATTATGGAGAAAGCTAGAGAGTTCCAGAAAAACATTTACTTCTGCTTCATTGACTACGCAAAAGCTTTTGACTGTGTCGACCACAGCAAACTATGGCAAGTTCTTAAAGAAATGGGAGTGCCTGATCACCTCATCCGTCTCCTGAGAAATCTCTATGTGGGACAAGAAGCTACAGTTAGAACTGGATATGGACTAACTGATTGGTTCAAAATTGGGAAAGGAGTACGACAAGGCTGTATATTGTCTCCCTGCTTATTTAACTTATATGCAGAATTCATCATGCGAAAGGCTGGACTGGATGAATGCCAAACCGGAACTAAGATTGCCGGAAGAAATATCAACAACCTCAGATATGCTGATGATACAACCTTGATGGCAGAAAGTGAGGAGGAATTAAAGAACCTTTTAATGAGGGTGAAAGAGGAGAGCGCAAAATATGGTCTGAAGCTCAACATCAAAAAAACTAAGATCATGGCCACTGGTCCCATCACCTCCTGGCAAATAGAAGGGAAAGAAATGGAGGCAGTGAGAGATTTCACTTTCTTGTGTTCCATGATCACTGCAGATGGTGACAGCAGTCACGAAATTAGAAGACGCCTGCTTCTTGGGAGAAAAGCAATGACAAAACTAGACAGCATCTTAAAAAGCAAAGACATCACCTTGCCAACAAAGGTCCGTATAGTTAAAGCTATGGTTTTCCCAGTAGTAATGTACGCAAGTGAGAGCTGGACCATAAAGAAGGCTGATCGCCGAAGAATTGATGCTTTTGAATTATGGTGCTGGAGGAGACTCTTGAGAGTCCCATGGACTGCAAGAAGATCAAACCTATCCATTCTTAAAGAAATCAGCCCTGAGTGCTCACTAGAACAGCGTTTCCCAACCGGTGTTCCGCGGCACACTAGTGTGCCGCGAGACACCGGCTGCTGTGCCGCGGGCCTCTCCGACGCGGGGAAAAGCCCCGCCGGGCCTCCCCAGCGCGGGAAGAAGCCGCGCTGGGCCTCGGAGGCCCGATTTAAAAAGTTGTGTCGGAGTCCTCCCGGCGTGAGCAGAAGCTCCGCCGGGCCTCTCCGACGCGGGGAAAAGCCCCGCCGGGCCTCCCCAGCGCGGGAAGAAGCCGCGCTGGGCCTCGGAGGCCCGATTTAAAAAGTTGTGTCGGAGTCCTCCTGGCGTGAGCAGAAGCTCCGCCGGGCCTCTCCGACGCGGGGAAAAGCCCCGCCGGGCCTCCCCAGCGCGGGAAGAAGCCGCGCTGGGCCTCGGAGGCCCGAAAAAAAACTGTGCCGGCCCCCCCCCTGGAAAAAAATCCGCGCGCTGTGGGTGCTGTGCCGCGAGATTTTTTTCAGGACACAGGTGTTCCGTTGCCCAGAAGAGGGTGAAAAACACTGCACTAGAAGGACAGATCCTGAGGTTAAGGCTCCAGTACTTTGGCCACCTCATGAGAAGAGAAGACTCCCTAGAAAAGACCCTGATGTTGGGAAAGATTGAGGGCACAAGGAGAAGGGGACGGCAGAGGATGAGATGGTTGGACAGTGTTCTCGAAGCTACTAACATGAGTTTGGCCAAACTGCGAGAGGCAGTGAAGGATAGGTGTGCCTGGCGTGCTCTGGTCCATGGGGTCACGAAGAGTCGGACACGACTGAACGACTGAACAACAACAACAACAACAAGGCATTCCCCCCTACATCCACCCCACCTTACTCCATAAGCAGAAGTCAGCCAGATAGGCATCTGAATCTTATTTCAACACTGATGACAGGACAGTGTCTACTGCCATACCTGAGAGCAGCAGGCTAACTTAAGGGATGCTGGGCAGCCACACAGCTCATCCTCTAACACCTTGGTCCCACCCATCAGCACCTGGACTGTACTAATATTAGGTTGAGCCCTTCGACGATTTAGAAAGAGGAGCAATTCCGGTTGAGAATAATGGTCTTGAAATCGGAGATTGACAACTGGCTGCCCATAGGCTAATTCTGCCCCACGCCCAATGTAGCTCTATCTAACATGGCCAAATGATCAGCAAGGTCTGGTTAGAAAAAGAAGATGCTTTTTCACTTTTAGTGGTAAGACTCAATGTGAACCTTATTATATTGCCCGTGGAAAGACAAAATTATCATGCGTCAGACTGGTTCTTGAAAGGATATTTCAGGAAGTACATTAATTCTGCTCCGTTAATTTTTTGAAACATTTTTTTTACAATAATCTTCATGTCAAACAGTTGCATTGTTTCATAAATTGACTTTCCACCCGCAATTCCACAGTGTTTATTACTCAAACCTCACATCCAGGCAAATCTGAGGACATGTGTACCATACTTGGGAAGGATTTACTGTTAGGAGGTTGCCAAGTTTATCCCAAGATGTTGACCATCTGAATGGGGGTTGGATTGTTCTCTGACTGGTGTGTGGGATGGAATGGCTGCTAAGAAGGAGGCCATCCTTGATTTAGACATCCCCAGGGAAAACGTGAACCTGGGAATTGTATTGGAAGTAGTGCTTGCCTCAGGTTTCCCATGTGACCTTGACAAGTTTCCTGGGCAACAGCGTGTGTGCAACTTTCTGTCTTTTTATCTTGTAGAAAGTTATCCCTCACATGGCAAACAAATACGGATTCCAGTATGAACTTGTGCAGTACAAATGGCCCCACTGGCTTCACCAACAGGCAGAAAAGCAAAGAATCATCTGGGGTTACAAAATTCTTTTTCTGGATGTTCTCTTCCCGTTGGCTGTGGACAAAATAATATTTGTTGATGCTGATCAGGTAAAAAAAGTCCAGTTTTTAAGGAAGTACAGTATGCATCTAAGACTGTTCTTGTATGCATTGGTTCAGCATGTCCCTGATATGCCTGAACTGCAGTTCTTCAGGCCAGAACTGCAGTTTCGCTTGGTTAAAGTTTAACCCTAGATTGTACCATTTTAGTCCATTGAGTGGGCACATTTGAATGCTCCTTTTGATGCACATACAGAACTAGCACATCACGGAGAGGATTCAGAAACATAATCCTTCTCCTGGATGAGGTTTTGTGGAAGAGCTTTTGAAAGTGCAACCCCCACTTGAGTATTGGAGTTCAGGTAAAATCTTTCCCATGTTACATTGTTGATTGCAGGTTCCCAGTTCTGTACACTTGGCCAAGAAGTCATTGCCATCAAGGATGTAGCATTTGTGTCACCGTTTCTGATGAAAAGGTCCGCTTGTAACGTTTTCACCCCAAGTGGGCATTGGCATCCTCTTTGAACTGGGAGCTGGGATGGAATTGCATTCCATAATGGCTTTGATTCCTGTTACCTGTGCCAGAGATGTGTGTTACACAACACTATCAAACCAATAGTTACGTAAATTCAACTAACAAATATACCCACAACGTAACTGGCTGTGTTTGACTATATAAATTCTTTATACATCATATAAACGTAAGTCACACAACTCTTTTCACATTATGTAATTGAGTAGAAACAATTAAAGACCAACATTTAGAACAGGAAATACAAACAGATCAGTTCTTATATACGTAATGTCCAAATATAAGCTTTTGTGTACCACGTATGTACAAATGAATCAGTTTTTTTAAATGTCCAAATACATTAATAATAATAATAATAATAATAATAATAATAATAATAATAATAAATTTATTATTTGTACCCCGCCCATCTGGCCGGGTTCCTCCAGCCACTCTGGGCGGCTTCCAACAAACACTAAAATACATTAAAATATCACACATTAAAAACTTCCCTAAACAGGGCTGCCTTCAAGTGTTTTCTAAATGTCAGGTAGTTATTTATCTCTTTGACATGGGATGGGAGGGTGTTCCACAGGGCGGGCGCCACTACTGAGAAGGCCCTCTGTCTGGTTCCCTGTAGCTTTGCTTCTCGCAGTAAGGGAACCACCAGAAGGCCCTCGGCGCTAGATCTCAGTGTCCGGGCTGAACGTTGGGGGTGGAGACGCTCCTTCAGGTATACATTACCATTCAGTCCATTCAGAAAAACTGTCTACATCCCTAATAAGACGAGGCTACCCACACACTGTTATATCTGCCGCCATTCAAAAAACATATTTGAGAGAGAGATCGACCCTTCTTACATCTTGTCCAGAGGTTGATAAAAGATCTACACGTATTTATATAGTCAAACACAGCCAGTTACGTTGTGGGTATATTTGTTTGAGAGATGTGTTTTAAATGTATGGAGTATGGTAGGTAGTTCAATTCTCAGTGATGTTCTGATGAGATGGGTGAAAAAAGCTTTGAAACACTTAAAAAGCCAACTTCTCCACCCCTCCCCTCCCCCTTAGGTCTCTGTTCAGCTTTTCCTCTCCCCCCCCCCCCAGTTATCACCAGCTGGCCTCCTTCCTCACTTTGCTCTTTCCCAGCAATCTGCTTCCTACTTTTAATTGGCCATGCATTCCATGATGTAAAATAGAGTGTAGGCCTTACACCATCCTCTCTCTTTCTCCTACTGTTTAGATCGTAAGAAGCGACTTGAAAGAACTCCGAGATATAGATTTGAAAGGAGCACCCTATGGCTATACTCCCTTCTGTGATAGCCGTCCAGAAATGGATGGTTACCGTTTCTGGAAGTCAGGCTATTGGGCTTCACATCTTGGCAAAAGGAAGTACCACATTAGGTAGGAGAACTAAACAACCCAATCTCTCTTCTCTGCACCCTCCTTTTTATAGTATGTAGAAATTAGTTAAAACATTTTTTATGCCAAAGTTCTCTTTTGAATATTTCACTAAGCAGGATATCCTGAAGTACATATAGACAAAGCATGGAACCTCTATTGGTTCTTTTTATGTGTTGAGACCTTATTTTGGCTTCATGCTTACCCTTCTTTTGGATACAAAGAAATGTGACCTTAATACATTGCTCTGAAACCTGTCGTTTTTATAGTGCTTTGTATGTTGTGGATCTGAAGAGGTTCCGGAAGATTGCTGCAGGAGATAGGCTTAGAGGTCAATACCAAGCACTTAGTAAGGATCCAGGCAGTTTATCCAACCTAGATCAGGTATGCTGCAACCAGTGGTGTATGTATGTCACAAAACTATTGTCTTGCATGCTCTTGCTCCAGTGACAGTAGCACAGTCAAGGAAAGAAAATACACCCCTTTGCTTTTAGCATGGCCTAGGGCTGTTTAGCTATTGTGTGTAACATTTTACTATTCACAATATTCAGCTTGTATCTTGGAACCGCAGCAGCAATGTTAACTGATTAAGTCATGTTTTTTTTCAGGATCTTCCAAATAACATGATTCATCAGGTGTCCATTAAATCTCTTCCTCAAGAGTGGCTGTGGTGTGAAACTTGGTGCAGCGATGAATCCAAGAAAAAGGCTAAAACCATTGATCTGGTGAGTTACTTTATAATAATTCCCCTCTCCCCCAATACACATTCATAGTGAACATTTTATCCATCCTAAAGGAGAATACTGTTGCATGGTGTCTTGAAGGCAGTCCTGCTGTAAACTGTTGGATAATGAGGCATTTCTTCAATCCACGCTGCAATCCACCCTATGGTAACATCAGGAGGAGGTACTGAGCACACGTACTCATTCCATGCCCTTCCTCCATTGGTGCTGTGGTCTAAACCACTGAGTCTCTTGGGCTTGCCCATCGGAAGGTTGGCGGTTTGAATCCCCGTGACGGGGTGAGCTCCCGCTGCTCCATGCCAGCTCCTGCCAACCTAGCAGTTCGAAAGTAAGCCAGTGCAAGTAGATAAATAGGTATCACTGCGGTGTGAAGGTAAATGGCGTTTCTGTGTGCTCTGGCTTCCGTCAACAGTGTCCCTTTACACCAGAAGCGGTTTAGTCATGCTGGCCACATGACCTGTAAAGCTGTCTGTGGACAAATGCCGACTCCCTCTGCCTGAAGCGAGATGAGCACTGCAACCCCATAGTCACCTTTGACTGTTACCTTTTAAAATTGAGCAGCTGAACTTTACACGTTTAATCTGCAAGATACAACCCATGCTTTCTTTCTTGGGTCTAGAGAGTCAGTCTTCAAATAAATGTGGTGTATCATGGTTCAGTGATTTATTTCTATCCCATGGTGTAAGGGGTGCTTGTGTCCCTTCTCACCTTAGGTAGGATCCCAGTGGCCAGTTGGTGAACAGATCCCATGGAATTGTGGTTCACTGTAACCCTGACCACAAAGACGATCTCTGTCCCATTTGTGCCTTCAAGCAAATGTTAAATCACCAAGAAGTAACTTGACTCAGAGTTGGGCCATTGAAATTAATCAACATGAGGTCCATTAATTTCAATAGGTAAAGGTAAAGGGACCCCTGACCATTAGGTCCAGTCATGTCCGACTCTGGGGTTGCGGCACTCATCTTGCTTTATTGGCCGAGAGCCGGCGTACAGCTTCCGGGTCATGTGGCCAGCATGACAAAGCCGCTTCTGGCGAACCAGATCAGCACGCGGAAACGCCATTTACCTTCCCGCCGGAGCGGTTCCTATTTATCTACTTGCACTTTGACGTGCTTTCAAACTGCTAGGTTGGCAGGAGCTGGGACCGAGCAACGGGAGCTCACCCCGTCGCAGGGATTCGAACTGCCGACCTTCTGATCAGCAAGCCCTAGGCTCTGTGATTTAACCCACAGCGCCACCTGGGTCCCCTATTAATTTCAATAGATCTAGTATAACTTGGTTGACTACCACCCAAAGTGTCTCAGGAAGGGAAAATTGCATAGCAACACTTTCTTGGCTCTTCCAGTCAATCACCTTGATACAGGTGTGAATGTCTTTCAAGAAGAGCATTGCTATCCAATTTTATATCTGTTCATCAGATCTCCATCTTTAAGAATCAGATTGTCTGCTGTGGACTCCCTATCAGATTCACATTCTTGTGCTTTTGGTGAAGTTGACAGAAGAGCTTGTTTGGAATGAGGCAGGTTTTGTTTTGTTTTTTAAAAAAGATGAATGGTGGGACTGAGGGTTCCTGGGGGGCTGGTGACAGATGGTTCCGTTTATAAAAAAAGAATGCTATCCAGATGTGCAGGCTGCCTAAAGAGCAGTGATTGAAAAGCATGACATTCTGTTCTCCAGAAATGTATTAATACGTGGATTTTTTTGCCAACATAATTTGTATAATGGCTGCTGATGTGTCAGCACAGCTACGATTTCTGATTCTGCTATGGAACCAGAATGGTGTGTATTTTAGGACTTAATGTGAGTCCCATATGGAAAACAGATACGGGAAGTGGGACAACACTGAAACCTGGGGAACATAGATTTGCTTCCCTGCTATGTCGTCTCTGCCCTCATTTGTGACTTATCCCCAGGGTTTCCTTCATTCTAAAGTGATAGTTGCAGGAGGACTGTGCCATGTGACACTTCTGGATCACAATAACAGACCCATAATCTGTTTGTAATATTTGTATTTCAGTGTAACAATCCAAAAACCAAAGAACCCAAACTAGAGGCTGCTATCAGGATAGTTCCTGAATGGACAGAGTATGATTCTGAAATACAGCAGCTTATAAATCAAATCAAAAAGGAGAAGAAAATCATGAGTCAGTCTCAGCAAAAAGGTGAGGCATAGAAACATTTGCTCATTAAAGACCTTTGGCCGGGGGGGGGGCAATAAGTTCCAACATTTAATTGCCTATCGGGACTGGTGAATTTGCAACGCTGGGGTCCTCAGAACCACTGGCAGAGAAAAGGGGGTGTGGTGGGTGCGGTCCGCCCTGGGTGTCATCCCTGACAGGGGGTGACATTGCCCCTGCCCCCTGGGACGCTCGCTGCGGGCGGCGACCCCCTGGGACACTAGCCCCGCCCCCAGGTGCACAGCATGTGAGTCGCTCCAGGTGCCGGAGCAGCTAGCTCCGCCTCTGCTCAGAACCATGCAAGGATGCCTTTCTTAATACGTGTAGGGAGCCCTCATGAGTTCAGAAAGATAATTGTTTCAGAAAATTACCCTCCAACTCAAGGATGGCAATCAAAATGGCAACAAGGGTGTGCTGCACCCTCCCTAGGCCCTATGTGTTTGCATATGCAAATAGAGAATGCCAAAAGAGTGTTCCCGCTTTCCTATAATGGTCCAATACAGTCCAAGGTAGCTGATATTAGAATCTGAGCTGTTTGCTCTTTTCTGGAATGAATATTACTGCCTAATAAAATCCAGAGATTGTCCAAGTCCCTGTATTGTCTGTGGCCCTTATTGTGAGTTAGTTCCAGAAGTAGAACAGCAAGCTCTGGAGTAACTTCTGGTTGTCTTGTTTCCTATGTGAAGCAACCAGCTTGCAATAGAACCACCAACTTGGGCAGATTATGGCTAAGTGAATTAATTGTGATTCTAACGGTGATGAGAAAATGGCACGAAGAAAGTCTCGGCTTTATTCAGTTCTTGTGTGATCTTGCAATTATTCTGTGTACTCAAATAATTTTGTTTTTGTTTTTCATTTATAGATCCCAGCCATGATGAACTTTAGCACTATTTGAAGAGTGTCCTGAAGACACAGCTACTGGCCATAGACAGGGGGTTAGTGGTAGTTTTTGTGGATGTATGTAAATACTACAGAGATGCTCTATGTTTTTAAATAAAAACTTCTGGCATTTTATTGGGACGGAATAACAGAGTGGAAAGGAAACCTAGTAAAGCTTGTCATTCAATCCGATTGCCTTTCCACTTCTGTCGTTTCCAAAGGCATTACAGATTCTGGTGCTACATTCGCTAAGTGCACACTGCTTTTGTTTCACATTACACAAATATTTTGTTGGAGATCTCATGTAATAATTTTAAAGTGTCTGTAGTAAACAAACAATCACCCCCATCTCATACTTTTCTTTTTAAAGCTCTATTCCATCTTTCCGCAGAAGCTTCCAAGGAGGCTGATCTGAGACAATACTTGAAGTTGCATTGCTTTTTCTGTATGACGTGTCTGCGTGCCTCTTTCTCATGTATGATGTCACTTTTACTGAACTTTAATCTCCTGGTGCAAGGAATCTGTTGGGTTCTATTCCGTGGAGAAAGTGCTGAATTTTGGAGGGTTCAGCTCGCCAGCTCAGCAAGGACTGAACAGTCTTGGCACTTGCTAAACCTCAATATTCCTGCTGGGCTCTGAAAGAGATGCTGTGTAAGATCAGCGGCTGCTGCCAGGGAAAACAAAGCGAGAGCCCCGAGTCTCACCAAGAGCAGCCACTTAAGTAGTGCGGGGCAAACAAACTGCAACTACCTCCGACCTTACTAAATGAAGGACTTCCTTTGCAGACACAAATCCTCTGACATCCAGTTCCGCCTGCAAACTTAAAAGTTGATAATCACTCTTTGCAACTTCTAAAAGCAATTGGCTTAGACCCCAGAGGAACTGCTGGATACTTGCTCCTGCACCCCCACATATACATTTAACCTTCTTTTCAATCTACCTCCCTAAGTTTCCTGTTTGCTTCTCCCAGATAGTCTAGCTGCCTAGAGTGGCTGGGGAGACCCAGCTAGATGGGTGGGGTATAAATAATAAATTATTACTATTATGTTCTTAACTGCTGCTGGGCCCAAAAATATTAGGCTACCTGTTCTGCCAACCTGGGGCAAACATGGCCACTGTTCTGTTTGCTGCCCTGGGTTCCTTTAGGAGGAAGGGTAAAATATAAATTTAATAACAATTTCTCCTGTCTCAGTTTCATCTATAACTCTATTTAAAAGCCAAAATCTTTGTGAGACCTTCGTTCCAGTTGATAAACCTTTCCTGCTTCCACAACACTTTTTGTGACTGTTTGAGAGTCTTTGCTGATACACTCAGATTTCTCTAGCAAGGTGTCTTCTTTTGCAATCACTTTCTTCCTCAGTCTTGTGTTGCTTTGTCTTTTACAATATCAGCCTTGTTACCACTGACATCTGAAGGCAGCCCTGCTTAGGGAAGTTTTTAATGTTTGAGGTTCTATTGTGTTTTTAATATTCTGTTGGGAGCCGCCCAGAGTGGCTGGGGTATAAATAATAAATTATTATTATTATTATTGATGGGCATATGGTTTTCTGGATCCTCCTGATCTTTAATTTTATGAGTTTTTGTGACACTAAGCCAAACTAATCCATGTCCTTTACTTCCTATCTCTCTGGTATAAAACAATGTATCAGGCTGGAACTAGATGTTACAACAAACAATGGACTGCCATCTCCAAATGGTACAAGAAGAATTTAACATAAAATAAAAATCAAGTTATTCCTGCTTTGTGCAGTAAAATTTACTTCTCTCCTGCTGTGCATCATTTTGATTTCACATCAGTGGCTGCCAATGGCAACACCAGCAGATTTTACTAGATGCTGTAGAGGAAAATTTCTTTCACAGGGACCGGGGCTGCTTCTATTATCAGTATTATCCCATACCGTGAGACAGTGGTTAAAAAGCAACATTCTACAGTGTCGTCTACTGTGGTTATTGTAAAAACTATGGCACAGTTATTTACCTTGGTATTAATCTCACTTCATAAAAAAAGATGGCAGCTTGAAACAGATATCTTACACACAGCTTTAATCAAAATCTTGTCTTGAATAGTTTGCATCTTTATCTTCAAAACACCTTCTTGGCTTTCATAATGTTTTTTAAAAAATAGAGCTTTATGCCAAGACATTTCCAAAGTGCACCCACACTGCAATGGTATATATGTTAACTGATACTGGCGGGTCTTTTTTCACTATAAATCCTGCACTGAGGTACTCTTGTTCAATCTAATTTGCAGGCCCTAATTGCACTTCACCCAAGAGCAATGCTAGTAGCTCTCGAAAAACCCAAGGATAGCCCAAAACAACTGAAATACACAAAAATAAAACCAAGGGCCTCTCAGGAGCCCTCCCCCATTTCAAACGATAGGCCTAAAAAAGGAATTATTTAAATTACTGTTCAGCATAAATGCTTAAGAGCTGCCTTTGGCCACACTTTTGACATACTTCCCTTGGACACAGGAAAGGCATTAGGTTGGCACTGGTTACATTACTTAGGAAGGTTACAGAGAGCAAGGTCTGATGTGCAATTCAGATGCATGTGCTCACAGAAACTATTCCAAAAATCTGTCCTATGCCAGAAGACATTATAAATTAAGAAGCCATAGGAGCACTTCAACCATTCAATACTTCTCTGCTGTTTTGGGATGTGCGAGGGAGAATGCGCTAGACCCGAAGTGGACATAATTGTACTCCGCAATTGACATGGCTTGGTAACAGCAAATCTAGCAAAAGGAAATATATGCAGAACTTACTCCATGCATAGCTCTCACTTGCAAGAACTGGTTAGGGGTTTGTGGATTATTGAATACCAGTAGTACTGTAAGCTACAACATTAGCGGAGTTACTCTTGAACTTTTGACTCGAGAGCTGGAGTGAGGTGGTGGTGAAATATTTAGCTAGGCTGCTCTGAGCCCAAAATGCACTAACGTCATTTCTTAATGCTCAAAAATTGCCTTCGGGAGAGAGGCTAGATTTTTTTGAAAGCCACTTTTGCAGGTCCATCATCTCATTATGAAAGGACTCTAAATTCTGTTTTGAATGCATTTCACAAGAACCAGAGTAATGTTAAATTTAAGGCTATCAGAAGTGTCCCAGTTCCTGCAGCAAAGCTAAAATGGAAGTCAGCTTTGGTTCCCTATGACATCAAGTACAGGTAGCTCAGTGGTTTAACAGAGTGAAACAGTGCCTTCTTCCTATATAACCTATGTACCCCAAATGCTTCTTGGTTATATGCATTAGTTAAGGCAATGAAGCACTAAAAACTGCCATTTGGAGGGGTCACATTTTCATCAAATTGTAAAACATTGTTGATATCTTCATCCCAACACTGTCATCTTGACAATTTCCTTACACTACACACATCTTAAGAAAGAAAATCTTCAAGATCAGAACTAGTTCTGCACATTTGGGGCAATGTCTCAGTCGTTCTGCTCAAATGTCAAGCATATGTTGAGTGAAAAGCTCAAAGTGGATCTATTTAATTAACACCAACTAAGAATATCATTCTATTTAAGTATCTTTCTGAAGCAACCATAAAAAGAAAAGAGGTTTTAATCCAAATGAGAAAATTGCCCTTGTAAAAATAAGTTAGAAAAAGCCCACAAGCCAGCTGCAGTCGTCCTATATTGGATAAGTAAAGAGTCCTAGTGATGCTTCTGTGGGGAATTATCTTAAGCACTAGAGGGGCTTTTTAGAGGATTTGCATGTTGCATAAAATCCTCCTAAAAAGTAGTATGGGGACAGTTATACCATCTATACTCAGGCCAATCCATATCCTGCTTTGAAGAGGCAGGCTTTGTCATAACCTGAGCTATGTTTACAGAGTGCCTCAGAGGTGCCAACAGCATGCAGAAGTGATGGAGAAGCTCCTCCAATGTCTCCCAAGAAAACAAACTTTTCCTCTTAACAGAAATGAAAACTAGATTGCTTTTCTCACTGCAGCGACGAGAAAGCATAAAGTATCCCATCGCGTTCCAAAGGTCATGAAGAGTTTAGTAAAAAGAAGAAAAATTAAAGTGCTTTGGGGAAACAATTGCTTCTCTGGTGTTAATGTGTCTTGAGTTGAAGGTCTCAACCCACTTCAGAATAAGGGGTCCAAAGACTTCTGCAACCTTCCACCTCTTTAGAGATCAGAGATCTAACACCCAAAAGTACAAAAATAACCAGTACTAACATAACTGTTGTTTCGCTCTCCATTGTGGACTTGCTTACTCTTCACTGCCTATCACTGAAAAGCTGGCATTTATTTAAGTTCAAGGACCGAAACTCCTAATAGAAATTGTCTAGAAATAAAAATAGAGTCCTAGAAACAAAAAGGGAAGGCGGTGGGGTTGTTTCTAATTGAAGTGGAATTTAAATTTAAAAGGTCCTCCGGAACTGAACGGGTCAAACCCTTGCCACGTATTCCAGCCTCTGTGGAAGTGGTTTCCTCCGCCTTGCTGGCTTTCTGCATCCAGCGGGTCTTCCCCTGCGTCAAACTTCCTCCGCATCTCTGAAAAGACACACACGTGGCAATGAGGTCTGTAGAATTGGACACATCATCCAACTGGGCTCTAGGACAGGCTTCCTCAACCTCGGCCCTCCAGATGTTTTTGGCCTACAACTCCCATGATCCCTAGCTAGCAGGATCAGTGGTCAGGGATGATGGGAATTGTAGTTTCAAAACATTTGGAGGGTTGAGGTTGAGGAAGCCTGCTCTAGGATATTTCATAAACATGGTAGACCACTAGAATTTCAAGTGGTTGGATAGCCATGGCATGCCTTCCACCCCAGTTTCGACCAGAGGTTCGGCGAAGGGCTCTTGGAGAGCGACCTGTGTCCGGCCACGCTCAGCCCCTATTGCATGCGCACGCCGAGCCTGCAGATGCCTCAGATGCCGGACACGGGGCTTTCGGAGGTGAAGATGGACAAAGACAAGTTCTCTGTGTTGTTGGATGCGAAGCATTTTTCACCTGAAGAGATGAGCGTGAAGGTGATTGGGGACTACATCGAAGTTCATGCCAAGCATGAGGAGCGGCCGGATGAACACGGCTACATCTCCCGGGAGTTCCACCGCCGCTACATGATCCCCAAGGGGGTTGACCCGGCAGCTGTCACCTCGGCCTTGTCTCCTGACGGGGTGCTATCCATCACGGCACCGACTACCCAGGCTCTTCCCGGAGTGGAGCGCAGCATCCCCATCAGCCGCCAGGAAAAGCCCGCCGTCACCGGAAAGTAATAGGGTAGCAGCCTAGCTTGGCTTTTTGCTCTTGGTTGTTACCGGAAGCCAGCAAGCATCTCAGGCCTGCTCTCCCCTCGCTAGTAGCTGCAAGGGCTGCTCACTCTTCACAGAAGTGACATTCCCCTCTGCCCTGCTGAGGTTCTGGCAGCAGAGACTATATATTGCCTCTAGGGTGGTGATCCTTTAGTGCAATTTCCCTACACTCCAGTAGGACCTTCCTGGAGTAGAGATTGGGCCCTTTCTTCTTCTGGCTAGGAGGACCCTTCTGTTGCAGGCTTACTGTGTACGCATCTGTTTGTGTCAAATTCCTTGCTTTGTATAAATACAGGTGCCACTTAACTTGGGTACATGTACTTGCTTAAAAAACGAATGTCACATTGATACTTGCTAATAAACGTGGCCCTAAATGTCAGGTAATCAGCGTTTTTCCCAAGTGGAGCATGATTAAGAAACCCGAGGTAGCTAGCTTGGTGCCATCCACATGCCAGCTGCCAGAATCCGTCACCATTGTGCTAGCTGGGGGCCTGGACACGGCGGCATTGGCTACGCGTCTGCAAAGAAGAGAACTGCTGCTTTTCAAATTGAGATGAAAAGCAAAACAAACTTGTTGGCTGCATGGGTCTATCGTTTTGAGAGCGAACAAGGCCCAAAACAAGCTGCAAGCCCACATACCTGGATCAGTGAGGACTTCTTTGGCAGCTGCAATATCAATAAACTTCTTCTCTGCTTTCTTCTTCTCTTCCTCGTCCTGGAAATTATCTGGGTGCCACTGCATTGCTAGCTTTCGGTATGCTTTGACGATTTCTTGTTTTCTCGCATTCCTGCAGAGAGAGCGGGAAGAATCAGTTCTCCAACTGTCTTCACGTGAAGGTAAGTCTTGAAACACAAGCACACACAGAAACGGGACACTTTTGCAAGCACCTAAAGCCCTCTCCAATCATTCAAAGGGATCATGGGAAGAGCAGTAAGCTCCACCCCCCCAACATCCCCACAGGAGACATTTCCATGTTGAGTGGGAAGGTTTGAAGGGGCCTCTGCAGGATCAAGCACCTTCTGTTATTATCAGGGTAGCTGATCGTTCAGAGGTATCTTAAATGCATCCATCTGAATGCACTTAGCAGCCCCCTTCAGACCTAGGGCAGTGCATGTGCCTCTCATGCCTCTACAATTTCCCACCCCTTTGCATGTTACTTGAATACTTCAATAGGACTCAAGAATGCTAATAACCCTAGCCTGAATTCTTTAAGAGACAGTTTCTCTGGTTATGCACAGTAGAGAAAAAACAAACATGAGACCTGCACTAGACAAAAAGGGATACATGGGGAGTGGAAAATAAGGGTAACATCCAATTGTGCTAAATATATATACATAGTCAATTTCAAACAAACCCAAAGTATTTCTTCAGGGCATTTTCATCAGTCAGCATCTGCAGAAAGGGCATCACAGCCCAAAACTTTCTGATAACTCCTACAACGTCATTACCTTTTGAACGTTACCAGTGTTCTTTGGATTTGGGGCCACGTGGAACACTTACTTTGAATTTTGAGCAACGTTAATGTAAGTCTGCTTGTTTCTTACATAGGTTGCCATAAACGTTAACCAGGCGTCTAAGAATGTGTTTGTCCCTTCATGAGGAGGCTAAAATGCAGGGGCAAGAAAGCCAAGGAGCTTCTGGGTATTAGTCACTGTAGACACAGAGGGACAGCCTGACCATGTCCTTCACCCAAAGATGTAGGTGGGGAACCTCTAGCCTACAGACCAAACTAGGCCTGCATGGCTTCCCCCCCATCCATGTCCACCTGCCCCATACCTAGAGATGCGCAGGTAGAGATGTACTATCAGGAGGCTTAAATGGTGCTTCCAACTGCGCACTGGCAAGGGCAAGCAGACTTTGGCTTTACACCCATCATCATCATCATCATCTGATGAGTTATTTGTATACTGACCTACACCCATGGGTCTCAGGTTGGTTCACAACATAAAAATTGCTATATTGAAAGATTTTTGGCAGAAGGTAACTGAAACTATCAACAGAACTGTACGGAACAACCTTACATTTACAAAGCAAGATATCCTTTTGCATTATATACACAGCACATGGAACCTTACAAAAGGAAAATACAAGTGGACTCTCCGTGCCCTTACCACAGCAAAAAGACTGATACTGATGAATTGGAGGAATAAAAATGTGGCTCCCTTCTATGATTGGATTGAAGATTTATACAAACTTATACAACTTGCATATAAACACAGACTTGCCATGGATAAATTCAATGATTTTTGGAATGCGTTCGTACAAATACTGTAATAGGATAAGATCTGGTGAATTACAATAACAACTTTGTATACAGTTTGGGGTTTCCCCCCCTCCCCCCTTTATTTTCCCTTCTACACGGGTGCTGTTTCTTTTATTTACGTCTCATCATGTTTAGTGCACATATCATGTACTTTTTGAACTTTCAATAAAGATGTCTGGAAAAACAAAAACAAAACATAAAATTGCTGGTGGGCACTAGAGCTGAAGCCTGTTTGATTGGCTGCACGATCAGATGCCTGGCTGTGCTTTGAAGCCTCAACAACCACCTGATGTCTTCATGATGTCATGCGACTGACAGGTGGGCAGCCCATGAGGCTAGTCCCTGACAAAAATCTGGCCTGCAGAGCCAAAAAGGTTCCCACCCCTGCAGTAGAGAGACAACAATGTAAGAAGCACCTACAGATCCACTGCAACATTTTCTATTTTTGCTAATGCAACCTTGTTCCCATTCTAAAGGCAAAGCTCCTCCTTTCGTTAAACCTGCTTTCGTAAAGGTGTGCCATAAGCTGGTTACTTTTCATCTGAAGGAAAAGCAGTTGTGCAGAGCGACAACTGCTTGTCAAAACCAGCTTCTTGTCAAAGGTCTCTCCCTGCTTCCAGCTGCAATTTGCTTCCTCAAGGGGTGCTGTCTGCAGCAAATTGCACAGGGGGCAAGCATAATTGAGACTGGGGACCCCACACAGCAGCTTTTGCTAAAAGTGAAAAGTGGTCAACTGAGGACAGGCAGAGAGTGAAGATCAACTCTCTGCACCAAAGCACGTCGGGTGAGGTGGGAGAAAGCCTTCCTGCCCAACTCTTGTTGCTATGCTCTTAAATCTGTACCCTTTTAAAGACGTGAGTTTGCACACGGGAGACTAGAAGACACTTCCGAGCAACCGCCTTCCTCACTTTCCAAGTTGTTTCAGCCCTTGGTCTTTTAGATCATTCTTTTTCCTTCCATGGCTATTTGCTTTTCTGTAACACTGGCTTTGTTCTTTGCTTAATACTTCATCCAGCCTTCAGCTAATGAGGCTTTTTGGTGCTGCCTGTTCAAATGAATTTGCTCTCCGCTCAAAATTAACATTGCTTTAGGACGCAGTGTACCCCTTTGGAGGCCAGAGCTTATCTAATCACGGTTCTCTCCAGTACGTGCGTGCTGTTGGTTCTTTTGGATTATATTTTGTATTGATATTTTAGTTTTGTTATGGCTTCTGGCCAAACAAATAAAAAATTATGTACTTTCCTTAGGAGGTTGCAGAAGTCTCTAAAGTATTGTTGCTGGGGGGGGGGCAGAGAGAAAAAAATGTTTTATGTGGAATAAAGAAATAACCATTCATTTTGGTCTACATAAAAGATGGTCTAGCAACAGTGGAAAGTACACAGTTTTAGGATTAAAGATTCAGGAGGACTTCCTCATGGGCTGTGACAGTGGAACAGACTCACACAGAATATGGATGAACAGAGGAATATTAAAAAGAAGTTTCTTGTACCCCACCGATCTTACTGGGTTGCCCCAGCCACTCTGGGCGGCTTCCAACATATTATACAGAAACACAACAACACAACAGAACATCACACATTAAAAGCATCCTGACACAGGGCTGCTTCAGATGTCTACAAAACATCATACAACAGGGCGGGCATCACTACTGAGAAGGCCGTCTGCCTGGTTCCCTGTAACTTCACATCTCACAGTGAGGGAACCGCCAGAAGGCCCTCGGAGCTGGACTTCGGTGTCCGGGCTGAATGATGGGGATGGAGACGCTTCTTCAGATATACAGGGACAAAGCTGTTTAGGGCTTTAAAGCTCAGCATCAGCACTTTGAATTGTGCTTGGAAATGTACTGGGAGCCGTGTGAAGATCCTTTAGGGCCAGTGTTCTATGGTCCCAGGAAGCTGCTTTATACTCAATCAGACTACAGGTCCATCTAGTTTTTTGCTGTCAACGCTGACTAGCAGCTGCTCTCCAGGGTTTCAGAGAGAGAGTCTCCCCCAGTCCTATCTGGAGATGCTGGAGAATGGATCTGGGATGCTCTGCCATGGAGCTACACCCCTTTCCCACCCATCAGGGATGCTGTAGTAGTGGATTTCTAGTATGAGCAGGGGGCTGGATTACAGGAGCATTGAGGCACCGTCCAAATCTACAGAACAAGAGCTAAGTGACAAGAGGTCCATGCTTGAGACTGAGAAGATGGCAAGTAAATGAAGCCAGCTTTGGGCACCTGAAAGACTTGTAAAAGGGGTGTGTGATGTTGTGAGGACCTGGAGAAAAGGGCAAGATACAATTGGCAAGTAGTAATATGTAGAAACTTGCAGACTATCAAGTACTCACCTTTTTACTCCTAAAATTTTGTAGTAATCTCTCTTCTGGGATTGCTTGAGTAGCCGCTGGGCTTTCTCTAAGCCTTCCAAAATCTGCTGGTCACTGTCACTGTGCTCCTTAGCAGTTTCATAGTCTTGAATAGCTACACATCATAAACAAGACATGCATACACTTAATGATCTTGCAACGATTAATCTTCAGCAGAGAGGGCTCAATTTCACGTTTTAACTTATTCACTTTTTCCGGAAAATCAAGTCTCAGCTAAGTAAGCCAAAATAACACTCTTCCCTCTGCACAAGCAGCAAAAAAGCTAGATAAATCTGTTTGCTCCCCTCAAGCAGGCCGCAGGCCCTGGGCCTCCCCTGTGAACCATCCTATTGCAGGCTGGATCATCACCTGGCCGCCAAATTGGCCAATCGGGGCAGGAATTTAGGGGGCATTCCCTTGGGCACGATGCCGACTGACCAGTAGCGACGCTTGGCACTGCACTCAGGGCAAGGATAAATGCCCAGCCTACAGGGCCTTTTGCCCTCTCTCTTTCTTTCTCACTCACTGCACTGGTTCTCCCATCCACCCTCCCTCAGATTTTTTGCGGATGGTATGACCTTGCTATGGACAATGTCGGTTGCCAGATTTAGGGGCTGGGCAAGAAGTTTTCCCATCTGGCAAACTGGCTCTGCCATGTGAGTTTTCGCCTACCTCATAGCAATTGTCGCAACTCTGTAAGGCGTACAGGCATTGGGTAAGCCTAGTCTTGGTTGGAGGGGAGGTTGTAGCCTCTGCCTGCCCTTCCACGGGTAAGGGTATCCTGTTAAAAGGATATGGGAGGAGTGGATCCTGTCCGATGCTCAGACAGGGCCTAGGGCCATACCACTCCTCCAATGGGGACCACTAGGGGGACGCCCTAATTTGATGTAGGTCATAGGGCGTTCCCCCCCATGCCCCCGCTGGCTTCACTCCCGGATAGGCGGGAATGACATACGCAGTTGCTTATCTCAATGCCTATGGCCAAACCTACACATCTGTAACCAATAAAGTTGTGGTCTTATTTGATCCCAAAACCAATATGCCATGTGTTGTATAGTTATTTGCACCGTAGGGAAAGGAGTGGTCATGGCTCCTTATTATATTTGTGCTAGGAAACCAGCTTTAAACCACAGCTTCATATTTTTGTTGTTTGGAGGCCATTAACCATCGTTTCTCAGTTTGGATGCAATGGGTAGCTGTGGATAATTGCAGGTTCCTAGCTTGTTCATTTGTGTGAAAGGCGTGGCAAAGCTAAACCTCATGCCTATCTCAGATTATTAAACTGAGATTTGATCATCTGGTTGGTACTGTTCTATAAAAGCTGAAAAAGCAATATTAGCAATGCCAATTGCACAGAAATATGATCTTTTCCTCACTTAGCGCTCTGCTCCACCTGCTCTGCATTAATTACTTTGTCCTTCTCTTCCAATATCTCCCATTCATTCTCTTATAAAAAAACCCAGTCCTTCCTATCAATGGTTCTTCAGAAATCTAAGCGTTGGAACAAGATGGGGAAGTTAAAACCATACTGAGCACAGGTATAAGAAACCACCACCACTTTGAGTCAATCACTGGAGCAATCCACACTCAAAACCATTGAGCGGACACTACAGAAGGTGTGTTTTTTGTAAAAATATGAATGTCATTCACTACTAAATGGAACGCTTCAGCTTCCGTTTTAGTGTCCTTCACAGTTTTACATTTCCTACGTAATAAGCCTTTTCCTTTTCGGTTTCTCCGTTTTTAATCTCGGAAAGTCTCATTGTGGATCTCAAGACTTCTAGTTTTTCTAAGTAAGACAAAGCATTTGCATCAGATTATCTTCCAGCAGCTGTTCTCTCTCAGTAGGCATTACATTTATCTTTCTGCTGTTTCTGGGCAAGCCGGCAGGAGACGGTGACCAATTTATAACACTTAAGACACTCAGTGGCTGCACGCAATTCCCTTTCGAAGAAGAACAAAAGCAAAAAAAGTAGTTCTGATGCCCCAGCGATTTAAAACATCCATCCACCAACAAAGCGCAAATCTGATTACTCTTTTTCATTCTCACTAAGCCAGCCTACTGCGATTTGCCACTTGAGTTCTCTGCCTGCCACTGTCATTTCTTAACACTTTGGCCGTTCACTTAGAAAACCAGCAGGAAACTGCTATTCAGGCACATCGTAAATACTCTACGGCTACGTCAGAGTTGGAAAGTGAAACTCCTGAGATTCCCCCCCCCCCCATCTTGCAGCTTTATTGCTCTGGTAATGCTAAATGCCAGACAACCTCATCCATCCCTTTAAAGCACATATTATAAAATCTCACAATGAATGAAAGAATGCCTGCTGAAAGTTTGCCTTTTTCGTCCATTGCCGCGGGCAACTACATCACACCATGGCTAATGGAGTGAAGATCCTTGAATGCAGGTTACATATTGGCAAAGGGAAAGCCAGTGTCATGTAACAGATAAAAGTGATGGACTGGGTTCAGATCTTCGTTCTGTAATGAAATTCATCAAGTTATCTGGGGACAGTTGCTATCTCTTACCCTGAATCCACCTCAGAGAAACATTGTCAGGATAAAATGGGGGAGAGCACGAAGTGCAGCCAAACCCACATAAGCAAAATAAAGTGACCGATTTAGGGTTTATATCGTACCAATCGGGCAGAGCATGGCTCTCTTAGTAGTTGCATGTAAGGAAAGATACAGCCCCTACCATGATCTTGATGATAAAATTCTCAAGTCTCCATTGGTGAAGCTTACTTGATGAAGACATAATGCTCTTGTCTGCAATGTGTAGATTTAGCACTTCGCCAATGTTCTCAAGTATTCTTAAACAGATAGGACACCCAAGGGCACCCAAACATACTTTAAAACAAGGCTTCCTAGAGTTTTATTTTCTCCCGCAAAAGGGAGCTAACTTGCCCTTCCTTCCCCCTCAGTGCTGCATTGGACAAACATACCAATCAGCAACTAGAAAAATGGTGGAGTTGACTGCCTTACCTGCCTCTCATCCCCTGCCTCAAATGGGCTACCTTTTTCCTTTTTTAAACAATATATATATATAGACACTGTGTGTGCTTTTTTAAGCAGGAAAAACTAGTTGCAAAGCCACTCTGGGGGCAGAAAGGGGGAAGCAGGCTTGCAGCAGCAGCAAATCCCAGAGAATCCATACCGTTCAGAGTTGGCTTGTGCTGCAAAGTTTAGAGAGGAATAGCTACGCCTGCAAATAATGCACTGAGCACACTACCACAGCGACTTGACTGTTCAAAATTAAGAATGTGAATGAATGCACACCAGTCATTCTTAATCCGTTTTCCAACGGGACTGATTTTGCATGGTGGCAAAGGGAACAGCTAGACTGCCCCATGCTGCCAATTTCTATAAAAAACCATCCGCTGTCCTTGAATTTTTACCTTCCTCATGATTATTATATATATTATTATTATTATTATTAAATAATAATAATAATAATAATAATAATAATAATAATTTATTATTACAGTCAAAGACCAGTTCATACCTTCCTCATATTGCTCTTCCAGCAAATACGCTTCAGCCCTGTCTTTGAGAGCATTTACGTTATCTGGTTCCAGCTGCAAAACTTCTGTGCAGAGCTTGATGGCGTCGACCGACTGCTGGTTCTGAAAAGGGAAGAAGGACCAGCCAGGTCAGTGCTTGCATTCATCTCCGACAACAGCAACAAAAAAGATGAAACTAAACATTAACCTTTGAGAAGCAGTGGCAGATTCTCTCTTTGGCTTGAGTGGTGTAAACGGGAACTTCGGACTCGGTTTTCATCACAGTCTCATATTTATCAATGGCATCTTGGTACCTAGTTACAGCAGACGACAAACGGTGGTTAGTTTAAACTGGGGACTGGGTGCTTTCAGCCATGGTGGAGTAAAGGGCAGGAAGGAGTGCCCAGGCTCATTTGTGAAGCACTAAACTGGCATAGCACTGCAGGCGAACCAGGCCTTGCCTCCCCCAAGGTTTGGCATTCATTACCTTTGCTACGAGTGGGTTACAGCGCACCGTGGCATTTGGAGCACATTCTGTGCGCAGCACATTTCCTGTCTTCCAAAGCTTTGGTCTGATCTTGTTTCCCCCCAAGAGCTAACAATCTGACGAAGATTTATTTATGGGCAGCTGCAGCATTTTAATTGCAAATATGCTGTGATCTCCACATTTAAACGCTGAGACATTAAAATGCCGTTTTAAATAAGAGATGGCATTTAGCGCTAAAACTAACAGCCCTGACACTTTAATTTACTGGGGAGATGAATAACTACGTAAAGCTTTCCACAGAGGCCATGCGGTAAACCTCTCTAATTACTCACAAAGCCAATCGATTCCCTGTTTTTTTGTATTTATCAGCAACTGGAGTGATAATGAAGCCTTTGCTTTTTTCCCCCCTTTGTCATTTCTGCAGCACTGCGAGTTGCAGGCTTATCCACTTCTTGGCACCAGAAGCCGTGTGTGTGTGTGTGTGTGTGTGTGTGTGTGTGTGTGTGTGTGTGTGTTTATGTGGCCACAGGAAACCCACCACACATTCTCCAATCAATATCTGTGAAATTTTTAGTGCTGGCCCTCTTATGAGCCCCCTGAAAGGCTGCATAATGACAATCATACACGCAGAGAGCAATGTTTCAGCCATTGTTCGGGGCTGCGGTGGGGATCCCAGCAATGAGCCTAATCACAACCGGATCTGTATGACGGAGGAGCCAACAGCTAGAACAGAAACAAAGACCCCTCTGAAATTCAGACAAAGGTAACATGGCAGGAAAGGTGGAAACTGGAGCAACAAACCAATGGAAGATGGGCCTGGTGAATGTTCTGGGGGACCCCAGACGCTGTAGTCTTACTGAACATACCACGAAGCAGAGCAAGGCAGGCACCTCAGGCAGCAAATTTGGGGTGCCATTAAAGGGTAGTGCTTAATTATTTAATGTATCCTCACTACATTTCTTTTCTGCCAGGGAAGGGAAAAGGGGCTTGAGAGATTTTCCACCTCAGGTGCCCATCTGGGCCAGTCTAGGTGAGGTTTTGTGCGTCCAATATACATATAAAAAATGGAAAAAAAGAAACCAGAAATTAGAAGGCAGCACAGAAAAAATCCCTAATAAATACAGCTCATGCCGTTTGCATTTGTTGTCTAACAAAAGTGAATGGCATGGATGCATTTTATTTGGGATTTGGCCTAGTAAGGTTCCCACCCAGATAGAAAAGCAAAAATATCCTAGTACCGACCAACCAGGATAAGAATCACAGGCCTGAGTTTCTGTCTTCACTCTGAAAGAGTTTCCCAGAGTAAACCCATTGCTTTCTCAGTTGGCTACGTGTGCTCCAAGAAGTGGCGTCCGGCCTCACAGAGCACCTAACAATTACCGGTAGTACCTTACCTGCCTTCTTGGATGAGTTCTTCTGCCGACAAAATCTGCTTATTGAGTTTCTTTACTTTCTTGTAGTGAGAAAAGCACTCCTTATGGTCTTGGTCAAGTTTCAGGCATTCACGCACTTCACTTTTTATAGAGGAAAAAAGAGAATGACGGAGAGTCAGTTTTATTCTGTGGACAGCAAGCTAGATTTTAAAGACCTGGATTCAAATCTTGCTCCTAAACTCATTTTGTGTGTGTCCCTTCACAGGTCACACTTTCTCAGATTCATTTCCTCTCCTGAAAAATTGGGATATTAAGGGTTTTCTCAAAGACCTGTGGTATATATATAAAAAGAGGGGTGGAACACAACCTGTTTCCTCCCACTGGGGATACTAGAGTGTTCTTTTCAAGCTAAAAGCTACTCTGGAGCTAACTAATTTAGTCAGTCAGGCAACCCTGGAATTTACATTCTGGGAAGAACTCATTTCAATCATTTTCTCTCTATCCTTTATTTGTCCTGGATTGCCATCGCACTGTTTTCTGAGGTTCTAAAAGTGGACAGGGATACGAGGGACCGTTTCTGAGGTTCCAAAAAGCCCTTGTGGGTAAAGTGTTTAATTTAGCTTTCTGGCATGGGACGTGATACCTCAGAGAGATCTCCAAAGAGAGTGATATTTGGTTTTAGAAGGCAACATTTTGATTGCCTAAAAGCATAGGCTCAGGCACCAGCTGAGGACTAGGAATTGCAGATGGGCATCATAAGGAGCAGGTGGGGTTCTGAACCCTGTGCTTTCCTCCAAGTTAAATGTGGTGGATTGAGGAACCACTTTTGGAGGAAAATGGGCAGAGGAGCGGTCAAAAGGTGCTTCGCTCTTCCTCCTCTGACCTTCTCCCTCGAGATGTGAAGGCCAAAGGGAAAAAGCTGAGAGAAAACTCTTTCTGCCACACCCCACCCAATTTTTTCCAGGCCCCACTTAAGCATTTTGAACCTTTCTTTCTCTACCACCCCAATCCCAAAACCCAAAATAAGATCCGAGGGAGAGTGTTGCTGGGGGATTTTCAATGAGGAAGCCATAGGCTTGGGAGGAATAAATGCTTCTCTGAGCTATTTCTCCCCAACATATGTCTCCCAAGCTCCTACGATACCTTGGCAAGCAGAGATTTTGTTTCTGCCAAGGCAAAGCATATTTCCAACCTATGCAGATTTGGGGGGTGGGACCCCAACTACTTCTGAGGAGACTTTTTTATTTATTTTTGCCCTTACAGGTAATAATTGTAACCTTACCTCAAAGACATTTCGTGGTCTCCCAGCTGATAGTATATAGTGCTGATCTTATAAAATGCTTCGGTGTTATCGCTCTTCAATTTGGCAGCAGCTTTTAAATCACTAAGGGCCTTCCCAGGCTCTCCTTCCTTGATGTAACATTCAGCACGAAGCTCCCGCATCTCTGGAGCCCAAACACAAACCTTGAGAAACCAAAAATGAAAGCGAGACATTGGTCCAAAACGCTTGTTGTTGCATATATTTTTTTTTACAAAAAGGACAATAAATGTACTTTGATGCCGCCTCTATGGTGAGGCAAAGATCCATCTCTACACACATTATGAGATTATTGGGTTGCCTTTGTTTGTGTTTTTATTATGCAGTTTGAGTTTTTTATATTGTGATTTTATGTTGTGAGCTGCCCTGAGACCTACAGGTATAGGGTTCATTTAATTAATAATGAACAACAACAACAACAACAGTAGACAGCACACAGAGCAAGAACCATTAAAAACAATGTTTTTAGGTAAAGGGACCCCTGACCGTTGAGTCCAGTAACGAACGACTCTGGGGTTGCGGCGTTCATCTCGCTCTATAGACTGAGGGAGCCGGAGTTTGTCCGCAGACAGCTTCTGAGTCATGTGGCCAGCATGACTAAGCCGCTTCTGGCGAACCAGAGTAGTGCACAGAAACGCTGTTTACCTTCCTGCCGGAATGGTACCTATTTATCTACTTGCACTTGACGTGCTTTCGAACTGCTAGGTTGGCAGGAGCTGGGACCGAGCAACGGGAGCTCACCCCATCACAGGGATTCGAACCACCGACCTTCCGATAGGCAAGCCCTAGGCTCTGTGGTTTAGACCATAGCGCCACCTGTCTTTAGTAGATGCTTAAAAATTGTGCCTGTGTGGCGAGCCTGGAGCCTGTGTCTAACCTCAAGGTTAGATTACTGCAATGCGTTATACGTAGGGCTGCCTCTGAAAACGGTTCGGAAACTTCAGCTGGTGCAGAATTCAGCGGCTGGGTTGCTCACTGGAGCAAGACTGTTTGATCATATTACACCAATCCTGTTCCTACTGCACTGGCTGTAAATTAGTTTCCAGGCTCAATTCAAAGTGCTGGTTTTGACCTATGAAGCCTAGAACAGCTCAGGACCACAATACCTCAAGGACAGCCTCTTTCCATATGAACCTACCCGGACCCTGAGATCATCTTCTGAGGCCCTAATTCGTGTTCCTCCTCCTTGAGAGGTCCAGAGGGTGGGCAACACGAGAACAGGGCCTTCTCTGCAGTGGCTCCCCATCTGTGGAATGCTATCCCCAGGGAAGTTCGCCTGGCACCTTCATTATACACCTTTAGGCAGCAGGCAAAAATGTTCCTCTTTAACCAGGCCTTTGGTTGAACTGATTGACATCCTATGCCATTTTAAAATGTGGCTCTTTTTTGGAGGGGGTGTTATTGGGTTGTTGTTTTTATTTTGATTATATATATTGTGGTTTTTAAGTTGATCTTTTCTGTGAACCGTCCTGAGACCTATGGGTATAGGACGGTATATAAATTATTATTATTATTATTAATACTATTAATAATAATATAACCAACCTAATTTATTTGTTGAGGCAGTAATTAGTGGTGAAATTTCAGCCATTCAGACACTTAGCCAGGTGCTCACTATGACCTCAAGCTGAACTGATCTGAAGACTTTTGAGTTATATCAAAGTAGAGTTTGTTAAGAGGAGCTGCTCAAGTGCCACCTGCAGAGCCCATAATTATTTCTTGGCAGCCGTTTCCCCTCTGAGACTTACATTCAGAATTTCGTCCAAGAGACCGATAACAGTGTAATAATCCCCCGTGAGATATGCTGACTGCGCTTCGGAATGCAGGCGCTGCATCTCATCAGACTTCATCAGCTGGGTGCGAGCTTCTGTGTCTTCCTTATCACTAGGATTAGACTGAAGCTGCAAAAATTAACAAATAAAGACAAAGAACAGTTACACCTGGAACAGAGGAGTTCTACAACCCATCATCTGCCAGGCACAAAGCAAAATGATGCCACTGAATTCCTTTGGGGAAATTCTTGGGGCTTGTTAGTCATGACTAACTTAAAACTTAACTGTTTTCAATGGGTCTTTAGTAAACATGACTAAGTCTGGATATGACCCCATAAACAAAAAGATGAAGGATCTGCAGCTGTTCAGATGTAGTTGAACTCCAAATTCTATCATCGCTAGCCTTTACTTTTGGAGGTCAATAATCTCTAGAGGCCATCAGTTGTAGGATTTAGATTTTATTGTTTTTTGTAATATGGGGCCAAGACTTTCTTTGAACGTACAACAACACCCCAATATTTAATGTCCTTGATCCCTAGATTTTAATCACCATCTGAACCAAATCGGTTCAGCCAAAACAACTGATGTGCAAAGTTTAACAAAAGCTTTGTTTAGAAAATACACACTGCCTCACACAATTATAGAAAGAATGTGAAATAAAAGGACAAAACCGTGCAGGGGAAATACAGAATAAAAAGGCTCCTTTCACCTCCAAAGACATGGAAATTTGTTAGTAACAGAGACAACCTGTCAGCCTGGATCCCAGCGGCTAATCCAACCAAATAACCCAACATAGCGAAGCACACATCCCTCCCACAGACTATTTCACTATAATGGCTAAATAAGCTGTTGGGAGAATACTGTAGTGTTAGAAATAAATTATGTGCATAAAACAAGGCAAAAGGCATGTTTTATACAGAAGGTCAGACTACTGAATTTGGGGTTGAGGGAGGGAGAGAGAATAACTCCAGGATATTAGAGTAGAAAATGTTATTTATTTTAAAAGAAAATGTGTGTAACATATTGAAATTTCAATATGCATTGCCTCGTGTTATGAATACAAATTTAATTTCTAAACAAACCAAATGTTCCTTAAAGCCGCCGCCTATCGGTGAGGAGGGTCTGACCTTTTGATGAAACATCATGAAGCATTCCCTTTGGACAGCAGATTCCAGAGGGGAAACAATTTTCATTTCTCCAGCCTCCTTCTCAGTGCGTCATTTAACACAAGAAAGGAGAAGGCAGAAAGGAAAGACATCGAGAGATTGAGAGAAAGAGAGGGATGATGGGGTGGGAGAAGTGCCATTATACTCCAGGTGCAAAAAAGCCCAGGGCTGTCCCTGTCATCCAGAGTTAGCTGATGAACGGAAACAAGCAATCACAAACCAATTAAAAGGAGGGCTTTAAGCCTTCAGCTACTGTCATTACTATTTTCTGACATGCAGTTCCAGTTCTTCAGTCATTTAGACTGTGAGCCCTGAACACAAGGCAGGGCCTGTTTACTTTTGTCTCCGAGCCGTTCCGAGTGTATCTGACACTTCAACAAATAATAAAACGATGATTAAGTTCCCCCACGTTCGGAACGTGCACTCTTAAAAGGCGTCTTTAGCCTTTTGATTTATGAAAATATATTTATCATGATTACGGAAACACTTGAGCGCTAACAAGAAAGCAAACAAGGCCATACATCCTCCTTACTTCCCACGCTAGTGAAATCAGCGAGTCCAAGAGGAACAAAAAGAGAAAGGTACAACAAAAGTGGCATTGAGGCTGGGAAATGGTCAGTCAAATGGTAACAGGCCAATGTGTCATGTTCCTGAGTTTCATTCCAACAACAGCTGTGATATCTTCATAGGAAACCTGGTGCCCTTCAGATGCTATTGGACTCCAGTCCACATGCCAAATGGTTAGGGGTTTGGGGAGCTGTCTTTCAACAAGTTAAGGTGTGTATTAACCTGTAGATATTGCAGGGGGGGGGAACGTTGGCTGGAGCTGATGGAACTGGAATTCAGCATCATCTGGAAAGACAGAAGTTTCCCATCCCTCTCTTGAAGAGCAGTGTTTCTCAAACTTGGGTTGGACTACAATTCCCATCATCCCTAGCTAGCAGGACCGGCGGTCAGGGTTGATGGGAGTCGTAGTCCAAAAACAGCTGTGGACCCAAGTTTGAGAAGCACTGCTTTAGAGGATAAATCACATGCCTAAAGGTAAAGGGACCCCTGACCATTAGGTCCAGTCGTGTCCAACTCTGGGGTTGCGGCGCTCATCTCGCGTTACTGGCCGAGGGAGCTGGCGTACAGTTTCTGGGTCATGTGGCCAGCATGACAAAACCGCTTCTGGCGAACCAGAGCAGCGCACGGAAATGCCGTTTACCTTCCCGCCGGAGCGGTACCTATTTATCTACTTGCACTTTGATGTGCTTTTGAACTGCTAGGTTGGCAGGAGCAGGGACCGAGCAACGGGAGCTCACCCCGTCGCAGGGATTCAAACCGCCGACCTTCTGATCAGCAAGCCCTAGGCTCTGTGGTTTAACCCACAGCGCCACCTGGGTCCCCTTAATCACATGCCTAGCTGGTCGAAAAGCATGGGAAAGTGGGGTAACAAGAATCCAGAAAAACCCTGACATACTGATGTCTTAACAAACCATTATATGGGACAAGAGAACTGGGGAACATCAGCTTTTCAGACCATACCCATTGAAGTTACAGTCCTATGCACATTTACCTGGAAGTAAGCCCCACTGAAGGGATTAACTTCCAATCAGACATAGGATTGTGCTACAACAGATTTTGCTCCTACATCCCAGCACATCAGACATCCAGTTTGCATCATCCACCACTTGTCTGCGTGGTCACTATGCAATATAAATGGTCTAATATTTACATCGCTTATGGGTCTGTAGGCTTTTTAGTGGCCTCCTGTCTCTCTAAGGAAATTTACCCTTTTACAGAAAATGTCATACTAAGAAATCACCACCAGGATAGGGAATATCCATCAAAAGTTTGTCAACTTAAGCTTTCTAGCCATAAAAATAATGATGCCAGCAGAACTTGTGGCTATAAAAAATATACTGCAGTGACCTCCCTATAGCAAGCTAATGTAGGTAATAAAAAAAATCATTTAGTACAGCTTAATTAGCAGTTTAACAACAGTATAAAATAGACGAGATGGAAGTGGTCAAACTGCTTTTAAAAATTATTTGCGTTTGCATCTCATTTCTGCTTTATGAATCTATTTGCTTTGTTAAGCCAAAAACACAGCGACATGTGTTGGGTTTAACAATTTGTCATACTGAGCTTCATCAGCTTGCATTTCTAGCCTGCATATTCCTAAGGTTGGTGTCATGTAATTTATCAGTTTTTCATAGCTAACCAATCTTATAACCCACAGTGCAACATTTTTTAAAAAAAATAAATAAATCCATAAAACACCAGCAGGCACATTAGAAGTCGTTTCATCAATTTCTGAAAGCAGATTTTTAAAAACCTCACACACACAAAGCAAATAATTCAAAAGAAACAACAACAACAAATTCAAAACTTAGGATTTGTGTGGGGTCCCCCCCCCTTCACTTTTCTTAAACGGCTTTGAGAATCAGGGCTTCATACCTACCTAAACCCAAACCCCTGACACCCACACCTTAACAAACAATGCCATTCTATGTACATTTACTTAGAGGCAAGTCACACTGTATTCAATGGAGCTTAGTCCCAGGTAAGTGTGCACAGGATTGGCCCCTAACGCCAGGTTTACTCGTGTATGTTTTATCATTTGGTCTGCCTACACTTGGTAACGGACAGCTATTAGCCCCGATTATGGGTTGCTCATGTGTTTGGCACTCCAATGTTGTGGTGAAGTGGTTGGAGTGCCAGGCTAGGACCTGGAAGACCAGGGTTCAAATCCCCATCCCCCCTCACTGGGTGCCCTTGGGCCAGTCACTGCCTCTCAGTCTAACCCAGGGGCCAGCAAACTTTTTCAGCAGGGAGCTGGTCCACTGTCCCTTAGACCTTGTGGTGGGGCGGACTATATATTGGGGGGGGGGGGAAATGAACGAATTCCTATGCCCCACAAATAGCCCAGAGATGCATTTTAAATAAAAGGACGCATTCTACTCATGTAAAAACACGCTGATTCCCAGACCGTCAGCGGGCCGGATTTAGAAGGCGATTGGGCCGGATCCGGCCCCCGGGCCTTAGTTTGCCTACCCATGGTCTAACCTACCTCACATGGTTGTTACGGGGCTTAAATGTACACCAGGAAAAAGCTGGGATATAAATGCAATCAAACGAGCAACCCATCAGGAGTGGAGCTGCAAAGCTGCCCGACCCCATCATCACATGCCATGGCTGGCACTCAAGCAGCTGTTAGGCAGAGGAGGAGCAAGTGGGCAACTGGGGAGCAGTTCTGGTTGGTTCCCCTCTTGCCTCTCTCCTTCCCAGCACTAATCTGGAGTGGATCTACATACAAAGAAAAAAAACGCTATAAATAAGTTAGAAATTGAATCGTTATAACAAAATTTTAAAAATGCTACCGTATGTAAATATTGCATAGAATTTTCTTTGCTCTCTGCCGCCATCTGGTGGCACCATCTGGTTTTGAATTTGCATAACTTTAGGTTTGCACAACTAAAGCAAAGTAAAGGGCTCTTTCACCCTAGTGCAACAAATCATAGAATTATAGAGTTGGAAGGGACCCTGAGGATAATTTAGTCCAACCCCTTGCAATGCAGAAATATGCAGCTGTCCCATAGGGGGATTGAGCCTGCAAGCTGGGCGCTATCAGCACCACGCTCTAACCAACTGAGCTATCCTGCGCTATTTTTTCTTTTCTCATGAATTTTTTTTGTGGTTTGGAAAGTGACAGGGAATTGCACTGAAATGTGTAAACACTCCGCAAACACAGCAGGATGAATGTTCACTGTCGCATAAAATAAATAAAATAATGATGACTGTAAATATATATTAACTAGGAATCACATTGTCTCGAGAGAAACACTATGGCCTATTTAAAGCAGAAAGGCTTGTATTCTTGGCTAGGCAGCATTTTAATCAAATAGGCAGGATACAAAACTTAACAGGACATTCTGCATTAGAAAAACACACAACTGACAAAAGCAGCCGACAAAAGAAGTTGGTCTTCAATAATAGTCTTTGCTGGCCTCTAGTGGAACAATACAAAATGAACAATAAGTTTTCCATTTGTGGTTCCAGAGAGAGATGATGCCTGTAGTCAATTGATAATTGCCACTGTGTTATCAATTTCAATTTTTTATTGCAAGGAGCAGCACACTGCACTGCTATGTTGCCAATAATCCCCTTGTTATTAAAATTCTTGTTTGTTATGCACCCTCTGCCAGACCTCCTTTTCATTATACGTATTAATGCCATTTTAAAAAGACAGAGAGGGGGCAAACTCACCAGGGCCCAATTCACACACAGTCCCTGTCAGGGACTGGTCCATTCCCAAGGCAGGGTCGGAAGGTACAGGCAGTTGGAGGCAACGGAAGGAGTTTAGATCGGATAGCGACTCACAGGGGAGTCAGGAGGAAGGCAGCAGTGGGGAGGCGCAAACCCAAGCGCCACAGATGGAGGAGGGGCTCTGGGGAGAGGCCAGAGCTCCGCTGACACCGGAAGAGGTGCTCAGGCTCTGGGATGAAGCTAAAGCACAGGATCAGCAGGAAGGAGGAGTGGGGCTCGAGGATACCACCAGAGCCCCAGAGCAACCGGAAAGCAGGGGACAGAAAATGGAGGTGGACGGAGAGGAGCAGAGGCTCTGGGATGCTGCAAGAGCCCCAGAGCCATCCAGCGGTAAGGACAGGAGCATGGGGGAAGCGACCAGCGCTACCCCGCTCAGATCCAGACCGCGGAAGCGGAAGGAAGGTAGGCGGCGCTTCGGTTTCCCGAAGCTCTTATGCTGGGGGCGGAGCCGACAGCCCGCACTCCGGGTATCTGACTCAGACGAGACGGATGATGAAGTTTGAACGCTGTAACGTTTAATGCTGTAAATAAAGCTATTAGTTTAGCAAGAAGCGTGCGTGGATGCTTACTCTTGAGAAGACATCACACACCTCTCACAGTCCCCCACTTGGGACTGATCACACATTCACCCAAATTACCACGATGCTAAAATCTTTGTAGTTGCATATATTCCACACAGCATAAGAGACACTTAAACGATTTCTATTGTGTGACACGAAAGATAATGTGAGGGGGACAAGGGTCCTCCTCAAGAGTAAGCGACTCGGCAGTCCATGTAACTTATTTACAAGTTTATTTCACCAAACAAGCTTACAGTTCCTCATCCTCCTCTGACGACTCAGATTCTCCAAGTAAGGGCTTCCGCTTTTCCCCCCAGCATAAGAGCCTTTTGAAATTCCAACGTCTCCTTTCGCTCCTCCTCTTCCTCTTCTTGACCCTGCTGGCCCCTCCATTGCCCTCATCCCTTTCACTTTCATCCTCCCTGGAGGTTGTTGCAGAGGCTCCCGCAACGTCCTCAAGCCCTCGCTCTCCCCCCGTCTCCATGCTCTCCTCTGCTCCCATAGGCTCCTTCGCCACCTGCTCTTCCGTCAGCACAGGCGGAGACAGCCCTTCACTCCCACTTCTCCACACCTCCTTCCCTGCCTCTGGAGACAGCCTGGGCGCTGCCTCTTCCTGATCCCATGCGCGCAAAACCTCCTCCGGCGTCCATGGGTAGCCTCCTGATGCCCCTGGCCCTTCCACCGCCCCTCCTGGCTCGGGCCAGTCCCTGACATCCATCCCCCCTTCCAAGCCCCCCTTCCCCTCCTGAGGCGGCTCGGTGGGTGAGATTCTGGGGTATCCAAGATCCCCTGCTGGATCCCATTCCCCTCCTTCACTCTCTCCCGCCGTCCCTGGCGACGAAGGGAAGCCCAAAAAGACTGTTGTGTCTGCACTGGACGATGACGATGAGGATTGGAACATCTCCTCCCAATCCTGTCGACACCAGGGAGGAGTGGGGTACCCCAACCACGGTGCGCCTTCTCCCTCCGTGATGCTCCCATCCTCCTCCCTTTCCCTCCTTGCTGACTGTGGACTTTCTAGCCTTTCGTCGTCCCCCCCAGTGCCCATTTCACCAGACGGCGAAAAACCCCAGAACTCCCCTTCTTCTGAGTCTGTGGGTTGAAACCCTTCTCTCCTCGGCCATCCGTATGGCTTCGGTTTGTTGGGGTACAGCTCATGGAATTCCCATATCAGATGCTCCCTGGTGACGTTCTCCGCCGGGATCCAAGCGTTCTCCGACGCTGGCTCCCCTTCCCATGCCACCAGATACTGCAACTCCTCCCCTCTCCACCTGGAGTCCAAGATTGCCGTGGCTTCATTGAACTGCTCCATATCTACCAACGGCACTTCTTGCGACTCCTGCTGGTACCCTTGCTGATACCTGTGTGGCTCTCTAAACTTGGAGAGGAGCGACCTATGGAAGACTGGGTGGATTCTCATGGATTCTGGCAATTGCAATTTGAATGCCACTGGGTTGATCTGCTCCACCACTTCGAAAGGCCCAATCCTGCACTGCCGCAACTTCTTCCCCCTGCCCTGCATGGGCAATCCTTGCGTGGACAACCACACTTTGTCTCCCACTTGGATGTGTTCTCCCTCCCTGCGGTGTTGGTCTGCTGCCCTTTTGTATGCACTCTTTGCCTTCTCTAGATTGTCTCTGAGCAACTGGTGCAGGGCCTGCATCTCTTCTGCAAAATGCTCCGCAGCTGGCACGTCTCCCGCCTCCCCCTCGCCTCCCCCCGCCGGAAAGGCTCTTGGGTGATTACCATAGTTTGCCTGAAATGGAGACATACCAGCCGACACCTGCTGAGCATTATTGTATGAAAACTCTGCAAGGGACAGTTTGTCACTCCAATCACTGGGCCGCTGAGATGCGTAACAACGCAAGTACTGCTGCAGAATCGAGTTAACGCGCTCTGCTTGCCCGTTGGTTTGAGGATGCCGAGCGGAAGACAAATTTACCTGCACCTGCAAGATTTGCATGAGCTTGCGCCAGAAGCGTGAGGTAAATTGAACTCCACGATCTGAAATTAACCTTTCTGGCAGGCCGTGGTGCTTGAAAACATGCTGTACAAACAGCTTGGCCGTCTCCTCTGCCGATACCACCTTAGGGCAGGCAATGAAGTGAGCCATTTTGGTCAAAAGGTCAACTACGACCAGCACTGCGGTTTTACCTTTGGATGGGGGGAGGTCGGTTATGAAATCCAGAGAAACCGCCTCCCAGGGCTTGCTGGGGGTGGGAAGAGGTTCCAGCAACCCCGCAGGTCTCTCCCTTCCCTCTTTAGCCCTTTGGCAGATTTCGCACCCCCTGACGTACTCCTTGACCTCCTGTCTAACTCTGGGCCACCAGAACTCTCTCGTGACCAATATCATGGTTTTGAATTGCCCAAAGTGCCCTGCTGTGGGGTTGTCATGCAACTGTTTGAGGATTCTGGCCCGCATTTCCTCCCCTGGAACATACAGTGCCCCTTTAAACAACAACAACCCTTCTTTTTCCTCAAAGCCTTTGGCCTTGGGATCCCCCTCCCTGAGTTCCCTTAGTTTGTTCAGGGCAAAAGTATCAGCTTGCGTGAGGCGCACCAGCTCTTCCCGGCCCCCCAGTGTCGCCCCACACCGCCATTGTTCAGGTTTGAAGACCGCCCTCGCCACCGGCGGCCCTTCTTCTTCCATGTACTCCGGCTTCCTGGACAGGGCATCAGCTCTGACGTTTTGGTCACCTGGAACATAATGGATGTGAAAATTGAAGTCCGCAAAGAACTCCGCCCATCGCATTTGTCTCTGGTTGAGGATCCTGGCCGTGCGCCAGTACTCCAGGTTCTTGTGGTCCGTGTGCACCTGAATCTGATGCTGTGCGCCAACCAGGAAATGGCGCCAATGCTTGAATGCCGCTACCACCGCCAACAGCTCTTTGTCCCAAATCGCGTAGTGAGATTCCGACTTGCTGAGCTTCCTGGAATAGAATGCGCAAGGCCTCCAGTCCCCTGCAGGGTCCTGCTGCAGCAGAACCGCTGCGATGGCGCGGTCTGAGGCATCCGTCTCTATCCTGATGGGTTTGGCCGTGTTCACATGCAATAGCTGCCCCTCTGATGCAAAGGCTCCTTTGAGCGTCTCAAAGGCACGTTGAGCCTCCTCTGTCCACTGGAACTTCTTTTTTCCCTTCAAACAGTCCGTTATTGGGGCCGTCATGTGAGCAAAGGCCGGTAGGAACTTGCGATAGAAATTTGCGAAACCGATGAAACGCTGAACGTCCTTCTTGGTCTTGGGGCTTCTCCACTGTAGAACTGCCTCCACCTTGTCAGTGTCCATGGCTATGCCCTTATCCGAAAGGCGGTAGCCCAAAAAGTCCACCTCCTTGGCATGAAACTGGCACTTCTCCAGCTTGACACACAGCTGGTTGTCCTGGAGCCTTTGGAGCACCTCCTTGACATGTGCCACGTGTTCCTCCGGGTTTTGAGAGTATACTAAGACGTCATCAAGATACACCACCGCGTGTTTGAACAGCAGGGGTCCCAGCACGTGGTGCATAAATGCCTGAAAACATTGGCTACCAGCCTGAAGTCCAAAAGGCATAACGAGGTACTCGTAAGCTCCCAGGGGTGTATACATGGTGGTTTTCCACTCATCACCTTCTCTGATCCTGATGAGGTTGTATGCCCCCCTTAGGTCCAACTTAGTAAAGATCTTGCCCTTCCGCACAGCCGCTAGCAGATCATCTATTCTCGGCATGGGGTAGGAAATTGGCACCGTCAAGGAGTTCAGGACCCTGAAGTCACATATGAGCCTTTTCTCATGCGTATTCTTTTTGTCCACCCAGAACACGGGGCTGCCCCCCACCGCTTTGCTTTCCCGGATGAAACCCCTTGCCAGATTTTTGTCAATAAAGTCCTGTAGAAGCGCTATCTCCTGCTCTGACATTGTGTAGAGCTTGCCTGGTGGCAACCGCGCTCCTGGCAGCAGGTCAATTTGACAGTCGTAGGGGCGGTGGGGGGGCAACTTGTCTGCCTCTCTTTTGTCGAACACCTGCTGGAACTCTGCGTACTGCTCAGGTAGTGACACCTCCCCCGCCTGTAGTGCCGCAGCTGCTTGGTGTTGGGGCTGGAGTTGCTGCAAACAGTGTTCCATGCAATGAGCTGATCCAAACGTTAGAGAGCGCTGGCTCCAGCTTATGACGGGATCGTGCTGCGTGAGCCATCCCATGCCTAGGATGATGGGCGGACCTGCCAAAGAGGTGACATGGAACGCCAGCACCTCTGAATGCCTGCCCATCTGCATTTTCATGGGGGGTGTGCTGTGAGTGACTGCCCCTCCCTTTAATTCTCTTCCATCTATGGTGGTAACCTGGAGCGGAAAATCCACCTTCAAAAGATGAATCTGATGCTGCATGGCAAAGTCCCGATCAAAAAAATCTGTCGACGCCCCACTGTCGACCAGGGCTGGGATCTGCAAGGTGCAGCCATTTGGCAACTGCAGCGATATCTCCATCACTATCCCGGGCTTCGGTGCATTGGGGGGTGGGTGGGAGAGTTGGGCGGGCGGGGCCTTTGGGGGCGTGCTGCTTGGGGGACTCTTTATTGTGGGTGTGCCTGGCTGCTCGTCCCCTCGCTTTGCCGCCAGGCATTTCCGTTTCCCGATACCGCAGCCTCTTCTGCCCCTTCTTCCTTGAGGACCGCCCCTGCCATCCCCTGCCAGACTCTCTTTTGCCCGCAGTGTTTTGCCAGATGGTCGCTCCTTTGACATATATAACAGCGTTTCACGACCTTCCCGCCCTGCGACTCACTGCTCCTAGCAACCGTTGGATTTGAAAAAGGGCGCGCGCGGGCTCCCCCCAGCTCCATGGGCGTTTCCTGCTGAATCGGCGTTTGAGCGCTTGCGCTCCTTTCCGCTGGGGGAGGGACCCGGAGGCTGAACCACCTCCCTTGCTTCCCTTCCTTCTTTGCTCTCTCTCTGCATTCCATGCGCACCCCAATTGCCATGGCAGCTTGCGTTAGACTGTCCAAGTCCTCCAGAGGTCCTGATTTCGCTAGCGCGTCCTGGACCTCATCCGCCAGTCCCATTTTGAACATGGCCATCATTGGGGGTGACTTCAAATCCCAGTTCAAACGATGTGCAAGCAGCGAAAATTTAGCGTGGTACTCTCTGACCGACATATTCCCTTGCCTTAGCGATAAAATCTCCCTTGCCTCCATGTCCTGGGCACTGCGATTCGTATAAACGATGTCCATGCCCTCAAAGAAAGCTTTAACATTTTGCAAGGCAGGGTTCTTGGCCAAAATCAAAGGACGCACCCAATCCCTGGCAACGCCCTCAAAATGCCCAATCACAAAACCAATCTGTTCTGCTTCGCTTTTAAAATCTTCCTTATATAAGTCCAGGGTATACAGCATGTCTGTTTTGAAACCCAAGTATTCCTCTGGTCTGCCATAAAATCTACTGCCGTGGGAGGGCATCCTCCTCCCTCCCATCGTCCCTCTCCCGGCGCCAGCGTGCAGCCTCGCCTCCTCCAGACGAGCTTGAGCCACTTCATACCTGATTGATAGCTCTCTAGCCCTCTCTTCCCAATCGACGTACTGCGGCTGGCCGGCTCCACTTTCCTTGCCAGTCGTCATCCCGGCAATCTTTCACTCCTTGAGGAGGTTACGTAGACTTGGAGAATGCTGTGAGGGGGACAAGGGTCCTCCTCAAGAGTAAGCGACTCGGCAGTCCATGTAACTTATTTACAAGTTTATTTCACCAAACAAGCTTACAGTTCCTCATCCTCCTCTGACGACTCAGATTCTCCAAGTAAGGGCTTCCGCTTTTCCCCCCAGCATAAGAGCCTTTTGAAATTCCAACGTCTCCTTTCGCTCCTCCTCTTCCTCTTCTTGACCCTGCTGGCCCCTCCATTGCCCTCATCCCTTTCACTTTCATCCTCCCTGGAGGTTGTTGCAGAGGCTCCCGCAACGTCCTCAAGCCCTCGCTCTCCCCCCGTCTCCATGCTCTCCTCTGCTCCCATAGGCTCCTTCGCCACCTGCTCTTCCGTCAGCACAGGCGGAGACAGCCCTTCACTCCCACTTCTCCACACCTCCTTCCCTGCCTCTGGAGACAGCCTGGGCGCTGCCTCTTCCTGATCCCATGCGCGCAAAACCTCCTCCGGCGTCCATGGGTAGCCTCCTGATGCCCCTGGCCCTTCCACCGCCCCTCCTGGCTCGGGCCAGTCCCTGACAGATAATCCCTGTGAAATCTACATTTCTGCTTCCTATTTTCCTCTGGAAGCCAGTTGACAAGGGGTGGGATTTACTATGAGCTCATCCATCCCAGAAGCCATCTAGAAAAGCTCTCCTTTACAAGTGTAGTCTGCAGAACCATCTCACACCACATAAAAGACAAAATTGTCTTCCACAGAGCCAAACTTTATGGCTTTAGCAGCACAACTGGTTGATGAAGCCACCTGCCCGTATTTAATTCCTTACATCTGGAGGGCTAAATTTATTCCTCCAAGCAACACACTAATTCTACTTGAAAGACGCCACACCGTAGCTTTACACAACATGCCACTTTAACTTTCTCAAGGAAAGCTTATAATTTATTCTGTTTATAGCCTCCTGTGAGGAGGTCAAGGGTCCTCCTCAGGAGTAATCGACTCGGCAGTCCGTTTGATTTATTTACAAGTTTATTTCACCAGACAAGTTCACAGTTCCTCATCCTCCTCCGATGACTCAGATTCTCCAAGTAAGGGCTTCCGCTTTTCCCCCCAGCATAAAAGCCTTTTGAAACTCCAACGTCTCCTTTCGCTCCTCCTTTTCCGCTTTTTGACCCTGCTGGCCCCTGCATTCCCCTCATCCCTTTCACTTTCATCCTCCCTAGAGGTTGTTGCAGAGGCTCCCCCAACGTCCTCAAGCCCTCGTTCTCCCCCCGTCTCCATGTTCTCCTCTGCTTCCATAGGCTCCCTCACCACCCGCTCTTCCGTCAGCACAGGCGGAGACAGCCCTTCACTCCCACTTCTCCACACCTCCTTCCCTGCCTCTGGAGACAGCCTGGGCGCTGCCTCTTCCCGATCCCATGCGCGCAAAACCTCCTCCGGCGTCCATGGGTAGCCTCCTGATGCCCCTGGCCCTTCCACCGCCCCTCCTGGCTCGGGCCAGTCCCTGACATCCATCCCCCCTTCCAAGCCCCCCTTCCCCTCCTGAGGCGGCTCGGTGGGTGAGACTCTGGGGTATCCAAGATCCCCTGCTGGATCCCATTCCCTTCCTTCACTCTCTCCCGCCGTCTCTGGCGACGAAGGGAAACCCAAAAAGACTGTTGTGTCTGCACTGGACGATGACGATGAGGATTGGAACATCTCCTCCCAATCCTGTCGACACCAGGGAGGAGTGGGGTACCCCAGCCACGGTGCGTCTTCCCCCTCCGTGATGCTCCCTTCCTCCTCCCTTTCCCTCCTTGCTGACTGGGGACTTTCTAGCCTTTCGTCGTCCCCACCAGTGCCCATTTCACCAGACGGCGAAAAAACCCAGAACTCCCCTTCTTCTGAGTCTGTGGGTTGAAACCCTTCTCTCCCTGGCCATCCGTATGGCTTCGGCTTGTTGGGGTACAGCTCATGGAATTCCCATATCAGATGCTCCCTGGTGACGTTCTCCGCCGGGATCCAAGCGTTCTCCGACGCTGGCTCCCCTTCCCATGCCACCAGATACTGCAACTCCTCCCCTCTCCACCTGGAGTCCAAGATTGCCGTGGCTTCATTGAACTGCTCCATATCTACCAACGGCACTTCTTGCGACTCCTGCTGGTACCCTTGCTGATACCTGTGTGGCTCTCTAAACTTGGAGAGGAGCGACCTATGGAAGACTGGGTGGATTCTCATGGATTCTGGCAATTGCAATTTGAATGCCACTGGGTTAATCTGCTCCACCACTTCGAAAGGCCCAATCCTGCACTGCCGCAACTTCTTCCCCCTGCCCTGCATGGGCAATCCTTGCGTGGACAACCACACTTTGTCTCCCACTTGGATGTGTTCTCCCTCCCTGCGGTGTTGGTCTGCTGCCCTCTTGTATGCACTCTTTGCCTTTTCTAGATTGTCTCTGAGCAACTGGTGCAGGGCCTGCATCTCTTCTGCAAAATGCTCCGCAGCTGGCACGTCTCCCGCTTCCCCCTCGCCTCCCCCCGCCGGAAAGGCTCTTGGGTGATTACCATAGTTTGCCTGAAATGGAGACATACCAGCCGACACCTGCTGAGCATTATTGTACGCAAACTCTGCAAGGGACAGTTTGTCACTCCAATCGCTGTGTCGCTGAGATGCGTAACAACGCAAGTACTGCTGCAGAATCGAGTTAACGCGCTCTGCTTGCCCGTTGGTTTGAGGATGCCGAGCGGAAGATAAATTTACCTGCACCTGCAAAATTTGCATGAGCTTGCGCCAGAAGCGTGAGGTAAATTGAACTCCACGATCTGAAATTAACCTTTCTGGCAGGCCGTGGTGCTTGAAAACATGCTGTACAAACAGCTTGGCCGTCTCCTCTGCCGATACCACCTTGGGGCAGGCAATGAAGTGAGCCATTTTGGTCAAAAGGTCAACTACGACCAGCACTGCGGTTTTACCTTTGGATGGGGGGAGGTCGGTTATGAAATCCAGAGAAACCGCCTCCCAGGGCTTGCTGGGGGTGGGAAGGGGTTCCAGCAACCCCGCAGGTCTCTCCCTTCCCTCTTTGGCCCTTTGGCAGATTTCGCACCCCCTGACGTACTCCTTGACCTCCTGTCTAACTCTGGGCCACCAGAACTCTCTCGTGACCAATATCATGGTTTTGAATTGCCCAAAGTGCCCTGCTGTGGGATTGTCATGCAACTGTTTGAGGATTCTGGCCCGCATTTCCTCCCCTGGAACATACAGTGCCCCTTTAAACAACAACAACCCCTCTTTTTCCTCAAAACCTTTGGCCTTGGGATCCCCCTCCCTGAGTTCCCTTAGTTTGCTCAGGGCAAAAGTATCAGCTTGCGTGAGGCGCACCAGCTCTTCCCGTCCCCCCAGTGTTGCCCCACACCGCCATTGTTCAGGTTTGAAGACCGCCCTCGCCACCGGCGGCCCTTCTTCTTCCATGTACTCCGGCTTCCTGGACAGGGCATCAGCTCTGACGTTTTGGTCACCTGGAACATAATGGATGTGAAAATTGAAGTCCGCAAAAAACTCTGCCCAGCGCATTTGTCTCTGGTTGAGGATCCTGGCCGTGCGCCAGTACTCCAGGTTCTTGTGGTCCGTGTGCACCTGAATCTGATGCCGTGCGCCAACCAGGAAATGACGCCAATGCTTGAATGCCGCTACCACCGCCAACAGCTCTTTGTCCCAAATCGCGTAGTGAGATTCCGACTTGCTGAGCTTCCTGGAATAGAATGCGCAGGGCCTCCATTCGCCTGCAGGGTCCTGCTGCAGCAAAACCGCTGCGATGGCCCGGTCTGAGGCATCCGTCTCTATCCTGATGGGTTTGGCCGTGTTCACATGCAATAGCTGCCCCTCTGATGCAAAGGCTCCTTTGAGCGTCTCAAAGGCACGCTGAGCCTCCTCTGTCCACTGGAACTTCTTCTTCCCCTTCAAACAGTCCGTTATTGGGGCCGTCATGTGAGCAAAAGCCGGTAGGAACTTGCGATAGAAATTTGCGAAACCTACGAAACGCTGAACGTCCTTCTTGGTCTTGGGGCTCCTCCACTGTAGGACTGCCTCTACCTTGTCAGTGTCCATGGCTATGCCCTTATCCGAAAGGCGGTAGCCCAAAAAGTCCACCTCCTTGGCATGAAACTGGCACTTCTCCAGCTTGACACACAGCTGGTTGTCCTGGAGCCTTTGGAGCACCTCTTTGACATGTGTCACGTGTTCCTCCGGGTTTTGGGAGTACACTAAGATGTCATCAAGATACACCACCACGTGTTTGAACAGCAGGGGTCCCAGCACGTGGTGCATAAATGCCTGAAAACATTGGCTGCCAGCCTGAAGTCCAAAAGGCATAACGAGGTACTCGTAAGCTCCCAGGGGTGTATACATGGTGGTTTTCCACTCATCACCTTCTCTGATCCTGATGAGGTTGTACGCCCCCCTTAGGTCCAACTTCGTAAAAATCCTGCCCTTCCGCACAGCCGCTAGTAGATCATCTATTCTCGGCATGGGGTAAGAAATAGGCACCGTCAGCTGGTTCAGGATCCGAAAGTCGCAGATGAGGCGTTTCTCATGCGTATTCTTTTTGTCCACCCAGAACACGGGGCTGCCCCCTACTGCTTTACTTTCCCGGATGAAACCCCTCGCCAGATTTTTGTCAATGAAGTCCTGCAAGAGCGCTATCTCCTGCTCCGACATTGTGTAGAGCTTGCCAGGTGGCAACCGCGCTCCTGGCAGCAGGTCGATTTGGCAGTCGTAGGGGCGGTGGGGTGGGAGCTTGTCAGCCTCTCTTTTGCTGAACACCTGCTGGAACTCTGCGTACTGCTCAGGCAGTGACACCTCCCCCGCCTGTAGTACCGCAGCTGCTTGGTGTTGGGGTTGGAGTTGCTGCAAACAGTGTTCCATGCAATGAGCCGATCCAAACGTTAGAGAGCGCTGGCTCCAGCTTATGACGGGATCGTGCTGCGTGAGCCATCCCATGCCTAGGATGATGGGCGGACCTGCCAAAGAGGTGACATGAAAAGCCAGCACCTCTGAATGCCTGCCAATCTGCATTTTCATGGGGGGTGTGCTGTGAGTGACTGCCCCTCCCTTTAATTCTCTTCCATCTATGGTGGTGACCTGGAGCGGAAAATCCACCTCCAAAAGATGGATCTGATGCTGCATGGCAAAGTCCCGATCAAAAAAATCTGTCGACGCCCCACTGTCGACCAGGGCTGGGATCTGCAAGGTGCAGCCATTTGGCAGCTGCAGCGATATCTCCAGCACTATCCCGGGCTTCGGTGCGTTGGGGGGTGGGTGGGAGGGTTGGGCGGGCGGGGCCTTTGGGGGCGTGCTGCTTGGGGGACTCTTTATTGTGGGTGTGCCTGGCTGCTTGTCCCCTCGCTTTGCCGCCAGGCATTTCCGTTTCCCGAGACCGCAGCCTCTTCTGCCCCCCCTTCCTTGAGGACCGCCCCTGCCATCCCCTGCCAGACTCTCTTTTGCCCACAGTGTTTTGCCAGATGGTCGCTCCTTTGACATATATAACAGCGTTTCACGACCTTCCCGCCCTGCGTCTCACTGCTCCTAGCAACCGTTGGGTTTGAAAAAAGGGCGCGCGCGGGCTCCCCCCAGCTCCATGGGCGTTTCCTGCTGAATCGGCGTTTGAGCGCTTGCGCTCCTTTCCGCTGGGGGCGGGACCCGGAGGCTGAACCACCTCCCTTGCTTCCCTTCCTTCTTTGCTCTCTCTCTGCACTCCATGCGCACCCCAATTGCCATGGCAGCTTGCGTTAGACTGTCCAAGTCCTCCAGAGGTCCTGATTTCGCTAGCGCATCCTGGACCTCATCCGCCAGTCCCATTTTGAACATGGCCATCATTGGGGGTGACTTCAAATCCCAGTTCAAACGATGTGCAAGCAGCGAAAATTTAGCGTGGTACTCTCTGACCGACATATTCCCTTGCCTTAGCGATAAAAGTTCCCTAGCCTCCATGTCCTGGGCACTGCGATTCGTATAAACGATGTCCATGCCCTCAAAGAAGGCTTTTACATTTTGCAAGGCAGGGTTCTTGGCCAAAATCAAAGGACGCACCCAATCCCTGGCAGCGCCCTCAAAATGCCCAATCACAAAACCAATCTGTTCCGCTTCGCTTTTAAACTCTTCCTTATATAAGTCCAGGGTATACAGCATGTCTGTCTTGAAACCCAAGTATTCCTCTGGTCTGCCATAAAATTTACTGCCGTGGGAGGGCATCCTCCTTCCTCCCATCGTCCCTCTCCCTGCGCCGACGTGCAGCCTCGCCTCCTCCAGACGAGCTTGAGCCACTTCATACCTGATTGATAGGTCTCTCGCCCTCTCTTCCCAATCGACGTACTGCGGCTCCCCGGCTGCACTTTCCTTGCCAGTCGTCATCCCGGCAACCTTTCACTCCTTGAGGAGGTTACGTTGACTTGGAGAATGCTGTGAGGAGGTCAAGGGTCCTCCTCAGGAGTAATCGACTCGGCAGTCCGTTTGATTTATTTACAAGTTTATTTCACCAGACAAGTTCACAGTTCCTCATCCTCCTCCGATGACTCAGATTCTCCAAGTAAGGGCTTCCGCTTTTCCCCCCAGCATAAAAGCCTTTTGAAACTCCAACGTCTCCTTTCGCTCCTCCTTTTCCGCTTTTTGACCCTGCTGGCCCCTGCATTCCCCTCATCCCTTTCACTTTCATCCTCCCTAGAGGTTGTTGCAGAGGCTCCCCCAACGTCCTCAAGCCCTCGTTCTCCCCCCGTCTCCATGTTCTCCTCTGCTTCCATAGGCTCCCTCACCACCCGCTCTTCCGTCAGCACAGGCGGAGACAGCCCTTCACTCCCACTTCTCCACACCTCCTTCCCTGCCTCTGGAGACAGCCTGGGCGCTGCCTCTTCCCGATCCCATGCGCGCAAAACCTCCTCCGGCGTCCATGGGTAGCCTCCTGATGCCCCTGGCCCTTCCACCGCCCCTCCTGGCTCGGGCCAGTCCCTGACACCTCCCCTTTCTAAAAAGGTTTGATTTGCAAAAAGGCAAATGCTAGAAAGTGTGATGCTATATTTAATAGGTGTTTACGCAGGCACAGAAAGACCAGAAGCTACCAAAAGGGTTATCTACAATGTGAGAGGAAAAAGGTTTCTGAAACTGGATTATCATAGGAACACCCCACCCCACCCTATGATGATGAAGGTTAAGTAAAAGAGATTAGCATCTTGCAAAGGAGCTGCTATATAACGCCAACTTAAATATTGCCAATGGTTTGTGTGCACTAAAAACTCTTGCCTACAGACAGGTGGGGGCTATTGGTGGTCACTCCCAATCAAGATGCCTTAAAATGGGCCAGCACCCAGGACTATTCAGGGCCAGTGGCACCATGAGACATATCAGGCAGATGCTGTACCAGCCCTGGGTCTGACAAATGGCATGGTCTCCAACAAATTGCCTATGTTTCACCAGCAAACAAAACTATGGTAGAAATAATTGTGCTGGGAAAGAGGTGTGTGCTTGTTTTTCATATTTTTAATACTTTGGCCTCAAGTCAGCCACGCTTAAATCATGGCTCTCTTGTCTCCAAGGATTTTTAACTGTCTCTGGATAGAGTTCTCAATTTCCAAGCCCTATTAGATTTCAAAATCCCATTTTCCTGTTAATATCTTTGATTTACAGTCGTAAGCATCCCAGAAATTTTTTTAGCAACTTGAATCATTTCGGCTGCTTCCCCTTCATATACATTTGGCTACGTAGGAAACAAACATACGGAAAATTGTACGTTGTAAAGAAAGGGAAATTTATGAGAGGGAATAGAACTCAGGATCATCCACTGAAACTGACTGTTAGATCTGGAGAAACTATTTGCACTAGCACTTCCTCACGCAATATTTAAGTCATACAATTTACAGCCACAAGATGCCATGATGGCTACTAGCTTAGATGACATTAAAAAAATGGATTGGACAAATTTACAAAGGTTTTTGAAAGTTAAGCTTCAAACTTATGTGTACCGACTAGGGAGAAAATCATATTGTACACAGTGGGGTTTACATTGGAGTAAGCGCACTGTGCTGTTAGTTTATTGCTTCAGTTTTGCAGTTTTCTTTCCAGGTTGCTTCTAGTGTGGAAATGTCACTACCCTATCTAGTCAGTTTTATGCTCAGAGAAGTCTCCCACTTTTCCCTTGTTCCTAGCACTGCACAAATTCAAAAATATTTATTCTGCCATTGTGATGCAGAAGCTACCCTGTGTGCAATGCACCACCCTTTTCCAGCACGGGGCACTGTTCCATATTTCAATAACCCCATTATTAAGGTTTCTTACTTACCACTCTCTTAAAGTCCTCTTCTGCCTCATCAAACTTTCCCTGCTTCAGTAGCAGGTGTCCTCGTTGCAGCCTTGCCTAAAATAAAGGAAACAGTTCCATAACATAGGAAGACACAGTGTGACATACCTAGTGCAAAACTAAGGGAAGTCTGTGCTCCAATCCCCACTCATTCATGAGAATCCCTGGGTGACCTTTGAGTAGGCCCTATTTCTCATCCCAAGCTACCCTATGCAGGAGGAGACAGAACCAATTATGCCACCTTCAATTCCTTGGAAAGGTGGGATAAAAATTAAATGAATGAATGAATGAATGTGGTTCTTAAGTGTAGGCACACATACATTCAACACATATTTATTTTCTATTTCAAAGCATGTAGTATTTTGTTGCTGTTCCATGAACTACCTTTGACCATCCCACCACCCCAGGTAATTATTTGGGAAGCTGCCTAGCTAGAACCAAGAATCAAGGGGCATAAGCTAAATGTCCAGATTGCCAAGGAAGAGAGAATCTGTATTATGAGGCACAGGTCAGTTACCGGGGGGGGGGGTGCATTTTCCATTGAGAACCCCCAGTCTTACAAAGCCTTTGGGAAGGCTGCCTATTGCCACTCCTGTTCAATAATTTTCCCACTTTAAATAGCCCCAATGAATTCAACCGAAATTGCCTCTGAAGAGATGCGGGCTGCATCTGCACTACACATTTCAAGCCCTATGATACCACTTTGAACAGTCATGGCTTCTCCCAAAGGAACCTGGGAACTGTAGTTTCTTAAGGATGCCGAGAGCTGTTAGGAGACTCCAGTTCCTCTCAGAGAGCTACCGGTACAAGTCCCAGGGTTCCATGGGAAGATGGTTGATTTGTTAAACCTTTGGGAACTGCAGCACAAACGTACACAATGTTCTACAGAGCCACATAAGCAAAATGATATATATCCCTGCCCGCAAGGAGTTTGTGATCTAGTGATTTAGAAAAGGAGGCCGGGAGACCACTGAAGAATCTATCTCAAAAAACTGACTGAGGGCATGTAAGAATCTATGTAGGCTTGATTTCAATATGCAGTAGTCATTCCTAAAGTTAAAGGTAAAGGGACCCCTCTGGGGTGGACGACTCTGGGGTTGCGGCGCTCATCTCGCTTTATTGGCCGAGGGAGCCGGCATACAGCTTCTGGGTCATGTGGCCAGCATGACAAAGCCGCTTCTGGCGAACCAGAGCAGCGCATGGAAATGCCGTTTACCTTCCCTCCGCAGCGGTACCTATTTATCTACTTGCACTTTGACGTGCTTTCGAACTGCTAGGTTGGCAGGAGCTGGGACCAAGCAACAGGAGCTCACCCCATCGCGGGGATTTGAACTGCCGACCTTCTGATCAGCAAGCCCTAGGCTCAGTGGTTTAGACCACAGCGCCACCCGCATACCCAGTAGGCACTCCTACTTTGCATCAAAACATCAGCACGATATTGGGTACCTTACAATCCCATCAGCTGAATTAACACTTTGAAAAGGTGGCCCTCTCTCCTAAAGCACGTTTTGTATCCTGCAGTTGCTGGAATTTCAGTCTACATTTAACCTCTCCAAGTTATAGGATAATAAAAAGTTTTCTGTTGGATTATGCCACTTACTGGAGAGGAAAAAAAAGATTCCCATTTAAAAGGCAACATAAAAAACAAAGACAAAAGCCGTTTTCATCCACCCTGGAGGAGTCTTTGGAAAGTATTGCTTACCGATGTGAAATCCTGCTTTAATTCAACCACCTTGCTTAAGTCACGAATGGCAGCTTTAGATTTGCCCATGGCTAAAAATACTGTGGCTCTTCTGTAATAGGCAAGGTAGTTATCAGAGTCCCCTTCTGCAAGTGAAGAAGCAGCAATCAGAACATAGCCTCAAGCCAGCCAAATCTTTGGATACAACTAAGCATGCAATAAGGAGAAATAACAGTGCCATTACCAGAATTTTTAAACAGCCTGATACCACCATTTAATTAGGTGGGAATGTTTCCATAGGACAGCCGTTCGGCACGCATTTGCACTATTAACGCTAATGGGGGGGGGTGAAAATCCCACGCACATAGGAGCATTCAGCTTCCTGGTTATTTTTTAGGGCTTCAGGAGGTGAGCATCCAAGTGGATTCCAGCTGTGGAATGAAGTCAAGCCCCCTACATGCTAAAGCTTTTTATCTCCAACTGCAGGCTTGCCTTTCGAAGGCCGTTTTACATTTTGGTGCGGGCTCCCGCGTCTCTCATTTGCGGAAGGCCAAATAACCAACTCACCGGAGATCAGAGGTGGCGTGTTCTTCTAAGAAGCCCCATTAATTCTGCTGATACAGCAATCAGCAGGGACAGAAACACGCCACCCCTAACTTCTTATTCCCATCCCAGACAATGAGGATGCTATGGGACTGAATGGAAGTACAAAACTTTCCTCCCGCACCAAGAATGTTGCACTGTATAGGCTTTGCTAAGGGGGAGTTTCTCAGTGCTTCAAACCAGATACTTCTCCCCAGAGCTTGAATTGTGGGGAGGGGGCAGGAGGGATAAGGGGAGGTTTCATGAAATCCACAAGTCCTCACTCTGCCCAACTTGAGCCAAATCATGGCCATGCACACCTTCCCCCCCCCCCAAAATGGGGTCATGACAAAAAGCATGACAAAAAAGAGAGCCCCCCCCCCCACAATTAAACTATTGTTTCCTTTGTCAACAGAACTGGATGCAGAAGATGGAGAGATCCTTATCTTCCCCCATGGGCTAAGTTTGATAGGTGGGCTCATTTAGGTAGGACTCATTTTTGCCCCTGTGGTTTGAAATTAAAGGCACAGCCTGCAAAGCACCAATGATCAGCTGATTGCCAGACCTTGCAAAGGTCAGAGGGCAGGTGGGTGTGTCTTGGCAGAAATGGCCGGGGGACGGACGGACGGACGACCCAGCAGCTCTAGTTACATTCAAAGGCCAGGGGTTCCCTACTCCTGCTACTGAAGTACTTCTCCTGTGTATCACAATTTGTATTTCCTTAATTTGTGCCTTTGGCAACATTTTTAAGCCAATGACCCCAGACAATGGATGCAACGTTTCAGCAGCATGGAGATGGCGATAGCCAGAGGAGGGGACATGGACGGACACACACACAAACTTGTTTTTAAGACTTTCCCATCACAAGATAAACCATAAACCGCAAAACACAAATGAAACAACCACCATAAATATATTTAAAAAGCAATCATGGGTATATACTGCTAAAGCTAGATAGCTAAACACCCTTTGAAGCTCCCTTTTGTCCTGGCACAACAAACCAAGCCAGAAAACTGTAAAAAGTGATGGCGACAGGCAGTATTTTCTGGGAAATGCTCCCTGCTGTTCCATATTTCATGCTCCCAATCCTCACAATACTAAACTTGCAACAACATGAGGTGTCAGAAACAGGACTGGTGCTGGCAATTTTGGTGCCCTAGGCGAGGGGGCGGGCCACGTGACATCATTGCGTATGATGCACGTTGCGGAGCGGTGCCCCACCCCCTGCCGGGCCGGGCGCCCCCGCCGCCGCAGTTTGCTTGCTCCGCCGCTGGTTGGGGCGGCGGCGGGCGGCGGCGGGGGGCAGGCTGGCCAGCGCCCCCTCCATTTTGGCACCCTAGGCAATTGCCTAGTTCGCCTAAATGGACGCGCCAGCCCTGGTCAGGAATCAGTCTTGCTGAATGCTGTACCTTTGGTTGATAACCTTTCTACCTAACACCTGCTGTAAGGTAGATGTCTGTCATCAACAGGTGGTGGAGAAAATTTACGAACATGTCCTGAGGCCACATTATGTGGAAAGCTCATGTTATGAAGCCACATGACAGCTTTTGTAACAAATCAGGGAAAACCCAACTGCCTCCTCAGTTCCCCAAATTAATCATTAAGTGCCACCTCCCTTTTAGCAGGAAAAGAAATTAAGGTTCAATGTGCTACAAAAAATGCCACTTCTAGGCAGAGAACACCTAGAATGGAAGACACCTACAAAGACTCATCTGTTACTCTCTGCCAAAGATCCAGGTTTTGCGATTAGAGGTGCAGGATCACAGCTACCCCATTCCATCCATCAGCCCCAGCATCTGTATACATCTAAAAAGAACCCGAACATCTTATCGCTTGCATAAAAGCAAGCTCAGCATTCCGAGCCAGAAGATTTTTCCCGGCGCACAAAATGGATGGTTGTTGGTGCCTCGACTCAGTAAATTGGGAGCTCAAGTTTAACCACGATAGTAGCTAAGAAGAATTCAGAAAAAATCGCTGCAAAGTGCAGCCCAAGCTTCATGGGTTGCAAATGCTTATCAGCAGCATTTCAGGAGCATCCTTGTCAAAGGGGCAAAGCAGGGTAGAGAGAGAGAAGAAAGTAGGAAAAGTCAATAAGAGCCTAAAACATTTGTCACACTCCTCGCCACAATGATGTTTGCTAGTTGACCTGCCACTAAGAAAATCTATCAGGCCCAAACCTACAAAGTTTTTCTCCCAAGAAAGGCAAGGAAGTTGAAACACAATCCAAGTGGGGGAGGGTTTTTCTGTATTTACGCAGGATTGAGTCTTTCCTGATCTCTCCCATACGTGGGAGATTACATTTGTGTAGCACAAACTTCACATATAAAGCAGCTCTCCATTTATAAGGATTCAACTGAAACAGGCAAGCCCCTTGCTCTGAACCAAACCTGGTGCCCCAGGGACATACAGGCAAAGTTTCTCTTTCCTTGCATCAATCTCGTAGAAATACAGTTAAAAGTTATAGGACCAGAGTGAGACCAAGTGCTGGAGCAACCAAAGGCAGGGAGAAAAGGTGGGGGACAGTTCAGCATTCCTCTCCCACTTACACCTAATACTCACTCTTCCTGCTTTATATGTGGATGAAGGTCCCATATCGGGTTTGGGCCCATGCCAGCCTATGGGTCAGTGTGTTAACCCCCTGGATTTCCCTAAGCAGTCCTGAATCACACTGAACACCCAGAGCCCACAGACATCCGGGAGATTTGGATAAGTCCTGTACAATTCACAATATAGACTGTTGTTACACGCTGCATTTTCCTATCTGCCACGACTAACCAAGCCTAAAGAATGCACCAAAGACAACTTTACCACCAAGCATGCCCACTTAATTTACAGAAAATTCAAAAGTCACCACTACTAAGGCAAAGGCCTGGTTCAGACCTCATGACCGCAGTCCAATGAACCATTGTTTACCAGCCTAGAAACAAGCCATGTGCCGACATGCATGTTCCTCCCCTCACATGCCTAGTTTAACCATGGTTTACCTGATTTCTGAACCGGTAAGCTTTGGCTTAAGGGCTCTGTGAGGTGGATGCGTGTCCTCCTCAAGAGTAAAGCCACCTGAGACTGGTTAACTAAACTAGCAGTTTATTTACAAGTTCGTTCCACTGGTGTTACACTTCATCATCCGACTCCGTTGTGTCAGATCCCCCGAGTAAAGGCTTTCGATTTTGCCCCCAACATAAAAGCTTGGCAAAACCCCAGCGCCGCCTCTCGCTCCTCCTTTTCCGCTTTTTAACCCTATCCGCTGCGACGCTGGCCCCTTCCCTCTCAGTCTCGTCTTCCCTGGAAGTTGCTGTCGAGACACTGGAAGGATGCTCAAGCCCCTGCTCCCCTTCCGTCTCCATTTCTTCCTCTGCCCTCATTGGTTCTCTGACAGCCTCCGTTGCAGGTGACAGCGCAGGCGGCGACAGCCCCTCGCTCTCACTTCTCCACACCTCCTTCCCTATCTCCGATGACAGCTGCGGAGCCGTCTCCTCCCCTTCCCACTCTAACAACACCTCCTCCGGTGTCAGATGATGGATGCTAGGCTCCTCTGCCCCTTCCGCCACCCCTCCTGGCTCAGGGCAATCCCTGACAGGCTCCCTCAAACCAGGATACAAAACTAGGGTCAGATCTAACTTTGCAGAAACCAGGTCCTTGACTTAAGGAGGAAGAATGCAGGTACACGGCTCATTCCTGGACTGAAAAACCACGGTAGGTCAAACTGGGATTGTTACATCAAATTGGAGCTGCATTTGCAAATTATGACACATGTACCCTGATCCCAACTACAATCACATGTTGCGAGCAAGTCTTGTTGATTTCAGTGGGGCTTATTGTTACTTGAAACTACAATCAATGCACATGTCCCCCCCCCAAAAAAAACCCTAGCTCCCTGCCTCATGGAGCTCACATCACAGTTTTGACAGGGAGAGAGACAAAAGCAGGAGAAGAAAGAAACGGTAAAACAAGGACAGCAAGAGCAACAAGGGAAGGGAATGTGCAAATAAAGATGTTGGTACAGTGGTCCCTCGACTTACGAATGACCCGACTTCTGTATTTTTCGAGTTACGAGTGAAGAAAGTGGCCGCGCGCTTACAAATTTTTTCGACCTCCGAATGGAAATCGCGGCCGTTTTAGATGCGGTTTCCTCGACTTACGAAGTTTAGATGCGGTTTTTTTCGACGTACGAATTTTTTTCTCCCAATGCATTCCTATGGGGACTCGACTTACGATTTTTTCGACCTACGGGGGTCCCTTCGGAACGCATTGCATTCGTAAGTCGAGGGACCACTGTATTGCAGGGCTGCCCAAGCGTTTTTCAAAGAGGGCCAGATTTGATGAAGTGAACTGCATGAGGGCCGACCAAAATTGTTGACTTTTTTTAGGGTTGAAGTTGTTGAGCTTTTTTTTAGGATTTCACCCCAGTAGATAGACTGCCACAGGGGCCAGATTAAGCTGACAAGTGGGCTGGATTAGGCCCCCGAAACGGACTTTGGACATGCCTGGAATATAGTCTTTGTTTCAGCTGTGGATGGGGGGGGGGAAGACTCCTTACTGCAGACTTAGCTGAATACGCAGCTCACCAGGAATTAAAAGAGCAGGTATAACATACTAGAGAACATCAACCAGTGATCCTGAACAAAAGGAACAACACAGGAGGCAGTGTGCTGCTTACTTTTCAAAATACTAGGTACCAGCAAGAGGGATGGTACACCGAGGAAAAGGTTTTTGTAGATGAACAGTGAACTTGTGGGTAAAAGAGAGGAGAACAAAAATTTGGCAAAAGTCAAATGCTATCAAACAAAATGCAACTGCTTTTCGATACACACCTATGGCAGCGTGGAAGTGAGACAAAGCATCTGCCAGCTGCCCAGCTGCCAACAGCTTCTTCCCCATTTCAAGTTGTTTCTCGACTTCTGCGTTTATCCCACATTCCGCTCCTGAATGAAGAATATATTTAATATCGTTAAAAAAACAGAAATTGAATTGTTTTACTATTTTATTTGCTTCCCTCCTCCCTCCAAGCTGACGTCACAACGTTATCATACATGAATATGAATAAAACAGAATAAAAATCTGCATACTCTATCAAGCCATGATGCAATTTCTGTTTCCTTTTCTCAAAGTTAAAACGAGTTCATTCCCTCGAATCATTAAATACGTAATAGTCATAAGATTTATAAAGTTAATTCAGTTTGCTGCCCTCAAGCGCATCTTGTGCTTTCAATGGGGTCACCAACGGAAACAAATACACTTCTGTGTACTTTCTAGCCAGTTGCATTTAGAAAGAAAAGGAAGGAGCTAAGGAATATGGTGTTTTTTTATTCCCCTTCTTTTTTTGGTCTTGCACCGATTTCCAAATCAAAGTTGCCATTTTCAAGTACAAATAACTTTTCCCTCTAAATGTTCAACAGACTCACTGAGCTCTGACAGCCAATATGATGATTTTCTTCCCCATTTCACGCATCATCACGGACAATAAAAACTCTGGAGGCCAAATTACATTATATCTGCGCAATCTCTTCCTACCTCATGCATGCCCTCAAAAAATATGAAGCGCGGTTATCTGGGTGTTATTAAGAGAAAAACTGAAAGCAAAGTTACGCGAGTGTCTATGGAGGCTGTACAAGACTCTTATTACTTGAGATGAGTGAGCTATAAAGAGTTCAACTTTATCTTACGAAACCAGAGCCAGTATTTATATAGCTAGAAATCATATATAAATGCATGCAAGTGTGTGCCTCAAAGACAAAGTACAAAACTCCAAGATTGCAGTTTTCCACATACAACCATTAAATGTAAAGTCAATTTATTCATTCAGAATAACCATGTATTGCTGAGACTGTCCCACTTTAGATGCTAAGGGAGCGACAGGCTTACCTGCTACGTACCCTATAGGTCTCAGAGAAGCTCCCTGTAGTTACAAAGCTAAGACAGTGGGGGGGGTGGGGGGGTCGTAACACAATTCTCTCCTCGATGTGCAAGTTTTCTAATGCAAGGAGTTGTCTACGCCAAAAAACATTAAAGCAGGAAACTCCTCCCATCTACAGTCTGAAGTGGTACACTCCATCAGGGCTGTGCCATGTGATTATTCTAAATGCATAGGGATGGGGTATTATACCTTGAAGCAGATGCACACAATACATTTAAAGCACATCCAAAGTGCAGGGCTTCCTTCAAAGAAAACTGGGAACCGTAGTTTCCCACACACAGAGACACACAATTCCCACCACCCTTAACAAACTACCTTTCCCAGGACGCTCTGAGGGAAGCCATGTGGCTTTAAATATGTGCAGAGTGTGTTTTAAACTTAATTTTTAAATATATATAGTATTGATCTACCCTTGCTCCTCAAAATATCTATTCGGAAGTGTCACACGGGGTTCATCAGAGCTTATTTACAGTTAAATGTGCTTATTGTTGCCGAAAAGCACAGCAATAGCACTAGACATAATTCTATTCTTATCACAAGACAAGTGATCTTCATATGTGCCTCTGCAAACTCAAAATATTAGGATTATTTATTTCCTGACATGGAACCTTTCTTCTGACATGGAACCCAAGGTGGCATGTATGTTGCTCTCAGGTGGTCACCCAACTAGGCACTGACCAGAACTGGTTCTCATGTGGCATGGACAAGACCTGCTTAGCTTCAGCAAGCTGGTGGCCTCATGTGTCTTCAGGCTATGCCCCACAGCCAATTAATAGATTGCATTATAATAGTATCATACATATGTATGATACTATGTTGACCTATTCGAAACAAAATAAATAAATAAATTCCTTCCAGTAGCACCTTAGAGACCAACTAAGTTTGTTGTTGGTATGAGCTTTCGTGTGCATGCACACTTCTTCAGATACCTGATGCCATGCACATGAAAGCTCATACCAAGAACAAACTTAGTTGGTCTCTAAGGTGCTACTGGAAGGAATTTATTTTTTATTTTGTTTCGACTACGGCAGACCAACACGGCTACCTACCTGTATGTTGACCTATATGCTGACCACCAAGTGCAGAGATTTATAATGCATACTGCCTTGATAGCCATAGACCCCAGGTCACAGCCACCCATGTGAGGATAAAGGAAGCGCAGAAAGGATGGACTTCGAAACACTATTGTGGTTGTTATGATTGTGGAAATTTTTGTTTACACAGTATTTGCAATTGCCCGGTTCACAAATTAAATGCATATGAACCTACCCTGAGCCCGAGATCAACTTCTGAGGCCCTTCTTTGTGTGCCTCCTCCATGAGTGGTCCAGAGGGTGGTAACATGAGAATAGGCCTTTTCTGTGGTGGCTCCCCGTTTGTGGAATGCTCTCCGCAGGGAGACTTGCCTGGTGCCTTCATTATACACCTTTAGGCACCAGGCAAAAACATTCCTCTTCAACCGTCTCTGGCTGAACAACATTCTATGACCTTGTACATGTGTTTGTGGGAAGAGAGTTATTGGTTTTGCTGTGCTTTTGTTTCATTATGTATTTCCTGCTCTCATTTTGTATTTTTATGTTGTGAATCGCCCTGTGACCTTGGATGAAGGGCAGCATACAGGTTTAATTAATAATAATAATATCCAAGGAGCTCAGGACAACACACCAACAACAGCTTTTTACCAACAGGAAATGCTGTGTTACTACAATATCGTCATCAGAATTTATATAAATATTTATATCTTCCTACATGCTCAAAGTGCCTCACACACATTATTACATCATTAGAACAGACAGTTCTATAACTTAAGGCAGGATGACAATGTTCTCTCCACTTTACAGTTGGAACAGCTGAGCCTGAAGGAGGTGTAGCTTGCCCAATGTCACTCACAGTGAGATTTGAGCAATGCCGGAAAATAAGCAAGATTTTAGCTGACACTTCCCAAACCATATTCTTAAACTGATATCCTAAACAGTTGCTAGGGAACAAGGCTCACTGAATATAGCTGAAATAAGACGTGTATAGTCTTGGTCTGAAAAATGCTATATACTTTATCATCTTTGAACAGACACAGACAGGACTCCCATTGCATCACTCTTCTCTCCAACAACTGGCAAAGAGTCATGAGTACGACTGGCAAATCTTGAGTCCCTCTCCTTACGGACAACACACAATAGGATCCCTTGCACATATTTGCTATGCTACACCACCCAAGCCCCTTCCTGAGCCCTGCTAGGGCCACCATTGGGCACCAGCCAGCAGAAGAGCACGTCCATATTCCACACACACATTAACCCACGCTAGACTCCGTAGTGGCCCAAAAAGCCAGCTCACATTTTGCCGTTCACTATTAAGTGGAATCACACCCACCCCCTCTCACCCCAAGGAGGACAGCTTTGCTATCATTTTAGGGGTGAAACTTAATTTTTGCCAATTTCTTCAGTGAGAGGTCTTCAAAACACGTTTTTGGGTGTGAGGACTTCAAATCTGCTATTATTTTTGTGACTAGGCAACATTTAGCTTGGTAAGTATGTTAAAGCATGTAAACTGCTTTCGTAAAACCAAGAATTTTTAATTTTACCTTAATAATAATAATAATAACAATAACAACATACAATACAACTGCAAGTAGGGTACTTGGCAGTCATTTCTGAGCATACCTGGATAGCTCGACTAGATGAGCATGGTGCTGATAACCCCAAGTTTGCGAGTTCGATCTTGATATGGAACAGCTGCATTTTGCAATAAGTTGGACTAGATGATCCTTAGGGTAACTTTCAGCTGTACAATTCTATGGTTTCAGTGCTATTTTACACACTTTCTACTTACCAAGCACAACTGAATCATATTAATTTAGCCAAAACACCTTTTGGATTCCCAAGCGCTGTGACAACCTTTTTAGCACAAGTTTGGAAGTGGAAAAAGTCGACGCGCCCTAAACTGCAGCACCTCATATATTGCCACTGTTTCCCCACCCCTGAAAAATAAAACAACCCGCTTAACTTTCCTCCTGGTAATTAATCGCCCTACTTCCCGGTTAAGCAAACGCCCGGGCTTGCCCGCACCCCAGTCCCGCCTGCCCCGCAGCAGCGAGCGCTTCCTCCTCACCCTGGTAGTGCAGGTCCCACAGGACCAGAAGCAAGGGCAGCGCCGAGCCCAGCCTGCTCGAGCAACCCCGGGGGGACACCATGCCTGCAGAGTCACTCCGTCCCCACGTGCGCCTCCCGACCCGCCGAGAAGTTCACTTCGGAACTGTGGAACTCTCAACATTCCGAGCCAGGTTCCACGGGGTGGGTCGTGGGAGCCACTGATTGGCCGCGCTGGCGCCTGCCCCGCCCCCTCGCAAAGGGGAACGTGGAGGGCAGAAGAGGCGAACTGTCAAAAGTCCCCGCCCCCGGTTGACTTGAGCATGCGCGTTAAGGGGAACCGAAGCCCGCTGCCGCCCTCACTTCGTGCCCTCACTTTCAGCGCCGAGTTTACCTGTTGCCAACTTCGCGATTTGTCTCGTTTCGGATGACTTTTTTTTAAAGACAGAATGGGTTTCCGAAGTTCTGCTGAAGAGGCAAATGTGAGGCTTTCGAATTACACGGATCTCTCCCCCCACCCCCGCAGGACACAGAATCCTAGAATTGTAGAGTTGGAAGGGACCCCAAGGGTCATCTAGTCCAACCCGCTGCAATACAGGAATCTCCGCTGGATCGTACATGGCAAGGGGTCAGTCCACCTCTGCTTAAAAGCCTCCAATGAAGGAGAGCCCGTCAGAGACAGTTTTAGGGTAGCATGATGACTGGTTTGGCTGCACCGGGCGCAGGTGTCACAGGGGGAGCAGCAACAATTATTTAGAACCGAGTGCAAGAGGGTGTGTGTGTGTGTCACTGAATTTTAGCATCACACAGGGTGCTGCTGAAATTTGAGAGCCCAAAGTTCACCTCTAAGTCCATGACCTCATAGGAGTTTGTTCCACTGTCAGAAAGTTCTTCCTGATGTTCATAGGAGCCAACTCCCCCCCAATAAAATATTTGCCCACCCCCACCCCCACCCCCCAAGTTGATGGGCATTGCCATTCAAATAGTGTGTGTGTGTGTGTGTGTGTGTGTGTGTGTGTGTGTGTGTGCCATGTCTTGTGATCGATTATGCAGGGTGGGGTTTTCCTGGCCCCTCCCAATATTTTATTCAAGTTGTCACCCCTGCTGATGTTGATTTGGAATCTCCTTTCTTGTACCTGGAAGCCTGGTTCGGGTCCTACCCTCTGGAGCAGGAGAAAACAAGCTTCCTCCATCTTCCATGTGACTGACAGCCCTTAAGATATTTGACAATGGCTATCATATCTCCTTTCAGTCGCATCTTTACCAACTCCCTGGATGTAAGCACTTAAAAAGGAGAAGTAACCTGGTAGGCTGATAGTGACCTGGCAACAAGAAATGTCCTCCATGAGTTTAGGTGCTTTAAATGTAAAAAATATAAAATGCCACAAACACCCACTAGAGGCCACTAAAATTATTCTAATAAATATAGGTATGTATATTACAGGCATTGGTGTTTACGTACTAACTTATGAATGACTGATTTTGGCTGAACACAGCCTCGTCATTTTATGTGACGTTGCATTTATGTGATGTTGCAATACTATAGCCAATATTCTCTACTTACCTAAAGAAACAAAATATTTGGATTATTTAGATTAGTTTTGCCATTCGAAGTAGTTTTAGCGACATGATCAGGCAATGGACCAAAGCTAAAGAGATGTCTAGAGACAGACACCTACAAGGGGCACGCGACGAAGCAGAGTCTAATCTTGCGGCTAACAAATATTACTGTACATTGACACACAATTCTCACCTTCCTTCGTACTAGGGGGACCAGCAAGTGACTTTGGAGATGAATAGTAGGCAACGGGGCATTTTGATAATTTCCCAACTATTTGCAGAGACGTTGCAGTGTAGGTCTTAATACTTGGGTTCTAAGACAAGTTGGTACTTTCTGTCAATTTTCCTACCTTCTATAAATCTATACTCCGGAGGCTCCTCTATTAGTATACCAGACCAGGGGGGACAACACCTCTCCTAACTAGTTCGGGACTCTTCTTTTCTCTTCAGAAGATCTATCCCCTTCTGACTGAATTAAGACCCAAGTACAGCATTCCCTTACAATTCCACTTCTTTATCAAATTCAACATCTCATTTCTCACTTGTCTGTCTATTCTTAAAAAACACATGAAACCCTGTCTTTCAATCTATCCCCCAGCTCAAAGACTTCCTCTCCTGGCTGTAGATATTTTCTCAGGGCAAATTACACAGAGCTAAGAAGCTATACTTCTATCCAGCTGAACGCCCAGAACCTCAACTTTTGACTGTTTTTATTTTTCCCTCACTAAGTGCTAGCTGTACCTGCAGCCATTCAGAATGAGTCTCCAGTCCATCACTCTGAAAGTTAACACCACCATTGAGAAGATGCCTTTGCCAGGAGTCCTTTCTTTGAAGGCCTATCAAAGGACCGTTCTCTATTTGAAGGTGGGGCAGACAGGGCTCGCCCACCCAGGAAGGTAGCTGTGATGGAAAGCTCAGGTGGACCAGAGTTTGGTGATGCAGTGCTGCGGAATTCCACCAGGACTTAAGTTACAGGCAGATGTCATGGACTGGTTGGATGCAGATCAATGATGGGAGGAACCAGCTGGGAGACCACCAACACACACACACACACACACACCCCCAAGGGAAGAAGGCTCGGAGTCCGGGGAGGAGTAATGGAAAAACAATGAGTGGTTAGGGGGAGAAGACTGGGAAGAGGAGGTGTTGGAAGTTGATGAGGTAACAGGGCTTGGTGAGAAGTGAGTCTGTGGCAGGGGGAGTCCAGAAGCTGAAGCAGAAGAGGAGGGAAGCCAAGAGGCAGAGATGAGTCTGGCTGGTGAAGATGCATGGGTGTCTCCCCCTCCTGCTGCGACAAGCTCCCCTCCCAGAACCAGGAGAGGCATAAAGAGGGTGGAGCATAAGTTCATACAGGCACAGTCTCAGATTGCTTGGGGAAAACCTGGAAGAGGAGGGGGACCTAGGCAGCTGTGGGGAGGTGGGGACTTTCAGTCTCAGCAACTGCTTCTTGGGGAGGAACCAGCTGGGATCTGCACAAGAGTGTCAGGCCTAATGACCACAGCAACTCATATTATGGCAGGTCTTCTCCCCAGTTGGAGTTATTTATGCATGCTACTACTGTGGCCCATGTTTTATTAGTCCCAAAATGGAAAAGGAGCGAGGTCCCAACCAAAGAAGATTGGCAACTCAAGTTGACAGAATAAGCACAACTTGCAGACTTAACATATAGAATAAGAGAACAAGAAGAACATACATTTAAAGAAGATTAGAAAACATTTATTGAATATATGGAAAATAATTGTGTACAGCTGAAAACGCTGGCAGCATTAAGATAAATTCAACAGTGTAAATAAGTTTTGATGGATGCAATAAGGGAATACTGAATGGTATAGTTTTTGTAAAATATGCAGGGATTTATGATATATAAAATGAAACATGGAAAGAGAAGAAAGAAAGTCATTGATATCTTAAGGATGAAAAAGGAGTATTTTAAAATGTACGACAGAAAATTTAATTTCATATATATTCTTTGATTCCCACCACCAACTACAACACTTGTTATGCTGGGATAGCTCGGTCGGTAGAGCATGAGACTCTTAATCTCCAGGTTGTGGGTCCAAGCCAAACACTGGGCAAAAGATTCCTGCATTGGCAGGGGGTGGACTAGATGACCCTCGCGGTCCATTCCAACTCTACAATTCTATGGTCCCATGATTCCTCGAGCAACTACACTTCCCAGAGCCTCATTGCAAAGCTCCTTTCTTTGCAGCAGGGACCGGCTGAGCAGGGAAAAGGGAGATGGGTCTTCTTCACTTAGTCCCTGGAGGCCTGGCTCTCCCTTCCTCTGCCCCGCTGCTGTCTTCTTTTGAAGGTGACCAGCAGTTTGTTGCAAAAATTAAAATGTATTTAACACGCCTAATTCCAGGAGCACATTTCTTTTTCGGCCTAGCTAAACATCCCACCTCCCGGTTGCAAGGAATAAAGTTTGCACAGGCATACAGTATTTGAATTTTAGCCCACATTAGAAGCAAATCCCAATGTCTCCGATACGAATTTCCAAGCAATTTGTTTAGTTTTGCAACTTTACTTCCAGAACTGGGACCTTAGTAAGCTGTGTAATCGATCTGTGCATCTTAAAGTTACGTCTGCATTGATTAAGGCTGTCAGCTTTAATCTATAACTGGTGGCTTAATTAACATGCATATAAATCTGCAGATTAAAATCCCTTCTCCATTAATTAGTGAGATTGTAATTGAAGGCAAGCGTAGTGCTGTGCAGGAAACCCACACTTGACTCCACAGGGTGCTAAAATGGGGACGGGGGACTTAACAGTGCAATCCTCTCTATGTCTATTTAGAAGTAAATCTAATTAAACTCAATAGATTGTTGTTGTTGTTGTTGTTTGTTGTTATTATTATTTGAATTTATATACCACCCTATACCCGGAGGTCTTGGGGCGGTTCACAGAAAAGATCAACATAAAAACCACAATATATATAATCAAAATAAAAACAACCCAATAACACCCCCCCCCAAAAAGAGCCACATTTTAAAAGGGCACAGCTATTTTGCAGGCTGTGTAGACCCAGGAGGGAGATAATAATCAATAATACATTTAGAGAAAATTGTTAAAACTTTATTGAATATATAGGAAATTATTGTGTACAGCTGAAAACGCTGGCAGTGTTAAGATAAATTCAACAGTGTAAAAAAGTTTTGATGGATGTAATAATGGAAAACAGATTGGTATAGTTTTTGGTCAGTGCTTTTTTCCTGGGGGGAGCAGGGGTACGCATGCCCCTAAACATTTTGTGAATCCTTGTACTTTTTTCTATTTACTGTATTTATTTCCCCCGATTTGAACTATAAAATGGTGATTTTCTTGAGTCAAAATGACAGTACCCCATAACATTTATTTATTTATTTTTTAGAAAAAAGCACTTTTTTGGGGGGTAAAATATGCAGGGATGTAAGATATGTAAAATAAACCATGAAAAGGGAAGGGGAGTTGCCATCGATATTTTAAGGATGTAAAAATGAGTACTTTAAATTGTAAAACAGAAAATTCAATAAAAATTAAATATCTACTCACTCCGGCCGGCTAGTTATCTCCTAGCTTAGAGCACGTTTGCAGGGTCCGGTTTCGAATTGGACAGGGGGCGAGAGAACTCCTCTGTGGGGGGGGGGGCTTCTTTGGGTGTGGGGTGTGTGGGGGAAGTGTGCGGGGGGCGGTTGGACTAGATGACCCTGGGCGCACCTTCCCGCCCCATCCTCATACGAGGGCTCGCGGGCGCCTCACCTCGCCTCGAAGGAGCCTAGGCGGGCCGTGGTCGACCAGGCCCCGTTCCCATAGCAACGCGCGCGACGCGCCGCCAGAAGCGCCAGGCGGCCGCTGGGCCTAGATCCGCCGGGACGCGCAGGAGGCTCCTTCCCGCCTTCCCCTCACGCGGGGCCGGCAGGGGGATGCGAGGCGACCCCGGGGGAGGGCGGCCGGGCCCCACTGCCGACTAACGGGCCTCCTCCTTCCCCCTCAGCTATAGCGCGCTGCTGTTGTCGAGCATGGCTTCCCCGGCCCCGGCCGCGTCCGTGCCCGCTTTCCAGTTCCGCCCGCGGCTGGATCCTCCGGACTGGCGCCGCCTGAGCGCCGTGGACGTGGACCGGGTGGCGGCCGAGGTGGACGTGGCGTCGCTCCAGGAGCACCTGGCGCACGTGGCCTTCTGCGACGCCGGCCGGGAGCGCTGCCCGCGATGCCAGGCGCCCGCCGACGCGCTGCTGCTGCGGCTCCTCCGCCTGGCGCAGCTGAGCCTCGAGTACCTGCTGCACTGCCAGGACTACCTGAGCGCCCAGCTCCGCGCCACCCAGGAGCTGCTCAGGGCCGCCGACGCCCACCGGGACCTGCTGGCCAAGGACGTGGCCCGGGGAGCCCAGGAGGCCAGGCTGCTCCGGGAGGAGTGCAAGAGGCGGAAGAAGATCATCGGCACCCAGCAGATGATGCTCCAGGCGGGCGCCGTCTGCCACCAGGTGGGTGCGCGTTGGGTGGGGGGGACAATGGGGGGCAGGAGGGGAGGGTGCGCCAGTTTATCTGCACTTGGCTACTGGCAAGGTGCCCCAGGGTCGGTGGCCAACCCGCCATGCGCCCTTTTGTTGTTTAGTCGTGTTCCACCTAAACATTAGAAAGAACTTCCTGACAGTAAGAGCTGTTCGACAGTGGAATTTGCTGCCAAGGAGTGTAGTGGAGTCTCTTTCTTTGGAGGTCTTTAAGCAGAGGCTTGACAGCCACCTGTCAGGAATGCTTTGATGGTGTTTCCTGCTTGGCAGGGGGTTGGACTGGATGGCCCTTGTGGTCTCTTCCAACTCTATGATTCTATGATTCTATGACTCTTCGTGACCCCATGGAGCAGAGCACGCCAGGCACTCCTGTCTTCCACTGCCTCCCGCAGTTTGGTCAGACTCATGTTGGTTGCTTCGAGAACACTGTCCAATCATCTTGTCCTCTGTCGTCCCCTTCTCCTTGTGCCCTCCATCTTTCCCAACATCAGGGTGTTTTCCAGGGAGTCTTCTCTTCTCATGAGGTGGCCAAAGTATTGGAGCCTCAGCTTCAGGATCTGTCCTTCCAGTGAGCACTCAGGGCTGATTTCCTTAAGAATAGATAGGTTTGATCTTCTTGCAGTCCGTGGGACTCTCAAGAGTCTCCTCCAGCACCATAATTCAAAAGCATCAATTCTTCAGCGATCAGCCTTCTTCATGGTCCAGCTCTCACTTCTATACATCACTACTGGGAAAACCATAGCTTTAACTATACGGACCTTTGTCAGCAAGGTGATGTCTCTGCTTTTTAAGATGCTGTCTAGGTTTGTCATTGCTTTTCTCCCAAGAAGCAGGCGTCTTTTAATTTCGTGACTGCTGTCACCATCTGCAGTGATCATGGAGCCCAAGAAAGTAAAATCTCTTACTGCCTCCATTTCTTCCCTTCTGTTTGCCAGGAGGTGATGGGATCAGTGGCCATGATCTTGGTTTTTTTGATGTTGAGCTTCAGACCATATTTTGCGCTCTCCTCTTTCACCCTCATTAAGAGGTTCTTTAATTCCTCCTCATTTTCCGCCATCAAAGTTGTGTCATCTGCATATCTGAGGTTGTTGATATTTCTTCCGGCAATCTTAATTCCGACTTGGGATTCATCCAGTCCAGCCTTTCGCATGATGAATTCTGCATATAAGTTAAATAAGCAGGGAGACAATATACAGCCTTGTCTTACTCCTTTCCCAATTTTGAACCAATCAGTTATTCCATATCCACATCCAGTTCTAACTGTAGCTTCTTGTCCCACATAGAGATTTATCAGGCGACAGATGAGGTGATCAGGCACTCCCATTTCTTTAAGAACTTGCCATAGTTTGCTGTGGTCGACACAGTCAAAAGCTTTTGCGTAGTCAATGAAGCAGAAGTAAATGTTTTTCTGGAACTCTCTAGCTTTCTCCATAATCCAGCGCATGTTTGCAATTTGGTCTCTGGTTCCTCTGCCCCTTCGAAGTCCAGCTTGCACTTCTGGGAGTTCTCGGTCCACATACTGCTTAAGCCTGCCTTGTAGAATTTTTAGCAAAACCTTGCTAGCTTGTGAAATGAGCGCAATTGTTGCCATACTGAGGCAGAATATTTTGTCTATACAGTATTTGACGACTAGGAATCTTTTGCTAGATGTGATGACATTCACCCAGTGTGATGGGGGAGTGGAAGTCATTACTGCTCAGTCCCTGACCTGCCTGTGTTGACCAGGGGGATCCTCTGTAGGGGGATTTTTCATGCTTAATTGAATGTATCAGGGCCCCGATCATGCACAAGGTTTTACTCTAATTCAAGTTCTGAGCTGACATGTACAGGGGCCAATGTGCACACTTCTGGGAGTTCTAAACTACTTGCGCACACACACGCACACACACACACCAAAATTGCACGCACACCCCACCCCAGAATTGCAAACTTAAGTTTTTCAAAAAATAGCTAGGAAAAACAAAAAGCGCAAAACTGCTAGATTTAAATCAAAATTGCAAACTTGATTCAGAACTCAGGATAATCATGTTTTAGAACGCTGTATTAGCATAGGTATGTTGTGGTACATCTCAGAGCTCGGGTTATAAAGTATCTATAGAAATTGTGAACGTAAAATCAAGAGTTGGAAGAGGTGCCCTGCCTCTTCTTTAAGGCTCCTAAGTAGTGCAATAACTTTTTCAGTTTCACATCATTTTAAGCCATAAACATTAAATGTTGTCACTTTATGGGACATGTGTTAGTAGTTTTCACCATATCCATTGAGAATAGGACAAGAAGTGAATGGGGCTAATGTTGAAATGCAGTTGCTAGGAGCCCAACTCCAAACAATATCCCTTTTCACTGTGTGGGAAAGCCTTGCAGTTACATATAATCGATGTTTATTTATGAATAAGGGCCTTTCAGTAGCTCCATGCAAGACCTATCCCCAATAAGCATAAAGCACTAATGTACCAAGAGCTAAAGTAATTGAATGAAGGGTAAAGCATGCAACCGCTACATGGAATTGGCAACATTTCAACATGAGTGTTTGTTTGGATAAAGATATTTCACAGCTGATTTAATACATTAAATCCTGATATGTTTCAGCAGAAGATATCTGTGGCTTGCTGGCATTTCCCTGGCACTCAGTCCTTGACTATCCAAGCTTTGCATGTTCTTGCATTTATCCAACAAAGATGTAACTTAATTATTTATACCCTTAGTAGCTCTTTCAAGGAATTTATATTTAATCACATAGCAGCTATCAGTTGCAGGATTTTAAATAGTTGATGGGGATTGGGAATTCAGCAACAAGAATCTGATTCTGAATCTGCTGAGCTATTACACACATTTCACATCATATGAGCTGATCCTCCTAATTGTATAGTAGCATGTCGTTGAAGAAGATGTGCAAGTTTGAAGCGCATTAAAAGAGCAACAGATTTTGAGACCATGTGTCTATAAATCAGAAGCAAAATAATCTCCCTTTTGCACCAGCAAAATCTGCTCTGGTGTTATGTCCACCTGCCCCTAAGTAGATGTCCTTTACTAGATGTCGGACATGGGTGGCGCTGTGGTCTAAACCACTGAGCCTCTTGGGCTTGCTGATCAAAAATTCGGCGGTTCGAATCCCCGCGACGGGGTGATCTCCCGTTGCTCTGTCCCAGCTCCTGCCAACCTAGCAGTTCGAAAGCACTCCAGTGCAAGTAGATAAATAGGTGCTGCTGCGGTGGGAAGGTAAAAGGCATTTCCGTGCGCTCTGGTTTCCGTCACGGTGTTCCATTGCGCCAGAAGCAGTTCAGTCATGCTGGCCACAAGACCTGGAAAGCTGTCTGTAGACAAACGCCGGCTTCCTTGGCTTGAAAGCAAGATGAGCTCTGCAACCCCATAGTCGCCTTTGACTGGACTTAACCGTCCAGGGGTCCTTTTACCTTTATTAGATGTCCTAGCTTTGGGATAGCAGCCGCTGCCTTCATTTTGTTTCACATTCTAGTAGCGACAGTAGTGACACTGTTTTTCTCAATCGCTGGCACAATTTTTGAAAAAGTGATATGGGGGGGTGTTTGATGGTTAATGGGGGGGAACCTGCCTACCATAGGGTGCATAAGATCAGGTTGCAAGAATGATCTAGTGTAAGTAGTTAGTTGTTTACACATTGGCACTCTGATCCAAATATTCTTACTGGTGCCTGTTCCTATAACACTGGAATAATATGATGTTTTAGTCCAGAAACAGGCACATCCTAAACATGTATTTACATGTGCAACTGTTAGGTTCAGGCCAGAGTGTTGGATAGAGTGTTGGACTAGGACATAGGAAACGTGAGTTTGAATCCTCACTCAGCCATGAAGTTCACTGTGTGGCCTTGAGCCAGTCCCTGCTTTTCAGTCTAGCCTACCTCATAGGGTTGTTGTGGGGATTAAATAGGGAGAGGGAAAACCAATGTGCCCCTCCTTGAGCTAACTGAAGAAAAAGGTGGGAGATAAAAGCAATAAAAAATGGATACTTAATTCTTCTCCAAAGCTGTAATCTTGTGCCTAGTTACTGGAGTATAAGGCCCAGAGGCTGGTGATGCTAGCATATGCATAGCTGATAGCAGGATCAAACCCATTCACAATCCAGTTATAGCCTTGTGCCTGTCCCTCATCTAGCAGCTAGGACTGCTCATGTGATAGTACTGATCAGTTGTTCAAGAAGGGCTAGATTTAGATTTATGCTTCTCCACCCCCCACATCCTGGGCAGGACATTACTGCTGTTCTTGATAGTCTTTGCAAGGATTTTTCATGCAGAGCGCCAATTTGCTGGGTGGAAAATCAGGTATCCCACATGCAGGATCTTAATATAAAATGCACATCTTAATATAAAACGTGTCTAGTTGGCAAATGCAGCATTAGTTCCACTAGTGTTTCTAGTAGCTTGTGGGGTTTTTTTTTTGGACCATGTACTTTGTCACCTTTGAAACTATGTATTGAGAAATGAGTAAAATAACAGAGGTATTTGATGATTGATTTGTGTGTTTTGTCTGTTCCTGCTAAGTCCATTTAAGTGCTTTACATATTTTCTCAAGAATACAAACCTACGTTGAGAATGGGCCCCGGACTAGCACTGAAATATACAGACCTAATTTCTTACCATAGCAGTATAGGTGGATTTTTGTTGTTGTTTAAACAAAATTATATTTATTTTTCAGTGTCAATTTTGTGACAAAGCTTTTATGAACTATTCCTTCCTGCACAGTCATTTGCAACGTCGCCACGCAAAGGAACCACACTCTGGTGAGTTATGAAAGGAAATCTCAGAATGGGCAGTGTAATTCATCCCCCCCCCCCCCTGGGTGAAAAAGCAAACAAGGAACAGCAGTGCCACTCAAAGAACAAGAGTGATTTTGAGATATAGCTCCAATCCAGCTATAGTTAATCACTGAAAACAATGGGATTTTAGTTAGCTGTTTCACTGACATCAGTAAAATTTGTTCATGACTAATTGATGGAACTACTAAAGTAAACTGAGAATTCCTTTATTCTTCATTTTACATTTAAGAAATGCAAATCTAGGTGGAAATGTAACAGGTTCACATCTGGATATTTGTCCGTTTGACATGCTTTTAAAAAATCCCTGTCAAGGAATCCTGACCCATGACCCAGGTCAGTACTTCCTTAGTGGGTCTGGATCTTGCTCAGAACCCAGGGTCTATATCCACTCCACCAGGCCAATGTTTCGGGAATGTTTTGAACAAAACATTTCAGTAGAACTTTCCCCTCTAGAAGCCCTCGCAGTACGACGTAAAAACACCAGTGATAATTGGCCCACATATTGAACATTGCTGGAAGAAAAGGACAATAAAATACAATTAAAACCATTTGAAGATATTAAAAGAGGTTTTGAAAAAGAAACTTCAAAATTTGAATCAGAAGTAATTAATTCAAAAGTTAAAACTCTCTCGAAGGCTTATCGTCTCATTGGATTGGACGGTAATGGAGGAGGAGGTAAAGTCCATAATGATTCATTGGGCGCAAGATGTGGGGCATAATATATTAATATCAAGATGGGAAAAACTTTGGAGAATTACACCACCTGTAATGCAATTAGAGAAAACCTAGTAAAAATGCTTTATAGATGGTATATACATCTATATATAGATGGTATAGACATAAATTGTCTAAGATGTATAGGAATGTGCAAAATATCTGTTGGAGATGTGAGGATGTTGGAGATTTATTTCATATCTGGTGGAAATGTAAAAAAAAATTTTTTTTTGGAATGAAATTCATTTAGAATTGGAAACTATTTTAGCAACTAAATTCCCAAAAACCACTGAAGCTTATTTATTAGGAATTACAACTCCAGATATACCTACTAAAGATTTTTTTCTTATATATCTCGGCTGCAGCAAGAATTCTAGTGGCATCTTATTGGAAGAGTGATAAATTACCCAGTAAAACGAATGGCTTCTCAAAAGCGTAGACTACATTGAGTTGGCCTTTCTTTCAGAAAAAATAAAAGAAAATCCGAGAAGTAAAATTGTTGAAGAGAGGAACAGCTTTTTATGTTACTTAAAAAAGAGGTGCAACATTAACATGGTTTACGCATTGGAATAACTCTTGTAGAATAAATTTGAAATGATAGTGATAAAATAAATTGTGAGACTCAAGATGTTATATGATTAGTCTTATAATAATGGACGCCAGTATTTGTTTTCTTTACTGAACTAATGGAGAGTTGGATTAGGGAAGTCAATGTTTATATATAATTAAGTTCTTTTATTTTGTGATTAATGGAATTGTTAAAATGAATTGGATATATGTGTTATTTGAACCTTTTCTTATATAGCTATGTTATAGAACTTAAGTTTATTTGTGAAGATGTAAAGAAATTTTCTTTTTCTTTTTCCTATTTTATTAAGAAATCAATAAAAAGATGGGAAAAAACAAAAAACATTTCAGTAGAACTTAGACTCTCAAAGTAGCTCACAGAGCTCCTTCTTGTAGCCTTTGGCTGATACTGCTCTGAGGATGAATACACCTGGCATCACTGTTTGCAGAGTGGATTTGGAAATGCATTCCTGAAGTGCCTCTGTAGGAAGAGCTGTGTTGCCCAAAATAATAAGGAAAAAAAACCCATGTTATCTCCAAATACGTATTTATTTTAATAGATCGGAAGCAAAAAGTGCAGACGGATCAATTACAGGAGGAGATCAACAAGCTGAAGGAGCAGTTACAGCTCACCAGGTCTCAGTTAGAAGCTGAGCAACACGCTCACATGGTCAAGTTGTCTAAGGTAGGGCATACTCTGCGTCAATACTCTAAATGCAGTTGAGTGGAATCCCAAGTAATGCATTATGGATGTGATCCTGAAGAGACATACACATGGTTTAATCCCATTGAGTAACAGAGAAAATAGGACTGTAAATTTTCAAATGGCAATATTCCTCTGCTACACAACATTCATTGCCTATTCAGTGCATCAGGCATTGATAATCTTTACAGGTAGTCTTGAGTCGCTTTGGGAACAGAGATTATTTTGATTCATAAAAGCATGGAGGTCTAGATCAGTGTTTCCCAAACATGGTTTTCAAGCTGTTTTTGGACTGCAGCTCCCATCATCCATAGCTAGCAGGACCAGTGGTCGGGGATGATGGGAGCTGTAGTCCAAAAACAGCTGAAGATCCATGTTTGGGAAGCACTGGTCTAGACAAAAGCAGGCAGGCATCTGGGCAAGTAGGGACAGGAAGTCTGAAAGCAGCTCAGTTTGTGTTTGGGCAGCATGTTTTCTCAGACTGAGGATCCAGGTGAAAATCAGTTTTATAGGACTAGGAGGAACCCTGCAGACCTCTTGTGCCACTTGATTTCTATTGAACTGGGAACTGTAGTACCAGAATCTGGCCAGGACACAAGCCTGGGCCAGGATGGGCATTCTGGGCTTGATGAGACATCTGACCCTCACCTGAGCCTACTCCAGCTTGAGGAATCACCCACCTCCTCCCCGAGCTAGTGAGCCCCACCTGGACTGTGGGTTCTTGCCTGCCTTCCCTCAAAACTAACAGCTGTAAATTCTGGAATCCTGAGGTCAGGGGTGGTACATCCTATTTCGCCACTTGAGGCAAAGCAGAATCTGGTCGTCTGCAGTGAGTGGTGCTACAGCCTATCATAGAGCTAATAGAGCTAGCCAACTGCTCCTCCCTGCTCTGTCAAATTTTCACAGCTGGCCAGAAAGTGAGACCCTCTGCTAGAATCTCTGGTTTGAGATCCCTGCCCCTTGCAGGTAGAGCAAGAGTCGAAAGTGCTGCAAGTGATAAGCCAGGGGATGAAGCAGCAAAAGCAGTCAGAGGCCAAGAAATCTCAAAGCTGAGTACAAGCTGAGGCAAAATGAATTAATTAGGACTGGGATGAAGGTAGAAGCAAGAGGGTTTGTTAAAATTGGAAGCAGCAGGGCAGAAGACAAATGTCTGGGTCACCCATGATAGGACAAGGAGGATGCTCAGAAAGTTTAAATAGAAGCAACAATAACCAATGCCTTGTCGTACTAGCAAGCTGGCCATGTTTTCTAAAAAGATCCATTATTTTTCAGTGTTAAGTGAAACTCTTGTGAGTCAGAGATATTTTAGAAGAGAGAGGCTATCAGGAGTCAGTAACCTTTTTAAAGCTGCTGATTCTCACTTGGATTCTCAGTCTGAGCAAACAGAGGGCATGTATTCTGCCACCTTGTTGAAGCTAAGAATGAACCCCTGTGTGCGCTGCCTTGAGTTCCCTGATGGAAGAAAAGCAGGATACAAATGTATAAAGTAAAGCCAACTATAAAAAGTTAAAGAATGAAACTCAAAATTTCTCAACCTAGGACCTTTGTGTTGCTTGGAACTGTTCAGTTTGTTGTATCCATGAGAGAATTCTCGGAATAACATTTTAAAGCCATTTCAGGAGTATGAAGAACACAGATCCAAGGAGGAGGAGATTCGGCAGTTATTTCACAAATGGAAAGAAGAAGAAAAAGACAAACTGGCCAGTGAACTAGAGAAGATGAAAGAGATGTTTATGAAAGAATTTAAAGAGCTAACTGCGAAGAATACAGAATTAGAAAATGTAAGTACCGTAATTGAGAAGGGGTTTCAGTTGGCCTGCTCACATCTTCAAGGGGTCTTGACTTGATCACTTGCTTAAAGTTCAAGATGTGAGCTTATGGGGAAAGACGCTTAGGATTTTCTAAGAGCAGAGCTTTATAAAAACCTTGGTATATTAATAAATCTAATTTCAGTCCCAAGGACCAAAATATTGCTACGTCATTTAAACACTTGCTGTGATCCAACCAAAGACCATACTTGCATGGAACCAGGTTTTCCATACATATCCTTAGCTCTTTTATGCAAACATGTGCATGTTTCCTCTGACTCATGCAGCTTGGCCAGACTGTGAACATAAAACCTTCTTAAAAGAGCAATGCCACCCATCACAGTTATGGAGGGAGTGCAAGGGGCTACCTCTATTCTCTACCCTGCCACAACCAAACAGCTCTTTTGCATTATTACTGCTTTTCTAAGAGGCCATTGAATTTACAGGGTTGGATTGGGATCAATGTTCAAAAAATGGTAGTGGATGGATTCCTAAATATTCCAGGAAGGAATCATACAAGTTATGTCTTCAGGGGAAAGAAGGCAGAGCACGTACACTCAACCTGCGAAATTGCTGAGTGGTGTGCCTGTTGTTGTTTGCAAATTTCCATCCTCTAGTACAGTACATATTTGGATTTTAGCCTTTTATCATTTTCTCTCCCCCCTCCCCGCCCCCTTTGCTCTTAGCATCTATTAGAAGTCCAGAAGTCCAACAATCACCTGAAATCTAATTTAGGCTCATTAAAAGATAGCTATGAATTTCCAGAAGAGAAACACCAGAGTGCTATAGATCAGCAGGAAGCAGTGCAGGCTTTTGAAAAACAGGTAATGTAACATAAATCCCATTCCAGTTGCCTTGTTTCTAGTTTGTGGGAAAGAGTGTATTACCCTGTACATATTAGATCAGAGCTTTCCAAACTCTGTCGCAACAAGTTAGTGTGTTGGCTGCAGTGTGTAAGTGTGTTGCGTGAATACTCCCCATGCTTCTCACAGGGCTGGAAAGGGGTTAGTTTAACCTCGTTTGCTGCTTTTCTGGTGGACACACACACACACACACACACACACACACACACACACACACCATATAAACTGAAATACAAGTAAGTTAATACAATTAACTTTATTCTGTCTTACATAGGACACTGAGTGGAAGGCTAAACTACAAGCTCTTAAAGAAGAACATGGCAGTGAAAAGCGCATGGTAAACAAGACTGTTTGTGATTAAAGGGGTGGAGGAATAGACATTGGCTTGGATCCTAAAATAAGTCATCCTAAAGAAGTTAGTAGGGACGCGGGTGGCGCTGTGGTCTAAACCACAGAGCCTAGGGCTTGCCGATCAGAAGGTCGGCGGTTCGAATCCCCGTGATGGGGTGAGTTCCCGTTGTTTGGTCCCAGCTCCTGCCCACCTAGCAGTTCAAAAGGACGTCAAAGTGCAAGTAGATAAATAGGTACCGCTCCGGCGGGAAGGTAAACAGTGTTTCCATGTGCTGCTCTGGTTTGCCAGAAGCGACTTAGTCATGCTGGCCACATGACCCGGAAACTGTCTGCGGACAAACGTCGGCTCCCTCGGCCAATAAAGCGAGATGAGCTCCGCAACCCCAGAGTCATTTGCGACTGGACCTAACAGTCAGGGGTACATTTACCTTTACTTTTTAAATAAGTTAGTGGAAAGAATGTTTCTCCATCTCCTTCCCACTTTGCTGTCTATGACCCTCAAGAGTCTCTCAGGAGGATGGGAGGGCACTCCTGAACAATGTGGGAAGAGGGGCTGCAGGGGGAGAAGGGGGCAAGAAACTTGCTTTAACTCCCTTGCCTCAGGATCCAGGCCAATCTGCTCTCACAACATTATGTAAGGACCTGGCAAACTGTTCAGAATGGGTGTTAAAATCCACTCTTGTTGTGTTGTAGAATTCATTTGAACATTCTCGTTGAAGGCATTTCACATTCAGTCCTTGCATCGAAAACTTCAGTACAGAGGTTGACTCTTTGCAATGCAACCAACTGGTTAGGGGGTGGCACCTGGTCTTGTCCTAGCCCTTGAGAAGAGCACAGCTAGAAATAACTTAGGATTCTGTGCTTTGGTACTGGAGGCATTGGCAGACGTTATGATGTCGTATTCACCCAGGAAGGGACGTAATCATGTAACCTCTCCCTCCACCCCAAGTCTGTTGCTGGTATTTTCTCAGCTTTTCCCCAGGACACAGCAAGTTCTTTCTTCTCCTTGTTACCTATGCTTTGCCTCAGGCCTAACCTCTTCCTGATTCTTGAAGCATCTTCTTTTCACTCTTCCAAATCCCTGAGTTCCACACGTGGCTCAAGCTATATTCTGTCAGCCTGGCCCTCCTAGCTTTTGCCCAGCCTTCACCAGATGGTGTAGGAGAAAAGTGACCAGAAGTCCGCTAGCAACAAGACACTCCTTCTCTTCCTACAACAAGACACCAATCTATGTAGGCCTCAAACCAACTATTCTTTGCAGACAGGTGTCAAACCTGTCATCAGTTCTGCCAAGATCTGGCAACTTGGCTCTAAGGACATAATAATATTCTGACTAGGCCTTTATTACATCCATATTATGTCATCTACAGGTTTCAGGAGCTTCTTCTACCCTCTTTGTCCTCCATCCCATCCCTCTGAGCAGACCTGGTACACACTGAATGTTCGCAGGCTACTTAAGGCGTGTATTAAAGGCACCACTGCTTTCTGACGAAATGAAAATCTGTTGATGTCTTTTCGTCCTGCATTTGTAAGGAGAATTATTTTTCCAGTGCCACCACTAGAAAGTGAATCAAAGCATGTGTTGCCTATACAAGGCACATCATCTACCAGCACATTACAGTCACTTCACCCGGGTGACAGTCCACAAATGCCTCTGTGCCAGAGAGATGCTGGGCTGCCACATAGCCCGCAGCGGACATGTTTTCCAGGCATTACAAAATGGACTGCTTTGCCTTAGCAGAAGCTGTCTTGGGGGGGGGGGCAATGTTCCAGCATGTAGTCCTTACCTCATTCGGAATGCACATCCCATTGTTGGATGCTTCCAGTGTCAGACACAGAATGGAACATCGGTTGCTCCCCATGGAAGTTCCTTTTGTTTTGGCACATACAGGCCTCGGGCCTAAGCTTAGCACTCCTTGTAAGACTTTCACAAAGCCAGCAATTCCTTCACCCTTGTTGCTTGGCCTGCTCGGGCTCCTACACTCCTACTCCCCTTCTCTATTTATGCTCTTCCAGATACATTTTGTCTCACGTTTGGCTACAGGACAGAATTGAGGGATGACTCCCCTCCAGGACTGGACTTTGTGAAGAAAACAAGGTAACGCCAGTCCCTGCATTCTTGAGCAAGTGCAGATGTACTAATCCATTGTTGAATAACTCCATACACCAAACCGAACAAACCTCCGTGGTGATTAATCAGCGTCCGATTTCCCACCAGCCATGGCATCAGACTTTCTTCCAATTTCATCCATTCTTAACAGCTATTTTTTGTGCTACCGATCAGCATAATCTTCCTAGCCAAACACTGCATAGAGTCACGTGTAAAAAGCTAAAATCCCACCAGTCAGTTGCTTGAGGAATATAATGGGAGGCTGGATTTGTTCCCTCCCCATATTCCCCCTTCCCCATCAAACCAATTAGGCAGAGTTTTTGCTTTTGAAAAAAGGGCTCTGCCTGCTATGTATTGGATCAGAATCAGTGTTATTTTTACCCACAGGACTGTTCTCTGTCTTCTCTTTATGCCAACTATATGCAAGGGAAATTTGTAATTTCTTTCCCTGTTCTTTTAAAGACTTCTGCATGGTTTTTTCCCATCTTTCTCCAGCCATTATGTCTTCATTTCTATGTGTGGCTGTTTGCTTGCTTACTTAATTTATGCCCTATATTGAAATGCACGAGGGCAGCTAACAAAATTAAAATGGCAAAAAGCAATTAAGTGAGAGCTTTACACTGCTGCGAAGAGCGTAGCCTGCTAGGTCAATGAACTTACCTGTCTGGTCTGTGATGTGCTTTGTCCCCATGTTGATCCTCAAGGAGGAGACTGGTATGTCAGAAACATATCCACATTGGATGTTTCACGCTATCTCTGGAACTTCCAGTCAACAAAGCCAGGCATGTCTGGAGAGATACTCCCTTTATGCCCCACCCCCCTCCCTCACGGGCATTTTGGATGTCACAATGACTTTCAGATGCAGTTTGCTGGAAAGTTCAGGAGACAGCTGACAAACATGCTAAGTATCAAGGTGGGTCTTCAGTGAATTAATTCTAGCTCCTCGTATCATTTTCTTTTTGAAACAGCATCATCAAGAGCTGCACACGACTTTCTGTGTCTGTTATAAGAGTCCGTGCACCCTTAGGATATGCCTACGGAAGAGATAAACTTCCCAAACAAGGGCTAAAATAATAATAAAAGCAAAAATTGATAGATAGCATAAGCATCTGTTTAAAAACAAAAAAGCCCCATAGCCATTCATCCTTGTGTGAAGGAAGAGGTTGTCTGTTGTTTTATAAAAAGAGAATGAGCTCCATAGGGTTATGGATTTCCATTTGCTGCTATTAGTCCTTTGAGCTGGAACTTTTAAATGAAAGAAAATAGGAACTAATCCGATAAACTTTTTTTTTTAAAGTAGTGAAATATTGGAATCTTTTAGGTCTCATTTAAGATCAATTTATTCTTCCATATTTGACACCTTCAGCTTACATCCCAAATTGAGAAGTACAAAGCACGTAGTGAGAACTGCAGTGCAAGCAACATCTTCTATAAGAAGAGGATAGAAGAACTAGGCCAGAAACTGCAGGAGCAGGATGAACTTATCATTACGCAGAAGCAGCAGGTCTGTTCATATAATATTGTTACATATCAAAACCCCCAAAGCAGAGTGGAAGATTCCTCTTCGAAACAAAACGAAACAAACCCTTGAAAAATACAGATCGATTTTCAACTGCTGTACCATATTTTACCAACCCATATGTTTAAAATTGTGTTCTTACAAACTGTGATCCTGATTTCTGCAGGGCTTAGGGCTGTTAGAGAATTACTTCCCCCAATTTGCAGCCTCATTCACAGGGGGGAAATGGGGAGCGAGGGTTATTTTTCCAATTTGGGAAGGGAGGGGTGGGTTGAAAATTTCTGAAGGGAAACCTGTGCTATGTTTCTGTTTTGCAAAAAGCTTCCTTCCTATTGCCCCTCTCTCTCCCTCCCTTGTCCGGGGATGTGATGTCCTGGTGAGTTTATTCATCACCTTGCTCTAAGGATGCCACACAGAACTGTCATTGGAGCAAGCAGCCACCACTCCTTCCTGGCCAGCCAACTAGCTAGTGCATCACTTCCTGCCCCCAGGACAAGGAGGGGGGAATAGGAAGGAGCTACTTTGTCAAGGTTAAAAAAGAGGATGGGGGGGGGATCCCCTCTCTCCCATTCAATAGATCAACTCAGCTGGTCCAACTGGGAAACAGTTTTAGTATTACAGACTGATTTTATAGCATTGGCTGTAACAGACCTTAAACTGGCACCGAAATAGCATCCAGTGGCATTGTATTGATGGGATGATCAGAGCACTTAAAGCAACCTCCCTCCTACGATCAAGCCAGGTTTGATCATGTTAGGGTTCACATTAGGCAGGAACAAAGGTCCCTCTCCCTCTTTCCAGCCCCCGAGCCACTCCAGCAGTCATTAACGGAGCTCTGGCTGGGGCTGGCTTCAGATGTTTGAATCAAGCTGCTGCCTCTTTGTGGGTGGGGAGGGTGCAGCTGGAGCCATCAGGAGCCATCAGGGGCTCCTAAAGGTCAAGGGACAAAAAAATCTGTTATGTACTGAGTTGAATAGGCTCCAAAATGCAGTAGTCTGATTGGTCCTAGAACAATAGGATTCAGAATGCAGCAGTCTGATTGGTCCTAGAACAATAGGATCCAGAATGCAGCAGTCTGATTGGTCCACAGGAGCCACCCAATCCAGCTCCAGGTGGAAGTGAATCCGCAACCTGATTGGCCTACAGGAGTATCCCGGAATTAGCCAATCACGTGGGGCCCATTGTGTAAATAATGTATATAAAGCAGACATTCTGGGGGACCTTTCATCCCTCGCTACTATGAGCTGAATAAAGAGCATGAAATCCACACTTGACTCCGAGTATATTTCACAATCCCACCCATAAGGCCTTGCACATGCCCACCTCACCTTGTCAAAACAGCAGGGATTTAGCTGGTAGCACCCCACAAATGATAATAGTCGTCTCCTTTCTAAATCTGCACCTACGCTTGACTCTCTCTGCATTTCAGATAGAGAAACTGGCTACAAAAAAATCAGTGGAAAGCATCAAGTCATCTGATGGTAAGTGGCAACAAGAAGGACTTTAAAATTCCTTTGTTTTTATCTGCTTGTTCTCTTAACAAATTGTTCCAAAGTATATAATTCAACAAGTCATCTTTCCCCCCCTAATTGCTTTGAGAAAGTCTGTTGAGAAATACAAGAATCTCAATCCTATATTTCTTTTCTTTCCCAGTGAAAACTTCAACACAGAATGTTGTTCAGTCTAAATCAAGTGTATCGTCCATGCGTGGTAAGTTTTTGTAATAGATCGCACATTTTTACTGATCTTCCAGGATGACAGCAAGTAACAGCTAAATTTAATTAACACAGCAATAATTTTTTTAATTGAGAGGTCTTGAAAAGATCACTGTCATGGTTCCCAGTGGTAAATATAACACGTAGGCATTTTCTTCCAGTCCAATACTTCTTTCTATTTCTAGACAAAACGGAAGCTTTTTACTTGGAGTGTGAAATTCTATTGTAGTGGAATTGACTTATTAGTTAACTGATTTTGTTACCAAATGACCTCCGCATCTAAATGTACGATACTTAAGAATAGCTGCCCGAGGCATCAATTTACCTAATAGTTGAGCTGACCTTGAATAAGCCATAATAATTGGATTGTAAAATAGCAAACAACCTCATTACATGTTGTTTTATTTCAAGTGGTCTCTTAATTTTAAAAAGCAGCACCGTGAAGCTTTCAATTAAAAAAAAAGTTGACTGGAAAGCCCGTTCACAATTATTATTTTATGAAGACTTTGCAGCATGATTGCTACTCTAGTGTTTTAATCTTTGATGTTTTAATCTATGTTTTAAATTTTGTACATAGCTTTACAGTGGAACCTCGACTTACGAATTTAATGCGTTCCGAAAGCACACTCGTAAGTCGAAAATTTCGTAAGTCGAAAAACGGCATTCCCATAGGAATGCATTGGAAACGTAAGTCGAAAAATTCGTAAGATGTAATGAAGGTTTCTATGTAAACCTTCGTAAGTTGAGTAAATCCCATCTAAAACTTCGTAAGTCGAGTAAACCGCATCTAAAATCCAAGCGGATTTCCTTTCGGAAGTCGAAAAATGCGTAGGTGCGCGGCTGCTTTTTCCCTTTCGGAAGTCGAAAAATACGTAAGTCGAGTACTTCGTAAGTCGAGGTTCCACTGTATTTTTTTGTAAGCCACTTTGAGACCCAGATGTGGCGATATGCAGGGTGTAATAATAGTAAAAATATTCATTGTATGGCAACTGCACTTTTCATTTCACAGTTGGGTTGTTTTAATGGTCACTATGTCTCCAGTCTTGTAGATATATTTATGATCACAAGGGCTGTGTTTGGACATAATACTGGCCAAAAACCCTAGTTAAGCAAAGTATTCTGTGCACAAGCTGTGTGTTGGTACACATAATAATGATAATAATAATGATAATAATTTTATTATTTATACCCTGCCCATCTGTCTGGGTTTCCCCAGCCACTCTGGGTAGCTTACAGCATGTATAAAAGCATAGTAAAACATCAAACATTAAAAACTTCCCAATACAGGGCTACCTTCAGATGTCTTCTAAAAGTTATGTAGTTCTTTATTTCCTTAACAGCTGAAGGGAGGGCATTCCAGAGGGAGGAGGCCACTACCGAGAAGGCCCTCGGTCTGGTTCCCTGTAACTTTGCTTCTTGCAGTGAGGGAACCAGCAGACGACCCTCGGAGAAGGACCTCAGTGTCCAGGCCGAACGATGGGGGTGGAGACACTCCGTCAGATATAGCTCAGACACTCCCCGCTCTCCTCCTTTCATGAGGTGAGGAAACAAACCAGCATGCCATAGAGTGGCTGGCTTAGCATAGCACCCAAACCAGTGCTCATGAGTACCACAATTGGGAAGCCAAGAGCAAACTCTGGATTCTAGATCATGGATCTCCAAAACAAACCACAACCACAGTTTCAGATGTAATACTAAGCTAGACAGTCCATGGTGTGTTACCCTGGAAAGGAGGGGTTAACTGTGGTTTATGGTCAGCATTATGCCGGAAGACAGGTATAGATTTAATATCTTCCAGTGGCAGCAATCTTAGCACATTATAGCTCCTAGTTCAACTAATTGGGCTTGGAAAGGTAAAAAAATGGAAGTAACATTCTTCACAGTTTTATCAGTCATTGTTTTATCAGGTCCATTTCCTCCACTTTGGACAGGCACCAGGGTGATTGTCTCCATTAAATTTAAATCCATACCTGTAATTTCAGATACTCTCCCGACTATACTAAGAATAATAAGCCTTTTTCAGTTTTCGAAACAACTTGGGTATTCATTTTGGATGATTTTGCTGGTGATTGTCTATTTTATTTATCTCTGCATGTCTTTTCTGTCTCTCTTTTTATCTCTTCCTACCTTGTTCCACCCCCCTGCTTTTTAAAAATTAATTTCAAAATTATGCCTTAAAGGGGAAACACTACTTTTCCTACTTTCTAGCAAACAAGGCCATGATTAGTAAAGCTGCATTGTGTTTTCATTCAACTGAAACAGCTGAAATAGGCAGTGTCATCTTCATGAGTGAGTAATTTTAATATAGTACAGTATCCCAGTTTTTCTATCATTTGCAAAATAGAAATTTTCATCTGATATTCATTTCTGCTTTTTGGAGAAACAAGCTTAGATTAAAGCATTCATCACTGATCTTTTTTTGTCTTCCGTGGAATTAAATGAAACAGATCCATTTCAGTACTTAATTTATTTAGCTTTCTAGCTCATTCTAAAATAAGGGCTTAGGGAAGTAACTGCACTAAAAAGAACTATGATGAAAGCTGACAAATAAAAATGGTATTTATAAAATGCTACTTCAAATAAAAAATGCCTTAAACCAGCCTAAAGTAAAACAAACACATAATCTTGGATGCATTAAATTTGTCAAAAACTGGATTTTGTCGCTTGCGGGGAGAAGGTTAGTCATGTAAAAAGTTCAGTTTAAATCAACAGGACTTGGGTTGCAATTCTATATCCACTTACCTGGGAGTAAACACCACTAAATTCAGTGGAACCACTAAATTCAGTAGACATCATTATTAGATTGCACTGTCGGAGCAAAACTCGACATGGCATGAGAACTCTATGAATGGATTCCCTATTGCCTCTTCCCCACTCCTGCACAAACAATCTACAGGGTATATGAATGCATCTGGGGGAAGGTTGCTCAGTTAACCTTTTCCTTCCAAGCCATTTCCTTAATAGATATTATGTCCTGATGCTTCCGCCAGGAAAATGGCATGGAGTGAAAGAGTTAAGCCCACTGCCTGATCCTCTCCCTGTCTGGGTTGAGAACCCCCAAGCTTCTTGGGGATCATTCACGAGTGACTCATGACAACCATGGGACTGCCCACCCCCCATCCTGTGATGGGTCACACACTTGTCATGGTCAGATCACTTCCTGGTGAATGTGTGCCTCTGCATGCTTCCCCCTCCTTCCCTCCGAAACCTTTGGTTCAGGAGTTGCCTTCCATGCATGGTGAGCAGGGAAGAAGCCCAGGAGCCTAAAACCTAGCATCTATCTCACTACACATGGAGGTAAGAGGGGAAAGTCCCAGGTACGGCCATAGGCTTACTTTTATTCTAATGCTAATGATCTACAACCACTCTGCTTGCAGGTAAAGCTGAGAAACAATTGCAGCTTAATGTGATGGAAAATATTTCACTTCCTCCATGCAAATTGCTACAGAGAACAGCATTCGCTACCTTAAACACATCCCTCCAATTTGAATAAACTATCACGAGTAATGACATTTTTACCAGGCTCTGAAGTTAGTGGATCAGAAGAACGAATAAACAAAAATGTGGCACCTCCATATAATCTTCTGCATAATTTTCACCCTTTGGACCTTTATCTTGACCTGCTTCTGTCTGTCTGTATGTCTGTCTGTCTTTTTGCTATTCCTCTGTTTCCTGATTATTAGAACAGGCCCATTTGGTGCACATCCTGGAGCCCATAGAGGAGCTTCCAGAGGATGGAGAAGGTAATGAAAGGGCCGATCAAAGCATCTGTGGCCTAATGTGGGAAATGTTTACTAGGAATACAAATGTACATGTTTATATGGTTCCAGAGTATCATCACATAAGCATGTTTTCGTACTGCATGGTAAATTACATTTCCAAGCCCTATGCAGAGCTAGGCACCGCAATATTTCCGCCGTCACCTTCCTGAAAGTAGATTGCTCCTCCTTCTTTCCATTAATTCCCACCACCCACTTCCCTGAAAAGCCAGTTCCAGTCCTTCCCTGGGTAACTCTGACTGTACCACTGTTTCAGTTTCCATTTGGTGTAGAACTGAGAGAACAGAATGTGAGCCTGTTTGTTACAGCTGTTTCTGAGCAATGGGAGTTTCATTTTAGGCTCTTCCTCCTAGTAGAAAATTCATACCCAAACGCAATCGTCATCTTTCTGCACCTCTTCACTTTCTTGCTTGGGTGGCCAACGTGGACCCCACCTCCCATCATTCCTGACCATTGACCATGATGGCAGGGTCTGATGGGAGTTGTAGTCTAGCAGAATTTGGAGGGCACCATATTGACTGTCCCCATTCCTACCGTACTTCCTTGCCTACGTTGGTGAATTGTTTCAGGAGGAGTAGGGTTGGCAGGCAGGACTTTTGAGCACAGATCCCTGGAACATAATAAATTGCTATTATTCTTTTGTTGCAGTAACTCTTTCCGGCAGCTAAAGCATTTTCTTCTTATCCTTGCAAACCAGTGAGATGAGAGTGCCCAGTGTTTTTGATGGCCAAGCAAAGATTTGAACTTTGATTTCCCACAGTCAAGCTATAGCAGTAGTAATTATTATTATTATTTATTATTTTTATTATTACCCCACCCCACTCTATCCAATTCTATCCAAATTAAAAAGGCAGATTAATCGGGCAGAATTAAAAATGGTCTTATGAAATGCCTATGCTTGTGCATATAATGTATTTCAAGAAGGGTTTTAAGTATTGTTCTGTGGTGTTGTGTTTTATATGTTTATGTGGTAAACGACTCTGGAATGCTATGGGATGAAGGGCGGTTTAAAAATGAAATAATAATAGGTTTCTAACTTTTTAATGCAGTTTTTTGAAGGTAGTTCTCTTTTGCCTCTTTAATTGTTTTCTGCTTAGCATAGATTGATACTACATTATCATTGTAAAGAAAACTATCTGTTCTGTTTCAGAAACAGAGAAACATGAGCCCAAAGTAAGGAAGAGTAAACACCATGCAGTACATTCTTTGAAGAGCACTCCTTCAGTACCAAGAGAGCTGAGATCTGTTTTGGAGCAGACCCTAGCAGAGAAATTGGAATCCTTGGGAATTAAATCAGTAAGGCCACTTTATAGTATTTAGGTGATCAGAAGATACTTCTCCTTCTTTTTAGTTCCTTGACTTCCTCTTTCAGCCAACCTGAATTTCAGCAATTCAAAATCAGCACCAGTGTTCTTCTAGTGCTTTTTCTTAGACTTTAGTGTAAGATTGCAATGCCTGCAGTAATGTGTTGGTTCTCACGTGTGTGCATTCTCACACTACTGTTGGTTATACTTACCCTCAAAGCAAAATTTTTGCCTGTATCTTGCTGATCAACACACTCCCATATTTTTCATGTACGTCCACCAAGAGACAGGGAAGGGAGAAAACACGGGCGCAAACGTTTAAGTTCTACAAATTTAAACTGAATTGTCACCTGTCACAATAAGCCACAAACCAACAGAGAAAACATATCACGATCCCCAGATTTGCATGCTGTCTGAACCAGGGATCATGGTTTGTTTTGCTCAAACAGAACTCTCAGTAAGCTGAGAACAAACGTTGGCTCAATGTGGTTTGTTTGAAGTAGACACAATGCAAATCCCTGGTTTGGAAGTAATGCTAAGCTGGGGATCATGGTTTGTTTCCCTCCCAGCATTACCTGGGAGGATTGAAGCCAGCACAGTTCCCTCATGCATGGCTAGTCATAGTTTATGGCTTACCACAATGTGTGAACATAGACAGCAACTCATTAAAGTGCTTAACTTGGGTTGAATTATGCATATTAAGTAACATTCAGTTTAAATATTCAGTAATGAAGTAGTAGTTGGAAGGATAAAATCTGTTTAGTTTGTAAAGAGAATTTCACATACTGAGAGTGATAGTTTACTGGGAAAAATCCTCATCATTCCAAAGAAATAAAAAGAGGGAAGTAAGATGACCATTATTATTATTATTATTATTATTATTATTATTATTTTAAAATACTATTTCTTTCTGGTGGAGAAAACATACCAAGTTTAAACTTTTCCAGATAGACTCTGAAGACAAAATTTTCCATAAATCTCATTTGTTTACTGGATTCAAAACTGGGATTTTTTTTATTTTTAGGGAGAAGTGTGATTGTAATCTATAGAACCACCATCTCATTTAAACCAAGCTTGTATTTCTTAAAGCACAAATACAGAGTCAGAGTTTGAATAATACAGACATTAGGAAGATGACACCATACATTTGGGAAAAGAAATGCTTTTTAAATAGTGCCACCAAAAATCACATAGGGTGAAGATGTCACTGCCATTGAATTAAAAAAAGGTAAAAGCCTATACCAGAAGTAGAAAACCTTATTTCTGTCAAGTACCACATTACCTTGGTGTTAATCTGCCAGGGACTGGAATGGGTTGGTCTCTTTGGTAGAAAGGGAGGGATATAAAATAAATAGTAAACAGGGCCACCCATTCTCTTTTTCTGTCTGTCTCTCTGTCTCTCTTTGTTACACATTTGCTACAGCATCATCTTGTAGGGTCCACACCAGGCTTCCTCAAACTCGGCCCTCCATATGTTTTTGGCCTACAACTCCCATGATCCCTAGCTAACAGGACCAGTGGTCAGGGATTATGGTAATTGTAGTCTCAAAACATCTGGAGAGCCGAGTTTGAGGAAGCCTGGTCCACACAAAAGCAACATCCTTCCCAAGGATAATTTGTATGATTTTCAAAACTGCGTTTCTGAAAAAGGGAAGCAGTATTGCTTTTTTTAAAAGCAGAAAGTAATTTGCAATTTGCATTTTGTCCCCTGCATATCAGAATGAAACTTTTCGTCTTTCACAGGGAGTTCATGGTATCCCAAGTGATCATTTGAACAGGGTCTTAATGTCTGTGGAATCTGCTAGAGAAGAAAGAAAGAAACAAATCCCCGACATTCAGCTTATTCGGGAGCAGCTCCAGCAGCAAGTCAACTTCAGGGTTATGTCTTGCAGCAGACTTTATTCCAGTTCTTACCTTTCTCCAGAAGGTGTGCTCACTTCCCACTTCGCTCCCTGCCCCAACCACCCCCACTGCTTTCAGATGTCTGGAGGTCAAACCACCATGTTACTTATAACTCAAGACAACGTAAATGTGGGCCTGCTTTTCATGTGCGGTGTGTTAAAGGTTTTGTTAAGTTAATGTTCAAAAGCAGATCAGCTGTTTGTCTTTGGACCCATTAATTAATCGGTGAGCCATTTACATTTTGGTACCAGCGTTGTTTGAGGGCAGTGGATGCGGGCAACATTTGGACTAGAAAACTGGTCCCTAGCTCATGTGGAATCGGATCAAAGAGGAGCAGGTATGTGCTTCCTCAAATTCTGCCTGAGCCTCCTTAAGCAAGTCATCACCACAGTTTTACGGCCCCAGTGTTGGATACATTCTCTGATACAAGATGTCTGTGTGAACTGCAATCGATAATCATTTCACACCTTTATTTAAACTATTGTTAAAAACTCCCAACTTACTTGTTTAAGGACTACATGTTATTTAATTAGCAGTCTATACATTCTTGACCAAAGCTACTTTACAATGTATACCTGTAACTACTTATTCATAAAAAAGTGGAAATCCCGCTACCTGGGGTATTGACCAATCTGATATTATGTTCCCTTAACACAGGGGTCAGCAACCTTTTTCAGCCGTGGGCCGGTCCACCATCCCTCAGACCATGTGGTGGGCCGGACTATATTTGGGGGGGGGGAATGAACGAATTCCTATGCCCCACAAATAACCCAGAGATGCATTTTAAATAAAAGGACACATTCTACTCATGTAAAAACATGCTGATTCCTGGACCGTCTGCGGGCCAGATTGAGAAGGTGATTGGGCCGCATCCGGCCCACGGGCCTTAGGTTGCCTACCCCTCCCATAGCACATTTTGCAACATGCTGCTAGGCTTAGGGGCCAGAGGGCACTTTTTGGGCTCAAGATGTAGAGCTAGTGCCTCTTTTGTGAAACCTGTGCCCAATATAGAGAAACATTACTAACATTTCTTGTGAGCACAGCTTTCCCCTGCATTCTCTGTTATTCATTAGAGCATTTTTATCCCATCTTTCCATTGTTGTTGTTGTGTTTAAAAAATGTGCACTCAAGGAGGCTTGCTGTGTAAAAATGGGAAAAAAACAGTAGCAAAAAAAACAAACCTGAAATCCAAAGATTGAAAATAAACAGGGACAGCCAGGTGACTTTCTAAAAATTCAAAGGAACTCAGATCACAGAAACAGCCAAATGCCTTCTGAAATGAAAATGTATTCCTGAGATGATGAAGAATAAGCCAGGCAGGCTTCCTTACTTGGGTGTCTATTAGACACAATTCAGCCAGCAAAGTAGAAACTGAAGATGTGTCTGTCTTTCTTGTTTCTGCTGACATTGTTCCGTAGGATATATCTTTGCTATTATTGTTGTTGTTGTTGTTGTTTATTGAATTTATATACCGCCCTATACCTGGAGGTCTCAGGGCGGTTCACAGAATAAAATCAAAATATAAAACCACAAAATACATAATCAGAATAAAAACAACAACCCAATAACCCCCCCACCCCCCAAAAACACATTTTTTAAAAAAGGCATAGGATCCTCACAACATTAAAAGTAAGATGATTAAACCTGGACAGGCCGCCTAAAAGGCGGCCAGTTGGTTCCACCAATTAGAAAAGCATTTATCAGCAAAGTCATCCCGATGCTACTGTATGGGGTGGAAATTTGGGGGTGGAATTTAAAAACCCTACAAAGGCTGGAGATTCTACAAAACTCTTTTGCACGAAAGATACTGGGTCTCCCCAAGGGCTCGGTTGCTGCACAGCTAAGAACAGAACTGGGCCTCCCTTCCATCGTTGCAAGAGCCCACATTAGAATTATTAGTTTCTATTGTAAACTAATAAACGCCCCAGATTCTCTATTAGCCAGAAAAGCCTTTGCTCCCATAGCACCCAATGGTCCAAGGGCATGGAGACTATTATTACACGCTACTCCCTTCCAGAATTTGACATGCTGTCATCTTGGGACCAACATAAAATCCGGGCCTGGATTTTTACAAGGGACGAGGCCATGGATCGGGCACGGTCCACCACAGCCCGCCTCTCTACGTGGCTTCCTAAAGTTAAAGTGGTAAGATCTCTTGCCAACTACTTGATAGACCTGACGGAGCCCAATTTGAGAAGAGCGTTTACTATGGCCCGTTTCCATTCTATACCCACGGCCTTCCTGCAGGGGATTTACTCCAAGACCCCAATTACTCAGCGCATATGCCCATGCACAATGAATGAAATAGAGGATTTCATACACCTTTTCTTCTACTGCCCTATATATGAGCCAATAAGATCCAAGCTCCTCCTCTTGATCCCGTCCACCATCACATCTAAGGATGACGGCTTAAAATCGCTTCTCGTGGACGCAAATCCCCAAATTACTCGGGTGGCAATCTTCATAGTGCAGGCTCTGAAACTCAGGGCTACCCTGACAGGGTAGTGTGCCCTATGCCTGGACCTGTCTTAATGTTTATATATATATATATATATATATATATATATATATATATATATATATTCTTTTAACTCAATGTTTTGGTATTTTTGTATTATTTTATTTTGCTATGGCTGTATGCTAACGCAATAAAGGTTTTTGAATTTGAAACCTGGACAGGAGCCACTCATTAGAAAGACCATGATCTCAGAAATATCTGTGGCAATATTTATTGGCAACCAAATTGCCCAGGTGCCTTTCTGATACAGAGACAAAAATAAGAGTGTATCTAATGTTGCAAACAAGTCCTCTTTGCTGTGTTTCATCTTCCTTCTTCTTGGCACTGTTTCTACCGCTGATGCGCTTCCACCAGAACGTTGTTTTGAGTATTTATAATCTGCGTTTCATTGCAGCTAAGAACAGGGTCGCTCACTTGGGAGGTTCGCTGTCAACTGTGTTGCCCAAAGCAGCAAAACGTCCATCTGTTGCCAAACGCCCAACCGTACAAAGACCAGTCGCTGCTGAAAACACCCCCGCACCAAAGTAAGAGGAACCGTTCAGTAAAGTTTTGTTTGTGTGTTCGGGGTTGTCTGTGTTATCGGAAGCAGCTTTGTGCCCCTACAGTATATGGTGGAGCACCTGAACGTGTCTGCATTATTCATCCGCTGGGAAAGATGCACTGGCTGCTGTTTGGCTGCAGCTCCGTATTGAAAGCCTTGTTACTAACACAGAAAGCCCCGAACAACTTGAGATCAGGTTACCTGAAAGGCCCCTGACCCTGGATAGACGTTTAAAATTTCTTAAATCAGGGTTTCCCAAACTTGGGTCTCCAGCTGTTTTTGGACTACATCATCCCTGACCACTGGTCCTGCTAGCCATGGATGATAGGAGTTGTAGTCCAAAAACAGCTGGAGACCCAAGTTTGGCAAACCCTGGCTTAGATCATCTGGGGAAATTCTACTCACGGCTCCACGTCCTATAGAATATTACAGAGCATGTCCATTTTTTGCCATTGCCCCTGTTGTGTGGAATGCCCTTCCCTCTGCCATACATGACATGTTGTCTATTAGTTGCTCTCTGCATCTTTAGAAGATGTTATCGTTTTCCCCGGGCTTTTCCAGGCCCCTAAGATTGGATCCTGTTATTTCTGAGTTCTTGTTTTTATAATATTGTTTCTATTACGATGTTGTGTTCTTTTGGATCACGGGTTAGGGTTTTTCCAAACTTTTTCAATGTTAAAAGTTTGTAAATGCTTTTAAATAAAAGAGAAAGAAAAAAGACAAGAAACGAAAGAAAGGAAATAGGTGTACAGTATTGGTTTATTTCCTCTGACCCCTCAAAAGTATCTTTTAACAAGATTGCGAGACCATCATCCTTCTGTAGGGAGAGGAGCGATTAAAAAGCATTCACTACATTATTCCTGCATTGCAGGGTTGGACTAGATGACTCTTGGGGCCCCTTCCAACGTGACAATTCTATGATTTAAATATATTTGTGACATTCATAAACCTCTTCTGAAAGGCAATTGCCCAAAGCAGCATACAGAATCTGAGTACAGTACAGAGTACAGAATCTGCAATGTGTTAGATAACAAAAGTTGTAATTTTTGTTCTTGTTCCTTCCAGAACCAAGAAGAGTGCTTTGGGAGATGAAATCCCCAAAAAGCTGCAAAGTATTACGTAAGTCTTCAATTTGGTTTCTGTGCGCAATATTCTGAACTCGATTTAAACAATGCAAAGAAGAAATGTCAAATTGTATACATGCCACTTTACCGAAGGTTCAGGTTTTCCAGTTGCTTGAAATGGTGAGGCAAAGAATTAGGGATGGACATGCAAGCAATAGAGGCAGAACAAAAGAACAGGAATGGGAGAAACAGAGGGGTGTGCAGGATACCACCCCTAAATGGAAGTGCTGCTACCACTCCTCTGATCCCTTGGCCTTCATCAGATACTATTCACAGATTTCTACAACCATGGTGGCAGGAAGTCTCTTTTTTTTAAAGACATGGCGAATCAGATTGTGTAGTAAAACCCAAGACAGATGTATAGCTATGCTTACTTTGCGCGTGCTTACTATAGGTAAGGTCAGGGGTTCAAATCCGCACAATGGGGCAAGCCCCCGGTTGCTCTGCCCCAACTCCTGCCAACCTAACAATTTGAAAGCACACCAGCGCAAGTAGATAAATATGCACCACTTCAGCAGGAATGTAAACAGCGTTTCCGTGTGCTCTGGTTTCCGTCACGGTGTTTCGTTGCGCCAGAAGCGGTTTAGTCATGCTGGCCACATGACCCGGAAGCTGTCTGTGGACAAACGCCGGCTCCCTCTGCCTGAAAGCGAGATGAGCGCCGCAACCCCAGTCGCCTTTGACTGGACTTAACCATCCAGGGGTCCTTTACCTTTACATTTACTATAGGCAGATGCTCATAGAGAGCCTTGAACCACAGGTGCGCTCTATCTGCTTTTCAAACTGGATAAAATGGTTTGGCTGCGTAGACTCCACCTTTATCCGAAGGACCTAAAATGGCGTTCCACACGTTCATTACTGTGTATGGGATGTTTCTCACTCCTTTCTTACTAGATTCAAAACATGGGGAGAGTTTAGGTTGATGGAAATCAACATTCTGTAACCAGTTTTCTCGAGAATGGTGACATTGTGGATTAACTTATGCTGAAAATGGTGGCCCGCCATTTACCTTGTAGTGTGGACAAGGATCCTAAGATTATCTTAACCAGAGGTTTGTGACTTCCCTACCATTTTCCTGTTGGATGAAAGGATTTGGAGAACCTGGGCAAAGTATGGTGAAGGCAGTACCATGTCTGGCAACAGTTTGGTTAAATCAAGGTCTCGCCACAGCGATGATGGTAATAATGGAAGGTGACTAACTCTGCCGATTTTCCTCCCCCTTAGAACCCCACCATTTAGCTCGGAGGAAGAAGTAGAAGAGAATGACATCATGCAGTCCTATATCTCACCAGAATTGTCTCAGCCTAAGGCATCCAAGAGCAGCATCAAAGTCAGCTTGTCAAGATTTGCAAGCCAGAGTGATGTGAACTCCATGGAAGAAGAGGAGGAGGAGGAAGAGGAGGAGGAGGAAGAAGAATTCAAAACAAGCCTTAAACCATCAAAAAGTAGGGAAGCTAATTTTGTAGACCACCTTAGGGAGGAGCACACCTATGGGGAAATGCTCCTCTCATGTTCACACCAGGATCTATGTTCACCCCATGGTCTCCTTTACTGTGGCTTTCTGTCCTGTGCTCAGGATTGTGCTGAACAGCTGATAATCATACTGGTTGCTAACCAGTGGGATTACCGTATTTTTCACTCCATAAGACGCACTTTTTTCCTCCTAAAAAGTAAGGGGAAATGTCTGTGCGTCTTATGGAGCGAATGCGTGGTCCCTAGAGCTGAATTGCCCAGGGGCGAAAAGCAGATCGTGCTTTTTTTTTTTTTTTTTTAACAAAGAGAGAGGATGGTGTTGAAAGGAAGCCGCTGATCAGCTGCTCAGCAAACGATTGGGAGAGAGATAAGGGAGAGAGATTCTGGCCCCGCCCCCTTGCCCAGGCCTCCATTGTTGAATGTTCTGCAGACGGAGGCTGTTTGTTTCCCCAGCTACATAGACACATAGAATCATAGAATCATAGAGTTGGAAGAGACCACAAGGGCCATCCAGTCCAACCCTCTGCCAAACAGGAAACATGTGACTGGCTGATTAGATTATCTGTCTGGAAACTGTAGAAATGGCTCCCTTTCCTGAAGAAGCTGCAGAACTGTGAGTTGAACCCCATAAAACAGGATTTTTTTTCCCTTTGCAAAGTAAACTCAACAACTTTGAGCTGATCCTCAAAAAATGGGGCTTTTCTCCTTTGTAAAAGAAGCTGCACAACTTTGAGCTGATCCTCAAAAAAAAACGGGGCTTTCCCCCTTTCCTCCTCTAAAAACTAGGTGCGTGTTATGGTCAGGTGTGCCTTATGGAGCGAAAAATATGATAATTAAAAAGAAGCACATAGAGTGAATGGTGAAAAGGAAATCATCTTTGGACACACTACTAAATGTTAAAGTCTGAGGAGTTGTAGCAGGAGGACAGGGTTCTTGGGCAATTCCCACTGCACAGCTGCTGCCTAGACTAATATCATTGATTTACAAGTAACTTCCAGGATGTAATCAGCACAGTAGCTGAAGACTCACGGGGCAGTCTACCAATCTCATGTGTAAGTTTCATTGGGAGGTGGGGGTGAGGGGTGATGGCATAGCAGCCATCATTAATCTGGGTTTATTTTCTTTTATTTTTTAATAAAACTAAAATGTGTTGGAAGATTTGTGCTTCCCTGGACCATTTTGTTGGGAAAAATAAGGGGACGTTTTTATCCCACTATATTAAAATTGGCTAGAACAACAACAACAGAGCACCTCAGTGGCAGAAATCAATCAATTTATTGGGATATTTTTGTCTTGGACTCTTCATTGTTTTTAAAACAAAAACCTACAACACTGGTTTACTTTTGGCTAGAAGAAATATTTACACTAACATGTTACACTGGCACCCCAAATGAGATAAATAAGCACCCCAAATGTAAAATTCAGCTGGTTTTCTTTGGATTATTTGTGTACTGTAAATAGCGAGTGACTGAAAATTGGGCACATTTTTTATTACTATGCAGACAAAGATGTCCTATAATTATTGCATTATAGGTCTACTTCTGTGTTGATTCTGCAAGGAAAAGTGTACTGGGGACGTAATTTTACACCCAAAAGTCTGGGTTAGAATTAAGCATTTCGGTTATAAGTTGCCCATATCCTGTTTTCTTGATTGTGTAGGCACATTTATCCAAAGAGGGACTGTCCAAATCGAAAAGCTTCCTCTGAGCCAAGGGAAGGAAAATAAATCTGCTGAAGTAATTAACGTTGGCCCCGTATCCATTCAAAAGTGTGCCCAAGGAGTAAAGGTATTTTATTTGAAAAGGACCTATATACATCGAGATATTATTATTTCTATTTTCTTATAATTGAGGGGATAATTCACTGGTGTAAGAATTTCCTTTGCAAATCACTATCTTGTTTTCAACCAGTTTGTAGTTGCTGATAAAGATATTTGTGGTTGGTATTAATTCAGTATGATGATCTTCTGGCTTTTTTTAAATGCAATTCAGGGATTTATTTTCAGTGTAAGTAAAACTTACACTGTAAGTACAAGTCATTCTCCCTGGATTTTTAAAATCTGTATCCATGCAAAAAAACAAACAAACAAAAAGGCTCAGGGAGCTACTGCAAAAGCAGCAGTCAGAGCACGACAAGTAAAACAGAGTATTTCAGCAGCTTTGCCCACCTGCCAGGTAAAAGCTATTTGACCCCCTAACTTCACCACCTCCTTCTTTGCTTCCAAGCGTGTTGCAACCTTTGAAAGCCTTTAGTAGTCTAAGCCCAGCATATAATCTGTGAGAGCATTCCTTCCTAGTGTGGTGTAGTGGTTAAGAGCGGTAGACTTGTAATCTGAGGAACCGGGTTCGCTTCCCCGCTCCTCCACATGCAGCTGCTGGGTTACCTTGGGCTAGTCACACTTCTTTGAAGTCTCTCAGCCCCACTCACCTCACAGAGTGTTTGTTGTGGGGGAGGAAGGGAAAGGAGAATGTTAGCCGCTTTGAGACTCCTTCAGGTAGTGATAAAGCGGGGTATCAAATCCAAACTCTTCTTCTTCTTCTATGGACCCGCTCAGAATTTTGTAAGAAAGCCTAGCTCAAGGTGCTATCTATAAATGTAGCTCTATAGGAACTAGAGAATTGAGGTGCAGGATTTCTTAAAAAGAAAAAGATTTGAGGGAATCACTCTCTTTCCTTTTGTCACTTGTGGCGAGGAAATCTGGAATCTTAAACCTTTTCCATCAAATGCTCTCTCACAGATGGAGGAGAAGAGGCCTTGTAGCTCATAATAATAATAATTTTATTATTTATACCCCGCCCATCTGGCTGGGTTTCCCCAGCCACTCTGAGCGATTTACAGCACATAAAAAAAAATTGAAAAACATTATAGACTTAAAAAATTTCCCAATACAGGGTTGCCTTCAGATGTCTTCTAAAAGTTTATTTCCTTGACATCTGATGGGACATAGGTAACAGAGCAGACATTTTATAGGCAGCAGATTCTAGGATCAATCCCAGAGTTCTTTGGTTCAAAAGGTTAAGTAGCAAGTGATGAGGAAGATCCCTCTCTGCCTGAAACTTTGGAGAGCTATTAGTAAGAAAGTAGATCACACTGGGCAAATAGTTTGTCTTGGCATAAGGCAGCTTCCCGTAGTGTGTAAAAAAGTAACAGTAGTTTAAATTTACTTTGAATATTGTTACTAGAGGCAGGTCCTCACTTGCATGCGATCTACAGGTAGTTGCGCACAACTGCACACACGGGCGACACTGGGAACCCAGAAGTGGCAGGTAGCTCATGAAGAGACCCTCCCCAGAGCCTGAAGAGGACGTCTTCTTCATTCTCCGGGTGATGTGGCTTTTCTCCTCAGCGGGTCTTTGTTGAGGCTGCTCAACATGTGACATGTGAGGAATTGATGGCTGCTACTGCACTATCCCATATGCCAGCTGTTAGGTGGGGCGTCTGAGCAGCTTCAACAAAGCTCCGCTGCGCCTCCGGTTTGCGAGGAGACCCACCCTGGAGCCCAAAGAGGGCTCTGGGGAGGGTCCCCTTGCGAGCCACGATGACTCTCTAGGGTGCTTCCTATTTATGCACGTCACTTATGTGCATGGGGGCCCAGAACATAAGTGGGAACTGTACTGCTTTTCACACCTTCATGACGCTTTCTAATACAATAAAATAGGGGTCAGTCTTGTCAAAATTAAGAGCATTAGAGTACAATCTTATGTGTGTTTGCTCAGAAGTTAATCCTATTGGGTTTAGTAGGACATAAGTTTGTATAGAATTAAAATCTTAACGTCCCATTGATTTCTGTGTAGAATTAAACACATTCCTGAACACTCTCATGCTGAAAGGGAGGACATGTAAAACAGCTCAACTTGGGTGTTACTGTGCCCTTTTTGTTTTATATGTAGCTCATGTGTGTGTGTGTGTTTGTGTGCATGCAGTCTGTACATAATTTAAATGAATTTTGGTATTTTGGCTTCATGTACCATATTGTAGTCTCCTATCAGTAGAGGGCACTGCAGTCTTTCTTCAAGCAGTATAATAGCTATTCCTTAAGAGCTCTTTTCGCCTTGCCACAGGGTTTGGCACTAATTCAAATAATGTGAGCATTTTGGTCTGCTCTCTTCTCAACCTATTTAAAAAGCAAAACCCACAAGCACAGAGAGAACAAATCACATCAATTGTTTTTTCTTGTGTGTTTCCAGAAATCTTCGCTCTTTAGTAGCTGAATGTACTGATGTCCATCATCTTAAGCAAGCAGTTACTCTTACAGGATCTGTGTACAAAAAGACCAGCAGATAACTGTTCCTAGATCAAGTTTTAAGAAATTCCACTTGTTTCTTAATAGTTTACAGGAGTTGAGGAGGAGGACTACGATGACGAAGACTGGGATTTATCATCTCTAGTAGAAGATGAGAAGCCATCGCCAGCAAAAGATGAACAACCTTTGTTAGCAAAAGATGAAGAACATTTGCTGGCAAAAGATGAGAAGCGTTTGCCAGCAAAAGATGAAAAAGTTAAGAATGCAACTGCTGTTGAAAAGAAAGATTCAAATGCGGCATCCACGGTCCATGCATGGGGAACTCCATGCGTAGGAAAACCAACAAAGGAAGAAGGTACATTCATGGGTGGTATCAATTACTAGTCAATAGCTCTGATGTTCTCAGCCATAGCTGTGCCAGAGTCCCTTGGTGCTGACCTTTAAAGCCCTAAGTGACCCCAGCCCAGAATACCTGAAGGAGCGTCTCCACCAGGGGCGTACCCAGGATCAAAACTAGGGGGGGGGCAAGCCATGGTCGTTCAGGTTTGCTTTGAACTGGGGGGGGGGCAAGCCATGGTCGTTCAGGTTTGCTTTGAATGGGCGCTGATCATTTTTGCTTCTAGGGCTGCCTTCTAGGGGGGGGGCAGCTGCCCCCCTCTGCCCCCCTGGGTACGCCCATGGTCTCCACCCCCATCATTCAGCCCTCATACACTGAGGTCCAGCTCCAAAGGCCTTCTGGCAGTTCCCTCATTGCGAGAAGTGAAGCTACAAGGAACTAGGCAGAGGGGCTTCTCGGTAGTGGCACCTGCCCTGTGGAACACCCTCCCATCAGATGTCAAGGAGATAAACAACTATCTGACTTTTAGAAGACATCTGAAGGCAGCCCTGTTTAGGGATGTTTTCAGTGTTTGATGTTTTGTCACCTTATTATTATTATTATTATTATTATTATTATTATTATTATTATCAATCTGTTGGGAGCCACCCAGAGTGACTGGGGAGGCCCAGCCAGATTGGTGGGGTATAAATAATAAATTTTTATTTTTATTAATTATTATTCTCTGCAAACCCTTCCTGGAGGGAAGGGAGATTTGCTACCAAGGTCAGAGGCACTGGGGCTATGGGCAAGGTTGATTCAGACCTTTGCAGCTGCAGTACAGAAAATACTATTTACCTGTGTTGTGTCTATCCTGCTTAATTTCAAGGAAATTTACCACTTACGAAACCAGTAAGATAGAATAATAAAAGTGCTAAAATGCAATAAAACACGATTAAAATCCTAATCTTCCCTAAACAAGTATCAGGACTATAACTATGAAATTTAAGAGACTTCATCTGATGTCTGCATCAGATGTTTAAAGCCATTGTTTTTTTCTTTATTTTTATGGGGTGTGTTTTTTACTAGGTACAGTGATAAAGTGATTGGGGTCTTTCACTGTTCCCAACAATGGTTGTTTTGATGACAACAGAAAGGTTGTTTTGATGACAACAGAAAGGTGTCTGTTCTTATTACATAGAACAGTATTTTCTAAAGACCACAGTAAAACAGTGCACTGAAACAGGACTGGGCACATTTAAACCTGTGGTTGGATTGTGGTCACCCTGTTCGGAATAACTGAAAGCAGCCAGACAAGGTGTTGGGCTTCTTATATTGTGGTGCATTTGACCACAGAAATGAATGCACCTTAACTGCTCTGCTGGAGGGCCTGTATTATTCAGGATGAACTTTGGTTTAGGTGAGATGGGCTGCTCTGCTCCATAGGCTGCTAAAAAGAGTTTGGATATAGTGCAACTTAATGCCCCTTTAATTTACAGCTGCTTGCCTTACTCTAACTTCTTCCCTGTTTAGGGAAGTTTTTTAATGACTGATGTTTTAATGTATTTTTTGTTTTGTTTTGTTTTAATGTATTTTTAATCTCCTGTTGGAAGCCGCCCAGAGTGGCTGGGGAAACCCAGCCAGATGGGCGGGTTATAAGTAATAATAATAATAATAATAATAATAATAATAATAATATATTCTGCATAGGCCTGCTCCTTAAGGAACTCTGCTGGAAGCGTGGAAAGTTCCTGTGTCAGACTTTGTTTAAAGGAGATCAAAATTGTTTTAAATTGTTTTCAGGAAGCCCTTCCTACATCTAAGAATGGTAGAGCACCAGAACGTGTTGCAGAAGAAGGGTATCATCTTTATCCTTGTGTATCTTTGAAAGCTAATTTTGCTGTTTCCTTTTTAAACAGGCCTTCAAGATGAAGATATGAGCTCAAAAAGCAGCTCGCCCACTAACACAGACTGGAGCGACGCTTCGGTTATATGATTGTTGCAGATAAAACCTCATTCCAAAGACAACAGTCTGATTCCTGTTCATTTTTTTCTTGTGCGTTAACAAGGAACCTTTTGTTTACAAAACTCTGGTGTCTTTAGTTGATTTAATGCAGGGCCAATTAATACTTCACTAAATCTCCACTTTCAGGTAAGAAGTGTTCATCAATAAACAGCATTAACTGATCCAGTATTTTAAGTAATCTTTTTAAAAAAACAAAAACCGTTTATACATAACTTGATATAAAATGTGAACATTTTAAATAAACTATTTATTTTAACTCAAAGGTTACTTTATTCCTTCACAAACACACAGAAAATTGCAATGAAATTGGCATCCCTCTTGCGGCCAGAGGATCTCGTTGATCTCTATTGGTCCCCTGAGCAGACCACCCCTGCGAACCTCACCAGCTCAGTATATTTAGTCCACCCCGTCCATGTTATTAGGACCTTTTCAAGGCCTTGCAATACTTAACTGCTGAGACAATGCATACCAGCTGCACCAGTCCAGCCAAGCTTAAACCACAAAAAGTCTTATAGCACCTTGAGAACTAACAAATTCATTGTGGTGTTAAGCGTTGGTTCCCAGGTAAGCATGGCAGCTAGATCCTTGCCTGGCGGCAGTGCTTAGACATTTAAATGCTTTGAGACACTGAGACCAAGTGCGGCCTCTGCGCCTCCTTGCCCTCTTCCACTGCTTAATACTGTATGTACAAGCAGAACTTGTACATTCTGCCTTACAGCAAGAAGAAGAAATTGACCGAGAGGGCTGGCGGACAAATAGTGCCAAGACTCAGCCCCTGCCGCCTCAGTGACTTGGAGCATTTGAAAATAGTATCAGCTTCTGTAGATGAAACGATGTCATTATTGACATATTTGCTTGAATCAAAATCTGGAATGAATGCTGGAGGGAGAAGGTAAAACTTGTAAAAATGAGGACGTTTATCCAAGGTCAATCATGTGTCCCTCCTTAAATAAAATTAGCTTATTGCCTTATGATATCCCCAAGAGAGTTTGGCCAGTTTCAGAGATTTGTGGCTGTAAGTTCTGGAAGGAGAGGGATTGATTGGCCTTATGTGACAGAATCTCAATACTATCCGAAGGATATGTTTCAGCCCATAAGGTTGAAGTTTTAGGAATCAGTGTCTAAAATTAGGGTTGTTTTTGCACAGCATAAAGGACTTGGATTGTGTTTCTATTTACTTGGCTCACACTGCAATCCTGTTGAAACACACGTGAGTGTAAGCACTACTAAACCCATTGGGCCTTCCTTCAGAGTAGGTATAAAATAGATAACACAATCCTATGTAACGTCTTTCAAATTGAGCCCAAGGTCAACGACACATCTAGAAAAACTGGTGCCCATCTAAAAATTAACCTGTGGTGTCTTGCTCTACACCAATTAGCCATAACCAATAGGACGTGACTTTATTTGTAAATATGTTCTTTTTTTTTTTTACAGAAAGCAAAAAATGGCAAATGATTTACATATATAATTTATGCATAACATCAGTACAAATCTTAAAATGAGGGAAGAGGAAAATTTACATCAAGTAGGTAAAAGTTCATTTATAAAATATTCTTATTTCTGGTGCTAATGACACCAGAAATCTCCCATAAAAATCATTCTGTGAATGAACAGCACAAATGTGATTTTTGTTTTTAAAAAAACAGGCTGACTCTTGGAGTCATCTGGCTACACGTAGGCGTTTTTGTCGAAGTGCTTTGGAGGGGCTCTGGGCATTTTTAAGTCTGCTGTTCCATTGCAGCCCTTTGTTCGAATAGACATCGCGGAAGCTGCTCTGTTGTATGTATATCCCATCCTGAAAAATGAGAAAGTTACAGTTTACAGCTCATTCTGCAAATATTTTAAGAGCAAACCCCATTCTTTCGTTAGAATAAAAAAAATGTCTGACATGAGCCTACTCACTGTCAGTGCAAAGTACGTAGGGACTATTATGAGAAACTACAGTGTTGAATAAAAATACAGTGGTACCTCGGGTTACAAACACCTCAGGTTACAAACACTTCAGGTTACAGACTCTGCTAACCCTGAAGTAGTACCTTGGGTTAAGAACTTTACCTCAGGATGAGAACAGGAATCGTGCGGTGGCACGGCGGCCCCATTAGCTAAAGTGGTACCTCAGGTTAAGAATGGTTTCAAGTTAAGAACGGACCTCTGGAACGAATTAAGTTCTTAACCTGAGGTACCACTGGAGGGGCAAATTCAGCACAAATTCTTAGTCAGAATTTATATTGCACTTCTCAAGGTTCGAAGCAGTTCACTTACATACCAGTTCTCATGTGACACTAAGAAAAACTATGGCTGAGTGACTTTTTTTTTTTAATATATTAAACAAACATTACAAACATAACTAGAGTGCCTCTAGTGCAGGCTTCCTCAAACTCGGCCCTCCAGATGTTTTTGGCCTACAATTCCCATGATCCCTAGCTAGCAGGACCAGTGGTCAGGGATGAGGGGAATTGTAGTCTCAAAACATCTGGAGGGCCGAGTTTGAGGAAGCCTGCTCTAGTGCCTTGGCTTAGTGTTCTGCTCATGGTTTGTCTCCCTCTAGACAAAGAGATGCAAACCATGAGCCTGGGTTCAGACATAATGCTAAGCCAAGCTACGACTTAGCCCTGGCTAGCATGGCAACAGCAGAACTTGGGGGGCAGAGCACAACAGCAACCATCTTCACTTGGAGAATCTACACTTTTGTGTATTTGTGCTGATCTACGGTTTGGCGTGTCGTTATGTCTGAACTAAGTTATTATCTTGATAACTTAATTTTTTATTTTTTATTTTTAAATCTATCAAGCAGATCTGAAGCACTGCCTTCTCTAGACAGGCAACTCACAATTTACGGCGGGGTTACGTCCCAAGGTGCCACACGTTTAAGTGAAAACGAGTATATTTGAAACACCATTGAAAAGACTCCGCCCTGGCCCCACCCCTTTTTGTGACCGTTTCAGGTCACTTTCAGGTTTGGCAGAACGCGCAAATGTGCTGTCACAAACATATTGGTCGCACCTAAAATGATCACTGCCTGTATTGGCAGATTGAGGGCTAAGCAACTTGCTTCCAGCCACTTAGTAATTTTTTATAACGGTGTTTTCCAGTTCATTATCTAACAGTGCACTCCTATACATGTCTATACATGAGACTTAACTTTTGAATAAACATGTCAGTTGAGCTACAATCTTCTACATGCTTACCTGAGAGTAACTTAAAAGGTAAAGGACCCCTGACAGTTAAGTCCAGTCGCAAACGACTCTGGGATTGCGGCGCTCATCTCGCTTTACTGGCCAAGGGAGCCGACGTTTGTCCGCAGACAGTTTTTCTAGGTCATGTGGCCAGTATGACTAAACCACTTCTGGCAAAACCAGAGCAGCACATGGAAACGCTGTTTACCTTCCCGCTGGAGCGGTACCTATTTATCTACTTGCACTTTGACGTGCTTTTGAACTGCTAGGTTGGCAGGAGCTGGGACCAAGCAACCCCAGAGTCGCGGGGACTCGAACTGCTGACCTTCTGATTGGCAAGCCCAAGGCTCAATGGTTTACACCACAGCGCCACCCGTGTCCCTTGAGAGTAACTTACTAGGGTCCAATTAAAGGAATATATGCACTGGACTGCGTGTGGGTGTGAATTTGATGCATGAGGTTTGGATGTAACCCCCAGCTTGGGCCGCTAGTTAAATACAAACCTTGTGACTCCAGCTGGCTGGGATCACATGTTCAATATATCCTCAAGTTGGCTGACTGGACATTATTACACAACCATGAAGGAAATATATGAAAAGGTCAACTCTGGCAAATTATTTACTCTAATGTGGAGTGTACGTTGCAGTGAGGTCTCCTGGCACCCTTCGCAAATCTTTTTAATTCTGAAACGAAGCAGGTTAGGCAAATAGGCTAGTGGGGTTGGTTTGACTCCCTATAGTTTCAAAATTCCACTGGAAAAACGGTTATGTCCCTGTGGAGATGGCAGTATTGAGTCAGTGGCTCATGTGCGTCTGGCTTGCACTCTTCATACAGATTTGAGGAGTGAGGTTATTACCCCTCTATTATTGCCGAAGCCAGGTTGCTCAACGATTGCTACTGTGTCCTTTTAGCTGCGATCAAGATGATCAAGTGACAGCAAAAATTGCAAGGTGTTTAGTGGGGGCAATTAGAATATGATCTATTATTTGATTATTGATGTATACCTCCAAAATGTATCTTGTAGAGTTAAATTTTTACCTCTTATATTCAGTACATTTTATTTTTTATTTTATCGCTATGGCTAGTGGCTGATGCAAATAAAGATTCTTCTGATTCCCTATAGTTTCTTGATGGGATTGTATTGTGGTAGGGTTAAGCTGAAAGATAAGGAGCTGATAGAGTTGGTTAGCATGCCTCTAGCGCTGGAAACTAAAACCAACCAGCCATTTGGGGCAGCTTCATGTACAGCCCTGTGGGACGCAGGTGGCGCTGTGGGTTAAACCACAGAGCCTAGAGCTTGCCGATCAGAAGGTCGGCGGTTCGAATCCCCGCGACGGGGTGAGCTCCCGTTGCTTGGTCCCTGCTCCTGCCAACCTAGCAGTTCAAAAGCACGTCAACGTGCAAGTAGATAAATAGGTACCGCTGCAGCGGGAAGGTAAATGGCGTTTCCGTGCGCTGCTCTGGTTCGCCAGAAGCGGCTTAGTCATGCTGGCCACATGACCTGGAAGCTGTACGCCAGCTCCCTCGGCCAATAATGTGAGATGAGCGCCGCAACCCCAGAGTCGGTCACGACTGGACCTAATGGTCAGGGGTCCCTTTACCTTTACCTTTACATGTACAGACCTAGATTCCTCCACCTAGGAATAGCAGTGAAGGGGGTCCATATGACCAGCAGGGCAGATCTGGATGTGGGTCCTGCTGCAAAGTAGCTGTTTAAAATCAGCTGCCCATGTTCTTTTAGGCAAAAAAATTAACAGGGATATAGTTATTATTTTGCCAGCCCCGGGGAGAAGTCTCTCTGTGACCAAACAGGATGGAATCAAAGTCAAAACAAGTTTTCAGGGCAATCTTCCCAGGTTGCAGTGGAATGCTCTCCTGTCGCTAAAACGGCAAAGCGCCAGAAGAATGCGAGGATGTATCTGCCCGCAAGGCAGTTACAAAGATCCCACATTGACTTGTGGATTCTAGACATGCCCTTATCCATCTCTGTGTCTAGACACCTGGAACCACAATGAGTGTCGCGCAAAGCATTCCCATAGCTTCGCTTCATCGACCGAGGGAACTCAGGTTGCTCCTTAAGGCCTAAGGTTACCAAAACATGTAGGTCAAACGTTTAGCCCAGCAGGGTCAGAAGAATGGAAAGTCTGGAGTTAATGGCCAAACCAAGGAAAATAAAGCTGCCTTCTAATGATTACGAGATCTTCATTTCTCAAAGAAGAGCTGAAGCTGTAGAATCCTTCCTAACAAAGGCCAACACTAGGAAATTGAAGCAAGTGACAATATCGCCTACATTTCGTACCAGAAATGGGTTCACCTGCTTGGACAAATGGTTGGGGGGAGGGCATGAATGTGTGCCTATCAGGGCAAAGGAACCAGTTTGGAAAAGTATGGTACTTTTATCTCAAAGAATTGCAATGCTCCAGTTGTCTTCAGCAGTCACTTCTGATCACTTAAGTCATGCATTTTCCATATTGGTGTGTTTGATTTTTTTTATTTTGCATGTTTGGGCCTGGACACAAAGGACCCAGAGCCCAAACAGCCTGCAGAGTTGTTTTCTTTTTTTAGAGCTCAATGGCCAAATTGCATATATATTTTTATAACATTTTAATAGCATTTCCATAGCGTTTTTTCTATAACTGTAGAGCGTAGATTATAGAGTATTCTTCCAAGATGGAAAGACAGAGGAAAGTCTATGACCCAATAGCTGAAGTAAGTAGAATTAGTTATTTTTAGTTACACTCTCTGTCTACACTGTAAGTACACATAGTTCAGATCACTAGAAGTGTTGGCACTAATCCTATCCTGCTCATATAGCAGAGCAAGACGATAGGGTTATTCTGTTAATCCCAAAATGAGAATTCATTTATTGATGACAATCATAAACCAACTTTCAATAAGATAAGAAAAAATATTGTTGCCTCCCTATCAAATGACCTAGCCCATTTATCATCCCCAATGCCTGGTGCCAAAGGGCTCTTCACGTGGTCTTCAGCCCATGGCTTGTATTATCCTTACATGTGTGCATTATCTTCACCCAGGGATGCAAATGTTCTTTGTAGTCACGTTTGTTTGCCATCACTGGAAATGCACAACTTTTGTGTGTTTGGATTGTGCAATGGAAATCGTGCAGGTGTTGGGTCCCCACTTCGTAGCTGGATTGCATGGATCCAGGCCCCTGCCAATTGGGAAACAGAACGTCCTCCGAAAGAGTCACCTAAAGAGTCGATCCTCCACATGAACCACAATATGGCTTCATTGCTCCTGCTTTCTTGAAGTGAGCAAGAGCCGCATTCATTTCCCTTTTTTACTTTCAGCAAAGAATTCCAGGTCTCCTTCTCTCCTTATGTCACCACAGACCTGTGTGAGAAGCATTCTGACTAGACCCAGGGAACATACGGCCATCCAGCTGTGAGATGCTTTGCATCCCACACCCGGAGAAATGAAAAGTTATCCGCAGAGTTGTTTTCTTTACTGTCAAAGAATTAAAACATCTCCTAGATTCAGAGTTATTAGCCCTTGTTCCTGAATCATGGAACCTAATTGACATGAGCCCCATGGAGGTGTCATGGAGGGGAGGGTCAGATCCTCAGGAGGAATGGGAGGAGCTCAGGGTGCTGGATAACCATGGGGAGGGTCATAGCATGAAGAAAGCAACGTGGGAAAGCAACTGCTGCTGCTGCTGTGCTGCCCCACATGCCAGCTGTTAGGCGGGGCGACTGAGCAGCCTAAACAAAGCCCTGCTGCACCTCTGGTCTCTTTGGGGCTTCCTCTGCCCTGTATATACAGGGGGATGCCTGTACAGTATAAGTAGCTCGCAACTTTTATTTGGTGCACATTCAGCTTTGCACACTTGGCAAAATAAATTAAAAAGGGGGAAGAAAGGGGGTGAGAGTATTGGGGGGGGAGACTTTGGCAATCTCACCTGCCATTGAACACAATGTGTTTTGATCATGCACGATTTTGCCTTTATGCGCTATCCCCAGAACGTAACCCCTGCGTAAGTTGAGTACCATCTGTACAACTTAGATACCTCCTGCACTGTGCAATCTGTGCTGATCTGATTCACTCATCAAAGACTTTGGCAGAGACAGGAGTTCAGGTTCTTTGTATGGCAGCAAAGGACAGGACGCTATGCTTCTTAAGAGCGATGAAAACACACGAGATACCCCTTTAGAGAGGAAACATTAAAGGCATCTCCATGATGCAAATGAAGCCTTTGGTATCAGCTTCTGCCAAACGGCATCTCACGCTGCACTAAAGACTAATACAGACAACTAATATCAAAGAAGAGTTTCCTTAAAGGTGTTTTATCCCCCCCACCTTTCAACCAGTTGTTCCCAAACCCAAAAGTAAGTTTGTTTTTGAAAGATATGCAAACTGGATCTGCATAGCTTACTTTCTTACACGTTTAATAATTAGAAATATGCTAATGCATTAATTTCAATAAAGCTGGTGTGATCTGTACCTTGGAGTTTTATTGTTTTCGGCAATCGAGAAGCAGAATATGCTGCCGCCAATTATGCAAAGTGCTGATCCGGCCCATCCAATGAACAAAGCCGCTCCTAATTCATACCTGCAGGTAAGCGATACATTCTTGCTTCGTAAATTGTTTAATCAGAAAATAGGTTTCATTCATTTCGTATTTTTGGTGTGACACAGATAAACAAAGCCATGCAACATATTAACATATATTTTCACTGAACAACTTTGAGGGAGCAGTACACAGTATACTGCAGAACAGAACAAAAAGTCACCAGAACTTCTGCTGTTCTGGATATTTGCCTCTTTCGTTCGCCATGTGTTATAGTTCTAGACTCCAAACACCCTTGGCAAGCAACCGCCACAGGCATGGAAGCATGTCCAATAGATTCAGATGGAATTTACTTCCAGTCACAGCCTTAAATGCAGCAAAATAGGTAATCCCTGTTAAGGCTGATAATAGATAAATGAATGTCAGAATTTTGACTAGGTCCCCCCCCCCTTACCTGGGAGTAAGGCCTATGGAACTCAATAGGACTTACTTCTGAGTAGACATGGTTAGCAAAGCACTGAGCTTTCAAGGTAGGCTTACAGAACTCCCTAACAAGCAAATGTTTGTTTAATTTATATCCCATCCTTCCTCCCTAACGAGCTCAGGGTAGCAAACAACAAGCCTCAAAACAATGGGAGAAAATCCCTCTTTATAACATTTTAAGAACAATTCCGATACGGATGAAAACTGGGGAAGATCTCAAACAATATCTTGAGGGCTACAGGTTTTTATATTGCATTTTAATGATGTGAACCGCCCTGCAGGTGTAGGGAGGTATACAAATTTAGTAAATATTATTAACGATAAATAATAATCCCTGCTGTAGCAAATTAAAATAATCACTGCTGCCTCCTCATCCCTGTACTTTAGCCTCTGGTAACCATGTTTTGAGCAAGCTGGTTTTCACTCCTTTGAGCCAGATGCATAGAAAAATATTTTCTGTAAAATGCACCACCTGCTAAATTTATGAGTGTTAAGCTGGCTTTTAAAGGTGTAAGGTGCAAGAGTAAGGCCCATAAAAGAACATGGTAATCCTAAATATTTACTGTGGGTGTCCTAAAGCAGGTAAGTGAGTTATGGGCCTATGCAGCCTCACTAATTTTACGAGTTTTGATCTACTTATTCAACACAGAAATAATTATTACCCGCTGAAACATACAGTCGTACCTCGGAAGTCGAACACCTTGCGGCTCCAACATTTTGGCTCCCAAATGCTGCAAACCCAGAAGTGAGTGTTCCGGTTTGCGAATGTTCTTTGGAACCCGAATGTCCAACGCGGGTTCTGATTAGCCGCAGGAGCCTCCTGCAGCCAATCGGAAGCTGCGCCTTGGTTTCCAAACGTTTTGGAAGTCAAACGGATTTCCGGAACGGATTCCATTCGACTTCCGAGATACTACTATACTACATTCAGGAATACAATTTAACTACAACAACGAGGATGCTGATGATGCATCTCTTTGGTGCGGTTTGCGTACGTCAAACCTTGCATTTTTGTATTTCTAAAAAACCTTCAGTATATTTGGATCAGCAGACTCAGTTCCAGGCCAGGAGATTCGGTTGCAGTGAGGTACTTGTTGCAACATCCGAAAACTAGGGGGAGAATTTATATAGGCCTTTCCTGACCTGAAAGATCAGACCCTGTTCCATATGCCTGAATCCCCTGAGTTTGTGTTTTTATATGCCTTTATAATGCAGTTTCGGGACCAGGTGGCGCTGTGGGTTAAACCACAGGCTTGCTGATCAGAAGGTCAGCGGTTTGAATCCCTGTGACGGGGTGAGCTCTCGTTGCTCGGTCCCAGCTCCTGCCCACCTAGCAGTTCGAAAGCATGTTAAAGTGCAAGTAGATAAATAGGGACCGCTCCAGCGGGAAGGTAAACGGCGTTTCCGTGCGCTGCTCTGGTTCGCCAGAAGCAGCTTTGTCATGCTGGCCACATGACCCGGAGGCTGTCTTCGGACAAACGCCGGCTCCCTCGGCCTATAGAGCGAGATGAGCACGCAACCCCAGAGTCGGACACGACTGGACCTGATGGTCAGGGGTCCCTTTACCTTTACCTTTATAATGCAGTTTTGCTCAATTTTTGTTTTAATTATATATTGTGTGTGTTTTTATATTATACATTGCTTTCAGATTTTAAAAATCTTAACTGGTTTATAAATGCAGTTTTGTTCCATTCTAGTAAGTATTGTACCGTTGCCTATTTAAAATATTTTAATAATAATAATAATTTATTATTTATACCCTGCCCAATTGGCTGTTTCCCCAGCCTCTCCGGGCGGCTCCCAACAGAATATTAAAAACACGATAAAGCATCAAATATTAAAAACTTCCCTAAACAGGGTTGCCTTCAGATTTTGTAACCCGCCACAAGATCTTCAGTTGACAGGCAGAAAAAGGACCTCTGGACAGTTAAGTCCAGTTAAGTCCGGTCAAAGGTGACTATGGGGTTGTGGCGCTCATCTCGCTTTTGCTTTGACAGGCAGAGTATGGATGTTCCAAAATAAATAAATTATTTGGATTATTAAAGGACTTATCATTACATGAGTCACATGTCTATCATTTTTTTTAATAAAAAAAATCTGGCAAGACTGATTTGGTAGCTTGTAATCATTCATATCTGGGGCATTTATCCAGCAATCTTTTATGTTGTAGCATGTAAAATGTGCGCGCACACACCTTTAGAACTTCCTTGTGCAGAAGAAGAGACAACAGCCTTTCTCTCACCTATTTTTCATTTTCTGGACTTGTCATCCACCATCTTCTGCAGCAAAGAGGTTGCATGGCACGTGGCAGAGGGAAGCAAATGACAGGCTCAGGAAAGAAGCAAGATGCAAAAAGAAGGGGCTGCTTCTTTTCTCAAATTTGAGAAAACTGGTGAATCTGAAAAGCCACGTGCAGATAAATCTATCTGCGCTCCTGAACCCACTTACCAGGGAGTAAGCCTCACAGGGACGCGGGTGGCGCTGTGGTCTAAACCACAGAGCCTAGGGCTTGCCGATCAGAAGATCGGCGGTTCGAATCCCCGCAATGGAGTGAGCTCCCGTTGTTCGGTCCCTGCTCCTGCCCACCTAGCAGTTCGAAAGCACATCAAAGTGCAAGTAGATAAATAGGTACTGCTGCAGTGGCAAGGTAAACGGCGTTTCCGTGCGCTGCTCTGGTTTGCCAGAAGCGGCTTAGTCATGCTGGCCACATGACCTGGAAGCTGTATGCCAGCTCCCTCAGCCAATAATGCGAGATGAGCGCCGCAATCCCAGAGTCAGTCACGACTGGACCTAATGGTCAGGGGTCCCTTTACCTTTACTTTAAGCCTCAATTAACTCAGTGGGGCTTACTTCCGATCACACCTGTATTGGACCTGTATAGTCCTGCTACTTTTGATGGGACATTTCTCTCTGCATTTTGCATATGTAAATTAAAGCATATCGTAGAAATGAAGGAAACAATTGCAACCCACCTACATATCTTCGAAAAGTCCCAATGCACGCCCCTCCCTCCGACTTACTTTTGGGCAATATATGTGGGATCGAAGAATTCCGCCGTGATTCGATTTGCATACAGGGAGCAACCAGCCATAGCACAGAGCCCTAAAAAAAGCAGCAGATGGAGAACCAGATGTTTAGTTAGTACCAGATGTTTAGTAACTGGATGACGATGATGAAATTAAGAACAGTTTTACATCCACTTGGTGTAAAACACAGAGCATTTATAATTTCATATTTACCGCACAGTATGAAAATAAGGCCAGCTAAACAGGCAATTTTAGCTTTCGTCTGGTCCGAGCCTCCAATTTTCGTACACTTCATCCCAACCAGTGCAAAGATGGAGCCAAAGAACCCAAGGCAGACAGCGGCAATCATGAGTCCTCGACAGGCTTGGATGTAACCTGAAAAATACAATGGTAAAAACTGGTATTAGGCAGCAGTTTCAACTTCCATAATCCCAGTGCAAATGAAACACTCCCGATCTTCCTAACCCCAGAGGCTGGGGTTTCCAGGCTGAGAGGGTAAAGGGCGGAAACAGGTTATTTATTGGGACAGTGTGATTTTTGCAGCAGCTGTTAAAGTTGCAAAATAAAGAAGCATGGGACGGAGCAATGGAGAGTTTCTGAAACAACCATGGGATATTAGCTCTGCCCCAGGCATGACGGAGAACAGCAACAACCGGGAAAAGATAAGGCATAACATTTTACAAGGACAGGAAGAAACATTGCAAGGGGTTGGCTGGACTAGACGATCCTCAGGGTCCCTTCCAACTCTACAATTCAATGATTCCCTCCTACTGCAACAAGCTCCCCTCCTGCCTGATCTCCCAGAACCAGAAGAGGCATGAAAAGGGAGGAGAGGAGTGGTTGGCTACACACAGGTGCAGTCTCTGATTGCTTGGAAAAAGCCCTGAGGAGGCAAGGACTTTCAGTCCTGGCAACTGATTTGCTCCAGTCTCAAGCGGTATGATTGTCAGGGACTGGGGAGAGGAGGAATGGTGGAGACCGCTTCCCCAGCTTGACCCTTCCAGGGAGGAAGAAGAGGAAGACAGTTTAGAATTACAACAGGGGTTTGAGGGAGGTCACAGCTCAGAGGCAGATGAGGAGGAAAGTTGGGAAATAATGGGAGAGGAGGAGGAGGAAGCACCAGGAGAGTGACAGCTGATGGGCACAGTGATTTAGAAAGCATTCCTGACCCCCCCGAACCCGGTGAGCCTTGAAAGTAGGAGATCAAAGAGCTCAAAGAGGGCACATAGCAGCACCCGTAGGAGAGACAATGAGATTGACGAATGATGAAGTGGGAGAGATGGAGGGTGGAGATTCCCTTAGGGAAACGCCATTATCCAAGAGGCTGGGTACTATAGCCTCTCTCTGTAAATACTGAATAAAAAGCAGACGGTAAGAAACATTTCCTTGTCTTTGTACATTCCTGGGCAACCGGCCAGAAGTCACTGGCAGCAGCCTGACAATGATGTGCTGCTGCTCACATGCCAGAAGTAGTAGGGCTGTGGCAACTACCGGTACTAGTTTCAACAATTCCCACATTTGCTTAGCAGCATGTTGCATGGCTGGATGCCTGCATAAAACCATTTCCCCTCAACTGTTGCCATAAAATTTAAAGCAGCGCAAGAACATAATTTTGCGTAAATAGTCTTAAATAGCCAAGAGTCTCTCGACCCACTTTCTTCCTCTTTTTCCTCTGTTTGCTAGCGCAGCCAGTCTTCAGCAGACGTCATACTTGCCGACATCCACAGAAATGATGCGGAGAAACCTTGTCATAACAAAGGGATCATCGACTGTTATGGCGTCCAATCAGCAATTTGCCTTATAATATAATAATAATAATTTATTATTTGTACCCCTCCGATCTGGCTGGGTCTCCCCAGCCACTCTGGGCGGCTTCCAGCAAACATTAAAATGCATTAACACATCACAGATTAAAAACTTCCCTAAACAGGGCTGCCTTCAGGTATTTTCTAAATGTCAGGTAGTTGTTGATCCCTTTAACCTCTGATGGGAGGGCGTTCCACAGGGCGGGCGCCACTACCGAGAAGGCCCTCTGCCTGGTTCCCTGTAGCTTTGCTTCTCGCAGTGAGGGAACCGCCAGAAGGCCCTCGGCGCTGGATCTCAGTGTCCGGGCAGAATGATGGGGGTGGAGGCACTCCTTCAGGTATACAGGACCGAGGCCGTTTAGGGCTTTAAAGGTCAGCACCAACACTTTGAATTGTGCTCGGAAACGTACTGAGAGCCAATGTAGATCTCTCAGGACCGGTGTTATGTGGTCTCGGTGGCCACTCCCAGTCACCAGTCAAGCTGCCGCATTCTGGATTAATTGCAGTTTCCAGATCACCTTCAAAGGTAGCCCCACGTAGAGATCATTGCAGTAGTCCAAGCGGGAGATAACTAGAGCATGCACCACTCTGGTGAGACAGTCTGCGGGCAGGTAGGGTCTCAGCCTGCGTACCAGATGGAGCTGGTAGACAGCTGCCCTGGACACAGAATTAACCTGTGCCTCCATGGAGAGCTGTGAGTCCAAAATGACTCCCAGGCTGCGCTCCTGGCCCTTCAGGGGCACAATTACCCCATTCAGGACCAGGGAGTCCCCCACACCTGCCCGCCCCCTGTCCCCGAAGAACAGTACTTCTGTCTTGTCAGGATTCAACCTCAATCTGTTAGCCTCCATCCATCCTCCAACCGCCTCCAGACACTCACACAGGACCTTCACCGCCTTCACTGGTTCTGATTTGAAAGAGAGGTAGAGCTGGGTATCATCAACAACATGTATTTTTCAACAAGGAACTTTAACCCTGCACATCATGATGGTGGGGACAATTGGGGGGGGGGATTGCTTCTATAGTACAAGGTCCAGGGGAAACTTTTGCTAAATTTAAAAGCAATTGTGACATGGCCTATGACAAGGGCTTTCAAACGATGCCTTCTTAGTGTGGCATGGGGGGCTGGTCATAAAGACTTTTGCTAGAAGGAAAGGGAAGACTTTCTTAACTGGTCATAAGATAATCTCTGTAGAGGAGAGAAAGATGATTTGGGTTTGAGCAGGAAGCACACAAAACATGAATGAATTGTGATTGCCTTTAAATGTAGGGATTTTTGGCCAGACACCCAAAAAGTTTGCTAGGGAAACTTTTCCCAAAGTTTCTAGATCTCTAGAACAGGAAAAGCTTCACCTGTTTAATATTTGTATCCTGGATACAGCCAAAGGCACAGGAGCAGGCTCAATTTAACACACAAAAATGTAGAGAGAATTAAAGGAGGCGGACCACAGATTCCCAATTATATTACCACTGTGGAAAATGGACATTTGAGCAAATCCTCCGTCGCGCTTTAAACATAACGCTATGTGTAATCATTAAGGGTTTCAGACCGACAGCCCAATCCGAGCTTGAAATTGCCTTTAAGCAGACCTCTGACCTTCCATCAACCATAAATACATAGGCATGATTTCAAATTCCAATGCAGGCACACAGTGCAGCTTGGCAACAGCATACCCTGCGACAAATCTCACTCTCCCTATTTTTGCTGCCTATATGAAACTGCAAAAAAAGAAAGAAGGGCATTAAACCTGGAGAACCACCAAATGCTCCTCCTGAGCTGGATTCAGATTCAGCTTGTTGAAAGCCTCACATGGGTGTGCAGACTTGGTTTAATGTTACTAAATGTGGGTTTTTATTCCAACGCTCTTCCCTTTGTGCCCTTGCCCGGTTCTTCTGTAGATACTTTGTGGGTTGCATTCTTCAGCTACACCTGTAGATTCAAACTAGCCAAGGAAGCCATTATTTCCCGACAGGTCCAATTTATTGGCACCGTTAGTAGCTAATTAACACATTAAGGGTGATGAAGCATGAAGGTATTTACCCAGAGGTCCTCTCCCGTCTAATTTATGGCTAAATCTCCTAGGCAAAGCAGTAAACATTCACCCCAACCCAAATAATTAGCGTCTGCTAAAAACAACATGGCTGCCATTTGCTGGTCAAAGGCCAGCGCATGTTTTGTTAGGGAGACGGGTAGCGCGGTGGGGGCGGGGGGTAGAGAAAGCAAATGTGTGATCAGCTCATTGAACCAACACAAATTCACAGAGTGGCAGGATAATAATGAGCAAAATGGTCATCCAGTCCCAACTCCCCAAGGCAGGATCAGGCAAATGCAATTGTTCCTAAATGGATTAGTTTCCGGGCATGTCAAAAGGCAAGTGGAAAGTAGGAAGCATATAGGAACACCGCGGCAGAGGTACCCTTCAAGGCAGTTTCACAAGAGTATATATTTACAGTAGATAATTAAATGAGCAAGTGAAATGAATTTGGATATGCAGAAGATATTAAAAAAATAAATAAATTTAAGGAACCGCAGAAAGAGAGGGAAGGATGTCAAATTTTGAAATGTTAAATTTATTGTAAAACTAATGAAATGTATAAACTTGAAAATTATAAATAAAAACTAAAAAAAAGTAAGATTTAGATTAATCACAGTAACTTCCTTAAAATTCCTGCTGAAATAGAAAGGTCTTTGTCAAGCATCTGAAGTTCAATTGGGGCAGGGGGGCTGTCCCATCCCAGACAGTGGGGTGGAGTCCACAGAGCTGGGCATTGGAGCAATGGGGAACTCACGGAAGATCCCAGTGATCAGGCAGGGCTATAAAGGATCAGGCAGCTCTCAAGGCATCCTGGACCCAAGCTGTTAAGGGACTGGTAAATTAAGAGATGATTCCTGAACTTGGCCTGGTAACATATTGACAGCTGATGAGATAATAATAATTTAATACTAATAATTTATTATTTATACCTCGCCTCTCTGGCTGGGTTTCCCCAGCCACTCTGGGTGGCTCCCAACAAAATTAAAAGGACAATAAAACCACAAACATTAAAAAAACTTCCCTAAACAGGGCTGCCTTCAGATGTCTTCTAAAAGTCAGATAGTGTTTATTTCCTTGACATCTGATGGGAGGGCGTTCCACAGGGTGGACACCACTACTGAGAAGGCCCTCTGCCTGGTTCCCTGTAGCTTTGCTTCTCACAGTAAGGGAACCACCAGAAGTCCCTCGGCGCTGGACCTCAGTTTTCAGGCTGAACAATGGGGGTGGAGACGCTCCTTCAGGTATACAGAGAACTTTTAAGCATCTATCTTATGTGCTAGGGGTGGTCTCACCCCACCAAAAGTCTAGCCACTGCAATGGCTTATGCTTCCTTGCTCAAGAGCCCTGCAGGAAGTGGGGAAGTGGTGAGTACCTAAATATTGCTTTCATTCAGGAAGGAAGCATAAGCCACACACAGAACATTATCAATTGGTTCTTCGTTGGCATCCGTCTGTCTTGGGAGACAACGGAAGACTGTGCCTTCAGAGGTGAAGTCAAACTATTGGAGAGTTCGTAATGGGCTCTTAGCGTTTGAAGAAAAATGACACAACAGTCACTTCATGTGGACATGATGCTAAGCCATAGTTTGTCTGCTTCCCAACCTCCCCTAAACCCCCTGGCATGGCTGAGGGCAATAGACTAGAAGTTTCTGGTTTCTTTTAAAATTAATTGTAGTTTGTCATTTTGTCTGAAGCAGGAACTACAGTAAGCTTTAGCAATGGTTTATCCAAACAAGCCCGGATTATAAACCATGGTTTTGAAGTTCACTCGTTCAAACAAACCACAGTTGAAGCTAACCACAGCTTGTCTCAGTTCAGATATAAGGACAGAGCAGAATAAACTGAAAATGGAAGTCACTGCTTCTGATCAGCTCCTTGTCACAGCACTGGGGAGGCTAGATTGAAAGCATACCAGGACTCCTGCACCATCAATTCTTGTGTAAAAGAGGGAATTTCAGCAAGTGTAGCAGGTGAGAGGAGAGAGTACAGGTCCAAGGGTAATTCGTGTAACCCTAAACCATAGTTAAGTGTTACATCAGAACCAACTATTGAATATTACTTAATAGTAGGGTTGCCATATTTCAAAAATTAAGATTTTAAGCTTTTGCCATACATTTGGGTTGACATTTTGTCGATTTGGCAAAATTACCCCCCAATGCCATTTTTACACCCGAAAACTAGGACATGTCAAGAATTTTCCTGACGTATGGCAAGCCGACTTAATATCCTCACTCTGTCACTTTTCCTAACATTCTGAAGCAATCTTGATTCCAAATTGGGAAATAAACAGGCTATTCCCATGCTATCCCACCATAAATGCACAAAAAGTGGTGTGCAATAACGGCAACTAAAAAAAAAGCACCACAATATAAAATAAGCAGCAAGAAAGAGACGAAAGCCGGAATATTGTCAGAAAACCACCCACAGTTGTAAAAAATAGCAACATACATATTTGCAAAAGGGGGAAAATGCAGATGAAGCCAAGAATCAACTTTGACAAGCCACTTGAAAATTTGTGAAATAGCTATTTTAAAAACGCTATTCACTCATTTGCTATTTGAGCACCATGTGGTTGCAATTGCTTATCACATGCAGTAGATAGTCACTCTCTGAAAATAAATAGTTGCAGAACTTTTAAAAGACCTTTTTCTTCCTATGCCCCTAAGTGAAAGGATAACAAACGGACATATGCTTTCTAGAAAGATGTGTAAAGCAGAACTGAGTTCATGGCTGCCGGCTGCCAACCTTGAGACCTTTTTTTGTTTAAGAGCCAAAGGGCAAAAAAGCATTCCTTAACAGCCACCCAAAATAATAGCCAATTCTGAGCTATGACAGCCACCAAAACCAAAATACCACTGCAGTTCAAAAGGGCAAACAGATTAGAAAGGGAGCTGGGGAGCTTTTGTTGTCACCTTGTTCTTTCTATAAAGCAGGTCAACATGGTCTGAGGACCCCAGTATATCCACATTCAATACTGATATTTAATTGTATTTTTGTTGTGATGCCATCAAACACAATATACAAGAAGGAAAAGAAGTAATAAAAGCACAACTGAAAACCATACAGTTTCTAGCACATCACATCACAATGGCTACAACAGGCAGAAAAATTACTAAGCCATCCCCAAAGACCATCAGGAATTTCAAAATGGTCCATGGGGAAAGAAATTTAAGGAACAGCTGCTCTGAGGATGATCATCGATCATCACATTGGATAAAACAACTCTTCCTGTAACTTCCAGCATACAAGCATCAATACCGTTACTGATTTTGAGAAAGGAGACAAAGCCGTTGCATATCAACAAAATACTCGGAGGCACGTGTTTTTACAAAGCACAGGAACAAAACGGTGATTTCATTGCATCAGCCCACAACAGTTAAGGAGATAAATCTATTTTCTTTTTCTTTTTCTTTAGTGCATTATTCAAACCAACTCAGTAGGTTAAAGACCAATATGGATTCACTGCTCTCTTAATTGCCAGGGAATTAATGAACACATCTGCGATGGAGGTGGCTGCAAGACTAGCTTCCTCAGCCCCACACCTGGTGCCCTTTTTGATGTCAGGTATGAAGATGGTGACAGCAGTCACGAAATTAAAAGACGCCTGCTTCTTGGGAGAAAAGCAAAGACAAACCTAGACAGCATCTTAAAGAGCAGAGACATCACCTTGCCGACAAAGGTCCGTATAGTTAAAGCTATGGTTTTCCCAGTAGTGATGTTTGGAAGTGAGAGCTGGACCATAAAGAAGGCTGATCGCCGAAGAATTGATGCTTTTGAATTATGGTGCTGGAGGAGACTCTTGAGAGTCCCATGGACTGCAAGAAGATCAAACCTATCAATTCTTAAGGAAATCAGCCCTGAGTGCTCACTGGAAGGACAGATCCTGAAGCTGAGGCTCCAATACTTTGGCCACCTCATGAGAAGAGAAGACTCCCTGGAAAAGACCCTGATGTTGGGAAAGATTGAGGGCACAAGGAGAAGGGGACGACAGAGGACGAGATGGTTGGACAGTGTTCTCGAAGCTACTATCATGAGTTTGACCAAACTGCGGGAGGCAGTGGAAGGTAGGAGTGCCTGGCGTGCTCTGGTCCATGGGGTCACGAAGAGTCGGACACAACTAAACGACTCAACAACAACAACAACAAATGAAGGAGGAGGAGATATGGCTTCCAAGGATCAACCAAGGGCCTCAAAGTGCTGCTTTTCAAGGGAGGCTTGCTGTCAGTGCCGATCAGCTGATAGGCAGAAACAGGAAGCCTGCAGTTATCAACTGCACTGTAGTTTCTCTTAGGGAACTTCATAGCACAGTTAATTCCAATGGGCTCCCTGCAGCTACCAGAAAGCTGACCTCTGTACTTCACTATGTCGCAGTTACCGTTATGGGTTTTTTTTTATCCTGTTTTTATTGATCAGGACAGCCTGTTGACTTTTCACAGCTGTCGAAAAGATCAGCAAACACATGTCTTTTAAACGACACAGCTGACGCATGCGTTGCATTCATCAATTTTTTGCAATAGCAGATGTGACCAATATCTGCACTGCTAAAGACTTTTTATTATTCTGCACCTAGATATCATTCTTGAAAATAAATGGAAATATACAAAACAACAGCACAACGCTGATTGGCATTTACAGGAAGCCCGCTGGGATCATCAATGTTACGACGTTCCCGATGGGGAACTTTGTAATGCAGTCAATGCCTGCCCAAAACTCAGCTGTTCATTACTGGGAAATGATATATAATGAAACGAAAATGATGTTTAAAATAACGTTCGTAAAAAGCTTTTCTTTTGGGAATTATAGGGACAGAACTACCTAAAATGTATAGAAACATATTCATGTATGTGAGCAGTGCTTTTTTCTTTAAAGGTACTCTCATTTTCCTACTCATATTGAAATACTGCCCCTCAATGAGGCCAAACTTAGATTCACAAAATGTTTAGGGGTATGCGTACCCCTGCGTCCCCCCCAGAAAAAAAGGACTGTGTGCGATTACAGCAGCAAGAATATTACTTGCCCCAAAATGGAAAGAACCAGAAATCCCAGCAAAGGAAGAATGGATACAAAAACTCATGGAACATGCAGAAATGGCGAAACTTACCGGAAGAATAAGAAATCAAGATAACAAACTTTTTATAAAAGAACGGAAATAGTTTATTGAATATTTACAGATAAATTGTAAACAGATAAGAACATTGGCAGGATAATTGTAATAACCTGCAGTTTCATAAGAGTATACAGTGGTACCTCGGGTTACATACGCTTCAGGTTACAGATGCTTCAGGTTACAGACTCTGCTAACCCAGAAATATTACCTCGGGTTAAGAACTTTGCTTCAGGATGAGAACAGAAATCGGGCAGCGGCAGGGGGAGGCCCCATTAGCTAAAGTGGTACCTCAGGTTAAGAACGTTTTCAGGTTAATGGACCTCCGGAACGAATTAAGTACGTAACCAGAGGTGCCACTGTATATTTAAAGAAGATGAATAAATGAGCAAATTAAGTTAATTTGGATATGCAGAAGATATTAAAAAATAAATTTAAGGAACCGCAGAAAGAGGGGGAAGGAAGGCAAGTTTGGAAATGTCAAAATGATTGTAAAATTAGTGAAATGTGTAAAATTAGTGAAATGATACTTGAAAAGTATAAATAAATTTTTTTTAAAAAAGAAAATAGAAAAAAAGAGAGAAACTCAGCTCTTTGGCGCTTGGAGCAACCACCTGCGAACCACACTTATGGCAGGCCTTGCTGTTTGTATATCTCTTTGGACCACCTGCTTGAGTTGAAGATGGCAAAGCAAAGGACCTTCATCTCTAGGCATGCTTGAGTCATACAAGCAAAGGATTTGTGTGTGGGGGGGGTGTCATCTAGAGCAAAATATAGATTAGAAGGCTCAGTTTGGTCAGTATCAATTATACACTTCCAGAGTTAACGCTAAATACTCGGTACATTACATCTGTTAATGAGCCACTATGGCTGCTAGAGGGCTGTGAAAATTTGTGTCCTGGGTGTTTTAGACTTGTCTACCCATGTACTGGGACGCGGGTGGCGCTGTGGTCTAAACCGCAGAGCCTAGGGTTTGCCAATCGGAAGGTCGGTGGTTCGAATCCCCACAACGGGATGAGCTCCCGTTGTTTGGTCCCTGCTCCTGCCAACCTAGCAGTTTGAAAGCACGTCAAAGTGCAAGTAGATAAATAGGTACTGCTCTGGTGGGAAGGTAAAACGGCGTTTTCGTGCGCTGCTCTGGTTCGCCAGAAGCGGCTTAGTCATGCTGGCCACATGACCCGGAAACTGTCTGTGGACAAACGCCGGCTCCCTCGGCCTGTAAATCGAGATGAGCGCAACAACCCCAGAGTCGTCTGTGACTGGACTTAACGGTCAGGGGTCCCTTTACCTTTACCTTACCCATGTACTATTTGAAACCCAAGGGGCACACTGGTTGCCAAATGTGAACTGTATTGGCATTGTTTTCAGCTCTCCTACCCCACTACTGGGGGCAATGAGAGACTTACCCTGATTCCAAACTCCATTCAACTCGGTCCTGTGACCTAGCAATCCAGTGGAAGTTTCACTGGCAAAAGGGGTGGCGTAAGTCAAACTATTTTTTTGTTTGTTTTATTTTCTTTGTCAGGTTTGGGCTGGCTCAGCCGGCAGCAGCCCTTTCCTGGAGTTTGGAATGGAAATAGGTAAGTTACACCGGCATAATCTACCCTGGCGCAACTTACACGAGCTTCTTACACCTTGAATTGTTCTGCACAGGAGCAGAAGTCGGGGGGGGGGGGGAATGGCAACGCTCTCCTCTGCTACACCTGCACTCACGCTTATTCACCAAAAGTCAAATGATAAACCCCAAGTTTCCATGCAAGACTGGAGGGAAAAAACACCAACCTGCACCTGTCAAAATTCTTCTTTGCAAAACTCTTCAAAGAAGAGGATATCTCATTCTCTTCACATCTGATCAGCCTAAACCCTAAGATGAAAGAAATTGAGCTTCTTTCAGGCGCTCCTTCCTCACCCTTAGGGCTCAAGTTTAAGGAAAGTTTCTGTTTCACAGGTATGGATTCCCTCTGAGTGCATCCATTTACCCGGAGGACAAGGTGAAGACATCAATATTTTGCCTTTCAAGCTGAGAAAAGGAGTTGACGGAAGGGACCTCTGGGTCAATCGGTATAAAAACCTGCATTGTAGTATGACTCCTTAGCCATAATGCACCTCCAGTGCAATAACAGAAGCTTTAAAATATGCCGACACCAGGAAGATTGAGGTCTTTGTTTGCCTCAGAAGCAATATAACTTTATGTGTTGTGACTAGAACAGCCACGATATGGAAAAAGAAGGATAACACTGATGCACAAGATGTTTCTGACTATGAGAGCTATACAAGTGACACTGGAATAAGATTTTTATATGGCTGACCACATTGTTTGCAAGCAGCAGGTCCTAGGTTAAATCTCTGGCACCTGTAATTTGGAGGGCAGGAGGAGAAAGAGAGTTAAGGGTCAGGGAGGAGGTGATAATGACAGGTACGCGGGTGGGAGCCTAGGGCTTGCCGATCAGAAGGTTGGCGGTTTGAATCCCTGCGACGGGGTGAGCTCCCGTTGCTCGGTCCCAGCTCCTGCCCACCTAGCAGTTCAAAAGCACGCAGTGCAAGTAGATAAATCTGGTGGGAAGGTAAACGGCGTTTCTGTGCGCTGCTCTGGTTCGCCAGAAGTGGCTTAGTCATGCTGCCCACATGACCCGGAAGCTGTCTGCGGACAAACACCGGCTCCTTTGGCCAGTAAAGCGAGATGAGCGCTGTAACCCCAGAGTCATCTGCAACTGGACTTAATGGTCAGGGGTCCCTTTACCTTTACCTAATACATAATGACAAGCATCTATATGAGATCCAAAATCAGGAGAGAGAAGAAACAGGGGAAGAGCCCAAAAAGCACATTGGAGAAGATATTGCTCGTCACATTTGCTCATCCATGCAATAAATAACAGGATGTGATATTAATTCCTCTTGGCCATGGGAAAGATAGCATGATATGGACCCCACCTCTCCTCTAACAGTCTAACCACTAGATTATATTGGCTCTATTAATGCAGCGTACTTTTTAAAACAGAAAATGTTAGCAGCAATCGAGGCCTTAAATCCAAGATGGATATGTATACACCAGTGGATCAAAAATGGATGAAGGATGGGGAACACTCTTTAAACAAACAAAACACAGAGGGTGGCAAACCAAGTGCTTCTGGGAGCTCAAGCAGAGAATGAAGGCAATAGTTATCTTTAGTTTGTTGGGCTGCAACTCCCATAAAGCCCAGCTACCATGGCAAAGGTCAGGGATGATGGCTGTTGTTGTTGGCATCCGTTTGTCTTGAGAGACAATGGAGTGCGCCTCCAGGGGTGAAGTCAAACCGCTGCGTTAGCAGTGTCAAAGTGACCACCCCGGGATGCAGGAACAGGCAACGTGTCTGAAGGTCCTGGGTTGCCCAGGCAGCAAGATCCCCCTTTTGACCTCACTGATATGGTCCAAAAGAAAGCAGAACAATATGTTTGGCACCATCTTGGCTGCAGGAGTTGCTGGAAGGAGGCAGACAAGACCCCATCCAACCATCTTAGGGACTCCACTGCAGATTTGTGCAGGGTTTACTCCTTAGCATTTTCTTCTTCTGAAGTTACCCTGCAAGGCAGTGGATATTTGGGACCAGAGCTTTCCTTCTCCTAGATGGGTTACCTTCCCAGGTGGATGAGCCCCATCTGCCCCTCACTTCCCTCTCTAGCACATGCAGAAATCGCCTTTTTGACAGCTGGTCCCATTATCTAATGGGTCACGCAGGTTCCCCATGCTTACTCTAAAGGCTCTGTTTGGGTATCATGGTCAATCGCCATTGATATATCTGCCTTCCCCGAATATTTGTGATAGCTGTTTAAAGTCATCTCATGCAATGATCATCACCATGTCTCACGACAGTGAATTCCATTTCGAAATGGTCAGGAGAACAAGATCACTGAGCAGGCAAATCAGCTCTCAGATTATGAGGGAAAGGGCTGCCTTTAATGTTTGCATGCAGAAAGTCCCAGGTTTAATCTCTAGGTAGGGTTTGGAGAGAACCCTATCAGAAATCCTAAAGAGCTACTGTCACTCAGCATAGACTGAGTACTGAGTTAGATAGACCGGTGGTCTGACTCAGTAAAATGCAGTTTCCTATGTTACTGGTGTTATATATGGAAGGACCGGAGCTCAGTGGTAGACCACCAGCTTTGTCTGCTGAAAAATCACAAGTTCAGTCTCCGGCATGCCCAATCAAAGAATCTTAGGTTGCAGGGCTAGAAGATGCTCCCAGCCAGAATGTGCAATACTTGGCTGTCATCCAGTGCTTTATAGATCCTGCCTTATCCTTGCATGTTCTTCATATGCAAGGCTAAGTCATCACACTGGTGTACCCTACTGATACTAGCCCTGATTACAGAAATCAGCTAGGAATCCAGGAAGAGTTCATGCTTATGTCAGCATTGGAACTGTAGGGGAAAGATGGCTTCATTTGCAAATATTCTGGGTCAACCAACAGGAATCCAACCAAAACTGAGCCTAAAGAGTTTGGTATTTCAACTTTAGGATGGAAGTGTACAGTAAGTGTGAATGTGCCATAATTTTATAGGCATTTATTTTTTTTTAAAAAAAATAGAATAAAACATTATACATCTCCAGAGTCACTTCGGACTCACAGCTGTCCATGGAGGCACAGGTCAATTCTGTGTCCAGGGCAGCTGTCTACAAGCTCCATCTGGTATGCAGGCTGAGACCTTACCTGCCCGTGGACTGCCTCGCCAGAGTGGTTCATGCTCTGGTTATCTCCCGCTTGGACTACTTCAATGCGCAATATGTGGGGCTACCTTTGAAGGTGACCCGGAAACTGCAACTAATCCAGAATGCGGCAGCTAGACTGGTGACTGGGAGTGGCCGCCAGGACCATACAACACCAGTCCTGAAAGACCTACATTGGCTCCCAGTACATTTCTGAGCACAATTCAAAGTGTTGGTGCTGACCTTTAAAGCCCTAAACGGCCTCGGCCAAGTATACCTGAAGGAGTGTCTCCACCCCCATCATTCAACCAGGACACTGAGGTCCTTCTCCGAGGGCCTTCTGGCGGTTCCCTCACTGCAAGAAGTGAGGTTACAGGAAACCAGGCAGAGGGCCTTCTTGGTAGTGGCACCTGCCCTGTGGAACGCCCTCCCATCAGATGTCAAGGAAATAAACAACTATCTGACTTTTAGAAGACACTGAGGGCAACCCTGTTTAGTGAAGTTTTTAATGTTTGATTTTTATTGTGCTATTAATTCTGTTGGGAGCCGCCCAGAGTGGCTGGGGTATAAATAATAAATTATTATTAATATTATTATTATCGAAACCAAAATCAAGCACTTTCAAGGCCCATTGATTTCAACTGCAGAGTTGAAGCCCTGGCTTCAATTTCTTTCACTGATGTCAAATGAGCAAGAGAGCTGGCTTTAGGTGGACTGTGCCTTAAAACCAATAACATTCATTATTTTTCCTGTCTCTTTCAGCCAACCACTGCCGTCCCTGACCTCCCTCAAGATAAGCAAAACAGGTACTTGAATATAAAATAATTTTAATATCTAGGGATTTCTAGGAGAGCTTTCTGATTCCAACAACACTTGTGCTTCACTATTTAGGTAACCTTTCACTATTTCCCAGGAAGCCACTACAAAAGCTTAGCAACCATTCAATGTAATAATAGCCATCCTAGCACTGAGACAATTAACATACCAGCCAGTTTGCTACTCTCCAAGTGTTTATAATGGAAAGAGGAAAAACAACACAACCAACACGCCCCCCCTTACATCAGGACTTAGCAGCGTGTTTTTCTTTTGGTATTGCAACGAAGTGTTTAAACGGCTAACTTTTTTACCTTTCAACTAATACCAGCACTTGGGGGGGGGGGTTGGGGGTTGGGAGAGGGCATTGTTAGGTATTCTATACGATTTATGTTGTATTTGTGGTGTTCCATCATGTTATTTTTATCTTTTGTTTCTAAGCCGCTTTGGGATTCATTTTAATAAAGAGTGGCATAGAAATAGAATCAATCAATCAATCAATCAATCTCTCAGATAGGACACCCTCCACCGCCTCCATGGATTATATCCCTCAGGCAGGGCATTGGATAGGGCCCTTTTCACTTCTCAGGGGTAGGACTTTACCTGCCCCCCCCCCTCTGCAGTGATAGCAACTGCTTAAGCTCCTCCTGTTCACAGGCTGGGCAGTCGGGGAAGGACCAACTGATGCCTCCCCTTGGCCAGCCTTCTCCATGATGCCACTGCTACCTCTCATCCCTCACCTGTCCAGCGGCTATTTCACCAGCCCACTTGCTGTTCCTCCTGCTCATTGGTGAGGGGAGACAAGCAAGTAAGCAAGCAAGCGGTTTGGGTGGCAAGGAGCAGCAGCAAAACCAAGGAGAACTGGCTGGCAGGCCACAGACAAGTATGTGGTGCTATCAGGGATGAGTTAATACAGGGGTAGGCAACCTAAGGCCCGTGGGCCGGATGCAGCCCAATCGCCTTCTCAATCCAGCCCACGGACGGTCCATGAATCAGTGTGTTTTTACATGAGTAGAATGTGTGCTTTTATTTAAAATGCATCTCTGGGTTATTTGTGGGGCATAGGAATTTGTTCATTATTTTTTTCAAAATATAGTCCGGCCCCCCACAAGGTCTGAGGGATGGTGGACCGGCCCATGGCTGAAAAATGTTGCTGACCCGAGTTAATAGCTACATGGCTTGTCAGATAACACTCATTCCGTCCACTGCACGACTAGCAAAGCAGCTTAAAAATGGTTTAGAAAGAGGAGCGGGAATATGGAAGTTCCGGATCGCACTATTCTTTCCCACTATCAACTCCAGGCACACCTTTAGAGCAGCAGCAGTTTTAGGGTGCCGAGCCAAGCAGGTGCAACACTGAGAAGACCCAGAACCGAGAAGATCTATTTGGGGGTGCCAAATTTTGACCTCACACATGGGGCCACATTATGAAAGATTACTAAAGTCCATCCCTGACGGAGTGTCCAGATAGGTCTGAGAAATGCAGGACTCAAATCTACCTAGCCCTTGTTCCTGATGAGTCGATGCTTGCAGGACACCATTCAAAGCACTTATATGGGCAAGTGGTGTCTTCCCAAAGTGGTCCAACATAGAGAGCAGATGGGGGATGGGGAGATGAGGTGCCCGAATGCATGCTGGGCATATCTTTGGCACCTGGAGGCGGGTGATGAACAGGGAGCTATTACATGCCCTGGTATAAATAAGTCACTCTTCGACAAATTGGGGTGTTTTTTTGGGAGGGTGGAAGTTGCAGAAGAAGAGAAAGGCACCTGCGAAGGAGGTCTGTTTCAGCTATTGATATCCAACCCCTTGCTGATTCCTCCCAGCCTACCTGCATATTCAGTAAAGAGGAAGAGGTAAGCACAAAGCTACCTGGCAAGGATCATATCCGGGACTGTCTTAGAGGAACCGGCACATATTAGCTTCTGAGGAACTAGTTTATACGCTTGTCTATTGCATAAGCTGAGAAGGCAATATTTCAAAAAAGCACTACATTCCAGATGTTGCTCGGGAAAGTGGGGATTTCTATTTGTTCTTCCCCTTCATCAGGATAGGAACCAGGCGATCCTTGAAATTTGTTATGGGTGAGTTCCCAAGGTGTCTGCCCTCGGAGTCAAGGGAAGACTTAAAGGGAAGAAGCTTGAATATTGTCAAAAGCTCCCCAAGACCAAAAAGCAGTGAAAACATTGGGTGGCCGCAAACAGTCTCCTATAGAGCAATCAGCAAACCCTTCAGCATTTAGAACAAAACACACAGCAATTCTCCTGAGTAGCAAGTAAAGTTCAAAAACAAAGTACCGGTATTAGCAAAAAAAGAGATGGGGAAAATGATTCACAACTGTTGAGATGTTTCCATCTGTACTTGGGGAAAATATGTTCACAGCTGTACATCAAACCCCTTTTTCTTATTATCATCAGCTGAAATACAGACTTTATGTAATTTTAAGATGGAGACAAACACACAAAAATCAAAAACAGTGGAAGGGAAATTGTATAGTTTCAGAATTCCTTTTAAATATATAGATATATATAAGTGAAAATGTTTATATTCCCATTCCCACGGATCTTAGAAAATGGATCAGAAGGCAAGCAGATCTCTAGCCTCCTCGTACATTTCTTTGCAGCTGGACCTTTCTCGAGGCATGTTTACTCGGAAGTAAGTCTCGCTGGATCCAACGGTGCTTACTCCCAAGTAAAGGGGCGCAGAGAAGGTCCAGGGGCGCGCAAAGAGCCTCCACCGCGGCTATGGGGAAGCGCGAGGAGCTGTTCCTACAAAAAAAGAACCCTCTCCTTCTCCTTCTCCTTCTCCTTCTCCTTCTCCTTCTCCTTCTCCTTCTCGCCCTCCCCACCACCCCGGATCTCCGAGGAGACCCATCTGGTTCCAAGGAAGGCGGCGGATAGACAAGAAGAAGAGGGACTTGCGCACCGTCCAGCGCCAGCATGGAAGGGAAATCCTTGCAGTTGGAGACGCCGGTGGAGTCGGTCACGCACGTCTTCCACAGGTTAGCCCAGAAGGTGGCCGTGGTGATGACCGTGCCGTCGATGGTGGACACTTTCCAGTAGTCCGTGGGCAGCGTGGACGACACCAGCACCCATCCCGAGATGACTAGCAGGAAAGCGAGGATCTCGGCCGACGAGTTGGCCATGGCGGGGAAGGAGGAGAAGGTGGAGCGCTGCGCTCTCGGAGCGGGAGGCGAGAGCGCACGGCCCTTCCTCGCAGCCTCGACAGAGCGCACGGAGCGACTGAGCGCCCCGGCCGAGCTCCCCACCCGGGCGGCAGCATCCTCCCGGCGGCGAGGGAGGAGTCGGCCGCTCCACGCCCCGGGAGGAAGGTTGAGGCGGGAGGGGGGGGCGACGCCTCGCCTCAGCGCCGCCGCCCGAGGACCCTCCTCCTGCTGCCCTCGCTGGGAAGAGGTCTGTCATTCCAGGTAGGGTTGGCCGTCTGTCTATTATGATGATGATCATTACAAAGCCTCGAACATTTCTCTGATGAAAATAGGGACGTTTATTCCATAATAATAATTTTACTCTTTATACCTCGCCCATCTAACTGGGTTGCTCCAGCCCCTCTGGGTGCCGTCCAACATATATAGAACACAATAAAGCATTAAACATTTTTTTTTTTTTTAAAAACTTCCCTATACAGGGGTGCCTTTAGGTGTCTTCTACAGGTTGTGTAGTTACTTATCTCCGTGGCTTGGGGGGTCGGCTAACTCCAGCCTCTCCAACATTTCTCTGATCAAAATAGGGACGTCATAAGGAAAAGCAGAATATTCTGGGATCAAATTAGAAACTGGGATGGATTCTGTAAATCCAGGACTGATCCCTGACACTAGGATCTATTATTATTATTATAATCATCATTAATAATAAGAGTAATTCAAATTATAAGAAAATAAAAAAAATTCCTTCCAGTAGCACCTTAGAGACCAACTAAGTTTGTTCTTGGTATGAGTTTCGTGTGCATGCACACTTCTTCTGAAGAAGTGTGCATGCACACGAAAGCTCATACCAAGAACAAACTTAGTTGGTCTCTAAGGTGCTACTGGAAGGAATTTTTTTATTTTGTTTTGACTATGACAGACCAACACAGCTATCTACCTGTAACTCAAATTATAAGGTAAAGGTAAAGGGACCCCTGACCGTTAGGTCCAGTCGCGGACGACTCTGGGATTGCGGCGCTCATCTCGCTTTACTGACCGAGGGAGCCGGCATACAGCTTCCGGGTCATGTGGCCAGCATAACTAAGCTGCTTCTGGCGAACCAGAGCAGCGCACGGAAACGGCGTTTACCTTCCCGCCAGAGCAGTACCTATTTATCTACTTGCACTTTGACATGCTTTCAAACTGCTAGGTTGGCAGGAGCAGGGACCGAGCAACGGGAGCTCACCCCGTCACGGGGATTCGAACCGCTGACCTTCTGATCAGCAAGCCCTAGGCTCTGTGGTTTAACCCACAGCGCCACCTGCGTCCCTAATTCAAATTATAGGCCACCCTTTATCCAAAGATCCTAGGGCGTTGTAAAACATTAGGAACGTAATTACGCAGCATAATAATGGAAACATAATACACACACATTTAAGAGGCCATAGATTATTTAATGACCGAAGGCCTGGGTAAAAAGGAATATTTTCACCTGGTGCCTACAGATATGTAATGATGGCACCAGGTGAGCCTAAAGGAAGCAAACAATATTACCCACCCACCGCCTAAAAAAACACACCACCAGCCTGCCTGAAACCATTGCTGACTGAGCTGGCCGAAGCCCAGCAGAGGGAAAGCAAACCTTTGACATAGTGTTTGAAGAATGCCACCCATTTTTGCTGACTTGAATTACACCAGGCTGTCAGGCCATGTGACCAAGCTAAACGGGTTTAGGATCCAGGGTGTATTTAAGCTTAAGATCTACTGGGTTTGGCATCTGGGAAGATACATCAGTAGATCTCTGGATGAGCCAAGGATGAGGGAGCTGAGCCAGAATCCATCCCAGAGGATCCTGCTCTATAGGATTGCTCCTTTAGTGACAAAGCATCAAAAACTAAAGTCCAAACCGTCTCCAGATGCTTCCACTTCTTGGCCACAGATCTGGAAATTGGGCCCTAAAAGTCCTAGAGAACATGTGACACTTACTAAATTCAGCTAAAAAGAGTAACTTGTTCCACCATGAAACTACTTGAACGGTGTTCTCAAACCATACTGAGTTGTGCATTGGGCTGTGGAACCAAGGGTTCTGCAGAAAATGTTTTGTTTGTGAAGGCTGTCGGACAATTGATCACTGCAGCCCTTTTTTTTCCTTTCCAAAATAAAACCACAAGCACCCATTTCTAGTTGCATAAATTAAATACGGATGACAGCCTTATTTGTTCCTCTGCCAGTATAAACAGATTAGGGTCGTCATGCCTGTTGTTCCAGATTGGTTTTTCTTTTTCATTTACACCCGCTTTCTGTTGGGCCACTTCAAACCCTTCCCTGCCCCTTGAAGTGACATGGTTTCAGGGTGCGTGGGTGCAGCCGGCCAAGGAAAAGACAGCTTGTGAATCTGGGCTCTGTATAACCTCTATGCATACGGTTGAGTTTGTCCGCAGGCCTGAATTGTTAGAGAACCTTTCCTGAATTCTTGCCAAGATATTAAAGACAGGTGAAGCTTTGTCCCTGGGCACGGTGGAGGGCCGTGCAAGAGCCCTGGGAGCCTGAGGGGAGAGGGGAGGGTCAGACCACCCGGCTCCCTTTCTCTCTCCAGAGGGTTTTCCCCTTACTGACGGTCGTCAGTTCTGTCCCCTGTGGGACAGATAGTCTTAACCAATGCCTAAGCATTGTTTGTATTTTAATAAAGTTGTGGCCAAAATCATGCCCAAAACCAAAACTAAAATTCTGTCTGATGTGTGAATTATTTGAGGGGTGGTTTGGGGACCTTGACACACAAAGAGGAGGCCTTCAACAGACTTCCTTCCATTCGAGGTTCTCAGGAGCCAAATCAAGCACTTTGGAAAGCATTTAAATACGTTGAGAACTTGTGATACTCTCTCACACACACATGGGCATAGCAAACAATACAGTATATACAAACTTCACATGCCTATTGTTGCTAATTTGGCTATGCCTATACAACTTGCATTTTAAGATGCAATAGGTCAGAACAATTAGCTGAAGAAACGGACTGGATCAGGACCAAAAACATTTTCTACAGTAACTTACATTTTCCCTCCATTTAAATACAATGTTATGCATAAAGTAATACCATGAAGCACAGAACAGATGGCTTGACTGTGAATATATTAAAATATGTTTTCAAGCTGCTTAAGTATATTTAAGGATTTAACAGGCAATTTAAACGGGCAGCAAACGTTTTCAGAGCGCCAGCCTTGCTATGCTTTGCTTACAGATATCCCTTGCAGTCAATCAATTACGTTACCGTGAAACTGTTAGTATGCTTTGTATACGGAAGAAACAGAAAGAGACAAGGAGAGAACATTATACTCTTTAATCCTGCAAATTATAGGGTTAGGGAGAAATGGAGTATACAAAAAGGCCTGGACTGGCCAAACCTGGCATAAATTTAGTTTTCGCAGAAGGAGAGATGTGATGGAGAGCGAGTTACTTGTCTTTTCAACATGAAGTCATCGTGCATCCCAGCTCAACAAACTGGACCACACGAGCTCCCTTCTCTGAACAAAGCTGTTTTGTGATTTTGTTTCAGTCTAGCAAAATTAATCGAAAACATGGAATTCTTCCAAGAGTTTTGTGTTGTTTAACTGGATGGTGTGTGCAAAATACAGGAATGTGCCAAGATAGGACCCTCCAAAGCCTTTCTTTGACTTTTGAGCTCAATTTCCAAGCCCCAGTGCCAATGCAAGGAAGACATAGACAGCAGTCCTAAACACACTCACAGTGGATTAAGGGCCCATCCACATTTCTGCTGGTCCCATGCCCAGAAACCATGGGGCCGAGTGGTTTTCTGTTTGCTCCTGTAGCTTACCCTGGGGAAACCCACTCTATAGCAATGACATTTGCTCTGATTCAGAAGTAAAGATCAGGTTTCCCCAGGCGAAAGCAACAGGACAAGCGGATATCTGAATGAGACCTAAGTTTTGTTGGGCACAATGGGTTTTTAAAAAATCACTAATAAATATGTACAGGACCAAACTGTGAGTCAGATTTGGTAGCTCCCTCTCCAGAGACATGCTGGTTAGGCTGCTTCCCCATTTATATAACCCATTTTGTATAGTACAGATGCCCCCAAGCTTTCCCTCCTGTGGTCCACTTGAAAATAGCTGGGAGTCTTGGCAGACCACTTAGTAATTTTTCTGCCCGTTGCAGCAATTTCAACGATATATCCTAGATGCTGCGTGATTTTTAATTGCCATTTTACAGACATGCCACGGACCACCTGAATGAAGTTCACAGGCCATTGGTGGTCCTCGGGCCACAGTCTGGGAACTCCTGGGAGAGCCAGTGTGGTGTAGTGGTTAAGAGTGATAGACTCGTAATCTGGTGAACCGGGGTTGCGTCTCCGCTCCTCCACATGCAGCTGCTGGGTGACCTTGGGCTAGTCACACTTCTTTGAAGTCTCTCAGCCCCACTCACCTCGCAGAGTGTTTGTTGTGGGGGAGGAAGGGAAAGGAGATTGTTAGCCGCTTTGAGACTCCTTCGGGTAGTGATAAAGCGGGATATCAAATCCAAACTCTTCTTCTTCTTCTTCTTCCTCATCTAGTGGACAACTATAGTTCCATATATCCACCAGACAGGGAAAAAAACGGGCAGTATTATGCCCAGTGAGAGCCAGTGTGGTGTAGTGGTTAAGAGCGGTAGTCTCGTAATCTGGTGAACCGAGATTGGGTCTCCGCTCCTCCACATGCAGCTGCTGGGTGACCTTGGGCTAGTCACACTTCTTTGAAGTCTCTCAGCCCCACTCACCTCGCAGAGTGTTTGTTGTGGGGGAGGAAGGGAAAGGAGATTGTTAGCCGCTTTGAGACTCCTTCGGGTAGTGATAAAGCGGGATATCAAATCCAAACACTTCTTCTTCTTCTTCTTCCTCATCTAGTGGACAACTATAGTTCCATATATCCACCAGACAGGGAAAAAAACGGGCAGTATTATGCCCAGTGAGAGCCAGTGTGGTGTAGTGGTTAAGAGCGGTAGTCTCGTAATCTGGTGAACCGAGATTGGGTCTCCGCTCCTCCACATGCAGCTGCTGGGTGACCTTGGGCTAGTCACACTTCTTTGAAGTCTCTCAGCCCCACTCACCTCACAGAGTGTTTGTTGTGGGGGAGGAAGGGAAAGGAGAATGTGAGCCGCTTTGAGACTCCTTCGGGTAGTGATAAAGCGGGATATCAAATCCAAACTCTTCTTCTTCAGTGTGTTTTTCCAGAGTAGAAATGGCCAACTGCTATGTAGCATGTAGGGCATGGGAAGCAAACATGACTGGACACGCTAGGACATTATAGGACACCCAAGTCTTTTTTGCCACAAAGGATTCCTGGAGGAGTTTGGTTCAGTAGGAGACATAGACCAACCAAAGAGCAGGAGGTACATCTATAGAAGTGAGTAGATCACCTTCAACACCTTCCTCATTTTCTTAGCAATTGCAAGATGGCACCCACCTGAGAGGTGCCAGAACTGAGTTTCCACAAGTTCTGGCTGGAAAAAAAATCCCTGCTCATATATATGTCTACAGTACTCAGAAGTAAGTTCCATTGAGTTCAATGGGGTGTACTTTCAGATAAGCACATTAACCAGGGAGTAAGTCCCAACAGATCCAGGGAGACTTCCTTCTGCGAAAACTTGCGCAAGATTGCCCTGCTTAGATTTTACCTTAAAATAGGTTTTCATGTATCAGATTACCAAACCCATAATACTAAGAACATTAACAATTTAAGTACAGTTTGCCCATCGGCTTCGGTTTCAAGTCATTGTGCTATTCAGTGCAAAATATATTAATCATGTGTTACTAAAATCAGCAAATTATCTGGCTCATTGTTTGTTTTCAATGGGCCATTGATGAGGAACTATTTCCTCCTGTCTGACTGAATGAAGCCATTTTCTCCCTCCCTCTCTCTTTCTGTCTCTTGACTGCACTCCCTCTGACTCTTTGGTGAAACACACTGTACAGAATGAAAATAAATAAAGAGAGTTTCTACAATCCTAAACGTTGCAAGAGAAATCAGAACATGAAACACTATCCTTAATCATAATCAATAACAGGATAGATATGGATGAGTTCTAAAGTCATGTGTGCGTCACTTCCCGAACCAATGGCGGGAGCACATGGGATACAGGAGGGCAAACAGGAGTGTTTACCCAGCCTTTATCAACATGCTGTTTGTGCTGTTAATCAACACGCATCATTGCTGCCAACAGCACACCTGCATATACTGTATGAATCCGTGGACTTGGGCTCTCGGATTAATTTTCCTTGCACTAGGGAGGCAGCATGAATCACAGAATTGTAGCGTTGGAAGCATTAGGATCAACTAGTCCAACCCCCTGCAATACAGGAATCTGCATGAGAAAAGACTAAAGTTTATCATTAGGGTTTCGTGTGTGCCGTGTTTTAACTGCAAGGATCAGATGCAAAAAGGTGAGTCGTTGGCCCAACGGAAAACAATCAGGAACGTGGTAATTGAGATGGAACATGGTGAATTAATTGGCGTGTCTGGTGAGGGACTGACAGACTCCATTGACAAGGGAGTGGTTGGAATGAGGAAAAAACCATCTGGGTGCTTTCAGGCAGCCCAACGGTAATTCACTTTAAAGAACTGGACTTGGGTCATTCATAATGGAAACTGGGACTTCAGAAATAACAGCAGTAAGGGTGATTAGGAAGCACAATCACTGCGTTTACATCCGCACAGTGTCCAGCCTTCTCCAGCAGGGCCTACTCATCCATGAAGCCAGGTGAGATGGTCATTTCAGGTGGCAGATCCAGCCTCTGAACACCACGTCACTCACTACCACCCGGCCCCCTTCATCCTGCTATTATGCCCCTGCGGCCTTCAGCATGTGCGGAAGCTGTGGAAGAGGAGGTGGCAGTAGCAGCGTTATCTGTTTGCCCTCAGGCGGCAAAACGTCCTGGGCGGGCCCTGCTCTCTATGGTCCCATTCTCAAAAACACCATTCTGCAACTTTGCAGCAGAAATTGTCTGTGCCAAGCACTGATTGCCTTGTGCCTGTGATGTCACCACTAAGCCTGCCCTTACTTCCTCTAAAACAGTTGTAGCCTGGATAAGAGGAGACCGAGAGGAGAAATGACAGCCGTCTCCCAATATCTAAAGGGCTGCTACATGGAAGATAGAGCGAGCATGTTTTCTCCTAGGACTCGAACCAATGGATTCAAGTTACAAGAAAGGAGAAAGGAAGAACTTTCTGAGAGTAAGAGCTGCTGGATAGGGGAATGGATTCCCGTGGGAGGTTGTGGACTCTCCTTCCTTGGAGGTTTTTCAGCAGAGGTTGGATGGCCAACTGTCATGTATGACCTAGTTGAGATTCCTTCATTGCAGGGTGGGGGGTGGACTAGAGGACTCTCAGGGTCCAGCAACCATACTATGATTCTGTGTTCTGCTGGAGGAACATTCAGAGCACAAACTGAAATTATGTACTGCTTCTAAGAACCTGTGGTGGCTGGCAATAGAGGCAGGAAATGGAGCTATGATCAATGAGGGGCTTTCCTCCTTTCCCTTTCTCCTGCTTCTACCTATGATTTATCCCTTGACTGTAGAAACAATTACGCCGCTTAAGAATATTAAGGGATTGTTACTTCCAAGTAACAGATGGCACAAGCCCAGGGCTGGCACCAGAGAGAAGAATGGGGTCCGCTTTTGTGTGTCTTCTTCCATTCCTGCTTTACTTAGGCTCAGTTCTCTTGACCCCGTTAAGAAAGGAGTGTGATAGATCATTGCTTGTTAGCCTAGTTGTGTATTTCTTGGCTTCTGCCCTACCTGCCACTGATCATGTGAAACCAAGCACATTAAAGGAAAAGACAGACCAGATCCATTTCTTTAGGCTAATTTAACTCAAGTGAAAGCAGGATGGCCAAGATAAAAAAAAGGTCAGAGTGACAAAGGAAAGATTATTCTGGACTGGGAACAGTGTGAATAAGCAGCCAGGAAGTAAAAGGGAATGAGGACAAGTAGAAAAATGATTTCAACTATGAGCCTTCAGCATGTGCCTTCCAAAAACAGCAAATTAACTGAGACTGCAATCCTAATTGCAAAATGCGGCTTGTGCCATCATAAACCAGAATGGCATTGCATGCAAGATAACCGGAAAAGGTTATTCTACAATCACATCACAACAGTTTTCTATAATCAGAGTTGGGTATACTCAACGTCCTAAAAAAAAAAAATGACCTGTGTACGCTGCACTTATATTTGCATAGCTGTGCCTGTTTCTGCGAGGGAATGACAAACTATCCAGAACACTGAACTTGCGCACCCAGCTACTGTTGCAAAAAAAACCTGCTCAGTGCTCTTTCTAGCTTTTGAAATTTTACCATGTGTTGCCTATGCACTTTCCAAGCTGGCTCTATTGCACAAAGGACTAAAAACTTACTCATTTAAAAAAGAAGACAGAAAGCTAAGATACTCAGTATGCCAAATTCTCTGCCAAACTGAATTTTTTGCACCAGTTACAGAATACACACAGCCCTGGCTACACCAATACCGGTCCCTCTACTGTTGGTTAATACCTAACACAGATGCCTGCCTCACATTTTGTTCATAGTCTCACTGAAAGTAACAGAAAGTCAGCTCTAAATATCTTGAGTGCCACTGCTTTCAATAAGATACCGAGAGCTTCTGCAGAATTAGGTGCCACTGATTTCCCAGGGACTAGGCATTCCTAATTCCCAGTAGAACTGCAAGCAGTTTTTGCGTTGTCCTTTAAAGTGTGTCCCAGGAGTGTGCTGGTCAGTAGTCGCACAGTTCAAAGTTGGAGTTAATAATAATAATAATAATAATAATAATAATAATAATAATAATTTATTATTTATACCCCGCCCATCTGGCTGGGTCTCCCCAGCCACTCTGGGTGGCTTCCAAAAGAACATTAAAATACAATAATCTATTAAACATTAAAAGCCTCCCTAAACAGGGCTGCCTTCAGATGTCTTCTAAAGGTCTGGTAGTTGTTGTTCTCTTTGACATCTGAAGGGAGGGCATTCCACAGGGCGGGTGCCACTACCGAAAAGGCCCTCTGCCTGGTTCCCTATAGCTTGGCTTCTCGTAGTGAGGGAACCGCCAGAAGGCCCTCGGCACTGGACCTCAGTGTCCGGGCAGAATGATGGGGGTGGAGACGCTCCTTCAGGTATACTGGACCGAAGCCAGTTAGGGCTTTAAAGGTCAGCACTAACACTTTGAATTGTGCTCGGAAACGTACTGGGAGCCAGTGTAGGTCTTTCAAGACCGGTGTTATGTGGTCTCAGCGGCCGCTCCCAGTCACCAGTCTAGCTGCCGCATTCTGGATTAGTTGTAGTTTCCGGGTCACATTCAAAGGTAGCCCACGTAGAGTGCATTGCAGTAGTAGTAGTTAACTCTTTATGAGCAAAAACACAATCTCCGCAGACTTGGCTGAGTGTCAGGCCTAATGCGCGGAGCAGCTCATCCCCAAATTGGTCCATAAAAAATCAGTTGCCAAGGCTGAAAGTCCCCTCCTCTCCCCCCCCCTGGCTTTTCCCAAGCAACTGGAGACTGTGCCTGTTTGCGGCCAATATCTCCTCCGCCCTTTTCATGCCTCTTCTGGTTCTGGGAGACAAGGGTGGAAGGAAGGTGGTTGCAGCAAGAGGGGGAGACACCTGTGACTTCTCACCAGTCCTGCCCGAGCCACAGATTCATTCATTGGAGTCTGTGCCCCATGATGCCCTTACAAATGTACAGCCACTTCCTTGCATGCAGAATTGGTGGCTGTTAATATGCTCAGGACTAACACAGGAACACCACAGTGATGCGTTCTCAGTCCGCTCCTTTATATTCTCTATACGTACGATTGTGTCGCTGCTCACCCTAGTAATAGGGTTGTCAAATTTGCAGATGACACAACCGTGATTGGGCTCATCTCTGATAAGGAGGGTGAAATGAACTATAGAGATGAGGTGGAGCAGCTGACGAAGTGGTGCAGAGCTAACAACTTGCTCATAAATACAAAGAAAACAAAGGAGCTTGTGGTGGACTTCAGGAGAAAGAAGAACGATGTCCAACCACTTTTGATTGATGGAATCTGTGTGGAGAGGGTAACAATGTTCAGATTTCTGGGCATTGAATTACAGGAGGATCTGTCCTGGAGTGCAAACATAAGGGGGCTTGTGAAGAAGGCGCAGCAGAGACTGTACTTCCTGAGAGTACTAAGGAAAAACCATCTTCCACAAAAGCTGCTGCTTGCCTTCTATCACTGTGCCATTGAGAGCGTGCTCACTTATGGCTTATGTGTGTGGTACGGAAGCTGTACTACCCAGGACAGGATGGGGTTGTGCAGAGTTGTTAAGGCAGCAGAGAGCATTGTTGGCTGCTCGCTCTCCACCTTAGAGCAGATTTATGCCATGAGGTGCCACAGAAAGGCACTGGACATAGTAAAAGATCCATCGCATCCTGGTCACCGTCTCTTTGAGCTCTTGCCATTGGGACGGAGATACAGGACGATGACAACAAGAACAAGCCGTCTTAGGAACAGCTTCTTCTCCAGAGCGATCTTGGCCTTGAATGGGAAGCCTGGACTTTGAAGTCATCTAATCTTACCTGTTATGTTTTATCATTGTATGGTTTTAATCAGTGTGTATGGTTTTAATCAGTGTTTTTGTAGTTGTTTTGTTTTTGCGTGGAGTGCCCTATCTGGGTGCATGGAGCAGTCAAGTAATTTCGTTGTCCCCGAAGGGGACAATGACAATAAAATATATTCTATTCTATTCTATTCTATTCTATTCTATTCTATTCTATTCTATTCCAGGTACAGCAGCTGTCTGGGTGGCGTTGATTGGTTCAGGTTACTAGTGCTATGCCAGAAAGTGACACTTCTTGCAAATCAGTCTGTACACCTAGGGACTCATTTGCCACCACTGAGGCAGCAAGACTATATAAATAAATGTGATTCTTTAATAACGATCCCTTCTTAGTTCTTGCACTAACTGCCTAACTTGCAACAGGAGTGAAATTTACAATAGATACTCACGGCGATAAAATCTCAGGGGTTGTAATCCGAGAATGAAAAATAAAGGGCCGATAACATCAGCCAAAGCTTGCTTTCAAAAGGAAAAAGGACTTGCGGACCTGTCATTTGATTACAAACAGAAGCAGGAAGTCGTGTTTCAGCAGTGCTGTCTGACAACAGTATGAGAAACGACCCAAAACATAGACGTTATTTAGAAAGTTGCTCATGTTGAGGGATAAAGCTACCTTGCAACCTTCCTTGTTCTTGTGCGGTTTTGAACAGTTTTCTTAGGAGTTCAAAACTAGGTGAATATAATTCCTTTAAGAACACACTGCTATTATTTTCTTCTTTGCCAATTAAAAAAGGAACATGCTGTGATTCTGGGCAGAGTAAAACTGAGTGCTGGTACAACGTAGTGGCTTTAAATGTGTCAACCAGAAGCCCCTTGTTCAAATCTTACCAGAAGTGTGACCACATAAGACATGGTGGCAATTGTTCCATTCATTTAGACATAGAAATGACAAGTCACGTAGGAGGAGGGAACTCCTGACCTTAACAGCAAAATGACCCAGGTGTTGTGCAGAATCTCTATCCTGCCTGAGACACACCTTCCCACAGTCTTTTTCTCCTAGCTAAGGTCACTGTTTGCAGGTGGGATCCGATCACATACCAGCAAATTCAGGTTGTGCAATTTTAGATGACCGGGAGGTCTTGTACAACAAGCCCTCTTCCCCGTAAAGGCAGGACTTTCTGCAGTGACTGGAAAAGTACATGATAACACTTGCTTTGATCCAATGTCATCAACCTTTTGTTGTTCAGTCATTCAGTCGTGTCCGACTCTTCGTGACCCCATGGACCAGAGCACGCCAGGCACGCCTATCCTTCACTGCCTCTCGCAGTTTGGCCAAACTCATGTTGGTAGCTTCGAGAACACTGTCCAACCATCTCGTCCTCTGTCGTCCCCTTTTCCTTGTGCCCTCAACCTTTCCCAACATCAGGGTCTTTTCTAGGGAGTCTTCTCTTCTCATGAGGTGGCCAAAGTACTGGAGCCTCAACGTCAGGATCTGTCCTTCTAGTGAGCACGCAGGGCTGATTTCTTTAAGAATGGATAGGTTTGATCTTCTTGCAGTCCATGGGACTCTCAAGAGTCTCCTCCAGCACCAGAATTCAAAAGAGTGAATGCCCATTAAATAGCCAACACTATTTCATCTCTGTGCAAATAAATTGGGGATGACTGCTCACATAAACAGGTTGTCTTGACACACCCTGGGTTGAAGAGATAAGCTTTTAAGACGTAAGTTGCAGGTGGGGGAAGGTGCTGTGCTCCTCTGTGGGGCTATTTTGGTCTTAAACATCAGCCCCCTCCCCTTCTTCCTATATGATTGGGGCAGGTACTAAACATGACTTCCATATATGCAGAGAAGGGAAATACAGAGCCCCCCCCCCCCGGTGCAGTTAACAGAAGATTCAGGGGACATTTAAAATGATACAGCACAGGTTGAATCATTAATTGATTGTGATATGAACTACTGCAATGCGCTCTATATGGGGCTACCTTTGAAGGTGACCCAGAATGCAGCAGCTAGACTGGTGACTGGGATTGGCTGCCGAGACCATTGGCTCCCAGGACGTTTCTGAGAAGAATTCAAAGCGTTGGTGCTGACCTTTAAAGCCCTACAGCCGCAGCCCAGTATACCTGAAGGAGCGTCTCCACCCCCATCGTTGAACCCGGACACTGAGATCCAGCGCCGAGGGTCTTCTGGTGGTTCCCTCACTGTGAGAAGTGAAGCTACAGGGAACCAGACAGAGGGCCTTCTCGGTAGTGGCGCCCGCCCTATGGAATGTCCTCCCATCGGATGTCAAGGAAATAAACAACTATCTTACTTTTAGAAGACATCTGAAGGCAGCCCTATTTGGGGAAGTTTTTAATGTTTGATGTTTTATCGTGCTTTTAATATTTTGTTGGAAGCCGCCCATAGTGGCCAGATGGACAGGGTATTATTATTAATAATAATCTATAAAAATGTAACTGTCAGTAATGGATAACCTCCCAAAGTACTGCACCGATTGCTTTGAAATTTTGACACAACGTCGCTTTCGAATATGGGAGTGTTTATATGTAACTACATTATATAGATGCCACACCGGCGACAAGTAAAACGGAAAAAACATACTTTTTTAGATCCTAACCCATCACATAGTGAGCAGCATGACATCACAATACTACATAGCCACCTAGCCACCACCATTGTCAATGTGGTGATACCACTGCTGTGATACAGGCTATACAAGGTCAGAGAGCCCAGGACGAGGGAGGGAGGGAGGCCTTGGAGGCGAGGACAGCTACGCCAATAGGCTATTGGCAGCCAATGACACACGCTATGCGAGAGCATACCCATGTCGTCAGAGGGAAGGCGCGCGCACAGTACAGAGGGAGAGAGTCCGTGAGGAGAGAGGAGAGGGAGCAGGAGACAGAGAAACGGAGAAACAGAAATGGGTGCGAAGGGAAAGAACGGGGGCAATAATGCCACGCAGAAGATCAAACATAGGTCGTCGTACTCGCGGAGCGGAAGCAGTGCGACCAGTAATTGCAAATCAAACTGAGGAAGAACGGGCATCAATACGGATCAAGCTGCCGCCACGACAACTCCTTGCCTCAGGCTGGGCCATTTCCCATTTTACAACAGTGAGCCACAGAGTTTCGGGGTGACCAGGGAGAGTGTGGGGGCGGGAAACAACTCACGCCACGGGAGTTCAACGGGAGGCAGGCCAAAACGAGGGAAAGACAGAGAGGAGGCAGGCGGGCGTTCAACAGGAGAAGCTGTGGGGAGGCAGGAGAAACGGGGGGGGAAGACGGAGAGGAGGCAGGCGGGAGTTCAACGGGATAATCTGTGGAGAGGCATGCGAAAACGGGGTCTCCTTCCAGTACCAAATGAGCCACAGCAACGCGTGGACGGATCAGCTAATAATAATAATAATAATAATTATTATTATTATTACTACTACTACTACAACTACTACTACTACTACTAGCTGGCCCGGCCACGCGTTGCATTTGGTGTAATGAGCACGTTTCCCATTTGGTGAAAGGAAAGTGCACGTTTCCCCCCGTTTTCACCTGGCTTCCCACAGCTTCTCCCGTTAAAGTCCTGCCTGCCTCCTCTCCGTCTTTCCCTCCGCTTTTGCCTGCCTCCCCACAGCTTCTCCCGTTGAACTTCCTCCTGCCTCCTCTCCGTCTTTCCCCCCCGTTTTCGCCTGGCTTCCCACAGCTTCTGCCATTGAACTTCTGCCTGCATCCTCTCCGTCTATCCCCCCGCTTTCGCCTGGCTTCCCACAGCTTCTCCCATTGAACTTCCGCCTGCATCCTCTCCGTCTATCCCCCCCGCTTTCGCCTGCCTCCCTGCAACTTCCTCCCGTCTCTTCTCCGCCTGCCTCCTCTCTGTGTATTCCCACAGATTCTCCCGTTGAACTTCCGCCTGCCTCCTCTCCGTCTTTCCCCCGTTTTCGCCTGCCTCCCTGCAGCTTCTTCCGTTGAACTCCCGCCTGCCTCCTCTCCGTCTTCCCCCCTGCTTTTGCCTGACTCCCCACAGCTTCTCCCATTGTACTTCCGCCTGCCTCCTGTCCGTCTTCCCGTTTCTGTTTCTCTGTTTCTCCGTCTCCCGTTCCCCCTCCCTCTCCTCTCTCCTCACGGACTCTCTCTCTCTGTAGTTTGCGCGCGCCTTCCCTCTGACATAGTGGGTGTGATCTCGCATAGCGTGTGTCATTGGCTGCCAATAGCCTCCAAGGCCCCCCTCCCTCTCCTCCTGGGCTCTCTGACCTGTATCACAGCAGTGATGTCACCACATTGGCAATGGTGGTGGCTATGTGGCTTTGTGATGTCATGATGCTCAATATGTGATTGGTTAATATGTTTGTTCCTTTGTTCCACCTGCTGAAGTGACTTCTAATTAATATTTTTATGTAAAAACACTCCGGGCATGGAACCCAACGTTGTGTCAAAATTTCAAGGCAATTGGTGCAGTAGTTTCGGAGTCCATTGGCGACAAAGAAACGACATTACATTTTTATTTATATAGATTATATTTCAATTTCCATCCATTTCCACTGCAGAACAGAGGACAGCTGCTAACCTAAACTGTATGGAACTGCTGGCAATTGCCTTGGGGGCAGGAGTTGATGGAGTGTGCTAAGCTCAGCCAAGTCTCCTATATTCAATCGGCAAATGTGCCAATGACCAGGTATCTGCTATGGGGATGAGGAATGTGTATTCATTTTCTTCAAGAGCACAAGAGGTGAGTTTGTGAGGGTAGGCAAATGCACTTGGAATCCCATAACAAGGAAAAAACCTGCCCCTGGTAGGTGGGTTGAGATGCAGAAGAAAAATGGCAGGCAGGGAGGGAAAGGTTAGGCATCCCCATATCCTGATGTTGCTTCTTGCAAAAAGAAAGAAAAAGACCCCCAAAGAGGTTTTATTACCAGGCAACATGACAGCTTCTGAGTTGCGCATGAACTTGTGAACCTTATGCTCTCTCAGATGAGCAAACTGGGTGGAGTTCTCCTCTAAGTAGTTAGAAAAACCTTTATTACTGTGTTTATTGGGATGGTGATTCATACCAAATTCCAGGAGTTCATCCCTTTACCCTTTCATGTGGCATTTGTATACAGGTAATTGAAAATATTGAACGATGCTTTGTTGAATTGTTGTAAGCCAATTCCATACATTCCATACATGAGCTATCAAACCTATCCAGTGGTGTGAAAAAAAACAAAGCACCACTCCTTTCCCTTTGAAATAGAATAGACAATTTTTCACTGGCCTGTCTCCTGAGTATCCATGTGTATGAAATATGGTGGGGTGAACCCCATTTTGTAAGGGTCACACACCCCCATATTGCATACCTTGGGCCCAAAAATGGTTGATTTCTGGCCATGATATAAATGTGAAAGCAACAACAGCAACTATGCAAAGGCTGAAATCCTGTCCTCACTTCTCTGAGGAGGCTCAATGGGACTTACACTTGAGTAGACATGCATAGGATTGCAGTGTAAAACCCGGATGTATGGCAACCAATGCTTTTTTCCTGGTTTGTGAATCTAACGGGAGAAGAAACTAATTTTTAAAAAAATAAAAATAGTTTCTTCTCTAGCATGGTGAATTGTCAGTTCCGTTGCTACCCCCGATGGCGGCCTCATTTCCTGTCATGGTGTTTCCTGAGTCTCAGATGGAAGCGAGAGTTTAATGTGTGAAACTGTAGAATGTGGATGTGTGGTGTTTAACTGATGAAAGTTTGGCCTCATTGAGGGGCAGTATTTCAATATTAGTAAAAAAAAATAAAAATACTATTTTTCATGAGAGGAATCTGGAAGATGTTAGTGCACACAACCTCGTGCCAATGTGGAAGTTACTGTGAGCTGTCAGCTGTGTAATATGAGTTAATGCATGGGCAGGCAAACTAAGGCCCGGGGGCCGGATCTGGCCCAATCGCCTTCTAAATCCAGCCTGTGGACGGTCTGGGAATTAGCGTGTTTTTACATGAGTAGAATGTGTCCTTTTATTTAAAATGTATCTCTGGGTTATTTGTGGGGCATAGGAATTCGTTCATTTTTTCTTCAAAATGTAGTGGTCTGAGGGACAGTGAAAAAGTTTGCTGACCCCTGAGTTAATGCATATTCTTTGTACTTTTGTCCATTTACTGTATTTATTTCCCCCGATTTGAACTATGAAATGGTGATCTTCCTCAGAAGGAAAGAGGTGGATTCTCTGTGCCGGACCTGAAACTTTATTTTGAGGCGTCCTGTCTCTGTTGGTTGAAGGAATGGATAACATTGGAAAATACAGACTTACTAGATCTAGAAGGTTATGACAATAGATTTGGGTGGCATGCCTACCATGGTACGACAAAGTTAAAGCACACAGAGGATTTTTAAATCATGTGATAAGGGGATCCATCTATAAGGTATGGGATAGAAATAAAAACCTATTAGAAAGGAAAACTCCATGGTAGATCTCCCCCACAGAGGTGCTTATGGTAAAGAAATTGAATATGGAGGGCGGGAGGGCCACATATAATGATATATTGATAAATTCAGATAGAGGTTGGAAATTGAAACCATACAGCCAGATTGAGGATGTATTTACAGGATGGTTGCAATATCACCAGGTAAATGATTTATTTATGTCTGACAGGAAAAATGGCTTTGAAGATAAAAAAAATCCAAATTTCAAATGAAATTGCTGGAAGGTAGAAGCAAATTGTTAACTAAAATGTATAACCTTTTGTTGGAGTGGTTTACGAAAGATGAATTAACAAAAGAAGTCATGATAAAATGGGCAATAGACTTTAGGTATAATATTGATTATGATGCGTGGTTGAAGTTGTGGAATGAAAATATGAAATTCACGGCATGTGTCACCTTGAAAGAGAATGTACAAAAAATGATGTATAGATGGTACTTAACTCCGGTTAAATTAGCAAAAATGTATAGGATGAGTGATAATCTATGCTGGAAATGTAAGAAGAAGGAGGGTGGATTTTACCATATGTGGTGGACATGCGAGAAAATGAAGGTATTTGGGGAATCGATTTATAACGAAATAAAAAAGATGTTTAAATATACTTTCCCCAAAAAACCAGAAGCTTTTTTGCTGGATTTGATGGGGGAAGAAATTGCCAAAATTGATCAAAGATTGTTTATGTATGCAACAACTGCGGTGAGGATATTGGTAGCCCAAAAATGGAAGTTACAAGAAGTACCAACGATAGAGGAGTGGCAGACAAAAATGATGGAGTATGCTAAACTTGCAAAACTGACCGGAAAGGTACGAAACCAGGACGAATCAAAATTCCAAAGAGAATGGAGTAAATTTGTTGATTATTTAAGAATTAACTGTGGAAGTTTGAAGACACTAGTGGGACTGAAATGACCCTATGGCATTGTCAGAAAGACTAAAGTAAGAAACTGTGTGAATAGAATGGACTAGAAAACCTGCTGATGTGATGGAGGGAAGTCTTAACTTGGCAGAGCGAGGATGTGAGAGAATTTGTATGTTTATGAATTGTTAAATTTGTTTAATTGGAAAATATAATAAAAATTGCTATTAAAAAAAAAGAAATGGTGATCTTCCTGAGTCAAAATGAGAGTACCCCTAAACATTTTTAAAGAAAAAAAGCACTAATGGCAAAAAAGCTCAGCAACTTTGCAATATGGCAACCCTAATTGCAGGGGGTTGGACCAGATGACCTTCAGGGTCCCTTCCCTATGATTCTATGATTACAGACTTCAGCCCATTTTATAACAACTGACTTTGGGGGAGGGGGAAATGGCCTGCTCTTCTGCCATTCACAGCAGCCTTGATCTGCAGGAATCGGCAGTTGAAACTTTTACATCATGGAGACCCACGTTTTCACCATCTACTGGTAATATCTGAAGATGAAGGTGGTCTGAAAGGCAAAGTAGTAAGTAAAAAGAAAAAGAAAAAGACTTTAGCAACCCTGTATTACTACACAGGAAATGTAGAATTGGTTTGAAGCTTTAGTCCCGAGTCTTAGTAAAGGTTTGAAGTCCCGAGTCTTAGTAATTAAGGCTGCAAAGTCCACACTCTGAGAGGAAGCATCTGCCATGCATGGTTTTCCCCATCATCATCAGATGTTGGCAGAATGAGGCCATAAGCAACATTCCTAATGGGCAATTCTAGGTAGGGCTGCTGGGGACACAGCTACTGTATTTCCCCTTTTATGCACCTCTCACAGGTATAGCTGTGTCCCCAGAAACCCTAGCAAGAATTACTACACAGGAAAGCTGTTTATGGCCCACATTCTGCCAGATTTGTGTGCGTACCTGTTTCTGGCTTCATTTATACAAATTATTGCCTTGTTTAGCCATAGGTCAATTGCAACAATACGTCATAAAAGACGATAATACAATAGAGTGACTGACCGCAAAAAGATAAAGTGGAAAGGAAGGAGCGTAGTGTGCATTTCACTCAATACCTTTTGAATATACTCAAATGCCCATAGCAGTTCATCAGATTTTCCTTAACAAAGACATTTGTCAAGTATTAGTCTCGGCAAACGTTGATACTCTGTACAGGTAACAGAGTTGTTCTGATGGCTCAGAAGAACCTTCTTATTATTATTCTTTTATCATCCACATTTTGTAACTCCTTTAACAGATTCTAGCCTCATGTTGGGCAAAAGATTCCTGCATTGTTGGGGGTTGGACTAGATGACCCTTGGGCACTTTCCAACGTCAGATTTTTGATTAAATTGTGACCCCGCGGGTTAGGGATTTTTTCGAAAAAATTTATTTTTGCCGCTTTATGCAACGAGATCTGATTTTTTTTTGTCTGTGATAAAACGGTTGCAGCAGTGAATTTGCAACAGTTTGGGACCATTTTTGAGTGAATTGGGTAACGTAAGATTTTTGGTGAAATTGTGACCCCATGGGTTAGGGATTTTTTCAGAATTTTTTTTTTTACCGATTTAGGCACCGAGGTCTGTCCCCCCCCCCCCCCCGTGATAAAACGTGCTTTTTGCACTGCCAAACCTTGCAGTGGAGAATTTGCAACAGTTTGGAACCATTTTTGAGTGAATTGGGTAATGTCAGATTTTTGATGAAATTGTGACCCCGTGGGTTAGTGATTTTTTCAGTTTTTTTTTTTTTTTTTTGGCCGGTTTAGGCACTGAGGTCTGATTTTTCCCCGCTGTGATAAAACGTGCTTTTTGAACCGCTAAACCTTGCAGCGGAGAATTTGCAACAGTTTGGGACCATTTTTGAGTGAATTGGGTAACGTCAGATTTTTGGTGAATTTTGACCCCGCAAGTTAGGGATTTTTTCGAAAAAATGTTTTTCTGCCAGTTTAGGCACAGAGGTCTGATTTTTTTGTCAGTGATAAAACATGCTTTTTGCACCAGCAAACCTTGCAGTAGAGAATTTGCAACGGTTTGGGACCATTTTTGAGTGAATTGGGTAACGTCAAATTTTTGGTGAATTTTGACCCCGCAAGTTAGGGATTTTTTCGAAAAAATGTTTTTCTGCCAGTTTAGGCACAGAGGTCTGATTTTTTTTGTCAGTGATAAAACATGCTTTTTGCACCGGCAAACCTTGCAGTAGAGAATTTGCAACGGTTTGGGACCATTTTTGAGTGAATTGGGTAATGTCAGATTTTTGGTGAATTTTGACCACAGGTTAGGGATTTTTTTGAAAAAATGTTTTTCTGCCGGTTTAGGCACCGAGGTCTGATTTTTTTGGTCTGTGATAAAACGTGCTTTTTGCACCGCCAAACTTTGCAGCGGAGAATTTGCAACAGTTTGGGACCATTTTTGAGTGAATTGGGTAACGTCAGATTTTTGGTGAAATTGTGACCCCGCGCGTTAGGGATAATGCATATAATGAGTTGGGATTTTTTTTAACCATGAGTAGCTTGGATATTAGTGGGCACCTAATATGAGAGAATATGATCAAAGCTTGATTGGGTCAGAACCACCAAATCCCACGTATAAATCCCTCTAAAATGTATTTCTCCTCCCTCTCTAGACCAGACCTGCGCAGAAGGATGGAGCAGAGTTTTACATTACTGAAAGGACAAGAAAAAGGGACATGACTTGGTGATGGATTGAATATGAGTTCCAAAGGAGGGGAAGGAATTGAAAACAAACCCCAGGGCTGGTGTCCGGTTGACTGAGAGGGAGTTGCTGTCAGTGGATCCAGAGATCCAGACTGAGAATATGGGGCTGGATGGAGGAGGATGAAGAGATTCACGTAACGAGGTAATGAAATGATTCCCGGTACAATCATGAGCTCACCGTATAGATCTTTAATGTAGCAGTCTATATCCCAGAATACATGTGTGCTGAGCAGAGAATGGAATCTTTTATTGGCTATTGCCGAAACCCACCTTTTCAAATTGTATTAGGTAGCAGTTGCGGTTCGTGTTTTGATTTTTTTTTTACGGTTTAATGGCTTGAGCGTTTTATTGTGTTTTTCTGAAGTGCAGCCCTCACCCCCACCCCCGTCAAGCATTTGGAGAGTCAGATGTAAAAGTTAAATAAATCAAACAGAAGCTGAGCGTAATCCTGAATTGTCATGCGATTACATGAGATTGCCTGGGTGGGGTGGGCATTGCGGAGAAGGGTACAGACACTAGAACGTGAGAACTCGGGCAAAAGCAAAGGAGCTTCTCCCACGGCAATCACCGGAGTGATTTAGCACATTCGGTAGAGCATGAGACTCTCAATCTCAGGGTTCGAGCCCCATGTTGGGGGAAAAGATTCCTGCATTGCAGGGGTTGGACTAAATGACGCTCATAGTCTCTTCCAAGTCGATAATTCTATGATTAAATGATTTGGCAGGTAGGAGGAGGAAAACTAGCTAAAGACAGAGTTTCTCTAGTCTAATAGCCTCATCGCTTATATGCCCAACCATTGCATGTGCTCTACAAGATAGGGCACCTGGTGTTAGAAACTCAGATATATAAGCTAGGAGCCAAATGGCTCCTTAAACCTGGGTTGCAGTCGCCAAAATGGAATGTCTAGTTGCCATTTTGGAGGGGTCGTGTGCGCAGGGGGCGGAGCCAGCATTTTCACAGGGAAATTGAAATGAGCCGTTTGTGAGGGAGGGAGAAAGGGGCCATTCTTAGAAGCATGGTCTGAGGGGGGACCTTGGAAGGGAACAGGGAGACAGCCAAAAAGCAGGTGGAAGTTCAACAGGGGAAGCTGTGGGGAGCCAGCAGAAAATGGGGTCCAGTACCGGGGGGGGGGAGGAGATATCTCTATATCTCCACAGGAAATGGAACAACCATATGTATACCCAAAAGCATTGCAAAATTACAAACGTTCATAAAATGAGCCACAGCAACTCGTGGCCGGGTTAGCTAGTTTGTAATGAAAATATTTGAGAAGGAATTGTACCGGTATGTGCACTTGTTTGTGTATATTTGTGCTGTGTGTCAGAAAGAGAGAGAGAAGTTCCTGTACATCCGCTAGAGGGCAGCGAATCCAAAGGATTCGGTGTTTAGAAGATTAAAAGATTGAATTCCTGGCCATTTTTTCCTTTCAGAGGGCATATTCCTCATTGTTGTAGAATGAGAAAGCTCTGCAAATTAAGCAATGCCATTGTCATTAGTCTTCTTACTGCTCATGTGGAGTGAAAGCATGTCATTTCATCATTTGCCATTATTTCCTTTACCAGACTTGCCACCTTTGTTCCGGCAAAATACAGGACAGGGCAGGTTAGTTGCGGGGCTTCAACCAACCAAGTGACTTCAACCAAAATATTGCATGATATTGCAGCCTAACAGGATGGTCCCTCTGAAGCACACACACACATACACATGAATTTGTAAATCTGTCTGTTCTTGGCTACCCTGAGCTTAAATACATGACCTTTCAAACACCCTTTCAATCACATGCATTTGAAGAAGGTCCCTAAATTGGCAGAGGGAGGGAGGGGGAGAGAGAGAGAGAGAGAGAGTCAGAAGACATGAAATACAGGACAAAACCGTATCAATACAGGATGTAGCATTTTACATTGAAATATGGGACAATCTTGCATTATACGGGACGGGTGGCAACCCTACCCTTTATTTACCCTTGTAAATATTGTAAACGTTGGTTGTATTTGTTCAAAACCAAACCAAGTAAAAATTCACATTTTAGGAAGAATAGATAATGTTTTTTGAATATTTTAAGAACCAGTATGAACTGGTGGCACTGTGGTCTAAACCAGCGTTTCCCAACCGGTGTTCCGCGGCACACTAGTGTGCCGCGAGACACCGGCTGCTGTGCCGCGGGGAAAGCCGAAGCCCCGCCGGGCCTCCCCAGCGCGGGAAGAAGCTGCACTGGGCACTCTTCACACGCACTCCGCCACGCGTGTACGGTGCACCCCTCATCTGAGGCGAGGGAAGAGTCCAAAAGGGGAATTTCGAAGCGGGGCGCGAATGGAGAAGTGGGGCGGAGGCTGCTCCAGGAGAGTGGGCAGCGGGTGGGGGCGCGCAGGCGGCAGCCTCTCCCCTCCTCGCGAGCCGGGTCTGCCGGAGACCCAGAGGGAAAGGGGTCGCTGCCTCGCACGCGCCCGCCGCCACGAGTGCGCGCGCGCCGACGGCGGGGCTTCTTTGCCGTCGCCTCGCTTGCCGTCGCCTCGCTTCAGAAGCGGCGGCCAGCCAAGAGCGTTAATTTGCGCTGGCGGTCCTTGGGGCAGAACTAAGAAACGGGAGGGAAGGAGAGAAGCTTCGAAAGCGCCGCCAAGTTCCCACCCCGGCTTCTCCTTGTCGTTTATTTATCTCCTCGCGCGCGACGGCGCTTCTCCCTCCCTCAGTCGTCGTGGGGGGGGGCCCTCTGCGGCCCCCTCCCTCCCCCTGGTCCTGCACCCTCACGGCTTGTTGTTCGGGATGCGTCTGCAGCAGCAGGGGGAGGCGGGGCCGAAAGACGACACTGGCCAATCAGGAGCTCCACTTCCCCGATTGACTAAAGGCAGCCTTTTCCACCCGGAGCGCCCGTCTCGTCTAGCAGCTGAGGCGGCGAAGGCGAGAGCGGCCGGGAGGGGAGGGGGCACGTCTCTGCCCCGCCGGGCCTCCCCAGCGCGGGAAGAAGCCGCACTGGGCCTCGGAGGCCCGAAAAAAAAATGTGCCGGCCCCCCCCCGGAGAAAAAGCCGCGCGCTGTGGGTGCTGTGCCGCGAGATTTTTTTCCCAAGACAGGTGTTCCGTTGCCTAAATTAGGTTGGGAAACACTGGTCTAAACCACAGAGCCTAGGGCTTGCTGATCAGCAGGTCATCAGTTCGAATCCCCGCGACAGGGTGAGCTCCTGTTGCTTGGTCCCTGCTCCTGCCAACCTAGCAGTTCAAAAGCACGTCAAGTGCAAGTAGATAAATAGGTACCGCTCCGGAGGGAAGGTAAACGGCGTTTCTGTGCGCTGCTCTGGTTTGGCCAGAAGCGGCTTTGTCATGTTGGGCACATGACCCAGAAAAACAAACGTTGGCTCCCTCGGCCAGTAAAGCGAGATGAGCGCCGCAACCCCAGAGTCGTTCACAACTGGACTTAACTGTCAGGGTTCCTTTACTTTTTTATGATCAAATACATAGCCTAGCGAGTAAATCCAGCAGAGATGAAATAGATAAAAGAGTTTTTAATAGATAACAAATTGGATGATTGAAAAGATGTGGATTATGTGTAGTAGAAAAGCAAAGGAAACAGGAAAAGGGTAGAAGGGAAGTCAAATAGTATATGCAGTGCTTTTTTTTTTTGCTTCAAATTTTTTTTGGGGGGTATTTTCATTTTGATTCAAGAAAATCACCATTTTATAGTTCAAATCGGGGAAAATAATAATAATAATAATAATAATTATTATTATTATTATTATTTATACCCCAACCACTCAGGGAGTCTCAGAAAACTTCCCTATATAGGGCTGCCTTCAGATGCCTTCTAAAAGTCAGATAGTTGTCTACAGTGGTCCCTCAACTTACGAAGTACTCAACATCCGAATTTTTCAATTTACGAATGAAAAAAGTGGCCGCACGCCTACGAATTTTTCGACATCCGAATGGAAATCGTTGCTGGTTTTAGATGCGGTTTCCTCGACTTATGAATTTTAGATGCGTTTTTTTCGACTTATGAATTTTTCCGAATATTTTTTCTTCCAATGCATTCCTATGGGAAATCGCTTTTTTTGACTTACAAACTTTTCGACCTAAGAGTGTCCATTCGGAACGGATTAAATTCGTAAGTCGAGGGACCACTGTATTTCCATGACATCCGATGGGAGGGCGTTCCACAGGGTGGGCGCCACTACCGATAAGGCCCTCTGCCTGGTTCCCTGTAACCTCACCTCTCACAGTGAGGGAACCGCCAGAAGGCCCTCAGAGCTGGACCTCAGTGTCCGGGCAGAACGCTGGGGGTAGAGATGCTCCTTCAGGTATACCTGGCTGAGGCCGTTTAGGGCTTTAAAGGTCAGCACCAACACTTTGAATTGTGCTCGGAAACATACTGGGAGCCAATGTAGGTCTTTCACTTCACATGCAATCCAGTTCTTTCCATTTTCTGTGAAATCCTAACATGTCAAGAGATTTTGAGATATGCTATGTTGTTCATTGAACAAGATCATTGGGGAATTTGACAAAGAAAGGGCTTTATCTCTTTTGTCCCCCCTCCACAGCCATCTGTCATGGATGCTTTAGCTGAGTTTCCTGCATTGCGGGCGAGTTGGACTAGATGACCCTTGGGGTCCCTTCCAACTCTACAATTCTATGAATCTACGATTCCAGTCTACTTTCTCCAGCAATTGTGACAGCTTTATAGTACCACCTGCAGGCCAGTGCTCAGCCTGGATGAAAGCCCTCTCTGCTAGAAGACTAGGCTGGCCTTAGATGTACATTTCACTGATAACCAAGAGTACATGCATCCCCAAAACCAACCGTTCTTCAGTCCTTTTGCTTTACTTTGCATTGCCTCTGTATTTGTCTTAATTTTACAGCTCCCAAATGGCATCATTTTGAAACCCCAGAGCTTTTCCCACAACAACTGATGTTCTAGTTGCTTTGAATATTAGATAACATGGCATTAAGAACTGTAGTTAGTTAATTACTTGAAAAACACAAAAGCAGCAGAGCTGCAGCCAACATACAGTTACTTCCTTTTGGTAAACGTCTCTGTGTGTTTCCTTTTAAGTGGCAAGAAGCTACATTTGTCAGGAAGTGACTCAGCAGTTGAAATTAGTGCTCCATAGCTGGCCCCCAGCATCAGACACAATGTCTGAAAAATGATATAAACTAATATTTATTTAATGCTAGTAAGGGTAGCCAGTAAAGGATCAGTAATGGCAGGACGTGATCATGCCCAGATCAAGGCAAGTGATAGTCCCACTCTATTCAGACCACACCTGGAATACTGTGTCCAGTTCTGGGCACCACAGTTTATAAAGGATATTGACAAGCTGGGACGTGCGCAAAGGACGACGACCAAGATGATAAAGGATCTGGAAACCAAGCCTTATGAAGAATGGTTGCAGGAGTTGGGTACATTTAGCCTGGATAAGAGGAGACTGAGAGCAGATATGATTTGTTCAGTCGTTCAGTCGTGTCCGACTCTTTGTGGCCCCATGGACCAGAGCACGCCAGGCACGCCTATCCTTCACTGCCTCTCGCAGTTTGGCCAAACTCATGTTAGTAGCTTCGAGAACACTGTCCAACCACCTCATCTTCTGTCATCCCATTCTCCTTGTGCCCTCCATCTTTCCCAACATCAGGGTCTTTTCTAGGGAGTCTTCTCTTCTCATGAGGTGGCCAAAGTACTGGAGCCTCAACTTCAGGATCTGTCCTTCTAGTGAGCATTCAGGGCTGATTTCTTTAAGAATGGATAGGTTTGATCTTCTTGCAGTCCATGGGACTCTCAAGAGTCTCCTCCAGCACCATAATTCAAAAGCATCAATTCTTCGGCGATCAGCCTTCTTTATGGTCCAGCTCTCACTTCTGTACATTACTACTGGGAAAACCATAGCTTTAACTATACGGACCTTTGTCGGCAAGGTGATGTCTTTGCTTTTTAAGATGCTGTCTAGGCTTGTCATTGCTTTTCTCCCAAGAAGCAGGCCTCTTCTAATTTCGTGACTGCTGTCACCATCTGAAGTGATCATAGAACCCAAGAAAGTGATATGATACCAATCTTCAAATATCTAAAAGGGTACGACATAGAAGATGGAACAAGTTTGCTTTCTCCTGCTCCCGAGTATAGGACTCGAACCAATGGATTCAAGTTACAAGAAAGGAGATTTTCATTAAACACCAGGAAGATCATTCTGAGGGTGAGAGCTCTTTGAATGGATTCCCTTGGGAGGTTGTTAACTCTCATTCCTTGGAGATTTTTAAGCAGAGGTTGGCTGGCCATCTGTCATGGATGACCTGGTTGAGATTCTTCCATTGCAGGGGGTTGGACTTGATGACCCTGGGGGTCCCTTCCAGCTCCACAATTCTATGATTCTATGCAGGCTGAACACCGGCCATGTAGGATGTCAAACTCCTGTCAAGACACAGTATGTGCGTTGTGGGCTTTGTTCCTCCTGGTAGGCCACAAGTCGTGCGGGTCTGATAAGCAGGCATATGTCTTTGTTTTTGTTTCAGTTGAAACATGGTTATTTTTCTAAACGGTAATGAAGAAGGAATAAGATACTCTTGGCACACAAACGTGTATGAAGAACATTTGCTAGGATTGTTTATATCAGCTTCTTCCTGGAGAATATGTTGGAGCCCAGATTTCAGCTTGGGAAGGAGAGGAGGATAGCAAAGACGAAAGCACCCAATGTAGATTTTGAGGCAGAAATAACATCGGGGAAAGCAAGCCCTTTTAAATATCCTTAAAAGGAATGAGGTGTGTGTGTGTGTGTGTGTGTGTGAGAGAGAGAGAGAGAGAGAGAGAGAGAGAGAGAGAGAGAGAGAGAGAAAGAAAGAAAGAAAGAAAGAAAGAAAGAAAGAAAGAATTATTCACAAAAAAGAAATTGCAAAGATGTAGTCCACAGCGGGTGGCACTGTGGGTTAAACCACAGAGCCTAGGGCTTGCTGATCAGAAGGTTGGCGGTTCGAATCCCCGCGAAGGGGTGAGCTCCCGTTGCTCGGTCCCAGCTCCTGCCCACCTAGCAGTTCAAAAGCACATCAAAGTGCAAGTAGATAAATAGGTACCGCTCCGGCGGGAAGGTAAACGGCATTTCCGTGCGCTGCTCTGTTTCGCCAGAAGCGGCTTTGTCATGCTGGCCACATGACCCGGAAGCTGTACAGTGGCTCCCTCAGCCAGTAACGCGAGATGAGCGCTGCAACCCCAGAGTCGGGCACGACTGGACCTAATGGTCAGGGGTCCCTTTACCTTTACCTAGTCCACAGGGATATTTAATGTATCCTCCCAAGTCACCCAGCCAGTATACTGTACTTAAGTCACACAACTCCCTTAGCCTAAAGTTCTAAAGGTAGGGAGTATAAGAATCCTGGGAATTATAGGTTACCCCTCATAGAGCTACAGTTCCAAGCATCCTTGGCAACTTACAGTTTCCGAGATTCTTGGGGTGGGGAGGCTTAAAGATAAAAGCACAATAAGGAAGGAGAGGGGACTTCTTGCCACTGCCCATCAACCATTAGCACCAGAGAGTAGACTGAGCGGGTGCACAGGTCTTCCCCACAGAGGTGCCAACTTGAATAAAATATTCAGTTACAAGACGGCACTTGCACACCATTTGAATGGCAACGCCCATCAACTTTGGGGGTCCCCGGCCCAGCGGTGTAGCTGGCCACTCGGGTGCCTGGTACGGGGCATGTCCTGCAGCTGGGTGCGAGGTGAGCCACCCATGGGGGCGGGGCGAGCCTCTTGGACGCTTGGAGCCTCTCCGCTGCCTCCCCCTCAACTGTAGGGCGGCTGAGGTTGAGGCAATAGGCAGATGCAAGTCCCATGCTGCCGTTTGAGGCAGCGTGGAACCTGTAGGTGCCTAAGCCACCATGTCACTCCTAAAAAGTTTTGTGAGTATAATTTTATTTTATTTAAACTCATTTTGTCACCCCCCTCAGTGATGTCACCCAGGCCCCCTGCACCCCCCTTCCTCTGCCACTGTCCTGGCCCTCTCAAATATTTTATTGGGTCCCCCTAAAGGACCTCAGCCCATTGGAGTTGGTTCCTATGCCTCCCCGCTATGGTCAGGTCAGGTATATTGCATTTCTATTTAAATGAATGCAATTATTTCTAAATTTGCGTCTGCACATGTACATCAGCATGTGCAAATTTTAGGCTAATGAGTGCCGTATTTTGCCATTTTTGGGTGTGTGTGTGTGTGTGTGTTGCAATTCTTCTTTTTCTGGCGATGTGTCAGCATAGAGAGCTTCTGTCCCAGCCTGACTTGCTGCTATATTAATTACATTTATTTCAGGGCATTTCTTGCTGGCTAGGGCTGATGGGATTTGTAGTCCAAAACATCTGGAGGGTACCGGGTTGGGGGAGAATGTTCTAGAGTACCACATCAGCTGGGTCTGACTCATTACCAAACGTATTATTATTATTATTATTATTATTATTATTATTATTATTATTATTATCATTATTATTAGGGAGCACCCATTGTTGAAGACTTGATGATACATCAGTCGTCACAATTAATATCAAATAAATTGCTCATGTCAGTAGCAGTAGGTCACTCTGTGTTAGATAACTTAAGCAGCTCCAGCTATTTAAAATATCCGAGTTTGTTTAACATATGCCTAATTAAATTTCTAATCATACTTTAAATGCTTAATTCCAACGCAGGTAATGAGGTAAGGAAGCATTTTGAAAGGAAAATAAAGATCAGTGTGATTAAATATAATTCTCCGTGTTGCTAGTTCCAAGTACCCTGTGGCAAGAAGCTGATGAACTCTGATTTATGTGGGTTTTTGTGCCAACGTACCAATGCGGATTCCATTGGAGTTAAATTAGCTGACAGGAGACCACACAATGCATTTATTATCTCCTTTGAAACAATGCTGCCAACAGTTTTTGAAAAGCAGGTTTGGAATGTGTTTTTGCAGGCATTAATTATTTTAATGAGTGATCTAATCGTACTGTTTAGCTTGGGTCAGGCTATGTACGACAACAAGTCCCAGCTCGATAACTCGAGGAACTGGAAGGGTGTGCAGTATGGGGGTTAGAGGGGAGTAGTTTGGGATTAAAGGATATGACGAGGGTCACGCAACATCCTAAGGGTGCAATACCCTCCATCCACGCCAAGAATTCTGTCCTTTCGCTGGCTTTGGAACAGAGCAGCTTTCAGAAATGTCACAAGAGAGAAGCTACAGCTGCAGAGGTTCTCCTGTGCGACTTGGAATTGGCATCTGGACCCTATTGAATAGCTGAAAAGCCTCTAGGGCAGGCATGTCCAACAGGTAGATCACGATCTACTGGTAGAAACAACAACATAACGTGGAGATACCTGCACTGCGTTTTCAGACGGAAAGCGACACATCGTCAGGTGCGTGCGCTCATTGAGGCACACACTCTGCCCAGGGGCAATGAAGAACTGAAATGGCCCTGAATAAGACTTCTTCCTATGTTCTCCAGCTCTTTGAAGCACCTGCATGCTAATATACATTTCCTGAATGCTTGGTTCATATGCTGATAAAGTCCTCCTTTTATATTGGGGATGTGGTTAGGGACTAAAACGGCAGTAGTGCTATATAGCTTGGCAAAGTGAAAAAATAATGCCAATGGCTAATAAACAAGCCCTGTAGTCTAGGGGATTAAAAGAGGGTCAGGCACAAACAGGTTCTCTTCGATAACTCAGGGACCACCACCAAATCTGGCTGGACTCCACACCTTGCCTTTAAATCACTGTTATACTACTTTAACAGCCATGGTTCACCCCACAAGAAACTGTAGTTTATTAAAGGTGCTGGAAAATGTAGGTCTGTGGCAGGTCTCCTAACAACTTTCGGCACCTTTAAACGACCATTCCCATAATTGTACGGTTTGCCTGACGGGCTGAGGTCCAACTCCGAGGGCCTTCTGGCGATTCCCTCACTGCAGGAAGTGAAGATACAGGGAACCAAGCATCGTGCTTTCTCGGTAGTGGCGCCCGCCCTGTGGAACACCCTTCCATCAGATAACAAGGAGATAAAGAAATACACAACTTTTTGAAGACGTCTGAAGGCAGCCCTGTATTGGGAATTTTTTGTAGCGCCTAGTTAAACTACAGATTCCTCTCCCATAGGAGGCAGTGATGACCACCAGCTTGGATGCCTTTAAAAGAAGATCAGACAAATTCATGGAGGATAAGGCTCTCAAGGGCAACTAGCCATACGCTGTCTCCAAAGCCAGAGGCAGTGTGACTCTGAATCCCGGCTGCTGAGATCTGCAGGAGCGAGAGTGCTCTTGTGCTAAGATCCTGCTTGCAGATTTGCCATCTGGCTGTCCGCTGTGAGAACAGGATGCTGAACTAGATGGGCCAATGGCCTGATCCACTAGGCTGTTCCTGTCAAAAAACATTTGCTTTAAAATGTGCATTTGGTATTGGTACCTGTTGCACAGAGCTCCCAATTGTCCAAAACTCTTTGTAGCAGATAGCCATATAGGCAGATTTCTGGTTTGTAGGTGAATAGAAAGTTAGGGTTGTCTTTTAAAAAATGGTTAGCACAAATTGCTGTCATTCTCCGGGTTTCAGCTCCCTCCTCCACGTTTAGGTTTTAACCACTTTTCTTGGGTAGAATGAACTGCAGCTACTGCAGGCAACACAAACTGAGGCTTCCATTGCAGTTAGAAAGATCAGACTGTTAAAACAGCTTGGCCTTTTGCAAATGTAAAGAAATGCAATTTTTAAAAAAATGTCGTGACAATTTAGGTAACTATTTTGATGCATTTAAGATTTGTTAACTATTTTGCCTTTCTTCTGAAGATGGGAGCAGCTTTTGAAGTTCAAATATATCTTTTTGCTGCGTGCAACATGTGAAGAGCTTTGCTGTGTCGATCTAATTGTTTATATACGCTTATCTGAGCTCTGGAAGACAACATTCAAGGGGCTGTGACTTTTTGGAATTTTTCCATCTAGGAAAGGAAATATAAAACTCCTGAGTACTCATTTCCTTTGGAAATCTGAATCAGGGCTTGTTCGTAATTTTGAACGAATGGGTGGTTTCAAATTATATATTCCGGGAATAGTGTGCATCTTGTTGCCATCTGAGAAATAATAGACAAAGTCCACCTACCCACCCAGTTTTGTTTATAACGATAACCTATTAGTTAATAAGATTTAACATCTCAAAATTAAGGGGTGCACAAAATAAATGCCCATTGTGTAAATGTAAAGGTAAAGGACCCCTGACTGTTAGGTCCAATTGCTGATGACTCTGGGGTTGCGGTGCTCCTCTCGCTTTACTGGCCGAGGGAGCCGGCGTACAGCATAACTAAGCCGCTTCTGGCAAACCAGAGCAGCGCATGGAAACGCCGTTTACCTTCCTGCCAGAGGAAGGTATTATTTATCTATTTATCTATTTGCACTTTGATGTGCTTTCAAACTGCTAGGTTGGCAGGAGCAGGGACCGAGCAACGGGAGCTCACCCTGCTATGGGGATTCGAACCGCCAACTTTCCGATCGGCAAGCCCTAGGCTCAGTGGTTTAGACCACAGCACCACCCGCGTCCCATTGTGTACTCATGTCCCATTGTGTACTTGCGTCCCATTGTGTACTCGTGGGTTTAACCACAGAGCCTAGGGCTTGCTGATCAGAAGGTCGGCAGTTTGAATCCCTGCGACGGGGTGTGCTCCCGTTGCTCTGTCCCAGCTCCTGCCTACCTAGCAGTGGTCAGGGGTCCCTTTACCTTTACCTTTTGAAAGACTTTGGTGCAGGGTGGCTTTGATTTAAATCGATTTAAATCACAATTTAAATCACAATTTAAAATTATTATTTTTTAAATCATTTATTTTTATCCAACCTGAGGCAAATTAATACTTTTTTAAGAGTGTGGAAGGTTGTATGTAACAAGCAACATTGCCTGTGACATTGATAGGCAAAACTATACCACTTTGCACTTGGAAAAGGGATTTGGGGCTGTTTTTTACAGCAAAAGCTGCTCAGGTGTGTTCCTTGTGGATAACAATACCCCTAACATACCACTTTAAACTCTCTTTAAAACTGTATCTCCTGACATTAATAGCTCCATAGCCTGTAATGGTGCCATTTGTGAACTTTTCTTCTTCTTCTTCTTTGCTTTTTAATGAGAAATTTCTACAAAAATTGTTTATCTCCATGGTTATCAGTACGCTGAAAAACGAAGTCTAGATCTGCACCGTGTATCTCTCAATAATCGTTGCTTTTTTAGTGGCACAAAAACAGGAAAAAGAGTTAATGGATTAACAATAGATAAAGAGGGGGGAAATGGTGCAAACGCATTTGATATTGTGCGCCATCATTTGAAATAGACTGCTGGGTGGCTGGTCTTGAGGAATTCAATCGCTAACTTTAATGAGAATATTAAGTAACAGCACTATGCAAGATGGGTGAACTGAGGTAAAATTAAATTTGACATCGCCAATGGACGTAGTTCAGAGCTGTGCCCCTGTCTGGACGGGTAGCCTGGTACAATCGAGGTTGGATTGCTGCAATGCGTTATATGTGGGGCTGCCTTTGAAGATGGTTCAGAAAGTGGTGCAGAAGACAGTGGCCAGATTGTTGACTGGGGCAGGAACATACTGAACTTATCTGAACATATTGCCCCAATTCTGGTACAACTCAATGCAAAGTGCTGGTTTTGAGTTATAAGGGCTTATGCAGCTCAGGACCCCAATATCTTAAGGGCCATCTCTCCCCATATGAACCAACCCAGGACCTGTAGTCAGGCTTTTCTCCATGTGCTTCCTTCACAGCAGGTCCAGTGGGTGGGAACACAAGAACGAGTCTATTCAATAGCAGCTCCCTGCTTGTGGGATGTTTCTCCCGCGGAGGTTTGCGTGGTGCTCTTTTTATTTATTTTTCTAAGCACTGGGCAAAAAATATTCATTTTTTACCTACATTTCTAGCCTTTAATTTCTAATGGTTTTAAGTCCTCATGGCTTCTTTTGGCAGGACAGGATCTGTAAGACCCATCTTGACATTTTTATAGATGTGTTTTTGAGGGTTTTTAAAATTAGTTTTGAGGTTGCACTCGGTTTTAGTATTTTGTTAGAAAAGCAACTAATGACATTGAAGTTTCAACATGGCAGATTGGATTTAAAGTGCTTCCAAACTGTTGGCTCCTAGCACTACTCAGCCATAGATCTTCTCTTGAAAGCTACATTTAGAACTGCAATTACATTTCTAGACTTTGGGGTGGGTTATAACACTTTTTATGAGTCTACATCCTTCTTCTTGAGTATACACCCTAGGCCGATACTTATTGAGGTTATCAGCCTTTTTTGCCTAAAATTATTGTTGCGCCTTGCCTGGAGTACTATTGTTCAAGAGATGAGTAGGGGAGAGGGGGCAGCATATGTTCAGGCAATGGAGGAGGAGAGCAAGGTGCAGGGAGATGCCCTTTCGGTGCTTACAGACAGGTAAAACTTTGGGGTCCAGCTGGTTTTGGTTAGGAGGAGGGTTGCTGGATACATTTAAGGCTATCACTTTTACTGAACCGCTCTCTACACATCAGAATTTAGGAGACTGCAGAAATGAATGGTGACACTGTTGGTTGTTAATCCTTTGTGTTAAATTACAATTTATTTACTTTGTGCAAAGGAACTCAATGGGAACCAGGGAAAATGAAACCTCATCCTGTCTTCATCGGCCTGCCACATTCTGCGAGAATGTTACAGAATGGAATGTGCAGTATGTTCCCTCCTAGATTTTCCATCCATCCAGCTATCCACCTAACCTGTAACCCCCATCCATTTATTCACCAAACATAACGTCTCGACTGTTTCCCAACGAACGTTTCCAAGGCAGCATACAGTAAAGATGTCAGAAAACAGAATCCTAGCAGAGATAGATATCAACTGCACACATGGCAATTTAAAAACAAGCAGTAAAAAGACCTAATTACACAAATTTGGTATGCATTATAAAACGGCTAAGGGCATGTACACACTGTGGGATAATGTGCTTTCGAAACTGGACGCAGGCACCTTACTGGGGTGGGGTACACAGGAATCGTCCCCATGCCCTCCCTGTCCCACACTGGTTGTCCATATAGAAGAAGAAGAATTTGGATTTGATATCCCGCTTTATCACTACCCGAAGAAGTCTCAAAGCGGCTAACATTCTCCTTTCCCTTCCTCCCCTACAACAAACACTCTGTGAGGTGAGTGAGGCTGAGAGACTTCAGAGAAGTGTGACTAGCCCAAGGTCACCCAGCAGCTGCATGTGGAGGAGCGGGGATGCGAACTCGGTTCACCAGATTACGAGTCTACCACTCTTAACCACTACACCATGCTGACTCTGCTAGAAGGGTATTCTTCTGGAAGAATTCTGCTGGTATTCTGCTGGAAGGGTTGCAATCCGTTTTGTGCTGAGATTCCTGCCATTCTCCAAAGGAGGACTGTCCTAGACACTGTGCCTTTCAAATTCAGCCTGTGGTGTTCTTAGGTCTGCAACTGCTGTTCCTGAGCTTTCTCCTCTGGTCTTTTGGAGCCTATCTGGATATTGTTGGGACAAGTTACAAAGGCAAGAACCTGATGGTTTGAGTACTTCCTAACTCCTTTCTCTCAGCTTCCCTTTCTCCAATATCGTCTCCATGGAAGGTAGCCAGCGGGTTATCAGCATACCAATCCACGATCAGTAGCCTTGGATCTGAAGGGGTTAGGTCAAGAATGGAAAAAGACTTATCCAGGTCCATCTCCTCCTGTCTCTTACTCCTCTGGGTGTGTGTGTGTGGCAGGAATCATTCTGTGCGCTGTGCCTTTCACAGCCACCTTGGTGTCTTCTGAGGTCAGAATTATGCCTGCGATATGGGAAGCAGTACAGTAACTTAGCTACCTCTGTATACTGACATGCAGCCCCTGTTTAGCAGGATAATAATGCACCGGTTTCCAGCCCTTCTCTTTTGAAAGAGAGTTTGCTGTGGCACTCCGTTGCAGAAGTGCTAAACGAAAGGGATTCAAATCCCCATGTCTGCAGTGATTTTGTATTATGAGATTATACTAACCGATAGTTGAAAATGCTTGATTACTGGTCAGTGCCTTATTTCACTTAGTGTAACACTATACATTGGAAGCGCTTGCACAGCGTGTTTAAAATTAGCACCGCTGCTGCTGCCAACTCATTTGAGCAAGCGCTGTTATCAACGAGCTTCTTTCTCTGAATATAAGCTACAAGCTCCTAGTAGAAAGAAGTGGTTCAAGGGCTGTGTAGCTTTTCGTCCCGGGGATTCGTAAATGCTTGGAGCATCATGATTATTATCATTACTTGGCGTGTTAAAATTAAACTAATCTTAAAAGGCTCACAGCAACAAACAACAATATAGGCTTGCTATGGCCATCTGTGTTATCCATACTTACTCTGTGGTTTAACCTAAGCCAAGGGCTTGCCGATCAGAAGGTCAGCGGTTCGAATCACCGCAACGAGGTGAGCTCCCATTCTTTGGTCCCTGCTCCTGCCAACCTAGCAGTTCAAAAGCATGTCAAAGTGCAAGTAGATAAATAGGTACTGCTCCGGCGGAAAGGTAAATGGCGTTTCCGTGTGCTGCTCTGGTTTGCCAGAAGCAGCTTAGTCATGCTGGCCACATGACCTGGAAGCTGTATGCTGGCTCCCTCGGCCAATAAAGCGAGATGAGCGCCGCAACCCCAGAGTCGGTCACGACTGGACCTAATGGTCAGGGGTCCCTTTACCTTTACCTATGGCCATCTGTGTTATCCATACTTACTGAAGGATTCAAAAGGGAATTATCGAGTGGGGTGCTCCCTGTTCAGAATTCCAGCCTCTCTATTCCCTTTCTCCCTCCTCCTGTTTTCCATCCCTCTTAGCCCAAAAACAATGAGTCAGCATTTCATGACCACTGAAGATGCTCATTCCTGATGGGGCTGCTTTAGTTTAGGCCAGAGTCCCTTCCTCCCCCCCTTTTAAAATGCTACTTTTCAACCATTGGTGTTCTTCCAAGCCTGGTGATACCTCCCACTTGTGTATTGGCTGTGCCGTTTTGGCTACAAAAGCAATGGCATTCTTCCCCTGAAGACTGGAAAGAGCATTTACAAGTACTGGTCGGAAGCCATAAATTCTGCATTCCAGGTGATAAGCAAGAAGTCTGTGGGATGGGAGCAGAGTGGAGCCTACCAGTTACCGAAAATAGAAATGCAAAAGAGAGAGAGAGAGAGAGAGAGAGAGAGAGAGAGAGAGAGAGAGAGAGCTGCATTTCGACTTCAACAGCCTAGCCTAATTTCTCCTTAGCTTAGAAGTGGTTGACTGCAGTTCACGGTTAAAAAGAGACTTGAACCACGGTCCTAGGTTCAGACAACATGCTAAGCCAAACCTCGCTTAGCTGCCACACTAACCTAAAAAGCCTGGGAGGGAGCAAAACAGCTGCGATCTCTTCTTCAGAAGGTAGCACATACCAGTATATGCTAAGACCCAGTTTTGTTTTGTGTGGATGTGGGCAATGATAGCTATTAACCAAGTTGCCCTAGTGCATGTGGTAAACGGGGGAAATCCATTCCTGTGATTTTTTTTTCTTTAAAAATGTTTAGGGGTACTCTCATTTTGACTCAAGAAAATCACCATTTTATAGTTCAAATCGGGGAAAATAAATACAGCAAATGGACAAAAGTACAAAGATTCACAAAATGTTTCGGGGTATGCGTACCTCTGCGTTCCCCTAGGAAAAAAAGCACTGCAGACAGATAATGAAGAGAATTTTAACACTCTCTTGCTGTCAAACATATGGCTAAAACTCTCCTTATCATTTACCCCTTGTGTGTGCTAAAGCTCCTCAAAATTAGCATGCTGCTGCTGCTGTCAAAGATAGAGATCTCTACCTTTTCCCTAGAATGTGGGAGGGCTGCAGTATTACTTGTCTCAAATTTTCCAGGTACAAGAAGACTATTAATCTCAAGGAAGCCGGCTCTGTAACAATCCCTTGTTTTGACAAATGAAGAACAAGGATGGTTCTCCTTAGTTTAAGCCTTTTTATTATACTTTTTCTGTATGGGTAGAATAGATCAGAAAGGTCAAAAGTAAGTAAGGATGGATTAATAGGCACAAGAGAAGGATAATGATTTTTCTTGGCCTCTATTCCGTCCTGTACAAGAACCAAACTATTCAGGTTGAGCTCTTTAACCCCAAGGTAGATTTGGCAACACTGATGCAACCTCTTGGGCTTACCTCTCCAAGTGGTAAGGCTTTTGTTCACATCCAGTAAATTTCTAGATTCATGATCTAGATCCGTTACCTGGATCAGCTCTATCATGGACATAAAGTTCGTTCTCAGTGCGGAAGCATCTAATTGTAGAGATCCCGGGTCCATAATTGTTATTTCAAAGGGTTACAAGCAAGTAGCTTTATAACATTTTAATTTATTTCAAAAGTATTGCAAGTTATGAAAGAGGAAAATTATTATTATTATTATTATTATTATTATTATTATTCATGTCATTTCTATACTACTTTATATTTTTAAGGGGGAGGGGAATCTCAAAGCTGTTTACAACCTACATGAAAACAGCAGATAAAACAATTCAGAATAAAACATTACTGAAGATATATAAAGTATACATTTAAATACAATTAACATTCATTCAAACATAATTAACAGGAAACTAAAATATTATCCTAAATGTTTTTGTTTTTTTGTTTTTTTTAAACACTACAGAGGAGGTCAACTGCAGAATTCACGTTTGGGAGAGCAAAGTTAACAAAAAAATTATCTTAAACATTTTTTTAAAGAGCTTTACTAAGTGAAGTCAAATATAAAAGGCACATTTGAAACAGCATAACTAGCAAAAGAATAAAATGCACTTGTGAAACACAACCACACACATTCAAAATATTGAAATGGGCTGTGTAAGGTCTTGGATAGGAACTTCTGAAACTTCTTCCCAAAGCAGGATTTGAACATCCGAGCAACTTGCTGCTCTTTTAGACCCAAGTATGTGTGGGTGGCGCTGTGGTCTAAACCACTGAGCCTCTTGGGCTTGCCAATCAGAATGTCGGCAGTTTGAATCCCCACAACGGGGTGAGCTCCTGTTGTTCGGTCCCAGCTCCTGCCGACCTAGCAGTTCAAAAGCACGTCAAAAGTGCAAGTAGATAAATAGGTACCGCTGCTGCAGGAAGGTAAACAGTGTTTCCATGTGCTGCTCTGGCTCGCCAAAAGCGGCTTAGACATGCTGGCCACATGACCCGGAAGCTGTACGCCGGCTCCCTCGGCCAGTAAAGCGAGATGAGCGCCGCAACCCTGGAGTCGTCCGCGACTGGACCAAACGGTCAGGGGTCCCTTTACCCTTTATCTTTATGCCACTCTGGTGACCTCTGCCTGGGGTTATCTCCTTGCCTGTTGCTGCTACCATGCTGTATTTGATGTTAACAGGCATTAGTGACCATCTACATATAAACATGGTTGATGTATGCTTAGAAGCCTGGCAATGCCCTTGTTTATGTTTCTTTTAATATTATTTTTATTGGTTTTCCAAATTATTACAGATCAGACCAGATACAGGTAGGTAGCCGTGTTGGTTTGCCGTAGTCGAGACAAAATAAAAAATAGAAAAAATCCTTCCAGTAGCACCTTAGAGACCAGCTAAGTTTGTTATTGGTATGAGCTTTCATGTGCATGCACACTTCTTCAGATACCAAATTACGGTACTTCAGATCAGACCAAATTACTTTAATACACTTTATTAGAAAAAAACAGGTTTCCTGCTCCTGTTGCAAACATATGTCCATCACTTCCTCCTGAACTGAACTGAACAAAGGAATATAGCAATTAACTCTACCTACACACCAGGTCTGAGAACAACGTTTATGAAGGATTTGAAATGGATTTTATATTTACGATAAATAACAGAGGTGCTGTATGTAAGGAAGGAATAAAGGTCAGCTGTGAGTATGGACTACAGTCAAACCTCGGTAGTTGAACGTAATCCATTCCAGAAGACCGTTTGACTTCCGAAACGTTCGACAATTGGGGCACAGCTTCTGACTGGTTGCAAGCAGGGCCGGCACGTCCATCTAGGCGAACTAGGCAACTGCCTAGAGCGCCAAAATGGAGGGGGCGCTGGCCAGCCTGCCCCCCGCCACCGCCCCAGCCAGCGGCAGAGCAAGCAAACCGCGGCGGCGAGGGGCGCCCGGCAGGGCAGGGGGCGGGGCACCGCTCCGCAACGTGTGTCATACGTAATGACGTCACGTGGCCCGCCCCCTCGCCTAGGGCGCCAAAATTGCCAGCACAGGTCCTGGTTGCAAGTGCTTCTTGCACTCAAGCGGAAGCTGTGTCGGACATTTGGGTTCTGAAAAATGTTTGAAAACCGGAGCATTTACTTCCGTGTTTTCAGCGTTTGGGAGTCGAAATATTTGAAAATGGAGCTGTTCGAGAACCAAGGTTTGACTGTAACATCAAGAGAAGGATTAAGTGGATATTAACGAAGAGATGAAGTGGCTCAATCAATCAACTTTATTTCAGCTTTAAGCTCATAACACAAGACAACACAAGAACAGCAGTTGCACTCACACAGTTGAATTTAAAATTATTGGCAATAAAATTAGTGGTAATCAAGACTTAATAAGTATACAAGATAGTGTAAATATTAATTCCAAACAATTTCAATTTCCAAGATGAAGTGGCTACAGGAGGAACTGTTTGCGTTTGAGTTTGTGAGCATTGAAGACCATAAGCAGCAGAAATGGCAGTGGCAGCAGCAACGAAGGCAGAAAAGAGCGGTGGCCAAAAAAACAGGGCTCTTGCTAGCCTCCCAGCGGCCCCCCATTCCAAATCTCAAATGTCAATGACTCAAACAAGCGTACTAATCTAAGCATGTACCCCCATCTACAAGTATCATGAAGGCCGTATTTGTTCCCCATCTAACAAGATCCACATACACATATAGATACCCACCCTCTCGTTCCCTTTCACTTACTCTCAATTTTGAAGATGGTCAGGTGAGGTCTGCAGTGAAAAGCACCCATAGCATTTCCGGCACAATTCATCCAGAGACCCTGGAAGACCCACGTCGCTGTGATCACAGACGAAGCCCTGCTGGTCACTTTCCATTCGTTTGAGACCGTGGCTGCAATAATCGCTCCTATTCCACAAAAACAAAGGGCGAATGCTATAATCTGTACTCCGGACATGTTCCCAGGGTGAAATCTCCAGCGGCTTGTTATGTCACAATGGGAAGAGGAGCACACTTTTCGCTGTCTAGTACAACATTAGCAAATTACACAAGGGAACAAGTGTCAATCAGATGCAAAAAATAATAAAAAAAAAATTCTTCATGTCTGGCTAGCATCTGAAATCGTGAGCTTCATGCTTTTGCGTGAAGAAAGGGTGCACCGTATTGGCTTAGCAATATTTAGCAACGGCGACAGATAGCAGTATTGACGTTATTAATTTGCAATTCCAGGAACACTATTTTTTGAATATATATATATATATATATATTTCTCTTCTGGCATTCTGTCATATAAGTTAATGCTTAATTTTTAGTTAATCTCAAACGCAAAACAGCTCATTCCTAAAAAAAGAAGAAAATAAAGTGCAGAGTCCAAGTTGCACAGTAGCACTTGACAATTATTTTAGCAAAAGTTCGTGAAAGAAACTCAGGCGTGCTTCAAGACTGGCTCCCTTCCCCAAAGTCCCCCCTCCCCCGTCTTTAAAGGAATTGCAGAATTAAAATGAGTCCCGTCTTTAGCATATACACATCACAGTATTTGAAGGTACTCACCTTGCCTATTGATTTATTTTACAGATGTATTGTGGCATCATCCAGATGTGAGTTATGCCAGGAACTCGTGGAATGACCAGGGCAAAGTGGTAGTTCTCTGCCGGCTTTCCATCTGTAAAATATGAGTATTATGGACCCACCTGACAGACTGCTAGAATTATAAAGCTGAGTTATAAAGCTTCCTCCTCCTTAATCTCAGTGTAAATAGATATTTGCCCCATGTGATAAGCAAATCTTGAGATTTTGCTGATGTCACCATCCATTTCCCCTTGTGCTTCAACATTAGCTCCAGTGATGAAGAATTTTGCCAAAGTACTGTAGTCCTATACCAGACTTCAATTCTCTGCTACTATAAAGAAAGTCTGGGCACATACATACCCTGATAGATGTGTATCACTTTTATTTTGTATTAAGTTCTTTAAAATGGCACATCACTTGATATAGCTTTTCCTTTCTCAGACATCTGCAAAACGTATTCTAATATATATATTGGGCAGTTCATTGCTGTGCCTGTGAAGATCTTATAATCTTGATGTATCGTGTTAAGTATATAGTATTGTGAACTGAAGAAGCTGTTGCGAAACCTGCTTATCATCCAGAGTACAGGTCTTCTGATCTACTGTACTGCTTTCACCGAGGGATGGTGAGGAGGTGTTCGTCTGCGTCCACTACTCACGCATGACCCCTGCCTCTACACATGGCTATGTGAAGAATCCTTTCCTGTGACCGTTCCCATTTCCATGACTTTGCGCTTCTAATAGAGAACTATCTGCAGGAAAATTTGCGTGTTTGCACTGCGCTATGACGTTATTATTATATACATTATTAGAAGAGTTTGGGTTTGATATCCCGCTTTATCATTACCCGAAGGAGTCTCAAAGCGGCTCACATTCTCCTTTCCCTTCCTCCCCCACAACAAACACTCTGTGAGGTGAGTGGGGCTGAGAGACTTCAAAGTGTGACTAGCCCAAGGTCACCCAGCAGCTGCATGTGGAGGAGCGGAGACACGAACCCGGTTCACCAGATTACGAGTCTACCGCTCTTAACCACTTGGCAGAGTTGTGCCGCTGACTGTTTTTCTATAAGTATCTCCAGGCTTTGACATGCACGTTGCACTTTAGTGTGTTTAATCAACTAAAATTGCTCTTTATATTTGCAAGCCGTGTTGGTGTTTTGGTCTTGGTGTAAATCAGTTCATTTTTCTGCTTTGGGCCTAGTATGCAATGAGGTCTTTCAAAAGAGACTCACCCTCAAAGAGACTTGGAAATCTGGGGAGATCTCCTTTGACTATTGCGCCAGTAAGTGTCTCCTACCAAATCCTTCCTCATTTTCTCCAGTCTCAGAAAGACGAGTATTTCTATTTTCAATTTCCTCTATCCAGAGTGAGGGCCTTGCGTTGCCAGGTTTGGTGTTATGTGCTCCGACCGTCTTGTCCCTGTGAGCAACCTGGCTGGCTGAATTGTGCACATGTTGCACTTTCAGAACCATCTTCAAATGTAAAAGGTAAAGGTAAAGGGACCCCTGACCATTTGGTCCAGTCGTGTCCGACTCTGGGGTTGCTGCGATTATCTCGCATTATTGGCCGAGAGCCGGCGTACAGCTTCCAGGTCATGTGGCCAGCATGACAAAGCCGCTTCTGGCGAACCAGAGCAGCGCACGGAAACGCCGTTTACCTTCCCGCCGGAGTGGTTCCTATTTATCTACTTGCACTTTGACATGCTTTCGAACTGCTAGGTGGGCAGGAGCTGGGACCGAGCAACGGGAGCTCACCCCGTCGCAGGGATTTGAACTGCCGACCTTCTGATCAGCAAGCCCTAGGCTCTGTGGTTTAACCCACAGCGCCACCTGGGTCCCTTCTTCAAAGGTAGCCTCATGCAAAACATATTGCAGCAATCTAATTTACAGGTTACCAGTGCATAGGCAGCAGGTTAGGCTGTCCCTTGTCCAGATAGGGGCGTAGCTGGGCCACCAGCCAAAGCTGATGAAAGACATTCCATGCCACTGAGGCCACCTGAAACTCAAGCAACAGTGATGGATCCAGAAATACCCGCAAGCTGCATATCTGCTCCTTCAGAGAGAGTGTAACCCCATCAATAGCAGCCAACCTCCCATCCATCTGGTCCAGGAAACCATCCACTAATGGTGCCTTATCTGAATTGAACAGTTTATTGGCTCTCATCCACTACCTAGTCAAGTCATCCTTCCAGCACATCCATTGCCACACCTGCAAAGGAGAAGTAGAGCTGGGTGTTACTAGCATTTTGCTGACAACATCCTCAGTGTTTGCTTGTAGATGTTATGTGGTCTAAACCACCGAGCATCTTGGGTTTGCTGATCAGAAGGTTGGTGGCTCAAACCCCCGAAATGGAGTGAGCTCCCGTTGCTCTGTCCCAGCTCCTGCCAACCTAGCAATTTGAAAGCACACCAGTGCAAGTAGATAAATAGGTACCGCTGCGGCGGGAAGGTAAACGGCATTTCCGTGTTCCAGAAGCGGTGTTCCGTTGCACCAGAAGCGGTTTAGTCATGCTGGCCACATGACCCAGAAAGCTGTCTGTGGACAAACGCCGGCTCCCCCGGCCTGAAAAGCAAGATGAGCACCGCACCCCATAGTCGCAAAGGCTTAACCGTCCAGGGGTCCTTTACCTTTTTAAAATATCACATGGACCCTGTAGAACTCCACATTGAAGACTCCATTTTAGAAAGATGGTATTATGCACATAATGGCCAATTTTCAAAATTGTAATTTATTCATTCAGCCTTCATTGGCATAATAAAATTCTAATTGACAGTGGGTATCATTTTTCAGAAAGTTATGAAAGTTTTGTTTGAATGTCACGATCAATATATGTATGTCCTGAACTGCTTAGTATAAATCAAGAGAACATAAAAAAAACCTTTTAAATTGTGGTTACAATGCCACAGTGAGCCCTCTTGTTAAGAAAAGCCCTGTGGGACATCATGGGATGTCACTTAGAAAACAGTTGCAGACAATTTTGCAGCGGTACACAAAGTTCTGTTCTCTAGATGCTTCATTTCCAGTAACATGGTGAAATTTCCCATGCCTACTGTATCTTCTAACTTTTGGACCATTTCAGTAATTTTAGATTGCATTGGGAGTAAAGCTGTAGATCAATCGGCCATTACCGGTAGTTTGTACTGCAACTGTTTAATTTGGCCCCCCAAAACTCTCGACATCAGGAAGTCTTCAGCCATTTTGCTGCCCCCCCCCAGCTCTTTCAGGGGCCCAGGGTCTGGGAGAGCACCCTTCTCCCTCTGGAGACCTCTGGAGTACTAAAAGGCTCCTGTGAAGTAAAACAGGACCTTTGATTTTATTATTGGTACCAGACTGTTCCTCGCTGCACTTCCCTCACTCTGAGCTGTCCATATTTTGACAACTGTCAAAAATAGGCTGCTTTATTTGGTACTGATTTCCCTGTTGATCAGAGAACTTCACAGCTATGCTGCCATTTTTATTTTTATTTTGGTGATAAGCCTCACTGCCAACCCTAAAGAGTAACTTTAAACGTAAGAGATCTGCTAAGGCAGGGATGTCCAACAGGTCGATCACGATCTACTGGTAGATCCATGGGAGGTTTTGGTAGATTACGGTCGATCGCTGGGTCCCTTTCCTTAGCGTTGGTAAAATAGAATCCTGCCCCGCCCCCTCACCCTGCCCTCCATTGTTGCGCAATCTGCAGAATGGAAGACGGAGAGTACTCAGTGAGGCTGTTTGTTTCCCCAGTGATCTGTTGGTGAGTGGCAGTACCCCTTTCTCCCTAAAAATGGACAACAGCTTAGCCTTCAACTCCCCAAAACGGGGCTTTCCTCCCCCCCAAAAAAGCTCAACAACTTTGACCTGAACCCCCAAAAAGGTGGTAGATCACTGCCAGTTTTTAATTCTGCGAGTACATCACAGTCTCTTGGGAGTTGGCCACCCCTGTGCTAAGGTGTTGGATCTGCTTGGTTCAATGTGGGCACTCCCTCAGTCTAGCATTTGTTTCAGTCCACACGGTAGGTATTGTGATTTCCATGGTGGCAATAAGGTACACTTTTCCTTAGCACCTGTCATCATCATATTTCATTGTTAAGTCACTTAAATATGCTAGACTTTGTACAGCAGTACTTTAAAGGCAACCCAAGGACGCGTCTGGCTGGCTTAAACCCTGAAAACTATATCCACACAAAGCTTGAGGGCAAAGCTTGAGAATGGTAAAGTTAAGAAGATAGATCCTGATTGAATTGTCTGAATTCTCGACTAAATTGAGGTGGCCCTGATCTAGAAAGGCAATGCTTATATTCTTAAATTCCTCTCGTTTCCTGCCGTTTAAACTACATGTCATGCTAACATTTCCCCCGGAATTATGGAAGTTTGTGTTGTCGCTGCTTAAAAAAATAACCCAAACAGACACAGAGACTGCAGTATTAACCAAAAGACTAGTGAAGAGAAGGGCTTCCTAATCATTTTTCCTCCTGGTCCCCCCCCCCCACTCAAGAAGGCGAAAGATGCAAGTATACGTCTCTTTCCCCCTCTTGGGGTGGGGCATTGGTTGGCAGGGGGAGATGTGATTTGCAGCAAAAGAGATAGAACAGCTGCATAAAGCCATTTCCACTGCTGTACACATGCTGGGGGGGGGCAGGGTACACGCGAATCTGGGACCTGTGAGTTTAGTCCTCATTGATCGCAACCCTTAAAAGTTCTGAAGTAGGAGGAGGAGGAAGTTAATTAATAATTTTAAGTAATTTATTTCAAAGTTAAAAGCTAATGTGTTAATCTATTTGAACCTTCCTTTTGTAATCATGCAGCACTGTAATGGGTGAATAACAACTTTATCCTGGTAGACAAATGGGCCTTTGGATTGTCAGGAGGCTGCCAGGTCAGAGCTTTTTGTAATGATCTCTCTCGTATTACTGCCCAACCCTGTTAGTTTGCATAAACTCCGTAAAAGAAGCAGTAAGATGGACATGTGACGTGGACTTGGGCAGGCGAAGTGAAAGGCTTGTGAACCCTGCAAGAAATGAAACATAATATTCTTCATAATAAGAAAAGAGTATTGGGAAATAATTCATAATGAATTGAAAAATGTGTTTAAAAGTACTTTTCCAAAACAAAAAACCACCAAATAACAAAAACAAAACCATAGAGTCCTTTTTGTTGGGGATAATTCAGACGGAAATTCCCAGGTGTCAGAAAAGGTTATTTATGTATGCCGCTACTGTGATCCATGTTTTGTTAGCCCCAAAATGGAAAACGAGCGAGGTTCCAACCAAATAAGAATGGCAACTTAAGCTGATGGAATATGCGCAGCTTGCAGACTTAGCATATAGAATAAGGGAACAAGAAGAACATACGTTTAAAGAAGATTGGAAAATGTTTATTGAATATGGGGGGGAATTATGTACATTTGAAAACGCTGGCAGTATTAAGATAAATTCAACAGTGTAAATAAGTTTTGATGGCTGTAATAATGGAATACTGAATGGCTTAGTTTATGTAAAATATGCAGGGATTCAGGTTATGCAAAATGAACCATGGAAAGAGAAGAAGGGAAGTCATTGATACTTTAAAGGTAAAGGGACCCCTGACCATTAGGTCCAGTCATGTCCGACTCTGGGGTTGTGGCGCTCATCTCGTGTTACTGGCCGAGGGAGCTGGCGTACAGTTTCCGGGTCATGTGGCCAGCATGACAAAGCCGCTTCTGGCGAACCAGAGCAGCGCACGGAAATGCCGTTTACCTTCCCGCTGGAGAGGTACCTGTTTATCTACTTGCACTTTGACGTGCTTTCAAACTGCTAGGTGGGCAGGAGCAGGGACCGAGCAACAGGAGCTCACCCCGTCACGGGGATTCGAACCGCCGACCTTCTGATCAGCAAGCCCTAGGCTCTGTGGTTTAACCCACAGCGCCACCTGTGTCCCACTGATACTTTAAGGCTGTTTAAATGAATATTCTAAAATGTAAAACAAAATAAAAATTATGGGGTGGGGACAGAGTGGGCATTCACCTGCTTTAGAATCAAACCTGACTCAAGCTGGGGTCTGAGTCTCTAGCTATTGCTCATTTCTAGCTCAGCTTTCATACCCTCTGCTTTTGTCTTCTAACTACCAGCCGGGTGCGGGAAGAGGGCCACCCCTCTGCCCTCTGCAACTTCCTATGTATCATACGACACGGCTGGGAGAGCCAGTGTGGTGTAATGGTCAGAGTGTTGGACTAGGACCTGGGAGAACAGGGTTCGAATCCCCACTCAGCCATGAAACAACCTAGGTGATCTTGGGCCAGTCGCTATCTCTTAGCCTGACCTACCTCACATGGTTGTTGTAAGGATGAAATGAGGAAGAGGAGAACCACGGACACCACCTTGAGATCTTTGGACGATAAAGGTGGTTTTATAAATGAAATAGATAAATTAAATAAAGAAGGTAGATCAGTGGCACTTAGGTAGCAACTAAGGCCACTATCTCACAAAGAAACTTGCCTGAGCTTTTCAGGAGTGAAACAGATTTTAATCCTTGCTGGATCCAGGATCCCAGGAATTAGAAGGGACTCAGGGCGTTGTACACACTAACCCCCTCGCCTCGCCACCCTGCGCTCCAGAGGCTGTGCGCGAACGGGTGAGCGAAAGAGCGAGCGCATAGACGGCAGGCAGGCTGTCTGTCTGGTTGGGCGTGAGGGTCTGGCTGCACAAGGCATGCAAGCTCCGCCCCCAGTCGGTCTCAGACTCCTTATTGGCAGCCGAGCAACGCAGCTGAGGAGCCTCCCTGGCTGGCAGGGAGGGAGAGGAGCTGCTTCCTTTGAAATCTGGGAAATTTAAGGGATATCAACAATCCGGGATAGCAGCGGGAAACGGATTTGGAATAAGGGAGTTTCCTGCAAAAAAAGGGGAGGGTTGACAGCTATGGTTTTACATGCAGGTCTCAGGTTTGGGCTGGAAATGTCTATATCAGGGGTCAGCAACCTTTTTCAGCCATGGGCCGTTCCACCATCCCTCAGACCATGTGGTGGGCCGGACTATATATATATATAGGCATCTCTGGGTTTTTTGTGGGGCATAGGAATTTGTTAAACCCCCCCCCCCATATATATATATATATATATATATATATGGGGGGGGGTTTAACAAATTCCTATGCCCCACAAAAAACCCAGAGATGCCTTTTAAATAAAAGGACACATTTTACTCATGTAAAAACATGCCAATTCCCGACCGTCCGTGGGCCGGATTGAGAAGGTGATTGGGCCGCATCTGGCCCCCGGGCCTTAGGTTGCCTAACCCAGGTCTATATGAAATTCTGGAGAGCTGCTGCCAGTGCAGCTAAATGGACCAGCGATCTGTTTCACTATAAGTAAGAGTCTTATGTGCCAAAACCTTATGAGGTTTCAGATCTGAATTAGTTTTCTAGTCTGTGCCAGGCAGATTTTGGTACCTTCCTCCATTGTTTTAATGCTTCAATAGTTCTTTATCTTTTAAGTTACAAAAGGTGATTGTACTGGGAACTCCTTTGTCAAAACTTCTTTCTCTCCCTAGGTCAGCAGGGAGCCACTGCCACTTGGCCAGTTTTACAAATTAAACATTCCTGCATTGGTAACGATGGAAGCATCTGCAAATCTTTGGATCCAATTTCCCAACTGCTCCAAATGTCACAGCACATTCTTCCTCGCGCACTGAGAACCATCTCCCCGTTTTCTTCATGCGCCAGTTGAATTGGAGCTTTCACATCCTCTGGGAACGAGACCTGTTGTTTTGGACTTCAGACGGCCCTCTTGCCTTTTATGCAACAGTCTAGAAAAGCTGATAGAAATTCACTTTCTTCATAGTATGCCAAAGTACTCCATCTACCTTAGTGGAAGGCAAAAGCGTGTGAGCAAAAATGGTAATGTATCAGTTGAAGAAATATTGCAGTTCTATCTATTCCTGTGTTCGTGAAACCCAGGGGTGGCCTGTGTGGCACCCTCCCCAGATCAGTGTCTCCCAAACTTTGGTCTCCAGCTGTTTTTGGACTACAACTCCCATCATCCCTAGCTAGCATGACCAGTGGTCAGGGATGATGGGAACTGTAGTCCAAAAAAGAGCCGGAGACCTGTTTGAGAAACACTGCTCTAGGTGCTGTTTAATTCTCAGCTTCCATCATCCCTATTAGCCATGCTGGCTGGGCTAATAGGATCTGGATAATACCATGTTGGCTTTCCCTGGTCTAACCATTATACTGCCTGCCTTTCTCTAAATATCTGGTAGCTAGGGGATGGAATTACATGACAGCAAGAAAGCAGTTTAGTTTATATTCACCCCTGTTAAAAATCACACTAGACTCAGCTACATTAGTTAAAAAAAAACAGCATATTGAATGCGTTATAAGCATGCAAAACCTGGAATTACATGACAGCAAGAAAGCAGTTTAGTTTATATTCACCCTTGTTAAAAGTCATACTAGACTCAGCTACATTAGTTAAAAAAACAACCAGCATATTGAATGCGTTATAAGCATGCAACAAAAGGAGGTGCTGTAGAGCAGAAAACTTTTCAATGAGGTTTCACATAGTGTTGTTTTCCCCTTTTTTGTTATAGCGATGTAATTTCTGACTTCTGTGTAGTGTTTTCCCCCCTGTGTGTAGATCCACCCCAGGACTGCCTCTGAATTAGAGTTGTGTTGGCCTAGCTAGACCATCCCTTGGTCCATGAGAAGGTTGAGCAATCCTCCTTTAAAAAAATAATCTGATGTTTTAACTTAATGCACCTAGTGAGGAAGTCTGGTGATACATTTGGACATTTTTGTGGTGCAATTGCGTCCCCCCCATGAGGATGAGCTGTAGCACAGACTTTGAGCAGAGCAGTGAAGAACGGAGACAGAGACTTGTAAGAACTGACTCTAGCATGCCCAATAATTTTGCATTTTTACAAGTTTTGTGTGTTAGAGAGAGAGAGAGCAAGTATTAGAACAATTCCTGGATTAGCCAACCTGTAACATACCCTTTCATAGTTAACATCTTTCATTTTAATACTCAAAATAATTAAGAGGTGGCATACGAGAAGATTTAGAGGGTCCTACGAGATTAAGATCAAAAATCTCAAAGAGGTGATTTTAAAAAGATGGCTGAAGTGTAGGCACATTGTGAAGGTATTGTTTTCTGCAGAATAATAATCTCAACGATCCAGTGCCAACTTAATTGCTTTCCTTTGGGTTTTCCTTCCTGATATAATCATACTTGAACTGTTATGAAGCCATCCACTGAACATCAAAAAAGATGTGTGCTTCTAAGGATTAATATTGGTTACCTTCGGTTCTGCTCAGATCAACCTTTCATTTTGGATTCCTCAGAAGTGCGGCAGGCCACACAGTAACAGGAGGTTACACTATTTGATAACTTCACGTGAACCATTTACCTGAATGATACTGGGGCACTTCCAGGCTGTCGCTGTTTTCGGTTGAGATTCAGTCACATCCTGCCAAATTCAGGCTGTGAAATCATAGTAGATTGGGAGGTCTTGCACAGCAAACCTGCTTCCTCAAAAGAGCAGACTCGAGAAACGATGGAGTGCATCTCTGGAGGTGAAGTCAAACAGCTGTGTTAGCAGTGACCTCCCTTGGGCACAAGCCTGGGCATTGTGTATGGAGGTCCTGGGCTGCCCAGATGAGAAGACCCCCTTTTGGCCTCACTGATGTGGTCCAAAGGAAAGCAGAACATGTTTGGCACCAGTGCGGCTGGAGTTGCTGGCAGGAGATCTACAAGATGCCACCCAACTGCCTTAGGGACTCCTCTCTGGATTTGTGTAGGGTTTACTCTTTAGCTTTTTCTTCTCCCAAAGATGTCCCATGAGGCAGCAGAGGTTTAGGGTCAGAGTTATATGGAACAACTGATTGGTTCATAATTGGGAAAGGAGTACGACAAGGCTGTATATTGTCTCCCTGCTTATTTAACTCATATGCAGAATTCATCATGCGAAAGGCTGGACTGGATGAATCCCAAGCCGGAATTAAGATTGCCGGAAGAAATATCAACAACCTCAAATATGCAGATGACACAACTTTGATGGCAGAAAGGGAGGAGAAATTAAAGAACCTCTTAATGAGGGTGAAAGACAAGAGCGCAAAATATGGGCTGAAGCTCAACATAAAAAAAACTTAAGATCATGGCCACTGGTCCTATCACCTCCTGGCAGATAGAAGGGGAAGAAATGGAGGCAGTGAGAGATTTTACTTTCTTGGGCTCCATGATCACTGCAGATGGCGACAGCAGTCACGAAATTAAAAGACGCCTGCTTCTTGGGAGAAAAACGATGACAAACCTAGACAGCATCTTAAAAAGCAGAGACATCACCTTGCTGACAAAGGTCCGTATAGTTAAAGCTATGGTTTTCCCAGTAGTGATGTATGGAAGTGAGAGCTGGACCATAAAGAAGGCTGATTGCTGAAGAATTGATGCATTTGAATTATGGTGCTGGAGGAGACTCTTGAGAGTCCCATGACTGCAAGAAGATCAAACCTATCCATTCTTAAAGAAATCAGCCTGGAGTGCTCACTGGAAGGACAGATCCTGAAGCTGAGGCTCCAATACTTTGGCCACCTCATGAGAAGAGAAGACTCCCTGGAAAAGACCCTGATGTTGGGAAAGATGGAGGGCACAAGGAGAAGGGGACGACAGAGGACGAGATGGTTGGACAGTGTTCTCGAAGCTACCAACATGAGTCTGACCAAACTGCGGGAGGCAGTGGAAGACAGGAGTGCCTGGCGTGCTTTGGTCCATGGGGTCACGAAGAGTTGGACACGACTAAACAAGATGGGCTACCTTCCCAGGTTGATGAACCCTCACTTCCCTCTATGGCACGTGCAGAAGCTGCCTTCTTGACCGTTAGACCCACTATTGGTCTCGTCTGCTCAATCCTCCGGAGCCTGTCTTTGCATGCAGGGGAAGTCCCTAACTCACCAAAGGTTTGAGACCCGGCCATCAGCTACCAACACCTGGTTTAGCCGGTCAGTCGAAGCCATTTCCCAGAGTGCAGCCGGTGTCGCATGCTGAGAGCTTCTAGGAGCCACAGGTGAGATCTGAGTGCAGGGTGGGAACCAAAGGTGGACAAACTACCCCAGAAGATGCAACATGTGTTCTCTCACCAGAGTTGCTACCCTTCCCCTAACATCCCATACACTGTAGGACCAATGATATGCCTGTAGTCAGCAACAGGTCAGCCCCCCCCCCAGTAATTAAAGCCATGGGAATGTTCATGACACCATCCCCTTCACTGCAAAAAGCAAAGATTTCCATTCCAATTACAGCAGCTGAAAAGTCGGCACTTTATATCCTAGCAACAAACCGGCAGCCCCAATGGAACTGGAAGCCTCCATAATGTTCTCTAACCTGCTTCTGTTGAGGAAGAGGAAGAGGAAGAGGAAGAGGAAGAAGAATCTTTAATTGCATCAGCCACTAGCCATAGCAATAAAATAAAATAAAATAAAATACTGAAGATAGCAGTAAAAACTAAACTACATTTTGGCGGTTTAGATCAATAATCAAATAATAGATCTTATTCTAATTGCCCCTGCTAAAAAAACCTTGCAGGTTTTGCCGTCACCGGATCATCTTGATTTGCTAAAAGAAAGGACACAATGGTTGAGCAACCTGGCATGGACAGTAATAGAGGGGTAATAACCTCACTCCTCAAATCTTCATAAAGAGTGCAAGCCAGAAGCACCTGAGCCACTGACTCAATACTGTCATCTTCACATGGACATAACTGTTTTTCCAGTGGAATTTTTGAAAATTGACCCTCAAGTCCAGCCGAAGGCAGCATATTCAATCTTGCGAAAGTGAAAGCGTGCCTGTATTTTGTATTATTCTGTCGCTCAATATCATATAGGGGCAGCCTAAGTAAATTATTTGCTTTACTGAAGCCCGGTGTTAGTAACTGTTGGGGTGATAAATCAGAAAAGTAAAGCTTTTGGTTGACAATTTTAGTCCAAGCGCTCTCATGACAATCTTGCGATGCTAAGGGTAGTAGGCCAGTGAGGTTTAAATTTAGGCAAAGCCAATAATTAAATGTCCGACGCCAAATCTGTAATTCGACAGAGGGGAGGTTAGCCTCTAAGCTGTGCTGGTCCCGTGGGTTACCCGAGAGGCAAGGTCCAAGTCCGGTCCGTGGTCAGAGACGCAACGTAGAGGCAGTCCGTAGTTGCTGAAGCTGGGTGCAGGGCAGGGAGTCAGGTGAAGTCAGGAACAGGTTTGCAAGCAGGGAACAAGGGCAGGTCAGGAGCTCAGGCAGGAAAGCAGGACAGGTTTCAAGCAGGAACACTGGCAGGAACTGGTAACCAACAATGTTGTTCCCGCAACTTGGGGCTGGGGCTGGCTGGCTTTTATCTGCCCCGAAGCATAGGGCAGTCCCGATCCTCTGGTGACTTGCCTCTCCTGGCCTGGAGTGCTCGAGGCGAGCACTCCTCCTGCGGGAACTCAGTTCCCTTCGCCTCTCTGCCCTGAGCCTCTGCAGCTCAGGAGAGGCTGGAGGGTTATCGGACCCAGAGGCAACCTCAGCTTCCCCTGACAGGGCTGGGAGTGGAGCACCTGCAGGCGCTGGGTCCTCCATCCCAGCAGGAGCCAGAGCAGACTCAGCAGATGGCTGCACCTGAGGATCCAGCACAGGTGAGGACCCTTCAGACTAAAGCCCTAGCCCCGGCTCTGCTGATTCTGGAGGCGGGGAATCCTGTGCAGGCTGGGATCCCTCAGGTTCAGCATCTGAGTCTGAATCCCAGGCCATCACATAAGCGCAATGAAGCCTTTAATTGGCTGTGACCACCTGTCAACACTTCTCTTATCATCGCCAAATCTGAGCATGGGAGAGAGATTTCCCACGCAATTCGGACTCGAAAACAGTCACGCTTGTAGGCACAAGGTGAGAAATCCAGGCAAAAATGTAATCTCTTTTAAGGCACGAGGGTAGCAGAGTCAAAAGTTCACACAAAAGTTTGGCACACAGTAGGAGAGCCTACAGCTTGGGACTCACCAAACTGAACCGAAGCCACCAGCCGTCATCTGTGTCACAGGCAGGCAGCACATGGGCGTAGCCAGGATTTATTGGGGGCGGGCAGGACACGCACCTGTCCTGTTCCAGAACCGAGCTACCTGCCATGCGATAGGTCAGTTTGCAGAAGCCATGCCTATCACTCAGTTGGGTTGCCAGTTGCATCGTTAGAATGCTCCACAACATCATCCAAGTGACCTCAGCGAGCATTTCAATTTCACATATTCTGATTATTTCTACTTTTAGTTAAGTATTTTTATTTATTTACTTGATTTGGGGGGGGGGGACGACAGCTGCCCCCTGCCCCGCCTACACCCATAAAGGTACCCCGTTCATTAGGTCCAGTCGTGTCCGACTCTGGGGTTGCGGCGCTCATCTCGCATTACTGGCCGTGGGAGCCGACGTACAGCTTCTGGGTCATGTGGCCAGCATGACAAAGCCGCTTCTGGCGAACCAGAGCAGTGCATGGAAACGCCGTTTACCTTCCCGCCGGAGCGGTACCTATTTATCTACTTGCACTTTGACGTGCTTTCGAACTGCTAGGTGGGCAGGAGCTGGGACCGAACAATGGGAGCTCACCCCGTCGCAGGGATTCGAACCGCTGGCCTTCTGATCAGCAAGCCCTAGGCTCTGTGGTTTAACCTACAGCGCCACCTGGCAGCATAAATGGAAAATCTATCATATTTGGTTGGTAGGCTGTGTTTGATTTGACTGGTCATATCAGCAGTGAAAACTGCATTCACTCACAAGCAAACAGCCCATTGCACAGACGTCTTCATTTCATGAATGACATAATCTGAAATTGCTATGTGTTAGCTATCAATGTTGCTGAGTGAAGAGTTTTACTCAGCCATGGTGACGGCAGAGTTTGCATCTTTCGCTCCGTTTAGTTGTGCCCTGCCAAGAATATTCCGACAAAAAGCTATTAAGGATACCGCCTGCGTGTTTTGGGTGGGCCTTCTGACAAAGACTGGCCCTTCCTATAAGGAAATATTAAACCCTTAGGATTAACAACGGCCACAAAAGCAGCCTCTCGAAATACTTAAAAGGCTGGATTCCAGAGCCCAGTGTTTTGCACAATAGAAACTCTGCCAACAGCAAAGGGTATATTGGAGTTTTATAAAAAAAAATTGTAAGAAACTTTACTTACCAAGGGAACAATTCTATGCATGAGAAGCTAGCATAGAGGAAGCCACTGTAAGTTACGCCAGTGTAAAGTACATCACGTGCTGCTCTGCCTGGCAGAGGGAAAACAAAATAGTGGTTTACGCTGGGTTGCCAGGTCACATGACCAAACTGAGCAGGCCTATGGAATATGCAGAAATGGCAAAACTTACCTGAAAAATAAGAAAGCAAGATAAGAAACTTGATAAAAGAATGGAAAAGGTTTGTTGAACATTTACAAATAAATTGCAAACAGATAAAAACATTAGCAGGATTATTGTAATAACTTGCACTTTCATAGGAGTATATATTTAAAGTAGATAATTAAATGAGCAAATTAAATGAATTTGGATATCCAGAAGATACCGGTATTAAAAAATAAATTTAAGGAACCGCAGAAAGAGGGCAAAGGATGACTTCCGGTCGGCGTGCCGGCGAGGATGGTCGGGGGGACATGTCGCTCCTGACATTCCCTCGTCCGACTGGGAAAAGGGGAGCTCGCGACAGCGCCGCGACCCCCAAAACCCCCGGGAAGGGCGTCCCGGGGTCTAAGGACCCGCAAGGGCTCGGACGCCGGACCTGCCCTCAGGGAGCAAGGCTCCCGAAGCGGGCGGGCGGCGGAGCCCCAGGGTCCGCTTAATCCCCATCGGGCGAAGCTGCTAGACCGTCCCCGCGGAGCGCGCCGATTCCTCCAAATTTGATTTCGGAACCGTGAGTAAAAAGGGAAGGGAATTTGGACTTAATTTGGACAGGTGTGGGAAGAAAACACGGAGGTCCCTTCCCCGCCACTGCCACAAATATGGAGGTCGATCCCAGCAGTTGGGAGGAAATATAAACAGGAGACATTGTTGCGGAAGCGAAAGCTAAGACTCTAACGGGGGGGAAACTTTTGTTACAAGTTTTTAAAGAGCCCCTCTCCCAAAACCCCGAGAGAAACCTGGCTAAAGAAGATAACTTTTGTGGAATTTATGTGACTTTCGAAAAATTTGTGGAATTCATGTGACTTTTGAAAAAGCTACCCTGGAGTATGGAGGTGCTGAGAGGAATCAATGAGAGACTGGATGCGTTTAGAGACTTAATCATCAAGCACTTCCGGAGGGGCAGCTGTTTACAGGAGTGCATTCCTAAGCGTCAAGTGAAGGGCAGAGAACAGAATGAGAGACATAACAAGCAGAAACCTCTGACCGTGGGAAGAAGGATAAAGAGGAAAAGACCCAGGAAATTTTCTCTACGGCAAAGGACAGTGTCACACAAAAATGGCAAGAGAAATGGAACTGCAGCTATATATGGAAGAAAAGACTGGATGTCAAGCAGGAAATTGCTGGAGAAAGCAGATGAAGTGATGACACATTCCAGAATTGACGGCTCCTGGGTCTGGACCGAGGAAAGACGTGGACAGGGGTGATTGAGAAAAAACTTTTTCTCTTTTAATGCTCTCAGTCCGGTGGATTAGTTAGGCATGTTCAAGGATATGGCACATGTGACGTACAATATGATCTGGAAAATAATTGTGATTTATAGTATGTTGTGGAATTTTAACAATGTAAGGTGAATATTAAGTCAGAGTTTTTTTCTGGGGAAGGGGAGAGGGGGAAGATAGCTATTAGAAAATGAACAGAAGGGTATAATGGCTAAAGCAGAAATAGAAGTGAATAGATAAGATGAAATGAGTACAATGATTAGATTTAGATATTAGATAAATAAGATAAATAAATATGTGTTAATTGATGAGGAAATACCTGAGTAATAAGATTTATTGATGTAACCAATGTAAGGGATCGGGGAAGTCCAAACTAGACCAACATTAGAATCTTAAAAGCTTGACCCAGGGATTGGGACAAGACCAGATAGATAGAAAGGCTGTATAGTTAAACAAAAATGAATTGTATACCTCTGTGAGAGGGGGGGGGATGAACTGTAAAGAGGCTCCTCCTAGTGAGAGGGGGGGAGCCCAAGAAAGTTTAACCAATGCATGTCCTTGAATGTATGTTTTTGAAATAATTTGCAAAAAACCTTAATAAATATTATTTTTTAAAAAAAGAGGGCAAAGGAAGTCATACTTTGAAATGTAAGATTGATTGTAAAACTAATGAAATGTATAAACGTGAAAAGTATAAATAAAAACTTTTTTAAAAAACAAAATCTGAGCAGGCTTAGGATCCAGCCTAGTCGTCCCCCCCCCCCCCGATCCTCAGCTGGCTAAGCAAGTTACGCTGGCATGTCTTTGGCAGAGCCAGGGTTGGGGACTTAACGCCAACTGAGTCTAAGGTCTCCATCTCTGAGGATCTTGCCATTGGACTGCCCTCTAAGTGGCAAATGATTATCAGAGGTTGTGTGCATTTTGTGTTCATAGCCTTCACACTGGCTGCCTTGGGGAGGGGGGTTATTGTGCCCCTGTAATGCCCTTGTGAGTGGACTATGATTACATCTATATGCAGCCGCTGGGAGAGATCATCAGGGGGTTTGGGCTGGGTGTTCATCAGTATGCGGATGATACCCAGCTCTACCTCTCTTTCAAATCAGAACCAGTGAAGGCGGTGAAGGTCCTGTGTGAGTGTCTGGAGGCGGTTGGAGGATGGATGGCGGCTAACAGATTGAGGTTGAATCCTGACGAGACAGAAGTACTGTTTTTGGGGGACAGGAGGCGGGTGGGTGTGGAGGATTCCGTGGTCCTGAATGGGGTAACTGTGCCCCTGAAGGACCAGGTGCGCAGCCTGGGAGTCATTTTGGACTCACAGCTGTCCATGGAGGCGCAGGTGAATTCTGTGTCCAGGGCGGCTGTCTATCAGCTCCATCTGGTATGCAGGCTGAGACCCTACCTGCTTGCAGACTGTCTTGCCAGAGTGGTGCATGCTCTAGTTATCTCCCGCTTGTACTACTGCAATGCGCTCTACGTATGGCTACCTTTGAAGGTGACCCGGAAACTGCAATTAATCCAGAATGTAGCAGCTAGACTGGTGACTGGGAGTGGCTGCCGGGACCACATAACACCGGTCCTGAGAGACCTACATTGGCTCCCAGTACGTTTCCAAGCACAATTCAAAGTGTTGGTGCTGACCTTTAAAGCCCTAAATATCCTCGGTCCTGTATACCTGAAGGAGCGTCTCCACCCCCACCGTTCAGCCCAGACACTGAGATCCAGCACCGAGGGCCTTCTGGCGGTTCCCTCACTGCGAGAAGCAAAGCTACAGGGAACCAGGCAGAGGGCCTTCTCGGTAGTGGCGCCCGCCCTGTGGAACTCCCTCCCATCAGAGGTTAAAGGGATCAACAACTACATGACATTTAGAAAATACCTGAAGGCAGCCCTGTTTAGGGAAGTTTTTAATCTGTGATGTGTTAATGTATTTTAATGTCTGCTGGAAGCCGCCCAGAGTGGCTGGGGAGACCCAGCCAGAAGGGCGGGGTACAAATAATAAATTCTTCTTCTTTTTCTTCTTCTTCTTCTTCTTCTTCTTCTTCTTCTTCTTCTTCTTCTTCTCCTCTCCTGTTTCCTTTACAGATTATGGCAAGCAATAGACTGCATTCTGGAGGAAGAAGGAAAATAGACAGTTTTGGCAACTGCTGGGTGTCTCCCATGGCTGTTCTTTATTGCGGGCAGCAACTTCCAGTTTTTCCTCTGCCTGAGAAGAGACAGAGGTAACTAGGATGCACTATGTGGTCTTCAGTTTGCAGGGGAACAGCTTTGTCCTGCTACATCTAGCACGGCAAAAAACAACAACAAAAAAGTCTGACCCAAATGCTGTTTGTATCTGCAGGGGCTTTCAATTACTCCAGAGGTTGTGTACTGTGCAAGTTGCACCAAGAGCTTCCTGCAAGGAAACCAGTGATACAAGATCAACTATAATTCATGGTAGGTCTGTTTCGATTTTGGGCACTGGGTGGTGCTGTTGTGTTGTAAGCAGCACTACAGCGACACCTACTGATGGAGAACATGCATTACAAAGCAGCTGCCACATACCAAACAGAAGCAACTCACACCTAATACAGGAAGGATTTATTTGAAAAAAAGTATGTACTCTTGCTCATCCACATTTGAGTTGCTTCAAGCATTACTGTAACTTTACTGAACAAAACTGCGCAATCTTCTATTTGCTTTGAAACTCCCCGTTCCTTTCTATTCTAGTCCTCATTTCTTATACAAAAACATTCTGCTCCAAAAGTAACAAATACACATTTTTTTAAAGAACGTATCGCTATATTGGGTGATTGTAAATTCATAAATTGTGTGTATCATTACCTACAAGTAACACTTTAGGCCAAGGTACAGCGCGGGTGGCGCTGTGCGTTAAACCACAGAGCCTAGGGCTTGCCGATCAGAAGGTCGGCGGTTCGATTCCCCGCGACGGGGTGAGCTCCCTTTGCTTGGCCCCTGCTCCTGCCAACCTAGCAGTTCGAAAGCATGTCAAAGTGCAAGTAGATCAATAGGTACCGCTGCAGCAGGAAGGTAAACGGCGTTTCCGTGCGCTGCTCTGGTTCGCCAGAAGCGGCTTAGTCATGCTGGCCACATGACCCGGAAGCTGTATGCCAGCTCCCTTGGCCAGTAAAGCGAGATGAGCGCCGCAACCCCAGAGTCGTTCGCGACTGGACCTAATGGTCAGGGGTCCCTTTACCTTTACCTTACTTGCCAGATATTGTAAGGATCCGTGTTAAGTGCTCAGACTATTGCTAAATCATGCAGATTCTTATGAAAAACACTGGCTGCAAAGTCGAGATGTGCAATTATGTACGTGTTGGAAAGGAGCCAAAATAACGGGATTTCTTTGACCTTTCTTTATAACCCCCAAGAGTTGATGGTCGCAGCGGCTCTGGGGTAATGCTAGGAAGCTGTGCAGTCACCTCTCCACCAGCAGAAAAAAGGTGCTACTGATGAGAGAGGTATAAGGAGGATGGGATTGGGTCAGAGCATCAGAGCCTTTAGATCTACAGGATGGTCAAAAGTCTCAGCTGTACCAGCCCTTGAGCAGCCTCAGCAAAAATGAGCTTCTATACTGCTCCCTCCTGGTGTGTTTGTTAGCTGATACAGGTGTCTGGGGCAGGAATAATAATATTAATAATAATAATAATAATAATAATAATACCATCCTTCATCCAAAGATCACAGGGCTGTTTACAATATAATACAAGGAATGTTTACCTTTCGTCCTACGAACTAAGTAAGTAAGTTTTATTTACGGCCATTGGCCCAACACATAAAAACACAATTCCAAAACAACATATAATATTTATAACTTTCGACAGAGGCTGGAACCCTCTGCTCGTTACTGGATAAAAAGCACAGACTGTCCGTCTTTCTATTTTCGCATTGTGGCTCCTGGATTAGCGGGGTTCTCCGGACCATACCAAAGCCCTATTTTTTCCTTCTTTAGAGCTAAGACGCTGTTCAGGTATCTGGCAACAGTGCGTGATCTAGATGGATCTTCGTCATTCAATAGAAATCTCAGTTTGGTTTCATTGGCATCATCCTCGCTTCCCACTAAATATGGAGCAAGAAACTTACTCCTGAGCGAGGAATAAATAGGACAGCTAAGGAGTATGTGGTGCAGCGAATCAGGTGATCCGCAGTTGCAGTCACATAAAAGAGATATCTGTCCATTTGAGAGTCTATTTTCCATTACATTGGAAGGGAAGGCGTTGAATCTTGCCTTTATAAAGGCATATCTGTGGGCTGATACAGAAAGAGAATCCAGATAATGAGGGAGTTTTTACAAGGGTAATAATCCAAGGTTTAAGGGAGAGCAAGTGCCATTACCCAGTGCCATCTTCTGCAGCAAATCTATCTCTTCTAATTTACAAATTACTGTTCTTTTGGCTGAAGCTAAATCCTGCTCCAGTAAATTAGATGGGGAGAGTCCCATAGCCATAATTCTCTGTTGTAATGTCTTTACCCATGTTCGTCCTACGAAGGTGATGGGTGCTTCCTGATGCTCACCATTAAACGGTTCATTATCGGGCAGGACATGCAATCATTTTTAAATTATTAACTAATTTAAATAGCAATTAATCCCAAAGTAGGTTTACGAAACCAACGGCACAACATTAAAATATAAATATGCCCAATTCAAGTTATTTGGAGAAATAACGGCCATGATAGCCCTCTGGGGCCCTTTCCTGCTCCGAGATCAGTACGGCTGCTCTCAGGTTATTTTATGATACGTTTTATAAAAACGATTCTGCTATGAGTTGCGTTGCCATATTTTGCAGAGCAGAAAAGAGGACACAAGGGCCGACTTCTACTTTTAGCTATGGATCGCTATGACGACTCTCATTTTGCATACCCATGAAAACGAAGGCGTGTCCTGAAAAAGGAGTTTCTAATCTACTTCTACCACACAGATAAATTTTATCAGGGAGATGATAGCTTCTGTTTATTTTCTCTCATCCGTGCACCACTCTTGGCAACGATGCTCTTTTTGCCATTGAAAAGTTGCTCAGCTGCCCTTCCTATGTGCTTTGCTCTTGTCTGATTTTGCTCAACCATCTTATGATTCTGCTGACTCATGTGCCTTATGTGGTGTTTTTTTTTTTAAAAAATTGTTTGTTTGCACCACCTGCATCCCTATGCACACACACACACACACACACACACACACACACACACACGCCCTCTGAAAGTCAAATGAAACTCTCCAATAGTTTCTCGGTAGCAGCTGTTCCATCAGGTTTTGCACATACACACACCAGCAACAAAAAAGTGATTAGGCTTTCTTAGAATTGATGCTTTTGAATTATGGTGCTGGAGGAGACTCTTGAGAGTCCCATGGACTGCAAGAAGATCAAACCTATCAATTCTGAAGGAAATCAGCCCGGAGTGCTCACTGGAAGGACAGATCCTGAAGCTGAGGCTCCAAGACTTTGGCCACCTCATGAGAAGAGAAGACTCCCTGGAAAAGACCCTGATGTTGGGAAAGATGGAGGGCACAAGGAGAAGGGGACGACAGAGGACAAGATGATTGGACAGTGTTCTTGAAGCTACCAACATGAGTCTGACCAAACTGCGGGAGGCAGTGGAAGACAGGAGTGCCTGGCGTGCTGTGCTCCATGGGGTCACGAAGAGTCGGACACGACTAAACAACTAAACAACAACATCAACATACCTCACTGCATTTTTAACACTGCTTGCAGTCTGGACGTGCACATCGTTTGCACACTGCCTAAGTTTTGGCTGGATGGAACTGCTGATTTCCCCCCAAAACGGCCTTGAGTTCCCAGATGGAATCTACACACATATAAAAAAACCGCTCTGAAAATGTTTTTTTTTTTTAAAAAGCTTTTTTAAAAATACATTGAATTTTCCATAAGGCTCACCATCTAGTGTCATATAGCACTTAAAACACACTTAAAATGTTTTCATCCAGCCGTACGAACACTGGCTAAAGGGACTTAATATTGCAAGCTGGTCATTTGGATATTGCAAACGGGACCTTGCTAATTGCTGTTGCATCCAGGTAACTGAGCATGACTCCCCATTTGCTTGCACAAAGTTTGCAAGGAGCTTAGATGATGCTGGCTACTTAACCAGCAATCCTTTTCTTTTCTTGATGAGTTGCTCCAAGCATTGCCAAACACTTCCAAGCGCATTTCTCCATTCCAAGTCCCAAATCGCACCGAGTCCAAATTTTGTGTGTGTGTAAAAGCAGCTTCATTGAACCAGAGCGCCAAATAATCCTTTAACAACAGGCACCTGCTTTTTCTGCACCAGAAAGCCCGACTTTGCAACAATCCCTGGCCTGGGGAGAGTCGCAGCCCAGTTCAATTCATGCTTTCTCAGGAGCAAGCTGCCCTCCATCGCTGTGAATCACAATGTAAACCCGAAACCCAGAGGATATACTGTAGATCTATACTGATTAAGGTCAATAACCGGTTGAGAAGGTAGGAAGAAATCAGAGCACATAAAACACGACAGAACACATTGGTAGGGGCAAGAGGAATATAAAATGGAAGAATGGTATAAAGAGGTGTAAAGGTAAAGGGACCCTTGACCATTAGGTCCAGTTGCAGACGACTCTGGGGTTGTGGCGCTTGCTCATCTCGCTTTACTGGCCGAGGGAGCCAGCGTACAGCTTCCGGGTCATGTGGCTAGATTGACTAAGCTGCTTCTGGCGAACTAGAGCAGCGCATGGAAACGCTGTTTACCTTCCCGCCGAAGCGGTACCTATTTATCGACTTGTACTTTGACGTGCTTTCAAACTGCTAGGTTGGCAGGAGCAGGGACCGAGCAATGGGAGCTCACCCTGTCACGGAGATTCGAACCGCTGACCTTTTGATCAGCAAGCCCTAGGCTCTGTGGTTTAACCCACAGCGCCACCCGCGTCCCATATAAAGCTATTACAGTGGACCCTCGCAGGGGCGTTCCGTGCCTCTTGGCTACCTGGGGCGGGAAGCCAAGAGGCACCCCCCGGGGGCGGGGCGTCGCGGCGTGTGCGTGCGTCATGACGTCATGACGCACGCGTAAAGCGCGACGCCCCGCCCCCGGGGATGCCGGGCGCCAACTTCGGGAGCCTCCCGAAGCCGGCACCCGGCATCCCTTGGTGCGTGCGGCGGCTGCTCGTGCACGAGCAGCCGCCCGGCGCACCAAGGGATGCCGGACGGGCGGCGGATTCGGGAGGCTCTGCAGAGTCTCCCGAAGCCGCCGCCTGTCACCCCCCTTGGTGCGCCGGGCGGCACGAGCAGCCACCCGGCGCACCAAGGGGTGCCGGACGGGCGGCGGATTCGGGAGGCTCTGCAGCCCGCAGAGACCCCGAAGCCGCCGCCGGGGCTCCATGGGCGGAGCACAAGTCAGGGCAGGGAGAGGGGCGGGCCAGCGAGGAGGGGTGTCACCCTTCCTCGCTGGCCCGCCCCTTTCCATTCCCCGGCTCTGCAAGCCAGCGGCGGGAAAAGCCGCTGGAAGGGGGGGTGCTATTTTCGGCACTGCCGGGGCGGAGCCACAGGGGCGGCCAGTGAGGGGGGGTGACACCGCTCCTCGCTGGCGCCCCTGCAGGTCCAACCCGGCATTGCCGAAAATAGCCTTAAAAAAAATTTTTTTTAAAAAATTTTTTTAAGCGCCCAAAGTGTCACCCTCCCTCAGGGTGGCACCCGGGGCGGCCCGCCCCCCGCCCCCCATTGCTACGCCCCTGGACCCTCGACTTGCAAATGTAATCTGTTCCGACGGGAGCGTCGGAACTCGAACAAATCGTAAGTTGAGTCCCCATAAGAAAGCATTGGAGAACGCATTCGTAGCTCGAAAAAACCTTCGCAAGTCGAATAAGCCCTATCTAAAGCGGCCGCGGCTTCCAATCGGAAGTCGAAAAAATTCGGAAGTGGCGGACGCATTGATCCCTTGTAACTCGAAAAATACGGAAGTCGGGGCATTCGTAAGTCGAGGGATCACTGTAATGATAAATCAACATGTGCCATTAAGGAAAGACAGGGAATATGCAGGAGAAATGATTTCGAGGAGATATGAAAGGTGTTTGTAGAATTTGTACTGTTAAAACGGAAAGGGCTCAAGCATCACAAAGAGGTGTTGAAATTTTGGGAGATTGAATAGTTACAATGGAATGGTCTCAGGGGTGGGGTGCACATTTTTATTCTTATTTATTTATTATTACTTTGTCAAAATAAAATAATAATAAAACGAAAACAAATACAAAAAAATAACACATTAAGTATACTATTAAAGGTAGAATTAAAAATAATGTGAAACGTGAAAAATATAAAATAATTATTTTAAAATGGTAAAAACAACAATGTAAGGTGTCAATAATGTTAAAATTAAGGAAGGATCCTGCCATGACAAGCTATTGCTGCCGCACAGAAACCCAGAGAGATTTACCCCCCTTTTCTTCCCAACCCTATACTTCATATAACACCAATGTCTCACAACAAATGTAACTGAAGAACCTGAAGAAACAGACAATGCATGTGCTTTTGAAAACGAGGGGAAATTATTGTTTTTTTTAAAGAAGAAAAGGAGTGTGTGGCAGCCCCCAGTATTTAAAGAGCCTCCACCCCTATTACGTCACTAGAAACAGAACATAGACCTATGAAACTAGAACAGAGCAAAAAAATATCAATGTTTGGTCCAGATCCTAGGTACTGCACCCTCACTAAAGGAGGCTGTATGGATGATTCACTAAATGATTGTAGGATGACGTGTGTACCTGAGCTTAAGGCCTCAAATTCTCTTTATCTTATATGCTGCTTTATTACAAAAATGACGACTAGACTACTGATCCTAAACTGAATAGTTAGTTGCCCAACCACCCGTCCCAGAACCCACCGCTCTCAACTGACTCTCAACTGCCTCGCTTTCAAACTCCCTTTCAAATCCTCATCCAATCATCGCCCACCACCAGAATTCCACAATCTCTCTTTCCCCCTCCCTCCTTAACATCCCCATAATATTTCTGATACAATTACCTTAATAACCCTATTACTTTCAATATTTTATACACGCTGCTCCCTGTAACCATACTGTTAGAAGCACTTGAGCTTCCCATTCCTGGTTCCTAGGAAATGGAGGCGAGCAAACTGCAGGTTCTCCATCTCTGTTCTAAAAACCAGGTTTCTTCCCCCAAAATGATCCTGAGAATTGTAGTTTGTTAGGGGTTCTGGGGATTGTAGGTCTGTGAGAGGGAAGCCACAATGGCACGAATCATTTCGGGGGCAGTCATGTGCTTTAAAGGCGCAAATGGGTGCTCTTTAAAACATAGCGTCGTAGAATTGTAGAGTTGGGACCCTGAGGGTCATCTAGTCCAACCCCCCTGCAATGAAGGAATCTCAACTAGATGATCCATGGCCGATGGCCATCTAAGCGCTGCTTAAAAACCTCCAAGGAAGGAGAGTCACTGCTTCAGGCCCTAAAGGCCTCTGGAACAGGAGAAAACAAGCTTGCTCCATCCTCCATGTATTGTATTATTTTATGTACTGTGGTTTGCCGTTGTTTTATTGATTATAGTTTAGAAATTATTTATTGTAATTGTTGAGTGGATTTCTGTTTAACTTTTATATGTTGATATTATTTTATACTGTTCTAATAATTGTTGAATGTTACTTTTTGATGTAGGTTGCTTACCGTATATACTCGAGTATAAGCCGACCCGAATATAAGCCGAGGCACCCAATTTTACCACAAAAAACCTGGGAAAGCTTCATAGGAGCCACTGCCTGCCTCACTTGAGTATAAGCCGAGGGCGGCTTTTTAAGCACAAAAAATGTGCTGAAAAACTAGGCTTATACTCGAGTATATAGGGTATTTTAAAGTTTTGTTTTATTATCACATTTTTGTATTGCATTAGATTGTTATAAGATGTACATTTCTTGTTTCTTCAGCTTGTAAACTGCCTTGAGTATTGTAAGATAGAAAGACAACGGTGTACAAATTAAAAATGATGATGATGCCATGCTACGATTATATCAAGCAGCTAAAGGAACGAAAAGATGCTTCTGAAACATTTGGGAATCACAGGAAAACTCTCCCCACCAGTGGCTTCCAGCAAGAGCTTACATCTTCCTTAGGAGAAAGGCAGGTGAGAACAAGGGGGGAAAGGCTCAGAGTTCAGGTAGGTGCAAATGCCAATTGAGTGCCCTATACTATCGGAATGCTTCCTTCCCGTGTCCCCCATCCTCATGCGCCAGACTGGTGCTAGCATGGATGGGAGCCAGGCGCCTGCTGATTGCTCCGTTTTCTTTGCAGGGAGGGAGCCTTTCCCCAACATATACTTTGTTCTGGCCAAATCCCTGGGGAGACATGATGACCCTCAAGTACTGGGGCAGAGGGAAGGGAAGGGTCCTTGTGAAACACATTTGGGGAGTCTGTGGCTTCCAGCAAGTGCTTTTCAGAAGCATTTCTCCCTCCAACAGGGGAGGCTGAGCATAGCCATCACGGCTAGTTACCTTTGATAGGCCTCTCCTCCATGCAATTGTCTCGCCCTCTTTGAAAGCCATCCCATCCAAGATGCTCTTGTGGTGCATCTGATTCTCCTGTGCTTCCTTGCTCCTGCAAGGAGATGGCTATTGTGAGATCCTTTGGTTAACATCTATCTGGGCTGGAAAATATTAAAGAATCAGAGGACTAGTGAGCTTCCCTTGAAGCACAACTGATCAAAGGCAGGCAGATCTGTTAGCATCTTGATAAAGATTGATTGATTTCAGCAAGGCCTTTGACAAGGTGCCCTGCCCCATGATATTCTTGTAAAGAAGCTGGTAAAATGCAGGCTAGACAATGCTACCATTCAGTGGATTTGTAACTGGCTGACTGACCGAACCCAAAGGGTGCTCATCAATGGCTCCTCTTCATCCTGGAGAGAAGTGACTAGTGGGGTGCCACAGGGTTCTGTCTTGGGCCCAGTCTTATTCAACATCTTTATCAATGACTTGGATGATGGGCTTGAGGGCATCCTGATCAAGTTTGCAGATGGGAGGGGTGGCTAATACCCCAGAGGACAGGATCACACTTCAAAATGACCTTAACAGATTAGAGAATTGGGCCAAAGCAAACAAGATGAATTTTAACAGGGAGAAATGTAAAGTATTACACTTGGGCAAAAAAAAAAAAATGAAAGGCACAAATACAGGATGGGTGAAACCTGGCTTGAGAGCAGTACAAGTGAACAGGATCTAGGAGTCTTGGTAGACCACAAACTTGACATGAGTCAACAGTGTGATGCAGCAGCTAAAAAAGCCAATGCAATTCTGGGCTGCATCAATAGGAGTATAGCATCTAGATCAAGGGAAGTAATAGTACCACTGTATTCCGCTCTGGTCAGACCTCACCTGGAATACTGTGTCCAGTTCTGGGCACCACAGTTCAAGAAGGATACTGACAAGCTGGAACGTGTCCAGAGGAGGGCAACCAAAATGGTCAAAGGCCTGGAAACGATGCCTTATGAGAAACGGCTTAGGGAGCTGGGTATGTTTAGCCTGGAGAAGAGAAGGTTAAGGGGTGATATGATAGCCATGTTCAAATATATAAAAGGATGTCATATAGAGGAGGGAGAAAGGTTGTTTTCTGCTGCTCCAGAGAAGCAGACACGGAGCAATGGATTCAAACTACAAGAAAGAAGATTCCACCTAAACATTAGAAAGAACTGCCTGACAGTAAGAGCTGTTCGACAGTGGAATTTGCTGCCAAGGAGTGTGGTGGAGTCTCTTTCTTTGGAGGTCTTTAAGCAGAGGCTTGACAGCCACCTGTCAGGAATGCTTTGATGGTGTTTCCTGCTTGGCAGGGGGTTGGACTGGATGGCCCTTGTGGTCTCTTCCAACTCTATGATTCTATGATTCTATGACATAGGGTGCTGTCATACCCCACAAGGGTCTCAGAAAAAGCTCCCAAGCTGATGGAGAAGAGAGCAGTTAAACGGTCAGTGGGGCTCCAGGTTGCTGTTTCTGGTTCCCACCACAGCCCTTCCAAGTTGCCAAAGAAATCAACGTCACAACAGTTTTTTCCTCACAGCTCCTCCCCATGATCCCTTGTGGGGTCTTCTCAGACATATGCTGTGCCTGAACCAGCAGATCTCACCAAACCAAGGAATCGAAGCCCAGTCAGAAAAGGAATGTGCGCAGTCATACCAGAAATAAGCAAAATAACTAAACAGGTACTAGAAGTCACCCCAGAACTGGCCCCACTGAACACCTTCCAATATAACAATGCCCACTCACACTAGAAAGAGCTCATAATAACCCACCGACAGCATATGATTCCAAATTTATTATTACGGTCACAGACTAGTACCAACCCACATACAGTATCAAAAAAATAATAAAACACAATAGGGACAATACAGATATAGCAACAATTGAAAATGTATAAAAATTAAAACTTAGTCACTAAAATGTAACCTAGAATTATCATTGAAGGCCTTAATCATTATGATACCGGTAACACCGCTTGTTCCCTAAGTTTTATGGCAATCGAACAGAATTTGGCTACTCTTAACGTGATCTCAGGATCCTTGTCCTCTACCAGGGATTTTAGACATTGAAGTTCGGATTCATTTGGAGATTTTTGCATAGTAGGGGTAATGAATACCGAACGTATCTCCCCATAGAAATGGCAGCGTAACAAGGCATGAGAGACAGTTTCTACCTCCATCAAGCCACAGGGGCAGACTCGTTCCGCATAAGGTTTACCCTCGAATCTGCCCTGCAATAAGGCAGATGGCAGCACGTTGAATCTAGCGAGGGTAAATGACTGTATTTAGGTATTTGTAATTTTGATAAATAATTTGCTGGGGTAGCATATGATTCAATATGGCTGACTTAACCCCACAACCCCGCTCCCCCCCCACAAACAAATCCCACTGCAGCCAGCCAAAGACGATCAAACACACCCTAGGCCACCCCAACCCCAACCTCTCTCACCACCAAGGAAACAAGCGAATAAAAAGAGCACTTCCCCAAGTGACCCCAAGCATACACTAAATAAAAGAACTTAAGCTTTGCCACCCCAGTCCCTCTCTCCCGCCCCCACCGTTCTTTTTTAGTTGAGAGATCCCTGCGATTGCAGGGGTTTTTGGAATCAATGACCCTGGGGATCCCCTTCCAACAGATTCCATGCAACATAAACTTCTGATACATTTAAAGATTTGAGAAGTGAGGTTATTACCCCTCTATTACTGTCCATACCGGGTCGCTCAACCATTGCTACCTTGTCCTTTCTTTGAGCAGATCAAGGTGATCAGGCGACAGCAAAAGCTGCAAGGTTTTTAGCTGGGGGCACTTAAAATAAGATCTTTTATTAGGCAACTTAAGTTGGCAGAATATGCACAGCTTGCAGACTTATCGAGTAAGAGAAGAACATACGTTTAGAGAAGATTGGAAAACGTTTATTGAATATATGGAGAATAACTGTGTACAGCTGAAAACACTAGCAACATTAAGATAAATTCAAAAGTGTAAATAAGTTTTGATGGATGTCATAATAATGGAATACTGAATGGTATAGTTTTTGTAAAATACGCAGGGATTTATGATATGTAAAATGAACCATGGAAAGAGAAGAAAAGAAGTCATTGATATCTTAAGGATGTATAAAGGAGTACTTTAAATTGTAAAACAGAAAATTTAATAAGTATATATTAAATCTATTATTTGATAATTGCTGTAAACCCCCAAAGGTATTGTCTATAGTTGAGTTTTTACCTCTATCTTCCGTACATTTCATTTCATTTCATTGCTATGACTAGTGGCCGGTGCAAAGGAAGACTCTTCCGATTCTGATCCCAGAAGCGGGATCCCCTGCGAGCGATGAGCGGACCGGAAAGGAAACCGATCAGATCTTAGAGCGCGCGCGCCTGCCTGTCTCCTCCCTTCCCCTCCTTTCGGATCGCTGCGCGGCTGCAGCTCCCTCTAGGGCCCTCCGGGCGGCTTGCAGGTCGAGGGTGTCGGGTTTCCCGGAAGCGGCGGCTGCCCTGCCCTGCCCTGCCGGGGGCAGGCTCTTTCCCGGCAAAGCCGCGGCTCCCTGGCCACTGGGCTGCCGGGTCCCGGCCGATCGGCGTTGCCTGCGGTTACTGCGTCGCCTTGCGCTCTTTCCCCGGAGCGCGATGGAGGCGCTGCCTTCCCGGGACGAGAAGCGCAACCCTTTGCGCGGTGCCAACTTCTGCTCGCGGCTTTTCTTCTGGTAGGTCGGCGGCAGGATCCCTTTCGTGTTCCGTTTTCTTATCCCCCCCCCCTTGCTTTCCCTTCTCATCCCAGCAAATTAATTGGTGGGGGTTTTTTTGCATCCCTCGCTTCAGTTGCGGAAGATGAGAACCAACGCCAGTGCATGTACAGAGTGCCGTAATAAAACCCATGCGCTGTTAAGATGCGGGTTGTTTAGAGCGCCATTCTGCCTGCATACCGCTCTGGGATCTTCGGGCGGAGGGCGGGATATAAGTTAGATAAATAGACAAATGGATCTGCCATCGGGCCGCAAATCTTGGGAAAGATTTTTCTTCTCCCCCCCCCCCCTTGCTTCCCCTTCTCATTCCAGAAAATGATCGAGTTGCTCCTCTGCCTTAATTAATTGTTGATTTTATTTTTTGCATCCTCCACCCCCCCCCGCCGTTTCAGTTGCGGAAGATGAGAACCCGTGCTAATGGTACCCCTGGGCATGTGCAGAGTGCCGTAATAAAAACCCACGCGCTGTTAAGATGTGGGATGTTTAGAACGCCATTCCGCCTGTGTACCGTCCCGGGATCCACTGGCGGGATATGAATTAGATAAATAGACAAATGGATCTGCCATGAGGCCGCAAATCTTGGGAAGGATTTGAGTTCTAGTGTCTCTCCTCATCGACATGAAGCAGTGCTTGGGGACACGAGGTGACCAGGGGGTTGTGTTCTCCCCATTGACTTAATCTCTCTCTCTCTCCCCCCCCCCCCGTTTGTGTTTATTCTAGAGTAGCTTGCATTTCAGTATCATAATTCTGGAGCAAAAGGTACTGTGTGTTTAGTAGTAGTATTTGTTTTTCTACAGTGTTTGAAAACCAGTAAGTAGATTGTAGGATTTGTCAAGCTTCTTGTAGACTGAAAAATGATGTGAACGTTAGAGTTGTTCTCTAAACTAAGGCTGCATTCTTAACACCACCTATCTGGAAGTAAAACCCACTGGCTTAAATTGGACATACTTCTGAGTAGACATGGTTAGGCTTGTGCAGTAATTTATTTGCCCAAGTGAACCAGGGTTTGGAACTGGTAAATAGTGCTTAAATGGAAGAGCTCTCTCTCTCTCTCTCTCTCTGTCTAAAAGAAAATGGCTAAGTTTATATTGTTGTACCGCAGCACCAGAGTGGATTTATTTAGAATAAGGATGATTTAGGCAAGACTATAACTTTACATGAAGAAAAGGGGCCACAATCCTGCGTGAAGTTAGGTGCGCTGGAATGTGGGCTAAGTGCCCAGAAATTTCCATAAACAGAGCTGGTAATTACTGGGCAACAGCAGATCTTTTGTGAGATGGAAAGTAAACCTTTCTGATGTTTGGTTGCTGGAGTCACAAATATCCATCAATTGCATTTATTTTTGTAACATGACGTGTCATGTTAAATTTATTGTCCTTGTTTAATTTTATCATCCTTTACTTTAGGTCACATATATTTTCCTCGCTGTTCCTTACCCATTTATAATATAAAATGAATTCATGCACCTCTTTTAAGCACCCTGATTAAAGTAAAAGCAGGCTTTAATCAGGGTGCTTAAAAGCCGCATGAATTCAATTTTATTCGAGAAGTGTAGATTTTAAACATCTCAGGTAACCTTTCATCCCTTATCCTAGAATACTTCTCACTTTAACAAAAATTTCAGCTGCTGTTCGCTCAATTTCTGCCAGGGTTAGCTGACGTTTGAGACACGCACAGTGGAGGAACAATAACTTATATTTTCCCGTAACTATGCAGTGCTCTGTTTTTCTGGATCCTATTTTCGTTGCTAGGCTCCACTCCATCCTTGTAGAGGCAAAGAGAATTGGGGTCCTTGGTTCAAATGTTGCCCCTGCCAATAACTCACTAGGTGACCTTAGACAAGTTGCCTTGTCTTTCTCAGCTTCAGGCCACGTCCACCCTACCCCACCCCTCTGCAGTATCATGTGGACAATAACATTGACCTACCTTATGCGCGTGGCACAGTGGTCTAAACCACAGAGCCTGGGGCTTGCCGATCGGAAGGTCGGCGGTTCGAATCCCCGCGACGGGGTGAGCTCCCGTTGCTTGGTCCCAGCTCCTGCCAACCTAGCAGTTCAAAAGCACATCAAAGTGCAAGTAGATAAATAGGTACCGCTCTGGCGGGAAGGTAAACGGCGTTTCCATGCGCTGCTCTGGTTTGCCAGAAGCGGCTTAGTCATGCTGGCCACATGACCCGGAAGCTGTACGCCGGCTCCCTTTGAGATGAGCACCGCAACCCCAGAGTCGTCCGCGACTGGACCTAATGGTCAGGGGTCCCTTTACCTTTACCTTACGGAGCAAGATTTCAGACAGGCCAAACTGAATGTGATTAGGATCCCCCGTAGCTAATTTTGTACAGTACTGTACTTAAAATTTCATCTGGCCAGCCACAGTGAGAAGAAGGTTGCAGGGCTACATGGGCCTATGGGATGGTTTGAATGGAAGATTTGGGAAGTGGTGCTTTGGGTGAGGGTGTTTAACTGAGGCAAATCATTTCTGCCCCCTCCCCCCAAACCCCACGCTATATTCTGTAGGGTGGAAAGACAGGTACATTTATTGTTCCTGTCTTCCTTTCTGCCCAGCTGGTAGTACCGGTAATTAGTTGTGTGTGTGTGTGTGTGTGTGTGTGTGAGAGAGAGAGAGAGAGAGAGAGAGAGAGAGAGAGACAGACAGTGTTAGAAACTCGGACATATAAGCTAGTTGCCATATGACTCCTTAAACCAGGGTTACAGTCACCGAAACAGAATGCCTAGTTGCCATTTGGGGGCCAGACGGCTCAAAAGTCATATTTTTCAAGACAACTTTTGGGTTCGGATTCATTCTGATTGTGCAGATAAAATACCACAGGCAGAATTCTATAGGATGTGTTGTTGGTGCGTGAAAATGGTCAAGATCCAAGGCTCTCCAGTCATGTACCTCCAGATGGTGATGTCAGGCACCATCCTGGCACCGAGGCATCATAAGTGGTTGCAAGTGGCCGATAGCCAGGTGCAAAATGAGCCTGGTGCCTGGCAAATTTTGAAGGGGGGGCTGTTAGAGAGAGCAGCCTTCTGGGGCTGCTAATAACCAAATTGCAGATCTCCCACCTTGGCAATCATACCCATCCAGGATGGGTATTGCTGTACAACCATATGGGAGTCACCCAGGTGCTGGCCAGAGATGTTTTATGGTCTTTAGGTTCAGAATATGAAGACTGCAATACAGTGGTACCTCAGCTTACAGACGCTTCAGGTTACAGACTCTGCTAACCCAGAAATATTACCTCGGGTTAAGAACTTTGCTTCAGGATGAGAACAGAAATTGGGCAGCGGTGGCGCAGCTTCAGCGGCAGGCCCCATTAGCTAAAGTGGTGCTTCAGGTTAAGAACCTTTTCAGGTTAAGAACGAATTAAGTACGTAACCAGAGGTACCACTGTAGTTTTGACTAAGAATGGAAACATTTGCTGGTTCCCGTAAGCTAAGGAGAAGTGTGATTGTTGCTCACTCCCAACCATCCTGGTCCATGTAAATATGCACGTGCTATTGCTCTAAATGCTTGCTGATGTCTGTTCCGGCAGGCATGTTATCTGGGGAAAGATTATGCAGGAAGGGTTTGTGTGCAAGGTATTTTTGATGTATTGACAGCTAGGGGAAGGTCACAGGGTGGTTTAGGTTCAGACATGGCAGGTCTCCTCCACAGAGCTAACAGCTGAAGGCTGAAACAAATTGTTCCTGTAAATACATTCATCTGAATTTCTTTCTTCCATGCCTATTGCCTTTTTGTATGTATTGATCCAATCTTGTGTCTGAAAATGGGTATCTTATATACATGTGGTTGTTCTGATGTCTTAGAATAATAGAATAGCAGGGTGGATAAAAATCAGTGATTTTTTAAAAAAAATCAAAAAAATCAGATTTTTTTGATTTAAATTGGATTTTTAGAATAAAATGCTTTTGGAGGAAAAATCTTTCCAAATATAGTCTTCTATTTAAGTTACATTGTAGTCCAAAGGCTATTCATCAGGAAATAAGGATTTGTTTTAAGTTTATCAAGTGTGCTAAAACTCAGTCTAAGTTTTTTTTAAAAAATGTTTACCCACATCAGTTAACAAACATGGATGCATATGCTATCATGTTATTGTTTTAGTTAAATAAATTGTTTAAATGGTTATTAAGGAAATGATTATTTTCTCCTTCCAATAAAGTACAGCAGAAAAGTTGTCCAAATATAAACAGTTAAACCTCACCATAATTTCATAATTATCTGTCTATGTATTTCTAGTAGTATAACCAAATCTGTAATTTTTGATATAACTGTAAAAACTACTCTGAAAATTTATTATTCCAAAAATGAAACCTTCATATGGTTGTAAATATTAAGATTATACCAGCAAGAATGAGTCTTTCTGTAAAAAAAAAATTAAATCAAGTCTTACTGACTAGTGATTTAAATCAAGCCTTACTGACTAGTGATTTAAATCAATTTGATTTAAATCAAATCCACCCTGTAGAATAGTATAGTTAGCAGGTACCACAAGGGTCGGGATGCAGGCACGTCAAAGTGCAAGTAGATAAATAGGTACCGCTCCGGTGGGAAGGTAAATGGCGTTTCCGTGCGCTGCTCTGGTTCGCCACATGACCTGGAAGCTGTACGCCGGCTCCCTAGGCCAATAATGTGAGATGAGCACTGCAACCCCAGAGTTGGTCACGACTGGACCTAATGGTCAGGGGTCCCTTTACCTCTTACCACAAGGGTCATTTAGTTGAAGCCCCTGCATTGTAGGAATCTTTTGCCCAATGTGGGATTCAAACCCATGACTCTGAGATTAAGAGTCTCATGCTCTACCAACTGAGCTTTCCTAGTGTCCTCCTTTTTCAATCTATTGCACAGTTTGGGACATTGTCACAGGGATCAGCTTCCCGAAATGTGCACTGGCACATAAAAATACAGTCTTATGTCTGTTTTCATGTATGAGTGAAGGGACACCACCTGTCTGCAGTGAAATTGGTCTGGAAAGTAACCAACACAATGTGAATGGTCTGGGCTAGTGGTACCTAAATTTTTTCGCCATGGACCACTTGGAAATTGCTGATGTCTATAAGATACCCCCTTATGATTTGTCTGCCTGAGGTAATAATTGTAATGTGTGGTACTAGGTGCTGTATGGTTTTTGACTGTATTTCTATTGCTTCTTTTATTTCTTATATTGTATTTTATAGTGCTAGAATTTGCATTCCATAGAATTATTAGGATATTTGATTCACAAACAAGCCATAAGGAGTTGATATGGAATTTAAGAGTAGCTGCTTGCATGTTGGTTGCACAAAAATGGAAATAAATAAAAAAACATAACATAAATGTAGATGACTAGAATGATTTTTCTATGTGGTAAAATATTAATACAGTAAGCCCACAACTTACATACTTGGCAAAAAATTTACAAACGGAAAGTAGCGGGTGTCTGGGGAAAAAAGACTTTGGCAATCCCACCCGCCGTTGAACCCAATATGTTTTGACTATACGTAATTTTGGCTTTAGGCCAGGGTGGATTTAAATCACGATTTAAATCACTAGTCAGTAAGGCTTGATTTAAATTTTTTTTTTACAGAAATACTCATTCTTGCTGGTATAATCTTAATATTTACAACCATATGAAGGTTTCTTTTTTGGAATAATAAATTTTCAGAGTAGTTTTTACAGTTATATCAAAAATTACAGATTTGGTTATACTACTAGAAATACATAGACAGATAATTAGTGAAATTATGGTGAGGTTTAATAAGTTAACTGTTTATATTTGGACAACTTTTCTGTTGTACTTTATTGGAAGGAGAAAAATAATCATTTCCTTAATAACCATTTAAACAATTTATTTAAATAAAACAATAACATGATAGCATATGTATCCATGTTTGTTAACTGATGTGGTTAAACATTTTTTAAAAAAAACTTAGACTGAGTTTTAGCACACTTGATAAACTTAAAACAAATCCTTATTTCTTGATGAATAGCCTTTGGACTTCAATGTAACTTAAATAGAAGACTATATTTAGAAAGATTTTTCCTCCAAAAGCATTTTATTTTAAAAATCCAATTTAAATCAAAAAAATCCGATTTAAATTAAAAAAAAATCCGATTTATTTGATTTTTTTAAAAAAATCATTGATTTTTATCCACCCTGCTTTAGGTGCATATATACTATTACTAGTAATTCAGTTTAAAATTGGTATGATTATTGAATGCAGACATGCCAGCGAACCACCTGAATGGTTCTCGTGGACCACAGTTTGGGACTCCCTGCTCTGCAGGAACTTTTAAGTTCTTGTTTAACGAGAACTTTTAAGTTCTTGTAGCCAGCAGCACAAAACTCCAATGACGCACTGTTAAACCAGCCTGTATAGACAGTAAGCACCATGGAGCATGGCGGGGCTTACTTCGAAGTAAACAGACGGGACTTTGCTCTAGATATGCCGCATTTTGACTTTTTATTTCTCTCTCATTAGTGAGAGAGGAAAGCCAAGACCTTTGAAAATCCTTTGTAGTTCATGGATAATGTTGTGGTGGATCAGCCAAGTCACCCTGCTTCTGAAATGATGCAATCTGGTTGAAATCTTTCTATTTCCTTTAGTTATTTTACCGGCATAAGTAGCTTAAATACTTTCCAATGGCTTTTCTAGTGCAAGGCCCAGGGCTGGTGTATGTTCCGAGCTCTGAGTGACTAACTGCCTGTAAACATTTTGCATCGTATAATAAACAGGCTCTCTGGGGAATCTGCCAAGCGGGAAGATTCAGGGTTCAGAGTTGTGTATACTTTGTATGGAAGCTACTTCAGAATCCCTGATTCTGCGATTGAATGTGTGTTTGCTTTCAGAATTGATTCTTCTTTTAAGATTTGCTTCTGCAGAGAGCTTAGAAATGTTTGGCCTGGATTGGAATTCATGTTTAAGATTTAAGATGGTCGTGACCTTGAAGATGAGATGGCAAACGTTGCTGTATGAGTCATGTACATCGCACCTGTATAGCATTTTTGAATGTTCAAACGGGTTTGACACATCTTATTTAGTTTTTAATTATATTTTGTCTATATAAACATATATTTATAAAATGCAAGAACAGTAAACAATACGTATAACATTCATCCTTCAGCTAACTCTGGCATTTCAGATCACGATGTACTATTTATTGGATTTATATGTTTCGGTTTCTTCCCAGTCCAAAAGGAAATTCAGTGGATTAAGTCTGCCATGCATCCATGAAATTCTCTCCTACTTGACCATCTGACCAAACGGCTATATGGAAAAAAATTTGGGGGGCTGGTGCTGCTGATACAGCCACATACCGTACGCCACATACCATACTTTTCTTTCTATAAGATGCCCCCTTGTATAAGACCCCAGCCCCATTTTAGGGGACTAAATTTTAAGAAAATGAGGTGAGATGGCCCAAAGTTGTTGAGCCTCTCCCCCCACGCAGCTGCGGGCAGAAAACACCCCCTAGATTGGTTCCCACGCGGAGCGGCATCCAGCCATCCGGTTTGCAGGAGTGCAACCTCCCCCGATGCCGCCACGCACGGGAAACGAGGGACGGTGGACCAGCCCATGGCTGAAAAAGGTTGCTGACCCCTGAACTACGTACAGGATATCCAGCAACCACAGGTCAGCGCAATCTGAGACCCGTGGAAAGGTGAAAAATGCCCCATGTGCAGAGCAGCACATAACTCAAGAAAGTTAGTCGAGCCCCACATGATGTGTACTATATTGTCAAGGAATTGAGCAGGGGGAAGACTTTCCAGAAAACACCCTCCCAGTTTAGAAATAAGAACATTGCATTTAAGCTTGAGAGGTGTAAAAAGAGTGCTGTAATAATATTAGTATTAATATTATTATTAATAATAATAATTTTTGTAGTGCTTGGAGAAATCTTTGTAAATATTAAACTTTGGTTCTCCTCCGCATAGCCTTATGGGGGAGTATATCGTGAAGTATTCTGGGGGAAAATGTGTGCCTGGCTCTTTGAAAAGGCCTGTGCCTCTCACGCCTTAATGTCTGTAACCCTGTCTTTGAAGATGTAAGTAATTGCCCTGGTCCGGAGGAAGAGATCTTATCTGCATAACAAGGCAGATTTACTATGCAAAGTGTGAAGTTGAGGCAGCTGGCCTAGAATGTATATTCCGGGTGTAAAAGATCAGTTGATTTACACCACAATTCAGGATGTCTGCTATCCATTGCAAAGGTTTGAGAATTTAAGGAGTTGCCTTGATCTCATGGATGTAAGTATCAACAATCTGCAGCTGGGTGAATTCCCCTGATTGACAGGAGACATCCTCGTGGTCTCTGACCATAGGTGCTTCTTAATTGAAGGCTAGTCCCTATTCGTTAAATCCCGGAACCCCACGCGGGATCCTAAAGGATAAAATGCCAGCGTTTTGAGATGCAAATTGTCAGCTAGTGGCGGGACAGTCACCTAGCTTTCCAGTCAGCATGTGAATGGCAATCCGCATTTTCCATCAAAGACGAAGTGCCATGCTGAGTACTGAATGGCCTTGCCTGAGGGCAGAGTCAGGAGGAAGGGACTTATGATTTCTTGAACTGATTTCTGAAGTTGTGAGTATGTTAGCAAGTTATATTGAACAATGTTTTTATTTTCTGTTTGTAACTCTTTTTAAGAACTGTGCACTGATGTTTTAAGTTGTCTTTCTTTTAATAAACTTTTGGAACATATTTTCTGTGTTGTACTTACATGCCTTTGCTTCAGGGAAGCTGAATCCAGAGTCTAGCCTCTTGGTTCCTACCAGGTATTTTGTGCATTTGGGGGTTTCACGGTAAAGTGAACCTTTAAGGATAACTTGGATGAAACGTAGCAGTTCTCCTCCCGGAGCTTCTACTGAGTTATCCCGTACGGGAGGTGGTGGCAGCTACCTTGTGTGTTTTGTTGGCCAAAAGCTGAAAAGTCTCCTTGCTTTATCTAAGTTCTGCCGGGTTTGGAGAATTAGATAAGTGCAAGAAGGTTACCAATCACTACATGGTGGGCAGCGCTGGGATTTTCGACTTCGCTGATCAAAGGCAAATAAGTTGTATGTGTGCACGTGTTCTTGTAAAGGCTACAAACGTTTTTTAATTGACTAGTGAGTCAGGGATGGCAGGAATTTCAGACCCTGCGGAAACTTTGCAGACTATAGACCAGTGGGAGGAAGGGAACAGTCGAAGCCCCCCTCCCCAAGAGAGACGGTTGCCAGGAAGAGCAGCTTCAGGAGGAGCTACCTCGCCTTTGTTCTCGGACGAGGACTCGGAGGAGGAAGCGGAAGAGGTTCGCCAGCCGAGGGGACCTCCAGTGGATGCTGAGATTCGAATTACTGCGACGTACCCAAGAGGGCATTTTACTGCAACCTCGGAACCAACGGTGCGTTCAAAGCAGACAACTCGTTTGCCGTATCGAGAGTGGGGGTCGGAAGACCTAGGAGAAGCCGTACGGGAGCGACGGCGGCATTTTGCTTCAGCCAGGCCAGCCAGCTTGGAAGAGGACGTTATGTATAAGGAGTTACCGAGACGCTCAAGGGCAGTCCGGGCCATGGCGGTAAGCGAATACAGAGAACAGGGAGGCCAGCCCAAAGAGACTCGGAGGGGAACGGCCCAACGAGGGGATGCGGGTGCGAGGCGCTCTAAGTATCGAGAGATCAGCCCTGAGGGAACTGATGAGGAGGAGGAGCAGTGGGAACCACGGAGGCTACCTCATCTATATGTATCAGAGGAGGCCCCCCTGCCGCGGTCAGAGAACCGGCGGGAATCCAGAGAAGAGCCGGCAGAACGCCGAGAGGGGAGGGCTAAAAATAGATCCCCTGCCCAGGACTATTTCAGTGATGAGGAGCCACGCAGAGGCTCGAGGCGTTCTCGGAGAGAATTCTCACTGGGGAGGGTTAATCTCAAGCTGTTTCCCATTTATAAACCTCCCATGGACGTTTTGAGCTTTTTGACCCTCTTTGAACTGGCTTGCTCCGAGTTAAGAGTCCCAGAGAGATACTACATGTCGGTTTTGAGGGCTCTGGTGTCCGATGATTTGGCGGACCTTATGGGCCACATCCCCACAAGTCAGGCGCGCAACTACCACGCATACAAAACGCTTGTAATTGAGAGATATGGGAAGCACGCGGAGGCGTATCGTAGAGCTTTCCGAAAAGTGGATAAATCAACGTCAGTGGACAATTATCCGCTTTTGGCGGCAAAAGTTGCCCAGAATTTTGACTTTTGGATGACTACTTTGGATGTGGACACTTATGCGAAGGTGAGACAGACTTTGGTCTTAGAACAATTTATGCGTTACTTGCCCCCAGAACTGGCCAGTTTGGTCGCTGACAAAAACCCAACCACTTTTGAGCAAGCAGCTAAATATGCAGAATCTTTTCGGTTAAACCGGCCAAATTTGGGTAACAAAAGCCAGCCTGCCGGAAGTCGTCCTTCGGTCTCGAGTGCGATGGGGAAGGCTGCTTTTAACCCTAAAGGGTCCGAAGTGAAAACTTCTGGGACTAAAGACTCTTTGTCAGGGGGAGGTGATAGGGCAAAACTTACGCCTGCTTCCGGGTTATGTTATTATTGTAAACGGCCGGGACATTTAAAAAATTCCTGTCCGCTCTTAAAGGAGAAGCGAGGACCCCTAATTGCCTCCACCCCGGCAGTGCGTTCCATTCAACCGGCTAAGGAAGATTGGGATGCGGAAATTCAAGCTCAGATGGCTGCAAGGGCCAGTTTAGCTGAGGGGAAGAGTCAGGCCCCTACGCCAAGTATCAGCGCCTTAGAAGCGTCTGGGACTGTTGCAGCAAACCCTAATGGGGAATCTGTGGGCACTGGGACTAAGACTCCAGTAGCCCCTCACATTGAATGGGCCAATGAGGAATTCGTGGCGCCCATCAAAATTAATCACTTAACAGTGAGTTCTTTTCGGGATACCGGGGCAGATATTACGAGTGTGGCAAGAAATCTGGTGCTGCCTGAACAAATCCAGTCAAAACCCTTGAAAGTTACCCCTTATGGGTTGGAGACAATGTATCGATCCACGGCAGTTGTGCCACTGTCCTATCAAGGATACACTGGGGATCATTTTGTTATACTTCATGATCCTGAAGAGTGTAAAACAGCAGCTTTAGTCGGAAACGACTTAGGCTATAAAGTGCGCCAAGTGCAGCTTCTACAGAAATCCGCAGAGGAGAAGCCACAGCCGGTGGCAGTGCAGTTGGAAGAGGAGCCGAGGCCCTCTTGTCAGCCGTTGTCGGTGGAGAATCGTCAGGAGAAGGGGGGGCCAGTCGCTTTGCCCATTGAAACCGCAGCGACGGAATTTGGGACCCCTGCCGTGGTGGAAAATCTACAATTGTTTACAGCGGAGCAGAAGGCTGATTCTTCCTTGCAAGCTTGTCGTGAGGCTGCGATGAACACTCCTCGGGCGGAGAAGCGCGTTGGCTTCCTCTACCAGAAGGAACTCTTGTATCGGCAATTTTGGCCGAAGAAGACCGCAGAAAAGGACTTTGTTTTGCAGCTGGTGGTGCCTACGTCGATGCGTGAGAAGGTATTGGACTTAGCTCACTCTGATGCTTTAGCGGGACATTTTGGGGTAAAGAAAACTTTGGAACGCATTTCTCGTTATTTTTATTGGCCTGATGTCCACCAAAGTGTAAAAATCTATGTGCGTGCCTGTGATGTGTGTCAGAGGGTGGGGAATGATCAGGATGCTAGACCTAATGCATTACAGAGTGTTCCCTTAGAAGCAAATGTCTTGGAAAAATGGGGGGTAGATCTCGTCGGCCCTTTGCAAAAGACCAAGGGGGGGAGAAAATTTATTTGTTTTATCCTTGACTATTCTTCAAGATTTGTGTGGGCTACCCCTCTAGCTAACACCTCTGCCCAAAGCCTTGTAAAAGCGTTGATGCTAGCCTTTTGCACTCTAGGTATGCCCAGAGTTTTGGTGAGTGATTTGGGAACTAATTTCATGGCGGAGCTTACCCAGCAGGTTTTCAAGCTAGCCAAAATTTCCCATCACACCAGCATTGCTTTTCAACATCAGGGGAACGGGGCGGTGGAGAGAGTACAGAAAACCCTTGTACAAATGTTGCGAAAGTATTCCCTGGTAAATGGTCTTCATTGGGATCAGAATTTGCCCCTTATTGTGGCTGCTTACAATGATTCCTATCAGAGAAGTTTGGGCTTTGCCCCAAACCAATTGGTTTTTGGGAAACTTTTGAATACTCCTCTGTCCATGCTCAGGAGGCAGTGGGAGGGGTCCGAGGAGGAGATTAAGTTGCCTTCCGTGTCTGCATATTTTACTAACTTGAGGCAGACTCTGTCTGACATTTGGCAGATTGCCAAGGAAAACCTGGAGGGTGCTCGTAAAGAACAAAAGAAGTTTCATGATGTAAGAGCCTTGGAAAAAAGCTTTGAAGTAGGGGACCGAGTTTTGATTTTGAAACCAACCCGTCCCCATAAGTTGGCTGTGAAATGGGAGGGGCCGGGTATAGTTAAGGCGAAATTGAGTGCTGTGCGTTACCTAGTGGATTGTGTGGAATTACATGGGAAGCCTAGAGAATACCATGCTAATTCTTTGAAAAGATATGTTGATTCTGAGGTGTCTATCCTAGCCCTTTCAGGAGGACAAAGAGAAGCTCCTTCTGAGCCTATTGATCTCCTAGAAGAATACAAAAAGGCAGGAGATATCTCTGATGTTTTGCGCTTGCCTGGTCTTACTGAGCAGCAGGCTAGGGAGCTTTTTGATGCTTTAAAACCTTTTGAGACCACGTTCAGTACCAAACCTGGGAGAACCCACTTGGTGCAACACCCTTTTGACCCTGGTGATGCAGCTTCCATGTCGTCTCAGCCATATAGAGTTAGGGAAGCACCTGCCCAAAACCGTGGAAGCCGAGTTGAAGGAAATGTCGGCCCTGATGTCATTGAGCATAGTAAAAGTGCTGGAGAGGGCCGTCCAGTGATCCCGGTGGAACAACATTGTCCTAGACACCTTGTCCCGTATGTTCCAATCTGTAGAGTGAGCTGCTAAAATTTAAAGGTACTTGGCACTCACAGGTTGGCCGAATCTACCTCATGATGTACATAGGGGTGCTGAAATTTAGGGGACTTCACCCTCTAATTTCACCTTGGACGGGGGGGTGTAGTGCTTGGAGAAATCTTTGTAAATATTAAACTTTGGTTCTCCTCCGCATAGCCTTATGGGGGAGTATATCGTGAAGTATTCTGGGGGAAAATGTGTGCCTGGCTCTTTGAAAAGGCCTGTGCCTCTCACGCCTTAATGTCTGTAACCCTGTCTTTGAAGATGTAAGTAATTGCCCTGGTCCGGAGGAAGAGATCTTATCTGCATAACAAGGCAGATTTACTATGCAAAGTGTGAAGTTGAGGCAGCTGGCCTAGAATGTATATTCCGGGTGTAAAAGATCAGTTGATTTACACCACAATTCAGGATGTCTGCTATCCATTGCAAAGGTTTGAGAATTTAAGGAGTTGCCTTGATCTCATGGATGTAAGTATCAACAATCTGCAGCTGGGTGAATTCCCCTGATTGACAGGAGACATCCTCGTGGTCTCTGACCATAGGTGCTTCTTAATTGAAGGCTAGTCCCTATTCGTTAAATCCCGGAACCCCACGCGGGATCCTAAAGGATAAAATGCCAGCGTTTTGAGATGCAAATTGTCAGCTAGTGGCGGGACAGTCACCTAGCTTTCCAGTCAGCATGTGAATGGCAATCCGCATTTTCCATCAAAGACGAAGTGCCATGCTGAGTACTGAATGGCCTTGCCTGAGGGCAGAGTCAGGAGGAAGGGACTTATGATTTCTTGAACTGATTTCTGAAGTTGTGAGTATGTTAGCAAGTTATATTGAACAATGTTTTTATTTTCTGTTTGTAACTCTTTTTAAGAACTGTGCACTGATGTTTTAAGTTGTCTTTCTTTTAATAAACTTTTGGAACATATTTTCTGTGTTGTACTTACATGCCTTTGCTTCAGGGAAGCTGAATCCAGAGTCTAGCCTCTTGGTTCCTACCAGGTATTTTGTGCATTTGGGGGTTTCACGGTAAAGTGAACCTTTAAGGATAACTTGGATGAAACGTAGCAGTTCTCCTCCCGGAGCTTCTACTGAGTTATCCCGTACGGGAGGTGGTGGCAGCTACCTTGTGTGTTTTGTTGGCCAAAAGCTGAAAAGTCTCCTTGCTTTATCTAAGTTCTGCCGGGTTTGGAGAATTAGATAAGTGCAAGAAGGTTACCAATCACTACAATTTTATTATTTATACCCCGCTCATCCGACTGGGTTGTCCCAGCCACTCTGGGCAGCTTCCAACACATATAAAAACATAAGAAAACTTCAAACATTAAAAGCTTCCCGATTCACGGCTGCTTTCAGATGTCTTCTAAAAGTTGTGTAGTTATTTCTCTCCTTGACATCTGATGGGAGGCTGTTCCACAGGGAGGGTGCCACTGCCGAGAAGGCCCTCCGTACATCTATATAAAACACACCCCCATAGCAGAAACGCACATCCACCCAGCTCTCTTTCTGAATTTCAGATAGTGGGTATTTGTCCCACTAGTAAACTTATAAGAGATATTTTATTTATTGTATTTTTATCTTGTACTGTAAGTCTCAAGGAGTTCAGGGCAGTGTTCACTGGGGTTTGCTGGGCCAGTTTTACCAACATAACGGATCCATATGTGGTGGCGGGACTCAGCATCATCCTGCTTTCTCCAGCAATGCTACCTGTGGGAAGGGCTCTCCGGCTATTGCTTTGGTTTTGCCTTCCCCTCCGGACCATTTAAGAAGAAGGGAAGTCATTGATATCTTAAGGATGTATAAAGAGAGTTCTCAGAGAGAGCTTCCATTGCTGTGGGGGCAACAAAGTCATTTTCCTCTTGGTTTGGGGGAAGGGCTTGGCCACAGCAATTGGATGACCAGCTTGTTGCTGGGCGGAATTGCATGTTGCAAGTTTGATGGACAGCCCAGCGTCCTTAAAATAGAGCTCCACGTGACCCATTGGTCACTCTTGTCTGGAGCTTCGGATCACCCGTCCCCCCCGCCCTGGTATAGGCTTGTGCTTGACCTTGCTGTGCCTGTCATGGGGTCGTCTCCGCTTAAGGTAGAGGCCTAGTAGGAATTTTTCCATTTGGCTGATTGGCTGTGCCACTTGGTTTTCGCCTACTACGTAGCAACTAGTCACAACTTGTAAGGTTGGCGGTTAGGCATTGGTTCTGTGGTATGGGAGGCCGGTGCCCTCCAAGAAGTGATGTCGGCGATGGGAATTCTGTTAAAGGAATCCAGGGGCTCAACATGCTTGTCCGAACCCGGTGGGTTGCAGGGCCACGCAAGAGCCCCTGTGGACCCCTGGGGAGGGGGAGGCTCTGATTTCACCAGCCCCCGTTAACTCTCCCCAGCTAATGGTTTCCTAGCGCTGACAAGTGGTCAGCTCTGTCCCGCTGGACAGCTAGTCTTGCTGACTAGGGTCAGCTCTGTCCCGGTGGACAGCGTGAACCAATGCCTACGCAACCACTCACGTGATTTGTATTTCAATAAAAAGTTGTGGCCAAAAATATGCCTAAAACCCAAACCAAAAATTATGTTTCTCGTGTGAGTTATTGGGGAATGACTGGGTGACCTACACACGCAAATGAGAAAAATTAATAAAAATTATGTAAAATAAATTTAAAAAATGACCCTTGAGAACAGAGAAGCTGGCCACCCACGATGAAGTGAAGTACAAATCGAATAGTACCTAAGTGGGGCAGAAGGAGGAAGACTGCATGTTTGCTAGTCTTTCCTCATTTTGTTTAATAAAGCAGACATTTGTATAGAAGTTTGGAAGTGGATGTTACTGTAAAGTCACCATGTTTATAGGCAGAAGTTTGGATAGTAAAACATTGAAACAACCCTATGTTTCCACAATCTCTCCCTTCACCCATACCCTGTTGAATTGTTTGTTCTAACTCCAGGGAGTTACAGTGTCTGGAAAACAGTTCTCAAGGCTGAATGAGCCTCTAGGCGCCCAGGCAATCTTAATACCCTTTCACGACTGTGCAGCTTATTTTGTATTTCCATCATCCAAGAGTCAAATCCCAAATGATGTCTTTAATTTCTTTATATGAAGTATTTCTTTACTGCCCTGCTTTAGGGCTGTGTTCAGAAGCGTGAATGAAATATTGTGCAGAACTTAAAATAAATACAGGCCCCATTTGCACTATACATTTAAAGCAGTATTATTCTACTTTAAACAGTCATGGCTTCCTCCACAGAATCATGGGAAATTCTCGCAACTCTCAGCACTCCTAACTAAAGTTCCCAGGCTTCTTTGGTGGAAAGCTGTGACTGTTTTAAAGCTGTATAACGCTGCTTTAAATGTAATAGCGCAGACGGGGCCACAATTTTAAATCGGTAAGCATTTTAAAAAGGCAGCACAGAGACAAAATGCCAATAAACCAGAGGAGAATAAATAAAAAACCTCAAGAATTATCTACTATCTAAAATCTGTAGGTGAAGGTCTTCACTTGCAGCAGAAAATCTTGCGAAGTTGACACTGAGATCCAGCGCCGAGGGCCTTCTGGCGGTTCCCTCACTGCGAGAAGCGAAGCTACAGGGAACCAGGCAGAGGGCCTTCTCGGTGGTGGCACCCGCCCTGTGGAACGCCCTCCCATCAGAGGTTAAAGCAATAAACAACCACATGACCTTTAGAAAACACCTGAAGGCAGTCCTGTTCAGGGAGGTTTTTAATCTGTGATATTTTAATGTATCTTTATATTTGTTGGAAGCCGCCCAGAGTGGCTGGGGAGACCCGGCCAGATGGGCGGGGTACAAATAATAAATTATTATTATTATTATTATACCAGATTCACCTCATTGGGGAGGTGATTCCAGAGTCACGGGACCACTTTAGAAAAGGCCCTGCCCTTCGTGGAAGCGTTCTTGGAGCTGGTCTTCTCCAGAGGAGTTTAAGGCACAGACAAGCTAGTATGGGAAGAGGTGCTCCTTTAGCCATTTGGTTCCTAAACTGTTTAGGATTTTAAAGGTAAGCCCTAGCACCTTCAATGGGTTAGCTTTGGAGCAAATAGGGAGCTAATGTAGAGCTTTCAAGATACTTGTGATATGAACTATTTTGTAAGCTGATTTTTATAGGGAAAAAAATTAATTCCAAATGATTGATTTGGAAAGTTGGTTGTGATCTGGTGGTGGTTGGGGCAACAGATGCAATTTTGCTTTGTGAAGTGTTTTTTTTGGGGGGGGGGTCAAGTCCTTTATTTGGAGAAGTTTATTTGGAGTTAAGGAATGGAGTTGGTTTAGAACTAAAATACCCACCGGATGAAGTTAAACAACAGATCAACAGAGCCAGACTGATACCCAGAGAGAACTTGCTGCAAGACAGACCCAAAAAAGAAAATAGCAGAACACCACTGGTAATCACATACAGCTCCCAAGTTAAAACAGTGCAATGCATCATCAGAGATCTACAACCTCTCCTAGACAATGACAGTTCTCTTTCTCAAGCTCTGGGAGGAAGACCTTTCATCGCCTACAGACAGCCACCAATCTTAAACAACTCCTCACCCGCAATAATACTACAACCAGACTTAACACGGACATTGGCACCAGAGCCTGCAATAAACCCAGATGCCAACTTTGCTGCCACATACACCCGGACAATACCATTACTGGCCCCAACAACATCAAATATACCATCTCAGGACTATTTAATTGTTCATCGTCTAACATTGTGTATGCCATCAAATGCCAACAGTGCCCTTCAGCTCTCTATATTGGACAAACAGGCCAAACCCTACGCCAGAGGATAAATGTACACACATCTGACATCAGGAATCACAAGACAGAGAAACCAGTAGGAGAACACTTCAATCTCCCAGGACACTCTATACAAGATCTCAAAGTAGCTGTCTTATTGCAAAGGAATTTCAGAAATAGACTGGAAAAAGAAATTGCTGAATTGCAACTCATTACCAAGCTTAAAACCATGGAGAGACCTGGTCTGAACAAAGACATTGGATTCTTATCTCATTATACATGACAAAGCTATTTTTAACCTTCTCACCCCTTGCTTTTTTCCTGTAAGACTAATTGCAGTCGTTAACAGTCGTCAACAGGTTTACCACAGCTATCAGCCTATCACCCATTCCCACCACCCTTCTGAGTAATACCCCTCCCACTATATATATAGTGAGAGTAATACCCCTCTCACTATATATAAGGGTCTGGTGACTTCTGTTTCAGTGTATCTGAAGGAGTGTGCATGTGCACGAAAGCTCATACCAAGAACAAACTTAGTTGGTCTCTAAGGTGCTACTGGAAGGAATTTTTTTTATTTTTTATTTTGTTTTGTTGTTGCTGCTGCTGCTGGTGTAGTTATGTGTTCTGTTGCTTTGTCTATCTGAGGCTGGCACAACTTCTGACCCACCAAGATGAATATGGTCTGCCTGCCAGATGTTTGTCAGCCCATGCCTCTTCCCACCCAGCCCTTCAGGACTTGGCATGCGGTAAAAACAAGAGGTTTATGAAACACTCAGTAGATTGGCTTGGTAGATCACACGTTTTGCAGGTCTGGTCTAGAAACTCCTTGCCATTTTTTGAAATGTTGCTGGGCATCCTAAACATGCTTCCTTCAAAGGAAGTCCCAGCGAATGAAGCGGGGCTTTACTTCTTGATAGCATGCTTAGGATTACAGCCACTTTACACCTGTCCTTACAATTAGTGGCGTTAGCATCCCTTGGTTACAATGAGACAGGCATGAAGTTAGATCTGAAAAGCATTCCTGTGCATCTTGACCAATGTTTTCCTATTGTGCTGAGCCGCTTTGATGACTTGCCGAAATCTGGCTCCTTGAAAGATGTACTGGGCAGACTTTTCTTATTTGAGGGTTGCTCTCAAAGAGCTTTGTTCCCACTTGTGACCCAACAGGGCTGACACATGATTTCCGTAGGCGGTTGGACTTTGGCAATGTGCAGGTGTCATCCGCTTAGATCTTTACCCGGTCTTTGTCAAGGTATTCTGTGAATTTGTTTACTGGGGCAATACATGGAGATAGTAATCTCTCCATATCTCCCTGGGCTTCCTGATGTAGCACTCAAAATGACTCGTAATGTGAAGGGAGGGAAGAAATGAAGGTGGAGCTGTCTTTCTAGACAACCCATTGTGTACAACATCAGTTGTTGCCAAGGTGTATTTCCCATCATTTCTGGCCTCTGGTTGTGACTAAAATCAGGAACACAAGGTCCCCACCACTGGTGTTACTGGCCACCCTGCTCCTTTTGGAAGAGACTTGCGAGGGAAAAGCACAAGTTCTTGGAAATCTCTAGGAGTGACCTGTAGGTACGTCTCCGTTGACGAACATTTCAGTTTTCGAACGGCGTAAACCCGGAAGTAAATGCTTCGGTTTTCAAACGCACCTCGAAAATCGAACATGCCACACTTCTTCAGCTGAGTACGAGATCCTGAGGCCTAGCTGTCGGCTATTGAGTTTTCAGTTTTTGAACATTTCAGAACTCAAACAGTCTTCCGGAACGGATTACGTTCGAAAACCGAGGTGCCACTGTATAACATAACAAATCAATCCAAACCAAACCTTTGGCCTGCTAGGCCTCCCTGTTTGGCCTGCAAGGTTGTTTCAGCCAAGGCACACATACCTAACGTAATCTGTGGGGGACAGGCATGATGTCAGGTGTGGAACAGGTAAAGGTGAGGCTTGGGCGAATGAAGCTTTGCAGGATCGCCGGTGCTAGTTGGGAACTGCTTCAGGCAAAGTTTCAGTAAGTGTTTGGGAAGCACTGCATACTCTCTTTTGACCAGGCGGTTTGATTTCAAACCATATGGGCAAGCCAGGACACCTGATGTCGGGTGATTGACAGGTGGGTGACCCTGCCCACCTGTCAAGCTTGAACCGCAGGGGGGCTTGGAGATAAGGATCTGACCTCTCCGTGCCAGATCCAGATTCCCCACCTCTGGTTTTTAACGTCACATATAAAATTCTGCTCTTTGGCGTATTTTCAAGCTCCACAGGGCAATCTTTGCATGGTTACTTTGAAATAGTACTTTGTTCTCCAATGCTGTAGATTGGCTACCTAAAAACCTTCATAGCTAAGGTTAACTAAGCAACAGTAAAGGTAAAGTTAAAGGTACCCCTGACCATTAGGTCCAGTTGTGTCCGACTCTGGGGTTGCGGCGCTCATCTCGCTCTATGGACCGAGAGCCGGCGTACAGCTTCCAGGCCATGTGGCCAGCATGACAAAGCCGCTTCTGGCGAACCAGAGCAGCGCACGGAAATGCCGTTTACCTTCCCGCCAGAGTGGTTCCTATTTATCTACTTGCACTTTGACGTGCTTTCGAACTGCTAGGTAGGCAGGAGCTGGGACTGAGCAACGGGAGCTCACCCCGTCGCGGGGATTCGAACCGCCGACCTTCTGATCAGCAAGCCCTAGGCTCTGTGGTTTAACCCACAGCGCCACCTGGGTCCCTAACTAAGCAACAACCTTGCCTTAAACATCTCTCATTTGAAAAGGAAAAAAAAAAGAATCTTTTTTCCACTCCCCCCCCCCCTTTGGGGCCCTCACATCTTTCTCCAGGTGAATGAGGCTGTAGGAAACCTTCCTTTAGTGTAAATATCAACCTGCTTTGTTTCCTTTAGTGTTTTGTGATAAGCACACACAGCTCTGTACAAAGAGCTCCACGTGCTCAACCAGCAGATGTTTGGCTCTGGCTTGGCGAAGTCCCACAAGTTTATGTTTAGCAGGACGAGCCAAGCTGAAAAAAAGCCTGGGGGAGCATTTCTGTTTAAGAGCGGACTCGCTGCCCTGCCTATTTCCCTTTTAAAAAAGTGGTACGTGCATATTTCCCGCCCTCCCTTCTCAGGTGGGCGGGGTTTGCGGCACCAAGCAAGGGCCCCCTGGGCGGGAGCTGCCCACCTGCATAGGCTGCCCCCTTTGGCCCGCCCTCGGCCAGGTGGACAATGGACAGTCGGCTGGGGGTGGGGTCAAGGTGCTTGAAAAGGGGGCTGAGGTCTGCAGCCAGCCCTCTTTTCGTTCTTTTCTTTCTAGGTTCACCCGCCCTCCCTCCCTCAAGTTAATAATAATTATTTCTTCTCTCCATACAGTTCCATCTGAAGGCAGCGGTCATCAAGCTAACAATGCTTTCCTTACAGCCTAACACTTTGCGTTACAGGTCTGCGGGCACTGCTGTGGTCTTATGATGGTTGCCGTATTCGGAACCGGGACGGAATTTCCCTGCATTGGCAGGTTTCGCCCTCCCCACAGCATTTCGTCACAACTTTGGCGGTTTTAGGCCTTGGCGAGGTAGCCTTTAGTCTATCATCTGGTTGGGCGGGATGCTGGCATGCTCCCAGCCCATGCGGCGGCACTTTCAGGGCCCGTTAAAGGGTAAACCGGGAGTTTCTGGCCATAGAGTGGCGGCATGTAGGCCGAACTCCCGGACCGAGGTTAATGGGTGGGCTTGCTGTGTAAGTGTGTGCTTTGCAGTCCCCTCCCACTGCACCTCTTCATCCTGCATATCCTCAGCCACAGGGGCTGAGAGGGTTGCCTGCCAAGGCCTGTGCCAAGTTTCCCACTTCTGAAGTTCAATAAAGTTGTGGCCAATTTAATCCCATACTCTGGTCTCATGTCTCATTCCTGGGGAAAAGGGTGGGCACCACAGACAGGGTTTCGCGTGTGTGTACGCAAACAGTAATGTGGCCAGTCTTGAGGGGGGGGGTCATTTCTGCCATTGGGAAAACGACGTCCTTCTTGAAGGGCTTGGCTACGTCGGGGAGCAAGTGCTTAAAAATCTCATTTTTCTCAGTCTTGAATAGGAGAAAGCATTAAAGCACCGCTAATTAATGAACGACAAAGGACTTCCGTGGTGGCTAAGTCCTTTGCAAAGCAATTGAAAGTCCAAAGGGCGCTGAGGCAGAGGGGCTTTAGATGACAAAGAGTTTCACAGAACCGAAAAACCATTTTTGCAGCGTGAGCATTAACGCTTCCCCTTCACCCCCAGCTTGTCTTGCCCTCAAGGTCGCTGCAGGTTGGGAGAACAAGAGCAAAGTTGCCTAGAAATACTATCCTTAAGAAACCTGCTTGTGACATCAAAGCTCTCCCCCCTTTTGCCTTTTTGTTTGCTTAATGTGTTAGGCAGTGTAGACACCATACCATTAAAGTGTTGCCCCCCCACCCCCGATCCTGGGAAATGTAACTTACCCTGCACCCTTAACAAACTACAGTTCCCACAATTCTGGGTTTTTTGTTTTTGTTTTGGTGGGGATGTGTTTTAAAGGTATAGAGCAGTGTTCAAAATTAGCCAGGCGCCAGGCGCATTTGGCACCTGGCTTTCGACCACTTTTGCAACCAAGTGAAGATGGCTAATGGCTCCTTAAAACCAAGGTTACAGTTGCGAAAAATTAAGGCCGTTTGGGAACAAGATGGCTCTAAAGTCGTACAATTCAATTCAATTATTCCTTTATTCGACCGATAGTCAGAAAAACATCAATAAAAACATCAAAAAGATAAACAAGTAAAAAAACACGGGCAGCACTATTAACATTATACAGGTAAACCCACATCGAGGTATTCAATTTTACGCTTCCGACACTTAAGCGCCAGGAAGAGGAATTTAGCCACCGGTAAGGCTATTTTCCCTGAGGGCTTGTTCAGCAGATATGCAACCTGCCTTTCTCTTGATCGAAAACTAAGTTGGGATAAATATGGGGCTATGAGATATTGCCTTAGCTCAGCATAAAAGGGGCAACTCAGTAGGATATGTTCTGTAGATTCTACCTCTCCTAGATCACAATGGCACGTTCTCTGACTATATGGAACAGTCAAACCTCGGTCCCCGAATGCCTCCGTTTTGGAACGTTTCGGCTCCCGAACACCGAAAATGCTCTGGTTTTTGAATGTTTTTCGGAAGCCGAGCGTCCAACACGGCTTCCACTTGACTGCAGGAATCTCCTGCAACCAATCGGAAGCCGTGCCTCGGTTGTCAAACATTTTGGAAGCTGAACGGGCTTCCGGAACGGATTACGTTCGACAACCAAGGTTTGATTGTATTTTTCAAATGATGGACTGACTGTGATTGGTTCTCTGTAAAACATGGCTAGTTCAGGTGAGCACCTTGAGCTAGTTGAAGAACTTTGAGAGCTTAAAGAAGAAAAGTCGCTTGATCCAGAATATTTGGAGCAACAGTTGCATATGAGACTTTGAAAAGCTGATGTCGCTGGATCAAGTTTGTCAGTTTTGTTGAGTTAATTAAACTAAATGGTTTTAATTGGATTTTTTGATTAAATATGCAGTTAATTGTCACTGTTTTGAATTTTATTGTGCTATTATCTTCCTTAGTGGGTCGTGCAAGCCACTGTTCTGAATAATGCTTTTTTATAGGGTTGGGGGTGACTTCTTGGAACCAAATGTGCAACTTTTGTGCACTGATATCTCCATATCATGCTCTGTATACTGAATTCCTGCTTTTATAATCATGTAAACCTTAGTCCCTTAACAGAGGTGTGTGTGTGTGTCAGAGAGTGAGGGAAATTGACATGTAAAGCAATATTTTATCATTTAAACAGGTGGTTGAATCCTTTATTTGTTACCGGTCATAAAAGAAAACTAGAAGAGGATGATATGTTTCAGGTACTCACCGAAGATTCCTCTAAGGTGCTTGGGGAGGGGTTGCAGTGGTAAGTAGATAACAGAATATCAGTGGTTGCATTTGGATTTTTTTAAATTCTTACACGGCATGCATCAATCTGTCTCTTCCCCAGGTCAAGGATTTTTGAAATGTATGAGAGGAGAAACCCTATAGTACCAGCTTTCTGCTCTATCTCTGCTTGGTGTGCTTGTATATTGGAGTTCTTGTGAGGCAAGACTTGATATCCCAGTTTTTGAGAGGAAGGCAGGTTTTTCGATGGCTCATGTATCAGAATTGCCTTGGATTGCATTTAAACTGATTTCCGTCTTACTCTGTGTTGCGGAAAGTACTGTAACCATTTTGATAGATCTCTCAATAACTTTGTAAGTGCGGGCTTATTCTGACCTGTGCCTATTTATAGGGTCAGCTTGTTCTTGCAGGAAAAGCAAACTACTGGCGCTTGACTGCTCTCATAAGCTCAAGAGAAGGCTTCTCTCTTTTCCAGCAAATTATCACAGTTCATCTTATGTTTCTGTACGGTTGATGCATGAAAGCGATCATTCTGTGGACTGATACTTGTCTTTTTCTTTCTTTCTTTCTTTCTTTCTTTCTTTCTTTCTTTCTTTCTTTCTTTCTTTTTCTTTCTTTCTCTCTCTCTGCCCCCCTCCCCTTCAGCATCCTTCACTCATGTTTTATTTTATAGGTACTGGGACAGAGAAGTGCAAAAGGCAAAAAAGGAAGCGAGGGTGCCACATTTAACAAAGGCAATTATACTTTGCTACTGGAAATCTTATCTGCTTCTGGGATTTTTCACGCTGATTGAGGTAATGCAATAAAAGAGATGCGCTGTAAGATCATAGAAATCATAGAATCATGTAGAGTTGGAAGGGACTATGAGGATTATGTAGTGCAACCCCCTGCAATGCAGGAATAACGGGGATTGAACCTGCGACCTGGGCATGATCAGCACCACACTGTGACCAGTTGAGCTGATTTGCAAAGCAGAATTCGGTGTGGTGCTCCTGCTCTCTTCCTCTCCCCTTCCCTCAAGCCTCTGCGTGCTGAAATCCCACCTCCCCTTTCCGAGCATCGATACCCTTGAAGCTTTCTCTTTAAATGCAGAAGACAACAAATGGGCTAGAGACACTAGCCACAAGCAGCACTCCTCTGTGTATTTTTGGTTTAGCGCCACTAATTAAAGCTGTTTTTCTGCCTTCAGGCAAAGCTGCAGGCTCAACTGACTTCAGTTTGGCTCCTCAGTTTGATTGCTTTCTCTCTAGGAAGTGCCGCATTCACACAATACCTTTAAAGCGCTATGATCCCACTTTAAACCATTGCGGCTTCGGGTGGCTGTAGTTTGTCAAGGATGCTGAGAGTTGTTAGGAGACCCCATTCCCCTTCCAGAACAGAGTGGTTTTAGCAACCAGTCCTTCTTCTTAGGGAACTCTGGGATCTGTAGCTGTGTGAGGGGAATAGGGAAGGTAAATGGCGTTTCCGTGCGCTGCTCTGGTTTGCCAGAAGCGGCTTAGTCATGCTGGCCATATGACCCGGAAGCTGTACGCTGGCTCCCTCGGCCAATAAAGCGAGATGAGCGCCACAACCCCAGAGTCGTCCGCGACTGGACCTAATGGTCAGGGGTCCCTTTACCTTTTTAACAATTCTCAGCGCCTGTAATGAGCCACAACTCCCAGAATTCTTTGGGGGGGGAGCCATAGCTGTTTAAAGTGCTATCATAGTGCTTTAAACATATACCGTGTTTCCCCTATTTTAAGACACCATCTTATATATTTTTCCCCTCAAGAAAACGCACTATGGCTTAATTTGAGGGGATGTCTTATTTTTATTACGTAAGCCCAGCCCCGCGTTTTCCTTGGCGCCCTCCAGAACTGCGCCTATCACTATGGCTTATTTTCGGGGTATGGCTTATATTTCGCAAATGCGAAAAAATCCTGCTATGGCTTATTTTATTACTACGTCTTAAAATAGGGGAAACAGGGTAGCGTGGATGTGCCCAGTGACTTCAAATGCAGTAGTCATAGTACTGAGAGTATGCCGGTGTCCCACATTTCGCCACAGCATCCAGGTAGGAGTAGTGGGAGATTCATTTCCGATATTCGCTTTATAGCCTGTAGTCTCCAAGAGGCAACTGATCATATCATTTTTGGTAGGGTGTGGACAGATGAGGGCTCCTAGACAGAATGTTTTCAGAGAGCTAGTGTAGCACCACGGCAAACAGATTGTGCTATGAACCTGAAAGTTCCAGGTTCAAATCCTGGCCTTGCTATGAATTTTCCAGGTAAGCATCTTTTCCCCACAGTTTGACTCACGCTCTTCCAACTACACCATTGTGTCTAAGCACGTAGCAAAGTTTAGATGCAGCTGACCGGCGTAGGAAGGTAAAAAATAGTCCCCATAATGTGCAGGAACATGTTCTATTATCTATGAAAGAGTGGACTAAGATGGTTTGATGTTTGCTGGTTAAGATGATTCTACTTTTGAATCAAGTTAAAATGAGACGCTACTCTCTTCTAGAGGAAGATTTCGCTATTATGATTCTGCTGTGTTTTATTAAAAGCCTCTCCCCCACCCCTGCTTTTCTCCCCACTCTTTAGGAAACGCTCAAATTAATCCAGCCAATATTTCTGGGAATGATTATTGCTTATTTTGAAAACAGCGGCTCGGATGTTGCCTTGAAATACGCCTATGCCTCCGCAGCTGCCTTGTCTGTGTGTACGCTGGTTTTGGCCATCTCTCACCACTTGTATTTTTATCACGTACAACGTGCCGGCATGAAGCTTAGAGTGGCCATGTGCCACATGATTTATCGCAAGGTGGGTAATATATTTGCTTTATCTCAATAAACAGGACGCTTAAATATGTGGGGTCTTGCCTGGCTTTGCATATGCTGAAGCAACTCGCTTTTAAAACATATGCTTGAAGTTGATAGCATTAGGAACAGGGAGAAAAAAATCCATGGATAATATTTGGATTGTGATTAGGTTTTGTTTTATTTGACTTATTCTGCACTGGATCTTTGTTCAGAGATGAGGCTGTGAGGGCTGACTTTTGGAAGCAAAACACTGCAGGCAGGAGAGGCCTTGGCAGCCATTATACACACTCCTAAACCTTTACAGGAACATACCAAAAGAGGCTAAGAAGAAAGATTTAACTGTCAAGGTCCAGGAATGTGGGCTGATGCTGGGAGAATGAAATACAAACCCAGGGTAGTAGTAAATCAGTTTCCAGCGGCTTCTTGTTTGTGACATTCATCTAAGGTGCAGCTAGCTAGCAACTTAGGCCTCTCTCTCTCTCTCTCTCTCTCTCTCTCTCTCTCTCTCTCTCTCTCTCTCTCTCTCTCTTGGTGTGTGTGTGTGTGTGTGTGTGTGTGTGTGTGTCTGTGTCTGTGTCTGTGTCTGTGTCTGTGTGTCTGTGCTGGATTGGAACCATAGTGTATGCATATATATGTGTGTGAGAGCTGTGTCTCTAGTCGTCTTGGTAAAGCTGCATTTGTTTTTAGTGCATTTGCTGATACCTGGGAAATAATCCCTTAGGAGTTATGTTGTAATGGAGTAAGCACATGGCTTTCTTGTACATAAACATATCTCTGAGGTATTAATTTGCCGTTTCAGATGAGATAACTCAAGTCTGTTATGGGATTTAATAAAATAGCCTTTACATCAAACACTGCTTGTGGAGAGTAAAAACCAGTTTGGTGGGGAAAAGATAAATGGGCTTGTGTTGTGCTCTTATCTCTTTATTATTAGTAACGCAATTATTTTTTTCTGTTTGATCTCCCAACATTGCAGAAGTCCTGGAACACACTAAGCATAGGTCTTTGTCAAACTGTGTATTGGGGTGTGTGTGTGTGTGTGTTTGTGGGGAGTAAAGTGGTTGCAATTTTGTCCACTTCCACCGGCACACTGTGTGCTCACCATTAAACCATGGTTAATCTTGACCAGGCATCCCCAAACTGCGGCCTTCCAGATGTTTTGGCCTACAGCTCCCATGATCCCTAGCTAACAGGACCAGTGGTCAGGGATTATGGGAATTGTAGTCCAAAACATCTAGAGGGCCAAAGTTTGGGGATGCCTGATCTTAACCATGGTTTAAAGTAACATGTGGGAGGCCTTGTTATGTGTTGTTTGAGGTTGGAATTGGTTTTAGTTTTGAAAAACAACTTTTGGATAACGATGAGATCAGGGTAGTTTACGGTGCGTCATTTGAAAGATATAGGTTTGTCCTTGTGAGTCACGTTGCCTCACTTTCAAATTGTTTGGAAGGATGTGTTGGAGGAATGATGCTGATTTATAAAGCACATCACTGTTTGGTGGTGTTTTGCTTAGTAACCTCAAAAGACCAGGATCTGGACACAGTGAATTGTGTACACAGATTGGCTTCCATAGTTGGCCTGGAAGTCAAGGACTATTGAGTACAAGGTGTTCCTCAGCAGAAGGTCCCGGCAATGCGCTACAGCATAGATATGCACAATAAGAAGCTCTGTACTTAAAATGTTGCCAGTATTGTCATGTGAGTGGTGCAGGAAGAGAAGCTGGCTTCATTCCCAGTCCTTTACTTTCTCTAAAACAAATCCCACAGAAATCCTTTCATAACAGTAGAAACCCTCAACAGTTACGTTCTTCTAATGCAGGAACTTATCGCCCATGTATGTTTAAGATACACCTGTTTACACAGGCATTCTCTTAATCTTTCGACCTGCGTCTCAGGTTTTAATGGGATTTTTTTGTGGCTTATTTAAATTATGGATGTTTATAATACCTGTGCAATTGGTCTTTAAACCCGTAAACCACTTAGGAGCCTATTTTGGCGGTTTATAAGGACAAAAGAGCTTGCTTGATAAGCCAGAGCCTCATCTAGTTCAGTATTCTTGGGGTTACCAACCAGATATCTGTGGGGAGCCCGCAAACAGAACAGCGCTCTCTCCACCCGTATGATGTCCGGCAAGTGCTATTCGGAGGTATATTGCCTCTGACAGTGGGCCATCATGGCTAGTAGCCATTGATTGTGTTAGCTTCCAGGAATTTGGCAAAACGCCCTTGAAAGCCATCCTAAGTTGGTGGTCATCACTATCTCTTGTGGCAGTGAGTTCCATAGTTCAACTGTGTGAAGAAGTAGTTTCTTTTGCCAGTACTGAATCGTCCATCTTTACTGGAGTTCTAGTATTATGGGTTATATGAGACATTTCTCTGTCCACTTTCTCCCCACCAGATAGAATTTTTGACACCTCTGTCATATCCCCTCTCCTTCCTCACCTTTTCTCTAAACCAGGGTGGATAAAAATCAATGCTTTTTTAAATAAATAAATAAATCAGATTTTATTTTATTTTTTAAAAAATTAAATTGGACTTTTAAAATAAAATGCTTTTGGAGTAAAAATCTTTCTAAAGATAGTTTTCCATTTAAGTTACATTATAGTCCAAAGGCTATTCATCAGGAAATAAGGCTTTGTTTTAAGTTTTTCATGTGTGCTGAAACTCAGTCTATGTTTTTTTTTTATTGTTTAACCACATCAGTTAACAAACATGGATACATTTGATTTAAATCAAATCCACCCTGCTCTAAACTAAGAAGTCTCAAATGTAACCTTTCCTCACAGGGGACTTGGTCCATCCCCTTGATCATCCTGCTTGCTCTTTCTGGACCCTTTCCAACACTACAATTTCCGGGTGGCGCTGAGGTCTAAACCACTGAGCATAGGGGTTGCCGATCGGAAGGTCGGCGGTTTGAATCCCAGCGACAGGGTGAGCTCCCGTTGCTCAGTCCCAGCTCCTGCCAACCTAGCAGTTTGAAAGCATGTCAAAGTGCAAGTAGATAAATAGGTACTGCTCTGGCGGGAAGGAAAACGGCATTTCCATGTGCTGCTCTGGTTTCACCAGAAGCAGCTTAGTAATGCTGGCCACATAACCCGGAAAAACGGTCAAACGTCGGCTCCCTCGGCCTGTAAAGCGAAATGAGCACCGCAACCCCCGAGTTGTTCGCGACTGGACTTAACTGTCAGGGGTCCTTTACCTTTACCTTTTCCACAATATTGGCAGCCCCGCCCCCCGGTACTTTTCCTAAGATGGAGCTTTGGAAAAGATGGATTCTAAAACATTTGCTTCAAGCTATCTATGCACTATGACCCCCCCCAATGATTCTGTTCCTGCTCAGTCACTGCCATTTCAGAGCCCATGATGAATTAGTGTGATTACATTACTTAATTAACCATACAGTCGTACCTTGGTTTTCAACCGCCTTGTGACTCGAACATTTTGGCTCCCGAACGCCGCAAACCCAGAAGTGAGTGTTCCAGTTTGTGAACTTTCTTGGGAAGCCAAACGTCCGACGTGGCTTCCGCCGCTTCCAATTGAGTGTAAGAAACTCCTTGGTTTTCAAACGGCACCTTGGTTTTCAAACATTTTTGGAAGTCGAACGGAACGGATTCTGTTTGAGAACCACGGTACGACTGTACTAATACAGTGCACTTGCTTAGAATGGGGGAAATAACTACAGTGTTGATGTTGCGATTTCACATATTATGTCATTACAGTGTTGGGAAGAACTTATCCCAGGAGCTTAAGCAGAACTGAGCCAAAGTTGAAGGCTGAGGCTCAGCCAAACCATTTCTCCCCAACCATGCAGATCGAGAGCCAGTGGGATTTAGCTGGTTCAGATCACCCATGGGGCAGATGGAGAAAGCATCGTCTTTCTTCTCAGCTGTCTTTGTCCTCAGTTATCACGTACCCAAATCCGAATCATGTTTTTGGTCCAAAACGACATATTTTTTTTTTTGGGTGGGATGGGGGATACGATCCTTTGGTGTAGCCCTGGCTTCTTACAGGCCACAGAAGAAGATACTTGATTCATACAGCTCTAAAATTTGCACCAAAAATCTTCTGGAATAGTAACCGTACATAGTTAACAGACTAGGTCTGGAAAATATTGTGAACAAAATATCCTACAATGCAACTAGAGAAATTAGACTTCTCTCTCTCTCTGTCTCTCTGTCTCTCTGTCTCTGTCTCTCTCTCTCTCTCTCTCTCTCTCTCTCTCTCTTTAGGCACTTCGTCTGAGCAATACAGCCATGACAAAGACTACAACGGGCCAGATTGTAAATCTTCTATCAAATGATGTGAATAAATTTGATCAGGTAAGGCCCAGTATTGATAGCGTGGAATTCAGATGGTGGTTTGCTTCGGGGGAACAAGCCACAATCAGGTTTACTGATCCGGGGGTTGTGGTTTATTTCTTCCATACGGGATGAGTGAATCAGGAGTCATCGGCATGTTCACAGTAAACCACCCATCACAATTTAACCTGAAGCACCCAGTGTCATGACAGCATTGAGCACCCAACTCTAGTGGTGCTTTTAGCACCTTGTTCTTTTATAAGGTGAACTCCCTTCTGAAGAATGGCTCACAGTGAGGGCTTGTTCACACTTCTGTTTGCGCTATGGCTAGAAAGCATGGGTTCATATTTAAATATGCTGTTTCTGTTTTTGAAAATGCAAATAATAATAATAATAATAATAATAATAATAGAAAGCATGGGTCCAAAAGGTTTTCTCCTTGTCCTCTTCATTACCCATGGCGCTAAATCAGAGCAAACATCAATCTGGAGGAAGCACTCTTTTTCTCCTTTCAGTTATTATTATTATTTATTATTTATTGAATTTATATACCGCCCTATACCTGGGGGTCTCAGGGCAGTTCACAGAATAAAATCAAGATGTAAAACCACAAAATACATAATAAATTTGAATTTATAATGAATTTGAAAGACGCAGATATGTTCCTGTCACCTTGACTTCCTTTTAAATTGTTTGGGGAAAGTAATGTTTTTCTCTTCTGATTTTAAATTCTGTATACAAAATTCGAAGATGGAAAGATACTTTGCGGTGGATTTTGTTTTGTAACATTCTGTAATGGAAATTTTATCTGTAAATTGTCAAGGCTAGTACAATAAAGCTGTTGTTGAAGATGATTGAAATAATTGTTTGCCTGCAGGCTAGTTCGCATACAGACACACACAAACTGCTGCCTCCAGAATTTATTCCATGTACCGGTAGTCATCTTTGGTTCAGGTGGACCTTCAAATATCCACATGCGAACTAGAATTTTCTTTCAGCCCCATCTACATGTTTATTTCTCGTTCATGTAGAAATGTCTCCATGAGTCACACAGGCAGTGCTTCCCCCCCTTTAAAAAAAATGTTTAGGGGTACTCTCATTTTGACTCAAGAATATCACAATTTTGTAGTTCAAATCGGGAAAAATAAATGCAGTAAATGGACAAAATTACAAAGATTCACAAAATGTTTAGGGGTATGTGTACCCCTGTGCCCCCCTGAAAAAAAGCACTAGCCACAGGCATCTCTGAACCCAGGTATTATTGTGTAAGGGAATTTGCCATTGCTGCTAAAATATGTGAAGTACACCTGCGACTGTCACACTCTCTGTTCTAATGGCTGCTTTCAGTAAATTTGGGTGTTTCTATTTCTGCAGGTGACTATTTTTTTGCACTTCTTGTGGGCCGGACCCCTTCAAGCGATAGCAGTAACGGTGCTTCTTTGGCTTGAAATTGGCCCCTCATGTCTTGCGGGAATGGCCGTTCTACTTATTCTGCTTCCTCTGCAAAGCTGCCTTGGGAGGTTGTTCTCATCGCTGAGGTAAAAGCATTTGGCGTCTGGTGATTTTTGTTTCGGAATGTTTAAAAGACCCCTAGAAAGAAACCTGCCAACTTCATTTTTGTTTTGGTTTGCATTTTATGTTCACATTTTTACATAAAATATTGAAAAAAAGGAGTGTGTTCATTCAGTGGAAAGAACAGAAAGCACCAGAAGTCCTTGCTTGTATGATACAGGTTTTTTTTTTTTTTAAATCTTAATGACATCTTGTTTTTGACTATTTGCTCAGGCAATCAAGAGTAAGGAACCTATTGTATTAGGGAGGGTTGAAATTTTCAACTTTTAAATTCCAAAAATGAGGGGTGCTAAAAGGTTATAACATGACTTGGGAATTCAAAAGATACTTTGGTTAAATCAATATAATTTAGTTTTGCTTGGAAAGTAAACTGTAAAATTGCCAGGGTGGATTTGATTTAAATCAAATTGATTTAAATCACGATTTAAATCACGATTTAAATCACTAGTCAGTAAGGCTTGATTTAAATCACTAGTCAGTAAGACTTGATTTAATTTTTTTTTTTTACAGAAAGACTCATTCTTGCTGGTATAATCTTAATATTTACAACCATATGAAGGTTTCATTTTTGGAATAATAAATTTTCAGAGTAGTTTTTACAGTTATATCAAAAATTACTGATTTGGTTATACTACTAGAAATACAGACAGATAATTGTGAAATTATGGTGAGGTTTAATAAGTTAACTGTTTATATTTGGACAACTTTTCTGCTGTACTTTATTGGAAGGAGAAAAATAATCATTTCTTAATAACCATTTAAACAATTTATTTAACTAAAACAATAACATGATAGCATATGTATCCATGTTTGTTAGCTGATGTGGTTAAACATTTTTTTTTAAAAAAAACTTAGACTGAGTTTTAGCACACTTGATAAACTTAAAACAAATCCTTATTTCCTGATGAATAGCCTTTGGACTACAATGTAACTTAAATAGAAGACTATACTTAGAAAGATTTTTCCTCCAAAAGCATTTTATTTCAAAAATCCAATTTAAATCAAAAAAATCTGATTTAAATCAAAAAAATCCGATTTTTTTGATTTTTTAAAAAAAAATCATTGATTTTTATCCACCCTGAAAATTGCACAGAAATCAGTGATTGCCCAAGTACTTGCAGTTATATTCTACATTATTTATTTGTTTATTTATTTATTTAGCATTACCCAGCATTTGCAGAAGGTAAACTAAACATTCTTTGGTTTTTCCAAGAGCAGCGTATGTGCTTTTCAAATCAAACATAGATTTACCAAACTAAATGCTGTCCGGTCACAATAATAATAGCAGGTTTGAATTCCTCACACCCAAAAACACGTTTTCAAGACCGCTCATGGAAGAAATTTGCAAACTTGAGCTTTCACTGCCTAAAATGACACTCTCTGCCATTGCATGCTCTTTCGGTTGACGTGTCTGCTTTAAAAGGCAGTAAAGAAAAAATGTGGTAAATTCTCAGTTACTGCATTTGTTGAGGTTTTGAAAAGACAAATTGCTTACTGGTTAGGCTAATAATAATAATAATAATAATAATAATTTATTTATTTATACCCCGCTCATCTGGCTGGGTTTCCCCAGCCTCTGGGTGGCTCCCAATAGAATAATAATAATAATAATATGATAAAACATCAAACATTAAAAACTTCCCTAAACAGGGCTGCCTTCAGATGTCTTCTAAAAGTCAGGTAGTTGTTTATTTCCTTGACATCTGATGGGAGGGCGTTTCACAGGGCGGGCGCCACTACCGAGAAGGCCCTCTACCTGGTTCCCTGTAACCTCACTTTTCACAGTGAGGAAACTGCCAGAACGCCCTTGGAGCTGGACCTCAGTGTCTGGGCTGAACGATGGGGTGGAGATGTTTCTTCAATTCAACAAAACTAGTGACTTCCCACTTACCCAACAGCAACGTTTATAGCCCAAATTGCATACAATTGCGTTTTAAGGTTCGGGCAGTATCCATTTAGATTCTCAATTTTATCCTTCCAACAGTTCCATGAGGTAGGCATGGAACTTCGCCATGGCAACTTCAGTGAACATTATGATTGAGTGAGGGATTTTTCTTGGGTCCAGCACTCTTTCAGCCAAATGTCAGTCTACCCAAAAAAAAGTGGGGTTTTTTGGCCTGGCTTCTTAAAACCCTGCGAGGTTTCCTTGTTGCAGAGGGAATTCCAGAGTTGTGTAATATTAAGCTTTTAGGTTTATAAAGGTTACTCTAGACTGCAGAAAGGAGCAGGGCTGACTTGTAATGGTTTTGAGGAAACAAATTTGTGCCCTGCCCTCATGGTATCTGTGAGGGGGATATGTGTCCTCCTCGAGAGTAAGCGACTCAGCAGTCCGTTTGTCTTATATACAAGTTTATTTCACCATCAAGCTCTACACTTCATCCTCCTCCGATGAGTCAGATTCTCCAAGTAAAGGCTTCCGCTTTTCCCCCCAGCATAAAAGCCTCTTAAAACTCCAGCGCCTCCTTTCACTCCTCCTTTTCCGCTTTTTGACTCTGCTGGCCCCTGCGTCGCTTTCACTTTCATCCTCCCTGGAAGTTGTTGCAGAGGCTCCGGCAACATCTTCAACCCCTCGCTCACCCCCCGTCTCCATGTTCTCCTCTCCTCCCATAGGCTCCCACGCCACCCTCTCTTCCTCCGTTAGCACAGGTGGCGACACCTCTTCACTCCCACTTCTCCACACCTCCTTCCCTGTCTCTGGCGACAGCCTGGGCGCTGCCTCTTCCTGCTCCCATGCTCGCAATACCTCCTCTGGCGTCCATGGGTGACCTCCGGACGCCTCTGTCCCTTCCGCCACCCCTCCTGGCTCGGGCCAGTCCCTGACATCCATCCCCCCTCCCAAGCCCCCCTTCCCCCCCTGAGGCGGCTTGGCGGGTGATACCCCAGGGTATCCAAGATCCCCGGCTGGATCCCATTCCCCCCCTTCACTCTCTCCTGCCGTCCCTGGTGAAGAGGGGAATCCCAAGAAGATGGTGGTGTCTGCACTGGATGATGACGACGAGGACTGGAACATCTCCTCCCAATCCTTCCTGCTCCAGGGAGGAGGGAGACATCGCGACCACCATTCTTCTGCTGCCGCGATATCCCCTTCCACCTCCACTCCTTCCGTTGGTAAATGAGGGCTACCCTGCAACTCGTTGCCACCCCCCCCACTGTCTGCATCCGAGGATGGGAACCCCCAGAAGTCCCCCTCCTCTGAGTCTGTGGGTTGCAACACCTCTCTCATTTGCCATCTGTATGGCTTCGGTTTGTCGGGATACAGCTCATGGAATTCCCACACTAAATATTCCTTGGTGACATCTTCCGCCGGAATCCACGTGTTCTCCGACTCTGGCTCCCCCTCCCATGCCACTAAGTACTGCAACTCATCCCCCCTCCACCTGGAATCCAGGATGGCCGTGGCTTCATTGAAGTGCTCCATGTCTACCAACGGCCATTCCTGCGACCCCCTCTGGTTCCCTTGTTGATACCTGTGCGGTTCTCTGAACTTGGAGAGGAGCGACCTGTGGAAGACCGGGTGAATTCTCATGGTCTCTGGCAATTGCAACCTGAACGCCACTGGGTTGATCTGCTCCACCACTTCGAACGGCCCAATTCTACATTGCCTCAGCTTTTTGCCCCTACCCGGCATGGGCAATCCCTGGGTGGACAACCAAACCTTGTCTCCCACTTTGATGCTCTCCCCTTCCCTTCGGTGCTGGTCTGCTGCTCTTTTGTACGCACTTTTTGCCCTTTCTAGATTGTCTCTGAGCAATTGGTGCAGAGCCTGTAGCTCCTCAGCAAATTGCTCCGCAGCTGGCACGTCTCCCGCCATCCCTTCACCTCCCCCCGTTGGAAAGGCTCTCGGATGATTGCCGTAGACTGCCTGGAAAGGAGACATACCTGCGGAAACCTGCTGAGCGTTATTGTACGCAAACTCCGCAAGCGAGAGCCTGTCACTCCAATCACTGTGTTGCTGAGATGCGTAACAGCGCAAATACTGCTGCAAAATCGAATTTACCCGCTCCGACTGCCCGTTGGACTGAGGATGACGAGCCGAAGACAAGTTCACCTGCACCTGCAAGATTTGCATGAGCTTACGCCAGAAACGTGAGGTAAACTGAACTCCACGATCTGAAATTACTCTTTCTGGCATGCCGTGGTGCTTGAAGACATGTTGTACAAACAACTTGGCCGTTTCCTCAGCCGATACTACCTTAGGGCATGCAATGAAGTGGGCCATTTTGGTCAAAAGGTCAACTACCACCAACACTGCAGTTTTGCCTTTGGATGGGGGTAGGTCAGTAATGAAGTCTAAGGAAACCGCCTCCCACGGTTTACTGGGGGTGGGAAGAGGTTCCAGCAGCCCAGCCGGCTTTTCCCGCTCCCCTTTGGCTCTTTGGCACACCTCGCACCCCCTTACGTATTCCTTGACTTCCTGCCTGACTCTGGGCCACCAAAACTCTCTCGTGACCAACACCGTGGTTTTGAACTGCCCAAAATGCCCTGCTGTGGGGTTGTCATGAAGCTGTCTGAGAACTCTAGCACGCATCTCCTCCCCTGGAACATACAGTGCCCCTTTGAACAACAGCAGCCCCTCCTTTTCCTCAAACCCTTTCGCCTTGGGATCCCCTTCCCTCAGTTCCCTCAGTTTGCGCCGTGCAAAGTCATCGGCTTGGGTGAGACGCACCAGTTCTTCCCGCCCCCCTAGAGTTGCGCCACACCTCCATTGTTCAGGTTGGAAGATCGCTCTTGCCACTGGAGGCCCTTGCTCCTCCAGGTACTCAGGCTTCCTGGATAAAGCGTCCGCTCTGACGTTCTGGTCACCTGGAACATACTGGATATGAAAATTAAAGTTAGCGAAGAACTCTGCCCATCTCATTTGCCTCTGGTTGAGAATTCTGGCCGTGCGCCAGTACTCCAGGTTCTTGTGGTCCGTGTACACCTGGATCCGGTGCTGCGCGCCCACCAAGAAATGGCGCCAGTGCTTGAACGCCGCTACCACTGCTAACAGTTCTTTGTCCCAAATAGCGTAGTTAGCCTCTGACTTGCTGAGTTTCCTGGAGTAGAACGCACACGGCCTCCACTCCTGCGCAGGATCTTGCTGGAGCAGTACCGCTGCGATGGCCCGGTCTGAGGCATCTGTCTCTATCCTGATAGGTTTGGCAGAGTTTACGTGCAGCAACTGCCCCTCTGACGCAAAAGCGCCTTTGAGCGTTTCAAAAGCGCGCTGAGCCTCCTCTGTCCACCGGAATTTCTTCTTACCTTTCAAGCAGTCCGTGATTGGGGCTGTCATGTCGGCAAATGCCGGTAGGAACTTTCTATAGAAATTTGCGAAACCGACGAAACGCTGGACGTCCTTCTTGGTTTTGGGGCTTTTCCATTGCATGATCGCCTGCACTTTGTCGGTGTCCATGGCAATGCCCTTGTCCGAAAGACGATAGCCCAAAAAGTCCACCTCTGTGGCATGAAACTGGCATTTCTCCAGCTTGACACATAACTGGTTTTCCTGGAGCCTTCGCAGCACGTCCTTGACGTGTGTCACGTGTTCCTCCGGGTCCTCAGAGTACACTAAGACGTCATCCAGATACACAACTGCGTGTTTGAACAACACAGGACCTAACACGTGATGCATGAACGCCTGAAAGCATTGGCTGCCAGCCTGCAAACCGAAAGGCATGACTAAATATTCATAAGCTCCAAGGGGCGTATACATGGTGGTTTTCCACTCATCGCCCTCTCTGATCCTGATGAGGTTGTACGCCCCCCTCAGATCCAGCTTGGTGAAGATCCTGCCCTTGCGTACCGCCGCCAGGAGATCATCAATCCTGGGCATGGGGTAAAAAGTTGGCAAGGTGAGCGAATTCAAGATCCTGAAATCGCAAATTAAGCGTTTCTCCTGTGTATTCTTCTTGTCCACCCAGAACACTGGACTGCCCCCTACTGCCTTGCTTTCCCGAATGAACCCCCTGGCCAGGTTCTTTTCAATGAAGTCCTTCAAGTTTGCCAACTCCTGCTCTGACATTGTATAGAGCTTACCTGGTGGCAACTGCGCTCCTGGCACCAGTTCAATCTGACAGTCATAGGGGCGGTGGGGGGGCAGTTTGTCCGCCTCTCGCTTGCTGAACACTTGCTGGAACTCTGCATACTGCTGTGGAAGTGTCACTTCCCCCGCCTGCAATACTGCTGCTGCCGCTTGGCTTTGGGGGTGTGGTTGCTGCAAACAATTCTCCATGCAGTAAGCTGATCCAAACGTTAGAGAGCGCTGGCTCCAGCTGATGACAGGGTCGTGCTGAGTGAGCCATCCCATTCCCAAGATGATGGGAGGACCTGCCAATGAGGTGACATGGAACGCCAGCACCTCTGAATGCCTGCCTATTTGCATCTTCATAGGGGGCGTACTGTGCGTGACCGCCCCCCCTTTTAACTCTCTTCCATCTATGGTGGTAACTTGGAGCGGAAAATCCACTTCCAGTAGATGAATCTGATGCTGCAGGGCAAAGTCTTTATCAAAAAAATCCGTACTGGCTCCCGAATCTACCAACGCCGGGATTTGCAGTGTGCAGCCATTGGGCAGTTGCAACGCTATTTCTAGCACTATCCCTGGCTTCGGAGCGTTGGGCGGGTGGGCTTGGGAAGGTTGAGCGGGTGGGGGCTGTGGGGGTGTGCTGCTTTGAGGACTCTTTACTGCAACTGCGCCTGGCTGCTGGTCCCCTTGTTTTGCCGCCAGGCATTTCCGTTTCCCGCCACCGCAGTTTCTTCCTCCCCCTCCTTTAGAGCCATTCCTGCCATTCCCTGCCACATTTTCCTTTGATCACAGTGCTTTGCCAGGTGGCCACTCCTTAAACATACGTAACATCTCTTGGGAACTTTCCCGCCCTGCGCGTCGCTGCCCTTGGCCACCGTTTGGTTTGAAAAAGGGCGCGCGCGGGCGCCTCCCAACTCCATGGGCACTTCCTGCTGGATCTGGGGCTGCGCGCTGGCGATCTTTTCTCCCGGGGGAGGGGCCCTAATGTTGAACCACCTTCCCGGCTTCCCCTCCTGTCTCACCTTGTCCCGGCACTCCAAACGCACTCCAATCGCTAGAGCAGCTTGCATGAGACTATCCAGATCCTCCAGCGGTCCAGATTTTGCCAGCGCATCTTGGACCTCCTCCGACAGTCCCATTTTAAACATGGCCATCAACGGTGGAGATTTTAAGTCCCAATTCAAGCGATGTGCCAGGAGCGAAAATTTGGATTGGTACTCTCTGACCGTCATGCTTCCTTGCCTAAGCGACAAAAGCTGCCTTGCCTGAATGTCCTGCGCGCTCCGGGATGTGTAGACAATGTCCATTCCCTCAAAGAACGCTTTGACATTCTTTAACGCAGGGTTCTCCGCCAAAATCAAAGGACGCACCCAATCTCTCGCGCCGCCCTCAAAGTGCCCAATCACAAATCCAACCTGTTCTGCTTCGCTCCGGAACTCCTCTTTGTGCAGCCCCAGAATGTAAAGCATGTCCGTCTTGAAGCCTAAATAATTTTCCGGCTTCCCATCGAATTTGCTGCCATGGGAGGGCATCCTCCTTCCTCCCATTGCCCCCCTCGCCGCATCTGCATGCCTCCTGGCCTCCATCAATTGAGCTTCAGCCCTTTCGTACCTCAGCGCAAGGTCCCTGGCTCTCTCTTCCCAATCGACGTACAGCTGCGCGGCATCTCCTTCTTCCTTGGTGGCAGTCATCTCGGCAGCCTTCCACCCCTCGAGGAGGTTGCGTTGACTTGGAGAATGCTGTGAGGGGGATATGTGTCCTCCTCGAGAGTAAGCGACTCAGCAGTCCGTTTGTCTTATATACAAGTTTATTTCACCATCAAGCTCTACACTTCATCCTCCTCCGATGAGTCAGATTCTCCAAGTAAAGGCTTCCGCTTTTCCCCCCAGCATAAAAGCCTCTTAAAACTCCAGCGCCTCCTTTCACTCCTCCTTTTCCGCTTTTTGACTCTGCTGGCCCCTGCGTCGCTTTCACTTTCATCCTCCCTGGAAGTTGTTGCAGAGGCTCCGGCAACATCTTCAACCCCTCGCTCACCCCCCGTCTCCATGTTCTCCTCTCCTCCCATAGGCTCCCACGCCACCCTCTCTTCCTCCGTTAGCACAGGTGGCGACACCTCTTCACTCCCACTTCTCCACACCTCCTTCCCTGTCTCTGGCGACAGCCTGGGCGCTGCCTCTTCCTGCTCCCATGCTCGCAATACCTCCTCTGGCGTCCATGGGTGACCTCCGGACGCCTCTGTCCCTTCCGCCACCCCTCCTGGCTCGGGCCAGTCCCTGACAGTATCCCTGAGGATATCTTTTGCTTCCTTCTACAAATGCAACTAGCATATTCATGTCAATAGGGGAAAGTTCTTTGAGAGGAAGTGTCAGAAGGGGAGAGGACTATGGAGGCAAGGACCAGCGAGATATTTGAAAAGAAAGAGTGGTAGCTTCTGGTGGACCTTCATGTGTGTGTCTTTGTGTCTCGGGCAAGATTCCCTCAGTGTGGATCCACAACCCACTGCTTGCCACCAACTTCCCCATGGGGATTTTTCCGGAAGAATGAGGGTGGCAGGCAGCGATAACACCAGGTACCTGACCCGGTTTTAGCTGCCTTGTCCTGCCCATTCTCAAAGCCATCTGCCACCAACTGCACTGTGGGGAGGTTCTTGAAGAGTTAATGTTAAGCTTTAATATTTTTTAATATTTTTATTTTTATTATACCACCCTATACCCACAGTTCTCAGGGTGGTTCACAGAATAAAATTACGATATAAAAACACTGATAATACACAAATCAAAACAAAAACAATTCAATTAAAAAATCCTCATGAAAATTCATCAGCCTTGCAGTATGAATTTCTCCTGATACACAACTTTTTATATTCAGCTTTGAATAATGTATACATTTTTTGTGAGCAATTTCCTCTAATCAAATGGATTTTAATGTTATTTCACTAATATATTCATCTTTATGCACGCTGCCTCCTAATATATGCATTTTGTCTTTGGGTTGGAGGACTGCATCACACAATTCAGATTTTTAAAAAATTCCAAGGGTATGGTATTATTTGTGCACCTTTAAGCTGCTTCAGAAAGGACGGCAATGGCGCCTACCTGAGAGGTGCCAGAACTGATTTCTGACTGAAAAAAAAAAAGCCCTGGATAGCCTAATAAACTTTCCCTCATATATTCATTCATACAATTTATATCATTTATATCCCACCTTTCCCTCCATGCAGCTCAAAGTGGCTTTTGTGGTTCTCTCCGGTGGTGTTTTTCTAGAAAAAGAGGTGCCAGAACTTACTATGAACTTTTATCACTTGAGACGTGCCAGAATAGAGTTCCTGCAAGTTCTGGCTAAAAAAGGCCCAGGTTCTTTTCTATCCTAATTTAATTCCCACAACAACCTTGTGATATAGGTTGGTCTGAGTGACTTGCTGAAGGTCACCCATAGGTGTATCGGAACAGCGTCGAAAGCTTAAATGATTCTCTAATCTTAGGTAAACAGTTCGCTAAACAGTTATTCATTAGCATTCGTACATTCTTTCCGCTTGGAAATAACCTATGGATGCCTTTGGAATAACCATTAACCATTTTGGGGCCCAAATATATATATATCCTAGAGGATTTTTTTTTTTTAAAGACAAAAACAAAAAGCTACAAATGGTTTGATTGCAACTTTAATAGTTTCCTCTTGAAATTGCAGGAGCAGAACAGCAGCCTTCACAGATATAAGGATCAGGACCATGAATGAAGTCATCAGTGGAATGCGGATAATTAAGATGTATGCTTGGGAAAAGTCATTCGCTGATCTTGTGAACAGCATGAGAAGGTAATGTTGAACGCTCCTCCAAAGTTATGGACAGGCAACCTTGCCACCTTCTGGTTTGCTTTGTTTTTTTGTTTTTAAAACAGCTATACAGGAGTTTAATGATATGTCTTCTTCCATGTCTCAAAAAAAGATTCCAATAAATTTTTTTTTGAGGGCATAAAACAATTATCTTAACATGCCTGAATAGCCTGTTTCTTTCGTGCTTATGCAATGGTGACGTATATTTCCGTAAGTAGTGGTGATGTAATAATAATTACGGTTGCTGTATGTGGTAACTTAAATTACCACCGTCTTTAAAACCTGAGAAAAGTACAAAGCGGGACACAGCATATTTTCAATTTGTCATACCCTGAGACCTCAAAAATGTGCTCCAAAAGAGCAATCCTATATACAGTGGTACCTCGGGTTAAGTACTTAATTCGTTCCGGAGGTCCGTTCTTAACCTGAAGCACCACTTTAGCTAATGGGACCTCCTGCTGCCGCTGCGCCACCAGAGCACGATTTGTGTTCTTAGCAGAGTTCTTAACCTGAAGCGTACTTAACCTGAAGCGTATTAAACCCGAGGTACCACTGTATTGTGTAAGCTATCAGGTATTTTCATAGAATCATAGAATTGTAGAGATCCTGAGGCTCCAGTCCCTCTTTTTTTTTTAACCTTTTTTTGTTTTTGTTTTTAAAATAGAGAGATATATATAAATCCAACCACAGGAAATGAAATCTTGTTCCTGCTATGATCTTTCTCCTCTCTTGTTTATTACTAAATGCAATTAGAAGAACAAAAGGACATCTAGGAATTCACTTCTCTCTAGATTGATTTATCGTGGTGTGTTTAAAATACGTACGTTCCAGAAGATCTCTTTGTGCATTGAGCGTATTGTTAGGTGCCGTGAAAATAAATACTTATTAATCGATTTAATGTTGTTTTTGTTGTTTGTTGTTTATTTTATTTTCAGGAAGGAGATCTCCAAGGTTCTCAAGAGTTCTTACCTTCGGGGAATGAACCTGGCATCTTTCTTCGTTGCCAGCAAAATCACCGTGTTTATGACGTTCATGACTTACGTGTTGCTGGGCAATGAGATCTCCGCAAGTCGGGTGTTCGTTGCGGTGTCTCTCTATAGTGCCGTGAGACTGACAGTTACTCTCTTCTTCCCAGCGGCTGTTGAGAGAGCATCGGAAGCAATGGTCAGCATCCGACGAATCAAGGTATTGTGTAAGAAACAAAAGCGGATGTTCTCTGAATATGTTTAATTGCAGCATTACAAATCCACAAAACTGCCAGACCACTTTTTTTTTTTTGCAAGTCTCCCTCCTGTATCTGTGTTTGTCCTTTGTGGCCTCTTAGAGAGAGCAACTACTCTATTCTGAACTTTAAAATGGAAAGCGTACTGCTGGTGGTCAACAAAAGAGGTTCAAAGACTCTCGCAAGGCAAATCTAAAAAAAGTAGTATAAACACTGACAACTGGGAAACACTGGCCTGCGAGCGCTCCAATTGGAGAACAGCCTTTACCAAAGGTGTCATGGGTTTGAAGACGTTCAAACTCAGGACGCAAGGGAGAAACGTGCTAAGAGGAAGGCACACTTGGCAAACCCTCACCGTGATCATCTTCTGCCAAGAAACCTATGTCCCCACTGTGGAAGGACGTGTGGATCCAGAATTGGCCTCCACAGTCACTTACAGACTGTTAAAACCGTGTTTATGGAAGACAATCGTACTCAGCTACGAGTGATCGTCAGAGAAGAAGATGATAGTCCTTTGTTGCCTCTTAGAGAGAGGAAGCACACAAACATTTTGTCAGCATTTCTTGCCAATTTATTTGTCAGGTTCAGTCTACCAGTCCACCAAATTCGATAGGGCCACACACCTGCCAGTTTCACAACATTGCTGTGGCAACAACTGATTGCTGGGTGCGTTGTGCTGCTCACCGGTTAAGTACCAGCCAGTCGGCTGGCTGTTGGGTGCTTGGGAACTACAGCACAAGGGATGCTTTAAGAAGTTCTAGGCGCAGGTCTCACAAAGCACTTTTCCCCCTCCCCATGGTGGCAGGGAGAGAAGAAAAAGAAGTCTGCATTTTCCAAACCTGGAGGAAAAAGGAGCTTGCTTTGGCAGTGAGTGTCTGTTCATTGGTATGTGGCAGCCAAACCAAGCAAGATTTAAAGGTAAAGGTAAAGGTACCCCTGAACGTTAGGTCCAGTCGCGGACGACAATGGGGTTGCGGCTCATCTCACTTTATAGGCCAAGGGAGCCGGCGTTTGTCCGCAGACAGCTTCCGGGTCATGTGGCCAGCATGACTAAGCCGCTTCTGGCGAACCAGAGCAGCGCACGGAAACGCCGTTTACCTTCCCGCCAGAGTGGTACCTATTTATCTACTTGCACTTTGACGTGCTTTCGAACTGCTAGGTGGGCAGGAGCAGGGACCGAACAACAAGCAAGATTTAACCTCTGTTAAATCAGCCATTTTAATTTGACCAAACTATGGGAGGCAGTGGAAGACAGGAGTGCCTGGTGTGCTCTGGTCCATGAGGTCACGATGAGTCGGACATGACTAAACAACAACAAAATTAGCCATTGAGCAAGGGTTAAATTAAATATGCTAACTTTAAGCTTTAATTTCTTAGACAGTGATTTAACTTTTCAGGTGTGTTTGGAGGCTGCTGTTCCTATATATTCACAAGGAGGTGGTGGGTTCTCAGTTTTCCTGACCTGAAGTTGTTTACCTGTTAGCGCCATTTATAGTTTCTGAATGTGGCTATGTAACCTTGTGATTCACAAGGAAATTCTGGGTTATTTTCCCTATGCCGTTCTGCTTCGTGCTCAAAGAAGTCTTTGTGCTTTCCCCCCTGTTGATGCAGAACTTTTTGATCCTTGATGAGATTTCTGAGGTCAACCCACAACTCAAAACTGGCAGTGAAAATACACTCCTTCATGTGCAGGATTTGACCTGTTACTGGGACAAGGTAATGTCATTTCCCCCCACTTTGAAACAGCAAAATAGTAAGGAGTTTCATTTAATCCCAGAAGTACACTTCTTCCACAGCTGGATGTTGCTGAATTCTCTTTTTATCACTGATTTAAGCAGTAAGTGGCAACAGGGAGCCAATTTGGCGAGTTGTTGTTGTTTTTTGGGTGGGGGGGGGCAGAGGCAGGGAAGCAATCTTCTACATCAGAAGCTGGTGTAAATTAAGACGGCATAAAGCTACACCAAATCCAAACACTGTTCAGCAGCAAGGCTACTGCTGGCTGAGACATCCTAAGCCTGGCAGAGGGAAAACAAGCCTTTAAAATAGTGTTTTTTAAAATTTCACTGCCTTTATTGCCAGCGTAAATGGTTTCCAGATTGCATGATCGAGTTGAACAGACTTAGGCTCCAGCCTGTTCTCACATCCAGTCCATTCCCGAGGCAAAACATTGGTCCAGCACATCCACTGTTTGATTGTAACAAAATCTCTAATCTGTTTAAAAGAAATATTAAAGTTTTCGATAAGAACAGTCTAAAGGCAAGTAGTTAACACATTGAAAATCAATTAAATTCAGCAGTAAATAAAAAAATATTAAAACATTTGGATGTCTTCTTGCCTGGAAAGGCTTGCCTTAACAAAAACGTTATAAGCAGGTACTGAAAATAATACAGCAAAGGCGTCTCACTCGGTATACAGAGATTCACTCCTGCACTTACTCAATTATATGAACTCTTGAAGTTCTCCTTAACATTCTGTGATCAGATTTTCAGTAGGCCCCATTTCACCAAGCATATGTCATCTTGCTATCTCAAATTGTGTTCTCTGTATTCTTTCTATTCAATAGCTACGCTCTGAAACACAGCGTTATATTGGAATCAGATTTTCTGTTGAATGAAAGTGCAGTACAATGAAGGTGATATCATGGTCACAAAGGTTGCAGCAGGATGGTTTGTGTGTTGTGAATGTGTGTTAATAATGGGCTGATGATGCCACCTTGTGGGGCTTTATAAATAATATTTCAAAAGGCATCTTCCTCCAAAATTCAAAACTCCCGAAGTTCAAGATGAATCAGTATTAAAGGTTTTAGAACACAGGCATGTGAGCTGAGGCTTGGGTTTTAGTGGAGACTTGGTTTCCATTTTTTATTGATTATTGATTGCTTATTTTATTTCTATACCGCTTAATATATTAAAAATATCTCGGTGGTGTACAGGAAACTGAAGCGAAAACAGCGTAAACAAAATATTACAAAAAGACAGTTACATATAAAGATGTTACATTAATACAAAGTTACATATATATATATATATGTGTGTGTGTGTGTGTGTGTGTGTATAATATCAATCAATCAGTATATAAAAATAAATAATCAAATCTTGAAAACTTATCGAATGATGTCACTGGATAGTATTTATGTATTTCAAGAAACAAATAGAAGGAAACATGCCACTGAGCTATGGTCTAGAAAATATGTGGATAGGTTTCACTCTGAAACAATGCTGAGAGAATATACAGTAGATGTAATTCTAAATCGCTGGAAGTTTCCACTGATTCTTAACATATTTACTTTGAAACAAATACTATTACTTTCATTGAACACTGTTTCCAGGTATATTTTCTTGGGACTGCAGACTTTTCTGATTCTAATACCTGTCAGATTTTTTAATTAATTGTTCTTTTGTTAATGTATAGGCTCTGGAATTGCCGACACTTCAAAACATTTCAGTTACTGTCAGACCGGGAGAATTACTAATTGTGATTGGCCCCGTAGGAGCAGGAAAAGTAAGTCATAACTCAGATTTTTACAGTGCTAAGAATTACAGTTAAGTTGTCCACAAACCATCCAGTCTTCTAATTTTGAGGCAGGTGGAAGGTGGTCAAAATGGGTTTTAAAGATTTTGCAAATTGCAAGAGCTATGAAGTCTTAAGGCTTCAATCCATGGACGCAGGTATTATTTTTGTCTGTTATTATGGTAAGTACTTTTGTGTTTTCATATTGTAAACCACCCTGTGATCTTTGAATGAAGGGCGATATGGAACTTTTTTAAAAAAATAAAACATGCAGATATCTGTCATAAGTGCTAAAAATGCTTCCCAATTTGCTTCTAAACAAAGAGTGTGTGCCCAGATTTGGGCATTCATGTCTAGGTTAACTAAGTGGGGATAGACATCACCTGGGAAGACAGGCAAACTAATGCCAGTTTACTGGAAGAAGCAAAGATCACTAGTGTCGAAGCAACGATTCTTCAACGTCAACTTCATTGGACTGGTCATGTTGTGCGGGTGCCTGATTATCGTCTTCCAAAGCAACTACTCTATTCCAAACTTTAAAATGGAAAGTGTAATGCTGGTGATCAACAGAAGAGATTTAAAGACTCTCAAGGCAAAAAAAAAAAAAAAAAAAAGTAGTATAAACACCGAGAACTGGGAAACACTGGCCTGCGAGCGCTCCAATTGGAGAACAGCCTTTACCAAAGGTGTCATGGGCTTTGAAGATGCTCGAACTCAGGATGAAAGGAAGAAACGTGCTAAGGGGAAGGCACACTTGACAAACCCTCACCGTGATCAACTCCTGCCTGGAAACTTATGTCCCCACTGTGGAAGGACGTGTGAATCCAGAATTGGCCTCCACAGTCACTTACGGACTCCCTGTTAAAACCGTGTTTATGGAAGACAATCTTACTTGGCTATGAGTGATCTCTAAAGAAGAAGAACTAAGTCGAGATAGACATGAGCGTTTTCCCCATGTGCCTGGCCCCCTCCTTCCTGGTAACTGTGGTTAGTAGGATCTGAAACAATGGTTTGGAATATTTTTTTGGGGGGGGCGTTATTATGGTTTGTTCTGATCCTAGTAACCACAGTTTCCCAGTTTAGATTTAACAAGAGACTATGGTTACTTAACCTAGGAAGTCTTCAATCGCAGCATGCCTAGAGGGGGAGAAGGGAAGCATAGAACACATGGCTATTTCAACTTAATAAGTGTGTGGCTGAGGTTCACACCAATGAACTGAAGGATGTGGACCCGAATAAATGAATGAAATACATCTGAAGTATCTGAAGAAGTGTGCATGCACACGAAAGCTCATACCAAGAACAAATTTAGTTGGTTTCTAAGGTGCTACTGGAAGGAATTTTTTTATTTTGAATGAAATACATTACTTAGGTATTCCAAACTCTTGCATTGCGTGACAGCCCAATCTCTGCTGCTGCAGTGTAACGAGAGGTCTGCACCTCTGCAGCTAAAGCAGATTATTATTTTGCAGTCGTAGAATCCAAAAAAAAGCTTTGCTAGAGCAAAACTGTGCCAAGATTTAGGGTTGCTTTGTGTATCCAGCTCTAACTGTGTCACTTATACTTTGCAAGGTACCGTGCTGCTAATTGCCATGACTCATTACTGGCTTTTCTTTATTCTTGTTCATTGCTTGTATTCTTAAGGGAAAAATGGAAACCAATAAAAGCGTACATAAGAAAGGTTGATAGAACTTTTTGTGGGGGTTTTTTAAATAAAAAAAATAAGCTTGCATGGAAGGATTTTGGGGCAGTTGGTTAGCATAGCCTGGTGTGGGGGGCACAGTGGCTAGGGTTAGCCAGGGCTTTTTTCATCTGGAACTCACCGGAACCCAGTTCCGGCACCTCTCAGGTGGGTGCCATTGCCATTATGATATGATAGCCATGTTCAAATATATAAAAGGATGTCATATAGAGGAGGGAGAAAAGTTGTTTTCTGCTGCTCCTGAGAAGAGGACACGGAGCAATGGATTCAAACTACAAAAAGAAGATTCCACCTAAACATTAGGAAGAACTTCCTGACAGTAAGAGCTGTTCGACAGTGGAATTTGCTGCCAAGGAGTGTAGTGGAGTCTCCTTCTTCGGAGGTCTTTAAGCAGAGGCTTGACAGACACCTGTCAGGAATGCTCTGATGGTGTTTCCTGCTTGGCAGGGGGTTGGACTGGATGGCCCTTGTGGTCACTGCCAACTCTATGATTCTATGATTATAAGAGGCATTGATAGTGAGTTCCGGCAGCTCTTTTTCTAGAAAAATAGCACTGGTGTTAGCTATAGTTATGTCTGGTGCTGTTTATTAAGTCTTCACCCTGGTAAAAATAAGTGCAGGAAGATTAGGTGAGGGAGCAATTGAGCAATTCTCTCCCAGTTGCTTGACAATAGCTAAAAGCATTATGTCGGCCCATGCAATAAGGGTTGCAGGAGGTGAGTGGATTTGCACGTACGCATTTTTTCCTGCACCCATCGAAAACCTTAACTTTCATTCTTTTTTCTCCCCAACGATTCCAGTCTTCACTCTTGAGCGCCGTCCTTGGCGAACTGTCTGCAGCTAAAGGTTTCACAGATGTTCGGGGGAGAATAGCCTATGTTTCTCAGCAGCCGTGGGTGTTTTCTGGCACTGTAAGAAGTAACATACTCTTCGGAAAAGAATACCACAAAGAAAAATACGAAAAGGTTCTCCGAGTTTGTGCTCTCAAGAAAGTAAGTCCTTGTCATTGAAATTCTACTCAATATTGATCCGGAGCAGAACTCGGACGTATAGTTAGCAGAGTAAAACACGTTGTGAGATTCCCAAAAAATAGACTGGAGGCAATTAAATATTTCATCCAGCAGAGCTTTACTGCTGCTGAAGGCAAATGAGCATAATGGCCATAAATCCAATACATTCAGGATTGGCACTGTCCATAAGAAATCCAGTTGCAGCAGACTTAATTTTAACTTACAATAACTTAAGTCTAAACCTTAACACTATGTATACCAGGGGTCAGCAACCTTTTTCAGCCGAGGGCCGGTCCACTGTCCCTCAGACCATGTGGTGGGCCGGACTATTTTTTTTGGGGGGGGAGGGATTAACAAATTCCTATGCCCCACAAATAACCCAAAGATGCATTTTAAATAAAAGCACACATTCTACTCATGTAAAAACACCAGGCAGGCCCCACAAATAACCCAGATATGCATTTTAAATAAAAGGACACATTCTACTCATGTAAAAACACGCTGATTCCCGGACCGTCCGCCGGCCGGATTGAGAAGGCAATTGGGCCGCATCCAGCCCACGGGCCTTAGGTTGCCTACCCCTGATGTATGCTATGTACAAAACACCACACCAGGAGGAAGAGAGAAAGAAAGAGAAAGTGAAACCCAGGCTCCTTCTGGCCCTACTTTTATAGTCAGCATGACCTTGACAGAAAAGAGATAAGAGAATCAGCTTAAACCAGCTGTGCTCAGCTTCTCTGAAGGAATAACCCAAACATCACGAACCTTCTGCTTGTTTCTTTCACACAGAGAAGTTTCCAGAACCCTCCTGATCTAATCAGAATTGGAAAGTTCTCTACACATCAGATCAATACTTTCTGCACTAAGAAATGCAAACGGACAGTCCTCCACATAGAAGATTTTTTGAAAAACGTCACTGTGTGCAAGTGACCATTCAAAATGCATTTAGTGAATAATTAGCAGAGAGGGTTGTATCTGGCGAAGTTTTGCTTGTGCAAGGACATCTGCTCCTGCAGTGGGATTTCCCCTTCCTGTGCTTGCCCTGATCTAAATCTGCTTCAGAGGGTTAAGGGAAGTCCCAGAACATATGGGGGGGGCATGAAGGGAAGAGAGAGAGAGGAGAAATGCAATGGTGCAGGTGTAAACTTTTTGCAGCTCAGAGACCTCTTGAAATAGTTAATGTTTCTAAAAACTGCATAAAGGTTAACATAGCCAAAAAAATACATACCGATTGAAACTGCCCGCTAGTGAATTAGCATTCCAGATATTATAATACTAGTTTAGTATGTGGTTTTATCACTTGTTGGGTTTTAAAAAAACTTTTAGAGACACGTCATATACACTCGCCAGTGTTACAGCCTCGAGATCTTCAAATTGGTTACACGTCTAATACAAATGCATAGCACTGGATTATTACATTAAGAAACTGCATCACTTTAATATCAATAGTAGTAATAATAAATATCCCGCCTTTCCTCCCAAAGGAACATTTACAAGTAAAATTATCAGTAGCAATTTGCTTGACATTACTGAACTTACTGCGGCAGGAAAAAATAATTTTGGTGGACCACACATATTGGCACATAAATATCTCTGTGTTTCCTGTAAGTTCTCATTAATGGATGGCTGATCGTACTTTAAGGGACATGGGTGGTGTTGTGGTCTAAACCACTGAGCCTCTTGGGCTTGTCGATCTGAAGGTTGGCGGTTCGAATCCCCGTGACGGAGTGAGCTCCCGCTGCTCTGTCAGTGTCCCAGCTTTTTCCAACCTAGCAGTTTGAAAGCACACCAGCGCAAGTAGATAAATAGGCACCACTGCAGCGGGAAGGTCAATGGTGTTTCCGTGCGCTCTGGTTTCCGTCACGGTATCCCGTTGCGCTAGAAGTGGTTTAGTCATGCTGGCCACATAACCCGGAAAGCTGTCTGTGGCTAAATGTCAGCTCCTTTGGCCTGGAAAGCGAGATGAGCACCGCTCATAGTTGCCTTTGACTGGACTTAACCATCCAGGGGTCCTTTTTTACCTTTACCTTAATTGATGGCTGATCATATTTTAAGTTTGGTTACAGTATATATGCTAGAACAGCTTTTAAAGTCATCTCTGTTTGCTATTTAAGCAAGAAAACCCCAAGAGAAAATAATATACGTGAGGAGATATTTCACACTGTCCTGATTAGAGTGAAATTTGGAACTGCAAAGGTTATTATTATTATTATTATTACAGCCGCGAAATAGTGCTGTTGGCTCCTTAGGGTGGCATCTAAAGCGAGAGAATGCTTCAGAGCATTTCAACTCTGACTGAGAAGACCCTTTTCTTTGATTTGGCAGGTGTGATGTAGAAGGGGACACTAAACCAGATTAGCTAAGAGACATGTATTTTGCTTGGCAGCTTGAGGAGTATTATGCAGTGGATCCAATATATGGTGTGTTATGATGCTACTATCAGTGGAAAGATAGGGGGGAAAGCAGACAGTTTAAAAGCTTTTGCAAATCATGCTTGTTTTTCTTTTAAACACAGTTGATACCTTTTTCTAATCTTGCGTGGCAGTATTAAAACATTCATCACCTTCTAAAATTCAGATTCAAGTTCTGTGGTGTTTATAAAGGATATAAAACACATTTCTTGAAAGGGGAGAAAAATCTCTCACAACATTTGAAGCTTAGTAAACTGTTCCCTTTAGTGTGATGTACATTGGCTTTTATCCAAAGCTCTTTCATGAACGAGCATAGCAATTTTTTAAAATTTTGATGCAAGGCATCAGATGTATTACTTAACCCTACAGTAGTATTTTTGAGCTGTTTTAATTTGAGTAATAGGATCCTTAATTTACCCATTATGTGGACTGCTATGCAACAATAATTTTGTTTTAATATGTGTTGAAGCATCAAGTAGACTAGCAAGTTTTATTAGACAGCTTTATTTTAAAAAGGTAGCACATAGTTCCATGTCAGCTATTTGGTTTTTTTGGTAATAATGTGATTTAAATTTAATAACGGAACAAATAATGAATCCACATAGCATGGCGAGTGTTCAAAGTGTGTTGCGTTAGCTCAATAATCTTTATGACAACCCGCTGAGGTAGTTTAGTATTACTGCTCCCATATGACAGCTGAGAAGACTGAGGTGGGAGAAAGTAGTGTGGCCTAATGTGTTCCTTCTGGTGAATTTGTGTTGCTCTAAATTTCTCGAATTCCCTCTGCCCAGTTCTCAGTTCATTTGCTAGCTCAGGCATAGTCAACCTTGGCTCTCCAGATATTTTGGGACTACAATTCCCATCATCCCTGACCACTGGTCCTGTTAGCTAGGGATGATGGGATTTGTAGTACCAAAACATCTGGAGAGCCAAGGTTGCTTATGCCTGAGCTAGATTCTGCTGCTTTGAGCAATAGCTTGACCATCAATGGTTCTGTTGCTCTTGGCGTTTTCAAGTGACCACACAGTTTGTAAAAATTACTGCAGTTCAAGCAGTAACGCCTCTTCTATTTTTAACAGGATATGGAGCTTCTGGAAGATGGAGACCTAACAATGATAGGAGATCGAGGGTCTACACTGAGTGGGGGACAAAAAGCCAGAGTTAATCTTGCCAGGTAAAGTGGGACATTCATTTACTAAGATAGCCTTTGGTCTGCAGGTGCCCTTTTCTGCTTAGAAGTGAGGGATGGAGATAGCAACTACCTTAACGTTTATGTTGTTGTTGTTGTTCAGTCGTGTCCGACTCTTCGTGACCCCATGGACCAGAGCACGCCAGGCACGCCTATCCTTCACTGCCTCTTGCAGTTTGGCCTTAACGTTTATATGTTATAATTAAAAACCGATACGCTGCTAATTCATATATACTTTAAGGTGATGTACACACATTTCAAACAGTACCAGGCAGCATTTTGGAGCAATATAAAACATCAGTTTCACAGCAGCCCTAGGACAAAGCAGCAGAGCAGAGTATGGCAGGCCACTGATTTAAAAACCTTCTTAAAGAGGGATATTTTAACTATCCTTAAAAGGACACAAGGAAGAAGCTGTACATTCCTTTCCTGGAAGAGAGTTCCAAAGTGCCTTCAAAGGAAACCACCTTAGCATTTTTCCTGTATCTGAAATACACATGTTCTTAATATGTTTTCAAACATGGCTTAAGGCAGGGATAGGGACCCTGCTGCCCTCCAGATGTTGTTAGCTTACAAGTCCAATTATCCTCAACTATTGGCCATGTGCACTTTCCTCCCTCTTCGGAGTAAATTGCTGTATTTTCTGGCGTATAAGACTACTTTTTAATCCAGGAAAATCTTCTCAATAGTCAGGGGTCGTCTTATACGCCGGGTGTCGTCTTATAGGGCGGGTGCTGAAAAGCCGCGGGCTCAGAGGAGATACCGCCATTGTCCCCGGCCTGGCCCTGCCTCCTCCTCAGCCCCTCTCGCACCCCCTCGCAGGGAGCCAGCGAGCGAGAAACGGGCGGGCGGGGGGGGCGCACAAACAGATGCCTCTCGCCCAGTCCAGGCCTGCCTGCTCCTGGCGCGCACGCCCCTGAGACACAGGCAGGCAGGCGAGAGACGCGCTTCCCTCCCCTCACGGCTGCTCTCGCCTTTGTTGCCTCAGCTGCTAGACGAGACGGGCGCTCATGGTGAAAAAGGCTGCCTCCAGTGTGCGTTGGTGTGTGTTGGAAGATATATATACTGCGAGTATATCCCAAACTCTCTATTTTAATTGGAAAAGTTGGGGGTCGTCTTATATGCCCAGTCATCTTATATGCCGGAAAATATGGTATGTCTCTTCCCCTTCTCAGAGCTACACTTGCACCGATGCTTACCCTTGTTCCTTTATAATAATTAATCATTAATCATTAATAAATTTGTTAAAATACATTAAAATGTAACAAATCAAAAACTTCCCTAAACAGGGCTGCCTTTGAAAGCATGGTTTGAAATGGGTGCCTGAGGCTGGTATCTTAATCTGAAGCCCTGGTTTGAGGAGGGACAGTGTCATGTCTGTTCTGGATTGTGTGTTTATGAAATAATGGAAGGTATTTAGATATATAAAAAAGATCAGTTTTTGGTCCAAGTGGGTTGGAGAGGATTTAGATTCGTGTCACTGAGTGCCCGTTTCCTGTTCCTTTCTTTAATATTGGAATGCGGAATTTGTGGCCTTCCAAATGTTGTTAGACTCCTGTCATCCCAAGCCAGCGTAGCCAATGGATGATGGGAATTGTCATTGTTTTGGTAGTGACCTGTCTGTTATTTCCTTACATGTTTTTAGAGCTGTGTATCAAGATGCAGAAATCTACCTCTTGGATGATCCCTTGAGTGCCGTGGATGCAGAAGTTAGCAGGCATTTGTTTGAAAAGTATGTAACTTCCAAGTGTCTTTGCATTTTATTTCTGTTAACAGAGTCGCATAGTATGACTTACGCCTAAACGTTCACTTTCTTGCTGCTCATTTTAAATAAACGCAAGGCAGTTGTTTAATGTGGGAGCTTTTGAAAATGCTCAAATTTAGAGTCCCCGCCCCCAAGGCAGCCATTTTGTGACCGGCGCCCATGGCACGCTCTCAAATTTCCAAATGTTTGTGACCCCTGTCTTAAGAGACTTTCTGTCGTGTGTATATGTGTGTGAGTTCACCTTTTGTTATGCGCATGCATGGACTGTTTGTGTCTTACAAAAGAATGTATCGTGTGTGAATCAGGTGAATCCTGTTTTCTGTACAGGGTGCATTTAAAAATAATGTTATCATTTCAGGTCTACCGAAGTCAAACTCTGCTGACTTACTGTTGGATATAAAGCTCACCCTCTGCTATACACTAAACTGGTGATGCTGCTGCTTCACAAACCACAGAATGGCACTAGAGCATAGCGGCAACACTGAGGAAGGACGAGTAAGTGGCTTTTTTTTATACTGCAGTGGTCTCCCTTTGCAAGCTTTTCAGTTTTGCCTTTGCAATTAGATAATGTAGGGGTATGTGAAGTGTGTCCAGAATTTGTTTTTAAAAGTTGCACGTAGGGCATCACACTTTTGCACGAGCCATGCCGAAAGAGCAGTGCTGAATATTACCGCCACATTATTTAGTTTGAAAAGGCAATTGAAAGGCTTAAGGGCCACCCATGTATATTGTGCATTTTTGCAGACTGGTAATAGTTGCAAACTGCACTTATGAAAAAAGCCACTTACACGTTCCATTTAGCCATAAACTCTAGTTTTGTCTCCTTTTCTAATTACCAAATTTTATGTTACGAGGCCAACCGGGGCTCCTTGCTCCTGTTTGGATCATAATACTCTTTCATAGGGGAGAAGGCGACACTCAGCCTTTCCCCTGTCTGCTAATTCTCTCCTGCCAAAACTCTTCCCCCTTTCCTGTTTCTAATCCAGTTTCTCAGGGGTCTGACACCAGAAATAATCCCATCTGGGAATGATTTTGAAAAGGTTTCGTACTTCCCCCGCTCTTCCCTTTGCATTACCTCAGCAAAGGAGAATATGAGTATATGCGTTTGCTGAGGTAACGTGTAGTTCTGCTCTTTCCACGTGCTTGAGAAATGATAAGTTTGTTAACGGATATTTTTCTACTGCAGCTTTGTTGCATTGGGCTGTAAATTACCACATTTGTTGTGGAGGTGCAACAGTCTATGTTGTGAGCTCAAAGCTTGCAGTCATAGGAAGGGCTGTTGCTCTGTGATAGAACATCTGCTTTGCATGTATTAATTATAATATAATATAATATAATATAATATAATATAATATAATATAATGTAATAATATACAGTGGACCCTCGACTTATGAATGTAATCCGTTCCGACGGGAGTGTCGAAACTCGAAAAAATCGTAAGTCAAGTCCCCATAGGAATGCGTTGGAGAACGCATTCGTACCTTGAAAAAATCTTCGCAAGTCAAAAAAACCCTATCTAAAGCGGCCGCGGCTTCCGATCGGAAGTTGAAAAAATTCGGAAGCGGCGGCCGCTTTGATCCCTCATAAGTCGAAAAATACGGAAGTCGGGGCATTTGTAAGTCGAGGGATCACTGTAATACAATACAATACAATACAATACAATACAATACAATACAATACAATATAATATAATATAATATAATATAATATAATATAATATTTGTATACTGCCCTTCACCCTAAGATCCCAGGGTGGTTCGCAACAGAAAAATACAAAATGAGAATGCAAAATACATCCTAAAACAAACACAAACCAATAACCCCTGCCACTACCACAAACACCATTTAAAAAGCCATAGAATTTTAATCAGTCAAATGCCTGGTTGAAGGGAAATGTTTTCTCCTGGAACCTAAACATATGTAGCAAAGGCGCCAGGTGAGCCACCCTGGGGAGAGCATTCCACAAATGGAGCCACTGCAGAGAAGGCCCTTTCTCGTGTTGCCACCCTCTGGACCTCTCACAGAGGAAGCACACAAAGAAGGACCTCAGTTGATGATTGCAGGGTCGGGGCCGGTTCATATGGGGAGAGGCATTCTTTGAGGTACTGTGATCTTTAGTTGTTTAAGGCTTTATAGGTCAAATCCAGTACTGCTTCTTTCCCCAACATACCCGTGTTCAGCTGGGAATGTCTCTCGCCTGAGAACCCTGGAGAGATGTTGCAAGCTAATGCAACAACAACAACAATTTATTATTTGTACCCCGCCCATCTGGCTGGGTCCCCCCAGGCTCTGGGCAGACTCCAACAGATATTAAAATGCATTAAAATATCACAGGTTAAAAACTTCCCTAAACAGGGCTGCCTTGAGGTATTTTCTGAATGTCAGATAGTTGTTTATCTCTTTGACCTCTGCTGGGAGGGCGTTCCACAGGGCGGCCACCACTACCGAGAAGGCCCTCTGCCTGGTTCCCTGTAGCTCCATGCAGATGGAGGTAGATAGACCCAATGGTCTGGCTCCCCATAGGGCAGCTACTTATCGTCCCAGTAGGTGCACAGGTGGCATGGACTTTGTGGTAAGGTACTGTACAATGTACACCTGTGGGACCCAGGTGGCGCTGTGGGTTAAACCACAGAGCCTAGGGCTTGCTGATCAGAAGGTCGGCAGTTCGAATCCCTGCAACAGGGTGAGCTCCCGTTGCTCGGTCCCAGCTCCTGCCCACCTAGCAGTTCGAAAGCATGTCAAAGTGCAAGTAGATAAATAGGAACCGCTCTGGCGGGAAGGTAAACGGCGTTTCCATGTGCTGCTCTGGTTCGCCAGAAGCGGCTTTGTCATGCTGGCCACATGACCTGGAAGCTGTATGCCGGCTCTCGGCCAATAAAGCGAGATGAGTGCCGCAACCCCAGAGTCGGACACGACTGGACCAAATGGTCAGGGGTCCCTTTACCTTTTACCTTACTGTACAATGATTTTCAATTAAGTTTCCCATTTTGTAAATTGTGCACTTTCTGAGCACCAGTGCATACTAATTGTTTGCTGCAGGAGCTAAAATAATGGGTTGCCAAGATACATAGGGTATACAACCTAGAACAGGGGTAGGCAACCTAAGGCCCAGGAGCCGGATTCGGCCCAATTGCCTTCTCAATCTGGTCCGTGGACGGTCCAGGAATCAGCATGTTTTTACATGAGTAGAATGTGTCCTTTTATTTAAAATGCATCTCTGGGTTATTTGTGGGACATAGGAATTTGTTCGTTCCCCTCTCCCCCCCCAAAATATAGTCCAGCCCCCCACATGGTCTGAGGGACAGTGGACCGAAAAAGTTTGCTGACCCCTGACCTAGAAGCACAACCCAAAACCTCTGGTTGAAAGCCACACTGTGTAATCCAGCCAAAAAGCCTTTTCTATTATTAAGCACTAGTAAATTAAGCCTGTTAAGCAAAACAGGCGCTAGAAAGCTCTCTCTCTCTCTCTCTCTCTCTCTCTCTCTCTCTCTCACACACACACACACACACACACACACACACACACACAGATGGAGGAGCGGGAAGGCGAGAGGGCTGGCAAGGCGAGGGGCGCGGGGTGTGGGGAGAAGAAGAAGAGGGCATTAGTGGGAATGAGGGGCTCGGCGGCGGCGGCGTAGGAAGCGAGGGCGGCGGGGAGGAGGAGGGCGAGCGAGCGGGGCTTGGAGGCCCAGCGACGCCCAGCGGCTGCTCCTTCTCGCTGTCCGCACGGATGGGCAGCCTCAGGAGCCGGTGCTCCCTCGCCGGATCGCTCAGTCACCGCTGAGCGATCCGCCGAGGGAGCGCTGGCCCTCTGCGTCCGTGCGAGGCAGCGGCGCTGGCGCAACTGAGAACGCGCGTGCGCTGCCGCCTCTCAGACACGCCCCCCTCTCCCATCGTCCAGTCCCTGCAGGTAGAGGCGTGGTCTCTACGCTCCAATCCCAGCGTCTGTCTGGGACATGCGCAGTGGAAAATTTTCACTGACACACACCACGGACGTGGGGACATTAGGGAATTATTATATAGGATATTTTGAGTTTATAGGAACGTGGGTGCAATTTCACACACATGGGAGTAGGTCTAGCCCTTTATACTAGAAATAAGTTTTATGTTTATTCGTTTCATATGTAAGTTAGTGTGTCTGCCATTCCTCCGATCTGCGGAAGATAGACAAATCCCAAGTTACATCCATAATTTGGAAGGAGTTCTGAACTTCACTCTGATGCTAAAACCATCACAATTTCAACTAACACCAAATAATGCATAGTAACATCCATTGCTTAGATTGTATTTGGAAACGATTCTCTGAGTGTTTGTTGTTTCATTTCTTATTTTCATTTTCTGTAATTGCGTAATAATTGTGTGTTATATGTTTTAATAATAATAATAATAATAATAATAATAATAATAATAACGACCCCCACTTTTTCAGTTTCCTCCTCTTCCACACACCATTATGACTCCTATGGAATTTAGTAGGATCAGCACTTCTTTAATCCAGAGACGTATTTGAATTGAAGTTTTATAGTCAGGTTTTTATTTTGAACATTATGGGACCCTCGCTACTAAAACACAACAATATTTAAACTGCTCACCTTTTATCCTAAAGGACAGAACCTTTTGCTTCTCAGTTTAAGACTTCAACAACAAACACGCACAAATGTTTTTAGAAAATCAGAGTTTAGTTCCCATCTCATTTCTTTTGCAGGTGTATCTGCCAGGCTTTACATAAAAAGGTGACTATTTTAGTGACCCACCAGTTGCAATATCTTCGGTCTGCAAACCAGATCCTAATTTTAAAGGAGGTAGGTGGAGATAAGATTGTCTCTAGAAAATTGACGGTGTGTGTGTCGCAAACCTCCCCTTTACGCACTCTGTGTCACCCTACTAATAAATGTTTGTCAGTAATGCAGATGCACTGGTTTTACTTCACACCCCTCGCACCCTGCCCTCCGAGGTTCGACTAAACCGACCTCCTCAAAACTCTGGAGATCCCAGTGACAAGAGTGTTCACGTCCAGTTATACCCCCCTGCTCCAGGCTATCCTGACGCAAACCTTTTAACCTACAGCCCTGGGTTCTAATCATCAAGAAACCCCCCTTTGCTGTCTCAGCTGGCCAGCCTCTGCTAGCTACACTGTGGCGTTTAAGGTTTACACCCTCTTAGCCCCTCCTTAATGATTCTCTAGGACACAGACTGTTTCTAGTTTTGTCCTCTCTCTGAGATCATTACACTGAGCCTTGGTATAACACGCTGGACCTCATGGACGACGATACTTCGATGGTTTAAACAAGAACTGGTTTTTATTGTTTAACAAGCATAACGGTTTCAGGCTTTATCCCATGTAGTTCATAGCTTCTTTACAGTTCCAGATGACTCCTATGCCTACCCATATACCTCCCTCAGTCTAGCTATCTATCTCCTCCCTTCTCTAACTCTCTCTCAACTCCCACACCAACCTACCACCAACTCTCCCTGACCAACTGCAGTTCCTCCCCTTTAAACCCCCAGGAGGTTCCGCCTCTCTGGAGTGAACTGTCAATTAATAGGTTCTGTGTTTAACCTTGTAAACGCTGGGGAAAACTCAACATTCTACAGGGCCAAAAGGGCTGGTTCGCCACAGTGTGTTTGTTGGTTTCTTTAGTCGGAACGATGTTACAGCAATTTATAACACAACTAAATCTGTTCCAGATGGAATAGAATAATATAGCAGTGTTGGGTGGTTATTTTTATTTTAAAGATGAAAAGTTTTAAAGGGAAGAAGGAAAATAGTTTGTTCAGCCCTGGAGTGGCTTTGTAAAAACAGTGGAAGCTGGTATCACAGCTAATTAGCATGTTAGTTTTAAAGACACTTTTAAAAGAAAATTTGAGTGGCATTTTTCAGTAAACTCAACGAAACATACAAAATAGCGAGAGCACCATTAAGAAAATCGTTATAAAGCAGTGAAAATAATCTGAAGCCTAAAGTACAAATTATGGTTTGGGGTGGGTTGTTTTTTTTTAAACTATTGTTCTATGACTTGTACTGAATTAAAAGAAATGTGAAAAACATCAGTTGAAGGTGTTTAGCTGCAGTTCTTAAAGCCATTAATTCTGTGTTCTTGAGGCTTAAATGAACTATAAGGTAGTCCCATTCACTTTGTTTTTACCAATTCAGCTGGTTTAAAATTAGAAGGAAGAGAGGAGTAGAATTTGCATGTGCTGCATTCTAAGCACATCTCTTTAAAAAAAAAACACCACTTGAAACTTAAGAGGATTAGAAGTTTTTTTAAGGGGTAGAGATTTTCATTCTGATAACCAGTCTGCATGATGAGTACAGAAAATAGGGTGATAACTAATTTAGGTAGCAATCTTACACAGAGTTTTCTAGGTGTAAATTTTTGGACTTGCTTCTCAGTAAACGTGCACAAGATTGTGATGTTGGGGCTGCAGTGCTAGACACACTTTCTTAGGAGTAATGTCTGACACGAAGAAACAAGGAGGGCATTAATCCCAAATTCCTGTCTGTAAAAACTATTTTCCTATTCCCCCCCCCCCAAAATAAAAATACACCACCTATTTATTATTATTCCTTGATAGCTGGTTCTCATGCCATGCAAAGCCCTTGTTTGTTTTAAACCATGGTTTAATTGTGAAAGTGCTCCCCTGTGGCTTTTAATGGGGCATAAAAACCCCAGTATGGCTTTTCATGGGATATGAACCTGTACCATGGTTTGTTAAACAAACCATAAATGGTAAGCCACAAACCTTGACAAGTCATAGGGAAAGTGTGCGGGAGACATGTTCATGATTAAGCCATAGTTTAAAACAAATGTGACATCTGAGTAGGACTATTATTTCTCTCCAATTGTTTTTTAAAGGGATGGTGGTAAAGAGATTAGCCGGACTGCAAGGCTTGACAAGAAGGGTAGCGATTATCTATTATCTTCTGCTGGCTTCAGCGTAGCATTTGAGTTTGCCAGTTGGCTTGTATTGCATGTCATCTGAGATTAGAGGAAATTATTTGCAGAGTGATAGGATATCTGTTCTTCCTGCCTTGTGACTATTACCATAGAGAACTGGTGCAGACATCATGATAAGCCATGGTTGTTGATCATGGTGGGAAGTGGTTACAGTGAACCTGAGTTGTTTGCATTCCCCGCTCTCCTCTCTTGGGGAGAAGACGGGAAGCATTTTTCTTCAGCTTTTGATTAACTACAGTTTAGCGTCACATCCAAACAGTAGTTAATCTTAACAATGGTTTGTTTAAAACGAGTCTGTTTTCAAATCAGTGGTTTGAAATTGACTTGATGTTCCAAACAAAGCATAGTTAAGATTAACCACGCATTTGTTGAGTTAGCTGACATTGACAATGACATTGACATTGACAGGTTGTAGCTAATAATAATAAAAAGGAACTCCTTACATTAGCTGGGGAGAGTACATGAGCTCAAGGCTCACTGTGGCTCCTTCCCATCGTGATAAACCATGGCTTATTTTGTTGTCCTAATTGCCTCATTATTTCAAAACTTCAAAAATGGGCAAAGAAAAGATGCAATTTTCATCCTATTTGAAAATAACTATATGAAAAGAACTCCTAATACCTTACTTGGGAAGTGCATGGGGTGTTAGGAGAAGGGTGGCACCTCTGGTGGGGGGCACATTGTGTTCCTTCTGGGGTAGTTTGTCCACCTTTGGTGCCCACCCTGCGTTCAGCTTTCACCTGTGGCTTCTAGAAACTGTCAGCATGTGATAGCAGCCACACCCCAGGACCGGTTTTGACTGGCCAGCCCAACCAGCTGAGGGTAGTCGTTGAGTCCCAAGCCCTCAGTAAATAAGGGCTTCCCTTGCATTTGAAGATAGGCTCTGGTGGGTTGAATGGACGAGACCAATAGTGGGTCCAACAGTCAAGAAGGCGGTTTCTGCACGTGCTGTAGAGGGAGGTGAGGGTCAGATGAGACTAGTCAGCCTGGGAAGGTGTCCCATCCAGAAGGAAAACTCTGGTCCAAACCTCTACTTCCTTGTGAGATCTTCATGAGAAGAAAAGGCTGAGGAGTAAACCCCACACAAATCTGGAGTAGAGTGCCTAAGGCGGTTAGATGGGGTATGGACATCTCCTTTCAGCAACTCCTGCAGCCAAGCTGGTCCCAAACGTATTGCTCTGCGAGGCTGAGGGCACCCCAGGACCTCTCTGTACACACTGCCTAGGCTTCCGCACCAAGCAGGTCACTTCAGTGCTGCTAATGCAGCAGTTTGACATTATTATTATTAGTATTATTTAGGTTTATATACCACCCTTCATCAAAAGATCTCAGGGCAGTTCACAGGATAAAATACAAGGTAAAAACACAAGTAAATAGAAGAAAAACAACAAAACAATAACCCCTCCCTTCCCTTCATCCCTGGAGGACCACTCCATTGTCTCTCAAGACAGACGTATGCCAACAACCTTACTTAGAGAAAAGAAATGATGATACATGGCTGTTGATTTACAATTTGTTAACTATGCCTTTCATTTTAATGTTTGCAGTAAATACCCGAAGGTGGTTTTCATTTAAAAAATTAAAAAACATGCTCCTGTTACCATAATGCTGATTTTGGAAGTCAACAACGTGTCACCTTAGACTGTAGAATTATCTAAGTTATTTGAGACGTAAATTTGTTCACTTTCTGAATATTATTCACATTATGTGACTATTTTTTTTACTTCTAGGGTAAGGAGGTTGGGAAGGGCACTTACTCAGACTTCCTGAGATCTGGAATAGATTTTGCTTCCTTTTTGAAAAAAACTGAAGACGATGACCAGCTACCAGTTCCAGGAACTCCTGGCCACCGGTTATCTAGGATCCGAACATTTTCTCAGTCTTCTATGTGGTCAATGGAATCTTCAGTGCAGTCACAGAAAGATGGGTCTGCAGAACCTCCCTCTGTGAGTACATGAGATATACGAAACACCTGGTTTTCTTAAGCAGTTATATATATATATAAAATGATATCCCATTTTGCTGGGGATTGAAGAGTTACATTTTCAGTTTCTCATTTTCCCAGGCTAATGTTCAGTTCACTTCTGTCTCAGTTTGATATTTTTAAATAAACCTTGAATAAAAATGGTATTCATTTTCATGCACATTTCTCCTTATCTTGTTCATTTCAATACCTTAAGGACTGCCTCTCCCCATACAACCCCGATCTTGAGTTTGTTATGTGAGGCCCTTCTCTATGTCCCCCCCCCCCAAGAGGTTTGGAGGGTGGCAACATGAGAACGGGCCTTTTCTGTGTTGGTTCCTCCTCTGTGGAAACCCCTCCCCCATTTTTGGAAGCATTTTTGGGTCGAAGAACAGCATCATGTTTCAGTTCCCATATTGGTTTGGGGAGCGCAAGTTAGTTTTGCCTTGAAATGTGAACCTAACTAACTTCTCTACGTTCCTGTATCATGCGAGCTGTGAAACCAGCCAAGATGCCACAATTAAATGTTGGTTCCCATTACGTGCGGCTGAGAAAACATGGATAATAACTTCTAAACATGCTAGGGTATGAAGCTGTGGCTTAAAAAGTTCCATTATCAACTCTTGCTTGTTTGAAAACCATTATCTCTAGTTTCTGATTGGGAAGCTGTGGCTGACTATGGGTTCCTGGCTTGTTCACCTGCTCACAATAAGGCAGGACTGAAATGACAGAATGTTTGTGCATAGAGTATTTCACTGTGTGAACGTGGTCAGTGTGTGTCATGCTATGGATTGTGAATGCCATGGAGTCTTGTATATTTCAGATCAAAATCTTTAATGCAAAATCTGTAATAGCTGCCCTGGACTCCTCTGGGAGGAAGACCAGGACAGAAATTTAATAGGAACATGAAGCAGAACATTTTCATGGCTGCTGTAATGCATGTTCTCATTGAAGTGTATATTTTATAGTTAATATACAGATGTGTCAAATGGTTAAAAGTATTAATCAGCTATTTTTTTAAAAAAGAATCTCTTGACAAACACAATATTGTCATGTTAGAACCTGGCTTTCTAACCAGGTTTTCTAACCTGGTTTTCACTGGAAAGAAGTGGTCCAAGCTTTTATTTCCGATTTTAATAAAAAATAAGACTTTAAGTATTCAACCCTGGTGATCAATGGGGTGACACATGGCTGGGGAGACCCGGCCAGATGGGCGGGGTATAAATAATAAATTATTATTATAAATTACTATAGCCAGATCACCCTCACTTCCAGTATTCAGCTTTACTGCATAAGATTATAGCAGTTAGGAATTTAATGACTTTTGCCTCTTTGTTGTAGTTTTTTTATGCCCATTTTTTTAACAAGCACAGTTGTAGCTCTGGCATTTTCTTAGGCTTCTCCTGGAATAGCCATTATAACAATATTTTCTTATGCATTCTCTGCCCTGCAGATGGAACCTGTTCTAACTGCCTTGCCAGAGGAAAGCCGTTCGGAAGGGAAAATCGGCTTTAGCATTTATAAGAAGTATTTTGCTGCTGGGACAAATTATTTTGTAATTTTTATTCTTTTGCTCCTCAACATTTTGGCGCAGGTACGGTATTTGGCATCGGTGAAAGCATTATGGATGATGTGTGCTTATAGCATTTCAGCATATGTGACTTCCTACAGTGTGTGAAAAAATATTTATATTGTTGGCAAGAAATAGCCGAACTCTTTTCAAACATATCAGAGGGTTTCCCCTTTGAATTAAATGGGATTGCAAACCAGCTAGAGGCCTATTTAGTTCCATTAACTTCAATGGGATTTAATTCAACCAAAGATTATAGACTTATTCACTTGCAATTCATTCAGTAGTAGCGCTCTGACTCGCCCCACCTCAGTTTTGTGTGTGTGTGTGTATCTTACACAGAGGGACTCGGTGGCGCTGTGGGTTAAACCACAGAGCCTAGGGCTTGTCGATCAGAAGGCCAGCGGTTCGAATCCCTGCGACAGTGTGAGCTCCCGTTGCTCAATCCCAACTCCTGCCCACCTAGCAGTTCGAAAGCACACAGTGCAAGTAGATAAATAGGTACCGCTCCGGCGGGAAGGTAAACGGCATTTCCATGTGCTGCTCTGGTTCGCCAGAAGCGGCTTAGTCATGCTGGCCACATGACCCGGAAGCTGTACGCCGGCTCCCTTGGCCAATAAAGCGAGATGAGTGCCGTAACCCCAGAGTTGTCCACGACTGGACCTAATGGTCAGGGGTCCCTTTACCTTTATATCCTACACAATACCACCAGTCTGTATTGAGCAGGGTTACACCATGCAAACTTCCTTACATCCTACTGCCTTCCAAATAGTTTTTGCCCGTGGCGACGAGAACACCAGAAGGCCATCCTTTTCCTTCTTAGAGTGCACATTGCTAAGCATAGGTGCCACCTGGGGGCCCCGCGGCCCCCCCGAATTTTCAAGAAGGGGGCCACCCCCAATCCGCAGCAGCTGTTCACACACACCATGCAACATGCTCACCTTAAGCGCACAGCCCACATGGCATGCACACATCACAAGCGCATGCCCCGTGGCATGCGTGTGTCAGGTCAGCCCATTGCGTGACATGTGCACATAACATTCGTGCATCAAGTGGTGCGCCGATGCCACTCATGCCTGTTGCGTGGTGCCGGCCCCCTCAATCGCAGGGGAAGGTGGTGTACTTGTTGCTAACTAAGGTTTGTGCAGCAAGAACAAGTAACAATCTATGGGCCATTTTAGACAAAACTCTAAGACAGTGATGGCTAACCTTGACACTCCAGATGTTTTGGAACTACAACTCCCATCATCCCTGACCACTGGTCCTGTTAGCTAGGGATGATGGGAGTTGTAGTTCCAAAACATCTGGAGTGTCAAGGTTAGCCATCACTGCTCTAAGATGTAGCTTCTCCTATAATATGCTGGTAGAGAGGAATCGTGCTTATTCACCACGGTGGGTTATGAGTATGGTTTGGCGTGTGATATACTTGCATCCATTGAAAATAGAACAATACGTTTGTTAGCTCGTTGAATTTTCAGAATCTGCTGTACGATTTGGACCTACCTGGCGCGCGCGTGCGTGCGCACACACTATGGCCAACGTTCAAATGTCTGGTGGTCCAGGAATGAGACAGTCATCCTTGATAAGTGGGTGTGATTCAGTTGTCCAGCTGTACAATTACAGTCTCTCTGAGAAGCTCTCTTGCAGCCAGGCCACTAATAGTCTGTTCTACAATTACCCAATTCCCTGAACAATACTTGAGGAGATCTAGTTTTCTTGTACTTTGGGGGGGGCACATTTTATAGGATAACACGTGCTTGGTACTAAAAAGCCCCTGCCCCCCTATATGGCTTGCAGCAGTTGAAATATCATTGCTATTAAAACTGGAAAGGCTTTAAAAAAAAAACACTAAATAAAGCAGAAAACACATTGTTTAATTCTGTTTATTTTTTAAAATATAATTTTTATTAAATTTTCTGTTTTACAATTTCAGATAAACATTTTACATCCTTAAAATATCAATGGCTTCCCTTCTTCTCTTTCCATGGTTCATTTTGGATATCTTATATCCCTTCATATTTTGCAAAAACTATACCAATCAGTTTTCCATTATTACATCCATCAAAAATTATTTCCACTGTTGAATTTACCTTCATGTTGCCAGCGTTTTCAGATGTACACAGTTATTTTCCATATATTCAATAAAAGTTTTCCAATCTTCTTTAAACGTGTGTTCTTCTGGTTCTCTGATTCTATACGTTAAGTCTGCAAGTTTCCATCTTTGGCTAATTCTGTTTGTTTAATTCTGTTTGTTCAAGGTTGCCTATGTGCTGCAGGACTGGTGGCTTTCTTATTGGTGAGTCGTTATTTCTTCTAAAATCTTTTAGAGCTCAATCCTAAGTAGGGGAAGGTTGGAGAGTCGCTCCATTTCCATGGTTGCACTGGCCAGGGTGGGAGTTGGGGGAGCACACCTGCCTTCCTCACCCTTGCAGTTATCTCCCCCCTTCATTTCTCTCCCACTCCCCACTCCAGGTTCTGATATGGGGGGAAATTGTCCCACCAGTTTCTGGCTTGAGTAGATAGGGGGCTGACCCTGGTGCCTTTCTATCAAAATGAAGGGGTATTGGATTCCCTAGAGCGCCATATTTCAGAGACTACCACCAGCTATGCTGGTGGGAATGCAGCAATCGGTAGATCTATCTGATGTTCTGGATCCATTTCAATTGGGGTTTAGGCCTTGTTTTGGCACAGAAACTGCTTTGGTCGCCCTGTGTGATGACCGATCCTGGTCCAACTGTTCTGCCTACCAATTAGTTTCTGGGCCCAATTCAAAGTGCTGCTTTTGACCTATAAAGCCTTAAACGGCTCAGGACCACAATACCTCAAGGACCACCTCTTTCCATATGAACCTACCCAGACCCTGAGATCATCCTCTGAGGCCCTTCTTCATGTGCCTCCTCCTCAAGAGGTCTGGAGGGTGGCAAAACAAGAACGGGCATTCTCTGCAGTGGCTCCCCGTCTGTGGAATGCTCTCCCCAGGGAAGTTCGCCTGGCGCCATCATCACACACCTTTAGGTGCCAGGCAAAAACGTTCCCTTTTAACCAGGCCTTTGGTTGATCTGATTGACATCCAGTGCCCTTTTAAAAAAATTTTTTTTGGGGGGGGGCTATTGGGTTGTGTTTTTTTAAATGTATTTTGTGGTTTTATATCTTGATTTTATTCTGTGAACCGCCCTGAGACCCCTGGGTATAGGGCGGTATATAAATTCAAATACCGTATTTTTCCGTGTATAAGACGCTCCCATGTATAAGAGGACTATTTTTGAGGATTCCAAATTAAGAAAACCTGTAGCACTGAGCTACAGACCCCCGGCTCTGCATATAAGACAAGCCCCAATTTTAAACCTATTTTTTTGGTTTAAAAAACCTAGTTTTATACACAGAAAAATACGGTAACAACAACAACAACATTCATGTGGGCCTTTCCAAGTGCTTAGTGGGGTTCTGTGGCGATACTCTGTTGGGGCATGTGCAGAGTGCTTATTCAACACACCAGCGGAATGTGCCAATGGAACACAAAAACACCAGACAGTTCTAGGTAGGGTCAGTCCCTAGACTGACAGCATAATGCAGTCCCGCAGTTTAAAGGTTACCTACAGTTGTAATATACCATGTGTTCTGCTCAGTCTCGCTTTGCCGGAACCTGGCATTTTGCTCAAATCCTCTCCAAGGACAGGCTGCCATTTCCAAGTTTTATCTAGGTGCACCAGACTTCTCCCGGCAACCCACAAAGTTCATTAGATGCTGTGTGTTTTGCTTTCTGCTGCTCTGGAGTGCAAGAGCCAGGGGGTCTGTGGCTCAGTGCTACAGGTTGCGCTGCTTTGAGACCAGAGTCCTAGGTTCATTTTTGCATCGATAAGGATCCTGGGTATAAGACCTCTGCTTGAGACTTTGGAGAAGCACTGAAAGTTGAAGCACCTGTCTTTGGACTCGATGAATGAATGGCTTGTTGGAGAAAAGTGGTTTTATGCCTTTGTATGCCTCTTCCCTTCCAATCCTTGACTGCACATACTATTGCATGGGAACAAGATATTGCCCTACTGGCAAAGATCCTTGTTAGATATGCTTAACAAATTTATTTATTTATAAATTAGCGTATACTACTGTATCATAAAAAATATTGAAGCTGTTTACGGCAATAAAGGTAAAGGGACCCCTGACCATTAGGTCCAGTCGTGTCCGACTCTGGGGTTGCGGCGCTCATCTCGCTTTATTGACCGAGAGCCGGTGTACAGCTTCCAGGTCATGTGGCCAGCATGACAAAGCCACTTCTGGCGAACCAGAGCAGCGCACGGAAACGCCGTTTACCTTCCCGGATCCTATTTATCTGCTTGCACTTTGACATGCTTTCGAACTGCTAGGTGGTTAGGAGCTGGGACCGAGCAACGGGAGCTCACCCCGTCGCAGGGATTCGAACCACTGACCTTCTGATCAGCAAGCCCTAGGCTCTGTGGTTTAACCCACAGCGCCACCTGGGTATTATAGGTATTACGGCAATATCTGTAATGAAAATGTGTAAAACTTTATAGAACTGTAGAATCAAGTACTTACCACACAATTCTGCAGATCTTAAGGTATGAAAAGAGAAGCTTTTGAAGACTTCCTTTAAAACAACCTCAAGGTGTGTGGATTTAGTGTATTTCTGAATACCTGATGCTAGGGATTAAGGTTTAAATGAGTGGGTAGGAAGTCCTGTTGCCTTCAGGTCTTCAGTAGGCTTTCCAGAAGCTAGATAGATGCACAATTCAATCCTTCTGTTATGTACTTAAACACATTTAAATTATTTTCTTTCCACTCCTTTTGATGATTATACAGGGCAAATGAACAAGTAAAGCTGAATGTTACTAGGGAGGGGAACACTGAAAACAATGTGACGGAAACTCTTGACCTTGGCTGGTATTTAGGAATGTACGGAGGTAAAAAAAAACTCTTTAAAAACCATTATTGTTATGTTTTGCAACATGGTGTCTTAAGTAGCAACAGGCCCCAAACGTCCCCCCCGGTTCCCCCCAGTGATTTAGTTTTGTCATTACAGATTAGCAAGATGGTACCTTGTTTTCTGATTAAAATAATTGACTCTAACTTTTAAAAAATAAAACATTAGTAGAAAGGAGAGGTTTAATTTGTTTTCTGGATTTTGGAAGGCAAATCAGAAATTGAGTATTCAAAAAGTCATTCACCATAAACATGTGGCTATTGTCTCCCCAAATGGATTGTCCTAGCTAAATCTTCAGCGCTAATAAGGACGAGCAGAAGGATTACAGATTGATCCTCATTTTACTGCGCTCAGCTTCAATTTTGTTTTTTTATTGTAAAAAGATCAGCCTTTAAAAACAACAGCCGCAGCAACATGGATATATTTTGATCTCAAGTGCTATAGCAAATTAACAAACTGTGAGGCGAAAGGCAGAAAGCGGCCTGCACAGAATATCAAGCTTTAGCATACAGCTCAAGAGCTGGATTAGGAGAGCAAACGTGGAAAAATAGGTTGTACTCAAAACTGGCTGTAGCAGACAGGAGGTATCTGACCTCTGAAACCATGGTTAAGAGATGAGGAGTGGACCTCAGGACCTTGCGTTTCCCTGCCCCAGCCTCCCTTCTTGGATTCAAATTCTCCCTTTCTTCTGTCAGCCTTATCTGTGATAATCAGCACAAATTTTAAAGCAAATCACAGTACAGTCATACCTTGGAAGTCGAAACGGAATCCGTTCCGGTAGTCTGTTCCACTTCCAAAATGTTCGGAAACCAAAGCGCCGCTTCTGATTGGCTGCAGGAAGCTAATGCAGCCAATCGGAAGCCCCGTCGGACGTTCGAATTCCAAAGAATGTTCACACACCGGAACACTCACTTCTGGGTTTGCGGCATTTGGGAGCCAAAATGTCCGAGTTCGGGATCCAAGGTACGACTAGTAAAATCCTCCTATTTAGTATTCGTGTGGGTTTTTCCCCTGTAAGTTACAAATTAAATTATCTACATCTGTGGTTTTCAAACTTTCATGCTTCTGGGGGCCTTTTCCACTTGTCTGCCAAGGAATCCCTGTACATTGTAGAAAATGTGAGGACATATTCTGATCTAGGGTAAACAATCACATGGAGTGCCGGACTAGCTTTTGGGGCCACATTGTTGGGGGGGGGGGTCATATCAGTATCCCGTGCGAATTGAAGGCCAAGTCAAATGTGATGAAGGTACACGAATGCACCTCTCTTTTTATTACTTTTTTGGCAAGGGGGAATGACTCACCTCCTCTAGGATCCTGAGTAGACTACAATTCATGATGCTTCATTTATTTACAGGTTTAACCGTGGCTGCAATAGTCTTCACCATATTGAGGAGTCTCCTTATGTTCCAAGTTTTGGTTAATGCTGCTCAGACCTTGCACAACAAAATGTTTCAGTCCATTTTGAGAGCTCCAGTGCTATTTTTTGACGTGAACCCTATTGGTAAGTTGCAATCCATCATTAAATGATTAAAAAACCCCATAGCCTTCTATTCGTACTGCTTTTCAGTTGTTAATAAGTGTTCAGGCAGAATATTTTGGTGCCTGTTCAACGGGGCTAGTTTGTGATTCCTGAAAAATTGTGCACTGTTAATTCACTGGTGGTGTTGATCTTGCACATCTAGACAAAACCCGGTAAGTTTCTGTTGCACCTGTTGTGCTTCGATTACCTAGTTGCTTTTACAGGAATCTGAATATTTGTAGACATGACTAGCATGCTAATACTTGTCACGAGCTGCGGAAAGATAGCGCTTGGTTCAACCTAACTTGAAAAACAATATTCTGAGTATATTGCCACCTGAACATTATATTTTTTGCAGAGCACTGAAAATGTTTTTCTGAAGGACCTGTAATAATTTAATAAATAAAATAAGCATTTTGTGTATCTTTACAGTTTGCTTTGAGAAACTAAGGGTGAATCCTATATGCAGGAGTGGCTTTTTTTGGGGGGGGGAGGCCTGAGGGCTGTGTTGCCAGCAGAGGTCAAGACAAAAGCCATACATGACATTCACGTAGCCCCAACATGGCTTCCCTTGCCCTGTGCTTTACTAAGCCATTGGAAAGTGCCTTATTTCACTATGTTTGTTGACCGTGGTGGCATGTCCTCAACATACATACATACATACATACATACAGTGGAACCTCGACTTACGAAGTACTCGACTTACGTATTTTTCGACTTACGAAAGGGAAAAAGTGGCCGCGCGCCTACGAATTTTTCGACTTCTGAAAGGAAATCCGCTTGGATTTTAGATGCGGTTTACTCGACTTACGAAGTTTTAGATGGGGTTTACTCGACTTATGAAGGTTTACATAGGGTTTTCTTACGAATTTTTCGACTTGCGTTTCCAATGCATTCCTATGGGAATGCCGTTTTTCGACTTACGAAATTTTCGACTTACGAGTGTGCTTTCGGAACGCATTAAATTCGTAAGTCGAGGTTCCACTGTACGTGTGTGTGTGTGTGTGTGTGTGTGTGTGTGTCTGTGTGTGAATACATATATATATATATCTTTAGAACAACATCCTGTCTCCAACCTCATATGTTTGTGGGACTTGTAGAGGCTTCTCCTTCTCTGGGTTTGGCTTTTGTCCGTTTCCACTACGGAACTGTACATTCTGGAGTGTTCAGTAGCAATTGCCAGCGCATGGGCATTATCAGAAGGCGCGCTCTGGTTGCAATAAATGCCTGAATGCCAGCAAAGTTTGCCAAATGCTCTAGGAACTGGCAAGGGAAACCAAACAAGGAGCCCCGAAAATAGTAAGAGCTCATGAAGGTGGAAGTAGCAAGGGCCACACTAACCACTTCTGACAGGGGTAGCTCTAACAGAACAACTGTTGGATTTTTGTATGCTAGACCTTTGTAGACCTCCCAGTGTAACTTGTGCTTATATATATATATATATATATATATATATATATATATATATATATACACACACACACATATACAGTGGACCCTCGACTTACGAAGGTAATCTGTTCCAACGGGAGCGTCGAAACTTGAAAAAATCGTAAGTCGAGTCCCCATAGGAATGCATTGGGGAGAAAAAATTCGTACGTCTGAAAAAACCCTATCTAAACATCGTAACTCGAAAAAACCCTATCTAAAACGGCCGTGACTTCCTTTCGGAAGTCGAAAAAATTCGGAAGCACGCGGCCCCTTTGATCCCTCGTAACTCGAAAAATACGGATGTCGGGGCATTCGTAAGTCGAGGGATATATATATACTAGTGGACGTTCAGCCCGTTAAATTAACGGGCACTAGAACATATGTGGACCCTCCCTCCCTCCGTCCCTTTCTCTGTTCTTCCTTCCTTTCTCTCTCCCTACATTTTTGCCCTCTCTCTCCCTCCCCCCGGCTTTGCAGGCTCCTCCATGGAGACCGCCGCCCCCGCTCCCCCGGCCCCGCGGCGGTGGCGGCCCCCTTCCCCCCGCTCTTCGCCCCGGGGCTGCACGGCATCTATGGCGAGTGCCGGCGCCTGTACCCGGAGCAGCCCAACCCGCTGCAGGTCACCGCCATCGGCGCGGGAGCTTCGGCGCGGCGGAGCGAGTGGCTTCCGTGTGAGAGAGGAGCGGCCAGTTCCGTGCGAGGCGGCGGCACTGACCCAACTGACGCTGCGACTGCACACGGCCGCCCTCCCGGATACGCCCCCCTCTCCGCCCGCTCCAATCCCTGGCCGCCCGAAGTCTCTGCGTCGTCCAATCCCTGCGTCCGTGTGGGACATGCGCAGTGGCAAAATTCCACTGACACACGGACGCACGCCGGGACACAGGGACTTTATTATATAGGATATTTGCCACCATACATTATTTCTTGGGGTGTGGTCTTGGGGTTCACTATCCATGCACTATAGGTAAAGGTAAAGGACCCCTGGATGGTTAAGTCCAGTCAAAGGCAACTATGGGTTTGTGGCGCTCATCTCGCTTTCAGGCCGAGGGATCCGGCGTTTGTCCGCAGACAGCTTTCCGGATCATGTGGCCAGCATGACTAAACCACTTCTGGTGCAACGGGACACCGTGACTGAAACCATAGCGCACGGAAACGGCGTTTACCTTCCTGCCGCAGCTGTACCTATTTATCTACTTGCACTGGTGTGCATTCAAACTGCTAGGTTGGCATAAGCTCGGGCAGAGCAATGGGAGCTCACCCCGTTGTGGGGATTCAAACCGCCTACCTTATCGGCAAGCCCAAGAGGCTCAGTGGTTTAGACCACAGTGCCATCCGCATTCCCTACCATACACTATAGGGTAGCAAGCCATGGTTGCATTTCAAACTATCAATGCATGTTATTGACATCTCTGCAAACCATTGGTAACATTTCCATGCTGTTGCTAGTTGGTCCTGTTCAGGAATTTGCCACGTTGGTGCAGGTATGGTCACTGGGACAGATGTTTTGTGTGACCTTCCTGTCATCTGCGCAGTTGAGTAAATAATGTCTCTGATTTCTTTAGCTTTCTGTTTGCCTGGCACAAGAGGGCAGCATGGTCTATTTTATCCTGCTCTAGCTTTGCAATTAATTCCTTGGGGAGAAAAAGGCAAAGGTTTCTCTTGAGTATTTATGGCGACTGGAAGTAGTAATTCTTCAGGTTATTTGTTGAGCTACTGAGAATATGGTTTTGTGACATTTATCATGAGCGAGTAAAGTGTTCTTTCGGCATATTCGTTGCCTGAGCTTCCTGCTCGCTTAGGCTGTTGTGCTAGGCCATACTGTGTTTTTTGGTTATTACCCAGAGAAGGTAGAAAAAAGGTGGGGGGATGACAACGACTCCCGATCGCTTTGGGAGTAAATCCCAGTGAACGTGGTAGGACTTCTTTTCAAGAAAACATGCATAAAATCAGGCTGTTTAACACATATTTGTATTTCTCTTTGGATTGGCTTGAGAATAGAAACTGTGGCTCTAGGGTTGTCCTGTCTACAGAGTCTGGATTTGTGCTATTTTCCCTATAGTTTATAGACCAGATGCTGGCCAGGGCATGGTTCCACTGACATCTAGTAGCCTACTTAGCGTACTGTGCATTTCTATCTCTAAAGCCAGAAAAGAGAAGCACAGAAATCTCTGTGTATCTAGTTACCATCCTGGCTGTCACAGGACTTGGGATAAGTAGTGAATAAACATGCAAGTGTGCATAGCTCAGGTAGGATGTCTGAGGTTTGACCCGCATGGCTTTGAACAGAATGTTCTCTGGTCATAGAACTGTTAGATTATTGGTCTAAGGTAGCGATGGTGAACCTGGGACCCTCCAAATGTTGGACTACAACTCCCATTGTTCCTGACCATTAGCCATGTGTCTGGGGCAGATGGGATATGGAGTCCAGCAACAAGTTCCCGCCTTGGGGATAAGGCAACTTCATAGGTTTACCCAACACTCACGGGAGAGACAAGAGTATGCACTGAGTTTTGACATATTGAATTATTGCTGCTAAAATGGTGGTTGATCTAATTTGACAAAACGCTGCTGCTGGATGTATTTATTTGTCTAATCCGTCGGGGAATATTCCTGGCAAGCCTCAGCACAGTGAATTCAGTATCGGAGAACTTCCCAATGAATAGTGCCAGCAATGTCTCAAAAGTGATGGTATGTAAAAAGAGGGAAAACCTCAGAGGGTGGTTCTCTCAGCGCCGTCACCTATGCACTGATAGACTGTGGCATTTCAGCATGTTGAAAATTAGTACGGTGATAGTGGGGTTGTATTAAATTACAATTCTATCAGCTGAATGGTGAGGCTGCTTTTGGTAGCGTTCATAAATCTATGCTTGTTCACACAAGCGATTCTGCTCATCTTGTAGCGTGTTTAAACAAGAAATACCAGTCTGAAGGCTTTGATTTTTATGGCAGGCAGTATTTTTGACAGATCGTACAGGCCATTTACAAGGCAGAGCTTCATGTTAAAATATTTCATTGCTGTTGTCACTCGTCGTCGGTATAAGTACTCAGGCGCAATGCCAGAAGATCGCTGTGTTATGTCTGTTCAGGGTGGCTTATCAAGTTTGCTTTTTAATTTTTTTAAAAAGGAAAAAACCTAGATGAATTTTAGTATCTTAAAACACGCACATGTGCACATTTTCTCGTAAACGAGATGGCTGTAAAGAAGAACGAGCGCTCTCGCTGCGCTCTTTTTCGATTACTTTTAAGTACTCGCAGCTTGGATTTTGTTTTCCCGTGTTAACCTGCGTTGCTTACTTTTAGGAAGCGTATCTGTTGCAATATTAAATTTTCTTGCCCTAAAATAATAGAAACCTGATGCATTTTCTTCTCTGTGCTTTTAAACAAAAAGGAACAGCCCAATAAAACAGCGATTGCTTGTGAAGATAGACAACACAATAGGGTTGCAGCAATCATAACGATCCTGAACAACTATATAACACTCTAAATATTATTTTTGGATGTTTGCATGGAGCAGTTAGTAGGCTGAAATAAGAGGTGTGGTAATTAAACCTGTTTGGCTTCCACATGTTTAAAGGGAAAAGAACACATTACTTTCCCCCCATACAACAATGGTTCTGTGTACTTTAAGCCTTATCAGGGTGTGATATTGAATGATTTTTATGGGAGTTGCTCTTTTATGGCTATTAGTATCATAATAGCTTTTGTTACAAGTTTAAATAGCCTTACTTACACATGCACCTATTTGATTATAACTCTTGAGATTCTGTTAGCAACCTTTATAAAGCTGATTGCTATAGGAGTAGGCTCTGATCAGCAAATATTACTCTAAGGCTTTGTGTGCATTTACTATCTATTAGCATAGCCAAATTCATCTTTACTCCCAAGAGCCAAAAAAAAATACTGCTTATTGAGAGTGGAACTGCATGGTGTGTACAGCACAGGGTTTCCACTGAGAATAGCAATCCCATGTCAGGTTAGGGCCTTAGCAGAGGGAGAAAAATTGACATGAGGTTGCTGGTCCTTTAGTATTAGCCCTGAGTGCTGTGTAATGTGTTGTTTTGCCCTGAAACTCCCCAGAAGAGGCAAGCATCAAATACCCTTGTTCTTCTGTTAAGCAAACAAGAAACCTTGTCAAACGTTCAGGAAGTAGGCTTAGCATGCATTATTGCATTTGCTACAGCACACCAGCATTTCCACGCATGTTTAAAGCTATCGGAACAGGGAGAAGGCATGGGAATGCTATTCTGTGCAGGCTTTGTTCCTCGCAGGGAGCTTTCGACAGAGATGGGGGTGCTTAGATGCACAGTTCTCTGCATGCAGAGCCATGTGGCACATAGACTGCCCCATGCGTCTTCCTCAATTTGTGAACAGGCTAAATGTTAAAATAGATACGGTTTAAAGGGCTTTAGAAGAAGCCTGTGCAATAGAAGCGACACATAAGCTAAATTTTCCATGTTCAAGGTGTATCTGTTTCCTTGTGGTGACATAAGAGAGCTGTCTTCTGTCATGCCAACACTGTCCATTCTACCAGAGGAAAATTGCACAGTTGCCAACCAATGCACTTTAAAAATGTGTTGTGGCAGGGGGTTATTGGGTTTGTATGGTTTTTTTTTTTTTGATTATGTATTTTGTGGTTTTATATTGTGATTTTATCCTGTGAACCGCCCTGAGACCTGCGGGCGTATGACAAATTTAATACATAATAATAATGTTGATGCTGTGTATTGCTTTTGGCCATAATGCTCCCCTTTTCTAGATACTTCATTAAAGGACCACTGGAAGGTTAAGTCCAGTCAAAGGCGACTATGGGGTTGTGGCGCTCATCTCACTTCAGGCCAAAGGAGTCGCCGTTTGTCCACAGACAGCTTTCCAGGTCATGTGGCCAGCATGACTAAACCCTTCTGGCACAACGGAACACTGTGACAGAAGTCAGAGCGCATGGAAACGCCATTTACCTTCCCGCCACAGTGGTACCTATTTATCTACTTGCATTGGCGTGCTTTCGAACTGCTAGGTTGGCAGGAGCTGGGACCGAGCAACGGGAGCTCACCCCATCTCAGGGATTCGAACCGCCAACCTTCTGATCGGCAAGCCCAAGAGGCTGAGTGGTTTAGGCCGCATCCTTTTACTTCAGTAAGACAACTTGGAAGAAGGCTACTAATCCGATTTCAGGCAGCAGGGGTGGCAAGAAAGAAGATGCTTAAGCAGACGCAGGTGCTTGCATTTAGCCCTTCCATGAATTCTAATGAAAAGCAAAGAATATGCTGCGACAAGTGTTGTGACATGATTGTAGGCAGATTGAAATCAGAGGGTGTTTCTTCCAGGCTTCAGGCTGCGGAAGGGGCGATAGTATTTCCCATGGCATGCCATTTGTGGCAAAGCTTCAGCAGTTTGTAGGTGCCATTGCTTTAGGAATGTGTCTGTCCCCATGCTGCCACATACGTTTTGGAGTTTTAAAGGTGACCTTCTTTGCAACCCTGGTTTGGCCACATCTATTCCGTGCAGAAAAGGACAAAAACTCACTGCGAGTTTGGAACCCAGCATGTGCTTCTGTAGTTTGTATTCAGCCATATCTGATGTTCAGATAAGGAAAACAGGGCTTCCTATGGTACTGAAATCATTTTGGTAATCTCACATATGTTTCTTGTTCATGGCCCTTATAATTGATCCAAGAAACCAGGGTTCTGCCATGGAATTTGACTTTTCAGACTCAAGACAATACTTTGCGCCACAGTTCAGTTAGTTCCTATGTTCAAGGGCTCTGGCTATGGAAGACAGGTATGCCTTTCTAAGTTATCTTCCAGGGTTTTTGCAGCTGGAAATAATTCAAAATCTGAATCAGGGTGTGAGGTTTCCCTTGGATTCGATTTGGCACTTATTTGTAGAATGTGTCATCGCCAAGTCACCAAGATCCCAGCAATATGCAAAACTGTTGTAAAGTACGCCTGGCTTTGTGTTTCTCTGCTCGTCAGAACCTGAGAAGAGTAGGAAAAAAATATTGTCTTGGATTCTCAAACTTGGGCAGCTGTGAGCTGGAATGCACCAAAGACTCTTACAATTAAAAGTTATTTCATTAATATAGTTGGTGGTAGTTTTTGCAATGCACAGAATACTGTCTCCCAGATGATCCTGAGTAATCTGCACTGCAGCATCTGGATGAATTAATTAGGCTTCTGTCAGATTGCAAGCACCTGGCAGATTATGTAACAGTTGTGGAGTGTTTGTGTGCTCAGGAGATTCTGGGATTGACTCTCTCTCTCTCTTCCCCCCCCCCTTCTTCCTCAGGCACTTCTCTGCCTTAGAATCCAAATGCATATGGAATAGGTGAGGGGAGTAAAGTTGGGAGGGTTGCAGATGTTTTATAAACAGTAAAACTGGAGCGATAGAAAAAGTAACTGTTTGTGTTAACTGCAAAATGCAGGAACACACTGCATAGCATCTCTTTTCTTCATTGCGCCATAAATGAGTGTTCTGAAAGTTTTGGACGTTCTTTTGCAAAATTATTCTTCTGTCACTCTTCGGTTTTCCAGGGCCATATTTTTCACGTAGGGTTGGATCCTAAGGTGTCTTGCGTGATCATACTGCCACTTTGCACAAGACAACCTCTCTGAATTCTTCTCACTTCCCTGACCTCCTGATGTTTCACATGCGTCTGTGTCTCTTGCAGCTCACTCTTTATATGTTTAATTGGATTTTCCAAAATTATTACTTAATTTGCAAGGTTTTTTTGAAGGTCACAGTTAATAGATGTATTCACGCTGAAGCTAATGTATATTTTGTAAATGTGTAAAAACAACCACCGCAGTTTATTTAGGACATTTGTTGACAATCCAATCAACAAAGTCGGCTGAGTGGTTAAATTAATTAAAACAATCTATATCTATCTATATCCTAAAAAGTAGCATAATAGTTTATTGCCTATGGGAGGGATATATATGTGTGTCCTAGAAGAGGTAAAGGTTTTCACTTGCTACTGAAATGATTTCAATGTAGGTTCCAGGCAAGCCTCATTGAGGACATTCCACAATCAGGGAGCCACCACCAAAAAGGCCCACTGTTCTGTGTTGACATGTCTATGTAAGTACTTCAGCAGTCTATATGCAAATGATTCAATGAGGGATATCTACCGTATATTCCGGCGTATAAGACGACTGGGCGTATAAGACGACCCCCAACTTTTCCAGTTAAAATATAGAGTTTGGGATATACTCGCCGTATAAGAAATACGACCCGGCGTATAAGACGACCCCCGACTTTTGAGAAGATTTTCCTGGGTTAAAAAGTAGTCTTATACGCAGGAATATACAGTACTTTCTGGTGCTGTCAGATGTGCAGAGGACTTTAATTTGGGTTATGTGTATGAGAAGCCAGTTACATTCACATCTTGGGTTTCTTTTGTTCGTTGTCTTTCTGCAGTACATCTGCAGCTAATGGGAGAGTATTTAGAGGAACTGAGCACTTCGTGAAACCAATAGGCTGTGCTTGCAAGATATAAAGTCTGCTACTGTCGAATAGCATCAACAACAGCTATAGAATTTCTCCCTGACAATTCAGTAATAAGGAAATATATTTTTTCCTTCTCAATCACTGAGTGTTGTTGACGGTGAAATTCTGGCGAAAGGAGTGTGTCAACAGAATAACTCTGGGTTTCTTGAAAGCCTGTGATCCTCAATTGGTTTATAAATAATATTGCCATTCACAAAATCTAGATAGATTTTATATGTTATGCTGAAGCAAAGTTTGGGGCCACCAAAGGAATTACTGCAGTTGTTTGTTTTCTGTCCTGGAGCAAGATTGGGTGGGAGGCAGAGACTGAAGCAAAAGGCTTAGTCTCAGATCCTTTTAAAGTTGAAGCATCTACCACTAGGAGCAAAACCTTAATTTTCCTCATGCTTTTTTTTGTAGCACTACTTCTTGTAGCAGATAATCTTATTTAAACCTCTGAGATGAGTCATACTCCCTCAATAGGATTTAAATCCAGTTTAAACTCTCTGATGTCAGATGTCCTTTTGAGTTATTCCTGTATCAGTTTTTGAACATAAAAAGTGGTCCCTTGGTTGTCTCAATTTATGCTGAGCATGGGAGATGAACCGGGAACACATAGCTATTGAATAACCGTATCCGCAACATGTTTTGAAGCAATAAAAACCTATCTTGAATTTGTGCCTGATGTTTATTGGATTTTCAGCATTGGGGGGTCTTCCCCTTTTCCCCCTTTAGCTGCTTCTTAATGGTTGTTCGTAATAGCATTCATCTGGGATTAGAATAGCGGTGTGATATGGGATTCTGGCGACATGTTGATAACTTTAGCAGCGCTGCAGGAAAGGAAACTTGACTTGCAAACTCCTGCTTTCCCTCTCCCCCGCTTAAGGGCTGCAACCCTTGCCACTTGTTGCAGTGGGAATTCGCAGTTAGTAGACTCTGGCATACACTACCGTATTTTTCGCTCCATAAGACGCACTTTTTTCCTCCTAAAAAGTAAGGGGAAATGTCTGTGCATCTTATGGAGCGAGTGTGTGGTCCCTGGAGCTGAACTGCCCAGGGGCAAAAGCAGATCATGCTTTTTTTAAAAAAAAAAAGAGAGAAGGGGGTGTTGAAAGGAAGCCCCCTGAGCAGCTGCTCAGCAAACGATCGGGGAGAGATAAGGGAGAGAGATTCCAGCCCCACCCCCTTGCATAGGGAGGCTGTTTCCCCAGCGACATGTGACTGGCTGATTAGATTATCTGTCTGGAAACTGTAGAAATGGCTCCCTTTCCTAAAGCTGCAGAACTGTGAGTTAACCCCCCAAAAACAGGGTTTTTTCCCTTTGCAAAGTAAGCTCAACAACTTTGAGCTGATCCTCAAAAAATGGGGCTTTTCTCCTTTGCAAAAGAAGCTGCAGAAATTTGAGCTGATCCTCAAAAAATGGGGCTTTCCCCCTCTAAAAACTAGGTGCGTCTTATGGTCAGGTGCGCCTTATAGAGCGAAAAATACGGTAATTTATCAGGTGTTTGGGGTGTTCATCTGGGAAATGTCGGATGGTTTCATGACAGAGCGATAGTTTGTCCTGGCGAGGACGAAGATCTGCCTCACCAGTCGTGGCTTGAAGTGGCACTGTGAAGGCTTGCAACCCAAGGAGAATGGAGGTGTATGGACTAGGCAGCCATTGCGCTCCTCAGCCGTTGAGCTAGAAATGTGCTGTTGTAATACTTTTGGTGGGCGCAAGTCCTTTTTCTCTCTCACTTCCACTTGCCACATCTTGTGTTAGAACTTTGAATTCATCATACTGCTTAAAGGGCTTGCCTTCCTCTCCCCGATTTTGATTTAAGCACGCATCGAGGACTTCAGCTTTTTCTTAAATTCAGGCTTGTGCACTTCTGCAGGCTGAAAGGAGGACTATATTAGTAAACTATATCAGTTTGGCGTCACTTTCCACTAACCCTGGCTTGTAGTGTCCTTCAGACCAAGAATATTTTGTTTCCACGTCCATCCATAGAATCATAGCATTGGAAAGGGACCCTGAGGATCATCTAGTCCAGTGTTCCCCAACCTTGGGCCTCCAGCTGTTTTTGGACTACAACTCCCATCATCCCTCGCTAGCAAGACCAGTGGTCAGGGATGATGGGAATTGTAGCTGGAGGCCCAAGGTTGGGGAACACTGATCTAGTCCAACCCCTTGCAATGCAGGAATATGCAGATGTTCCTTACGGGGATCAAACCTGCAACCTTGGCGTTATCAGCGTCACACTCTAACCAACTGAGCTATCAATAGAGAGGGGTTGTGCTTTAACCCAAATGGGCCTGTTTTCAAAACGAGCCCATTCAAAGCATAATTTACAAAAACTTTTGATTAACTAGCTAGGGTTTGAAATCATATTCTCTGGTTGCTGAGATGCAATTGGCTAGGGTTAGTAGAAAAGTGAGGCTGAATGTTGGTGAAGTCCTTCTCCCGATGGTGCAGGAGGAGGAAAAACATGCACATCTGAGTCCTTGCTAAGGCTCCTTGCTTCTTGTGCATGTAACACTAAACCGTGGTTTTAGCATTGCGTGTGAACCAGGATATTAATGACCAAGCATGATTTGAATGCAGATGGGCATGTGAATAAAGTTTGTTTAGTTGAGGGATTGAAATGCTTGCTTAGCTTGCAGTGGGCCATTGCATCTTACATTGATTTTAGATATTTTGTCTTTGATAAATTTTTACTTCAGGAAAGCAAATTAGCAGGCTAGCACTCGATGCACGGACTAGTTCTATGAATTGTTGGGTAAATGAGCATTGTGGATGAAAATGAAGTCAATATTGTGATAGTTTGATAGCGAATACAATGTGAGGTTTGAAGACACCGTTGAGAATACAAGAGGGACAAAGTTTAAAATCATTAAAAAGCAAATGGAGAGATGATTAAGCTGCTTTCTTGAAATACAGATAGTTCTCTTTATATGGCTGAAAGTCTTTGTGCTCAGATTAGCGACTAAAGCTTGCTTTTTGAGCCAGAGGCCAATTGGTATTAATTATTCTGATTGTTTGTTGACTGGGGAAGAAAACCAAAATGATTTAGGAAATGATTGGAATATAAATCAAAAGGCAGCAAAATATTTTTATAAAAAGATAACAGCAACAAAAAATTCTTGCAGGTAGGTCACTGAAGAATATTAAATATCTTAATGGCGAAACTACAGCAGATTGATGATGAAGCAAAACAGTGTTTCAATGCCCGAGGCTGATGGCTTTGTAAGAGAGAAGTTCTGTTGTCCCAGACAGACAGTCTCTCTCTCTCTCTCTCTCTCTCTCTCTCTCTCCTTCTGAAATACGTTTTCTGTATATCCATATGTTCACAATTTTTCAATCTCGGTGTCTTCTACTTCAGAAAAATTGTTATACGTTTTTTCTTTCATAAACGTACACTCGTTTATGTGTATATTTCAACAAATATTCCTTTGATGAAATTGTAACGTTTTGGCGAATTGTTGAAGACTAAGTAAGCAATGACACTGCATTGTTAGCATATGTATGTGCAACAGGTTTAAATATGTTTTCTATTGTTTGTTTGCCACCCTGGGATGGAAGGATCGAAGTGTCTCTTATCACTTCCCCGGGAGCCAGCAGATTCACACTAAGCCATAGTTTGGCCTAGTGTTACGTCTGAACACAGTCACAATCTTGCTTACTTAAACGTTCAGGTGGGCATATTGTAGCAATAGCCCTCACCTCTGGATGCTAATATTTTCTACAAACCAGTGAAACAGATTTCCAAAAAAGCCAGTATAGTAACATGTTAAATCAGAGAGCCTGGTCAAATGCCACTTTAAGAACTCCACATGACAGAGAATAAGTCTGATATATACCCTGTTTCCCCTTTTTTAATACGTAGTCATAAAGTAAGCCATGGCAGGGTTTTTTTTACCTTTGTGAGAAGTAAGACATACCCCAAAAGTAAGCCGTGGTGCCGCCATTGTTCCCGTCGCCTCCTCAGCCCCTCCTGCATGTGCAGGGAGCCAGTGAACCAGTGAGAGGCACGGGGGAAAACGCGCCTCTTGCGGAGTTCTGCCCCGCCTGCTTAGCGCGCAGGGAGAGGCGCGCGCGGGGGGGGGAATACGCCTCTTCCTGCCCCGCCTGTTCCCAGTGCGCAGGGAGCCAGTGAACCAGCGAGAGGCGCAGAGGGAAAATGCGCCTCTTGCGGAGTTCTGCCCCACCTGCTCAGTGTGCAGGGGGAGGCTGTACCGTACCATACTGACGTAATAAAAATAAGACATCCCCCCAAAAATAAGCCACCCTGTGTTTTTTTGAGGAAAAAAAATTATAAGACGGTGTCTTAAAAAGGGGGAAAGACGGTATATATATATTTGTCCTCAAGCAACCTCTTCTCCCTGAGGAGCAAGACTTTTCAAGGAAAGTGTTTACCTGTCTGTACAAAAAGCTTCTCCCCATCTCGCTCCGTCCAGAAATTGGTTGTTTGCTTAGCAATGTCTCTTCTCCTCAGTTGTTTCCAACTGGAGAGTCTCAAGACTATTCCTTTTCTTAAGGTTTGCCCACAGATAGGTGACCTAAAACATGGTACTATTAAATGGCTTTCCATCTCTATTATTCCAATTAATGAGTTAATCCAATATTTCTGCATAATGTGTGATCCCTATGTCTCCTAGACTGGTGTAATCCGCAAATCTCACCGGTTTACCTTTACTTTGTTTAGGAGATTACTAATTAAATAATGCCTAAAATAAAGCAAAGGAGAGAGTTCCTCTGCTGTTAGTTCTCTTTTTCTCCCCCCCCCTTCCTTCCCTTTTTAACCAGTGGGCTTCCCCCCCCAAAAAAAACTTATTGGCACGTGTTTATCGTGTGAAATATCAGGGGTATTTCACTCTCCTATCTTGTTTGCCTCTAATCTGCTATTTCTCTTTTTGTCTGCAAAATCAGTTACCTTCCCAGAAAAGGGATTCTAGAATACTGTGGAACCTTTCTTGAATACAAGTAAAACATTATCTTTTTTTTTTGTCAATCGGGTAGTTTCATTCAAACCCATTCCCCTCATGTTATTTCACTAATTTAAAAAATATTGTCCAGTGGTTGGTTTGTTTTTTTAACATCATGTGCCAGTTGTTTAAACTTCCAGGGTACAGACTACTGGATTCTTAGCTTTTCCTACCTCACTTGCAAGGTTTCTGTGAAGCTACAGTAGGGTTGCCGTATTTAAAATGGTGAAAATCCAGACAGAAAAGTTGTTGGACTTCTTTTTTTCTTTTAGCCAAATTTGTTGACATTTGGCTGATTTCCGCCCAGATACTGCTGCGTTATTCCAGATGTATGGCAACCCTAAGCTACAGTCTACTCTGAACTTGTATCTGCTGTTTTGAGATGAACCACCCTTGTCACATATACTTATGCTGTATGGGAAAGGAAGGATAGCAAACTAGTGGTTCAGAAACTGCACACAAATACCCCATTTTATTTGGAAGGGCAGGATACAGGCTATAACAAATACAGTGGTGCCTCTGGTTAAGTACTTAATTCGTTCCGGAGGTCCGTTCTTAACCTGAAACTGTTCTTAACCTGAAGCACCACTTTAGCTAATGGGTGCTGCCGCTGCGCCGCCAGAGCACAATTTCTGTTCTTATCCTGAAGCAAAGTTCTTAACCTGAAGCATTATTTCTGGGTTAGCGGAGTTCTTAACCTGAAGCGTATGTAACCTGAGGTATCACTGTACAGCTAATTTGATATTTCTCCTTTCATCCTTCAGAATTTTGAAATATTTTGCTGTCCTCTTCTCTAATGAGGATATTGACTTCAGTATACATGAAATAAAAAAAAAACACAAGCACCCAGTGCTGCTGTTATGCCAACAACATTTCCCAAACATGGCTAGGAGACAATACACTTATCTCTCCCCTTGCCCGGGTGATTTCTCTTCTGTGGTTAGTGTTATCTTGGGTGCAGCATTACATCTGCAAAGATGCCAACTGTTGTTGGCTTTTAAACAAAGAAACCAAACTGTTAGACGCTGGTTTTATAAATCCTAGTTAAAGCTATCCCTGCATCAGTGCAGATATAAAAGTTGTACCACAGATCATGATAGCTAGTGAAGGAGAAATGAATGTGTCTTTGGAAAGACCCGCTGATGTGAAAAGTTTTCTTGGGCTAAATAAATCGCCCCCAGCAAAATGTAAAACCCAAACACTTCCTTCCTCTTCCCCGACTCATTCTCTGGCTGATTGCATGTCTGAGAGTCTTGTTCAAATAGCAAATTAATTTAGGTTATACAAAACGCCATGCCTTGGTTTCTTGCATGCTGAAACTTTAGGAAAATGCATGTTATCTGAGCACACTTCTGCTCAGCACCATGGTGCCCGTTTGCAGAAGTCGGGGAAAGCGATTATGTTCTTGTCAGTTTCAGTCCTCTGGGGGATATTGACAGGGGAGAGAGAAACTGGGCATATTTTCCCTATTTGTATTTAGAGGACCCCTGTAGCGAAGCCAGTAATAACTTCATAGTAGTATACATGGACAGGCAGCGTTAATGACATATTTTTTAAAAAGATAAGAGGCATATATAAATATTTCTTTCTAAGAACATGGAAAAGAAGCAAGCAGAGATCAGTAATTGTCAACAATTCAAGATATATATACATATATAAATATTTCCCGTTTTCTCTAGAATTTCTTTCTTTCCGAAACATAGTTCCTTTCAGAGCTTGTAACCCAATTTTAATGGTTTTGATGATTTGACGATTGTAGTGCGTTGAACTTCACTAGTATTGCTGCGGGGTGTGTTTTCTGTCAGCATTTGATATGGGCAAATTCACTTATTTGCCACTGCTTTGATAAACTGGAAAATGCTTAAAGTTGCAATAAAAATGTTTTGTTGCAGAGCGATTCCATCCCCCACCCTCCAATCAGTTTCTGACATCCTTTCACATAGGAGGGGGGGGCATTTATCCTCTTAAAGCATTATACGTCAGGAGGGGACCATCTCTCACACCTGCTTTTATACTTAAAGTGCAATCTGATTCATCTCTACTCAAAGTAAACCCAATGGAGCTTGCAGCATTAATCATTCAAATGTTGGACTAACCCCAGGCAATTTAAGTGTGCTGTTTGCTCCTGCTTTCTGTCTATCCCACAGAAAGTAACAAGCACACAGCCCAGCTAAGCAGCCTCCTAGCCTGCCGGCCTCAGAAGGGCACAGTGTTCGAAACTCCCATTGTTCTAGGTGCATTTTGCGACTGGGAATTCCGTTAGCGCAGTCAGTTTCTGAGCTCGGGGCGCAGACCTGTGCCTAAGATTTCAGATTGAAACTGCAGAGTGGAAGGAAAGGAGGGCCTTTTTCTGCCTCCCGTGAAGGAGCGTCTCCACCCCCACCGTTCAGCCCGGACACTGAGATCCAGCGCCGAGGGCCTTCTGGCGGTTCCCTCACTGCGAGAAGCAAAGCTACAGGGAACCAGGCAGAGGGCCTTCTCGGTAGTGGCGCCCGCCCTGTGGAACGCCCTCCCATCAGAGGTCAAAGGGATCAATAACTACATGACATTTAGAAAATACCTGAAGGCAGCCCTGTTTAGGGAAGTTTTTAATCTGTGATGTGTTAATGTATTTTAATGTTTGCTGGAAGCCGCCCAGAGTGGCTGGGGAGACCCAGCCAGATGGGCGGGGTACAAATAATAAAATATTATTATTATTATTATTATTATTATTATTATTATTATTATTATTATTTATTATCATCATCCCCATTTCCAGCTACTGGAGAAGAGACCCTTTTAAGAATATTAGGGGAGTGGGCAGGGGAAGGACTAGACCATGTGGGAAATGAACATAATATTTTAGCTGCAGATCATTCATTTTTAGCTTTGTATTCTTGTTATAAAAAAAGTGTGCCTAGACATTCCGTTGTTGTACCTAGGATTAAGGTGCCATTTAGCTCCTAGCTTTCATATCTCAGCTTTTAACACAATGGAGTTACCATTATTACCAATAAAGGGGTTTCTAACACTGTACTGACATGGTTCCTTGAACCAGGGCTGTGACTGCTGAACTGCACCAGTTTTGAACTTGATCTTACATTGAATAACCCCATTCTTTAAGTTCTTTGGCCTTCAAGATTTAAATGTCGGTGTTTGCTGGATTCTTTCATGCGGAAGTATGAATGAACTTTTCGATACAGGTGAGTAGATTGTCAGGTGTTCTCATTATTTGGAAGGAAAGATTTGAACATCCACTCTGGAGTGTCAGCAAACACCTGCATGAGCAGAAGTGTATATTGAGCCACCTGAGCACATTCTGATTCATGCAATTAAAGCAGTTTACAGAGTTGGTAAGAAAGGAATATCACATATTGAGGTTTGATGTCTCTTTCATGAAGAACAAAGGAGTTTCAATTCTTTCACTTCAAGCTTGGCCTAACCATTGTGTAATGAGGGAGGTTTAATGAATCATTGTTTAACTTAGATACTGCCAAATATTTGACTATAACAGAGTCCCAATGGGTACATAGTACTTTTCTGACAGACCCTTATTTAACTATGATTAATTGGCATTGGATAGTTATTTAATTACTTTAGAAGAAATCTTAAGTACAGTGTGTGTTCTGATTAAGTTATTTAATGTAATAACATGCATGGAATTGTGGACTGTGTGTTTCCCCCAAGGAAGGTAATGCACGTTACATGGGGGAAAGTGAGAGTTTGAAAATACCCTGAAATTTTCTAGGGCATGTGCTGTTTTAAGGGTCACCTCCAATGAAACCACAGAGCCTAGGGCTTGACGATCAGAAGGTTGGCGGTTCGGATCCCCGCGACGGGGTGAGCTCCCGTTGCTCGGTCCCTACTCCTGCCAGCCTAGCAGTTCGAAAGCACGTCAAAGTGCAAGTAGATAAATAGGTACCACTCCAGCAGGAAGGTAAACGGCATTTCTGTGTGCTGCTCTGGTTCGCCAGAAGCGGCTTAGTCATGCTGGCCACATGACCCGGAAGCTGTATGCCGGCTCCCTCGGCCTATAGAGTGAGATGAGCATGCAACTCAGGGGTCCCTTTACCTTTACCAATGAAATATATCTTGCTACAAATCTAGACTTTTTATTATTTGGCATTGAGGGATAGGAGGGATATTTCTCTGTGGTGCAGGAAAGAAATGAGTTTTTGTTGTTGCTGTTGTTGTTGTTGATCATGTGCATTTGGTTTTCAGAGATCTATAATATAATGTTCCTAGCAACCACGGCTTCAAGACAAACACCTCTGTCTGTTCTCATCACCCGTCCTTGTCCCCCTCCTGCCCGGCCAAACACGTTTTAGTAAAAAGAAAAGAAATTAGAGGGGTTAATGCAGGGGTCAGCAAACTTTTTCAGCAGGGTGCCGATCCACTGTCCCTCAGACCTTGTGGGGGGGCCGCACTATATTTGGGGGGAGAAAATGAACAAATTCCTGTGCCCCACAAATAACCCAGAGATGCATTTTAAATAAAAGGACACATTCTACTCATGTAAAAACACGTTGATTCCTGGACCGTCCGCGGGCCAGATTTAGAATGCGATTGGGCCGGATCCGACCCCCGGGCTTTAGTTTGCCTACCCATGGGTTAGTGCTTTGTTACAATAGGATAAGAACGTAAGAAAAGCCTGCAGGATTAGGCCAGAACCATCTAAGTCCAGCAGCCTTCTCACAGTGGCAACCAGATGCCTGAGGGAAACCCACAAGCATATTTTCTCCTAATAAAAATGAAGGCAGCACCTGAGAGACAGTTTTCTCCCCATCCACTTTTGAATCCTTGGGAAGTGCATGTGTCCCTTATTTATGCCACAGGCTGTGAAGTAGGGCTGAGGGATCTATCGATCTATTGTCCAAAACTGGTTTGCAGTCCATATCATGATATCGGCTTCATAATTTTTGACCTGGCAATATATCGCAAATCATGATGTGTGTGTGTGTGTGTGCGCGCTATGCAAAAATCACAATGTGGGAAAACTGTGAAGCCAGCCAATGCCTCTACAAAGCTCCGTCCTTATTTCAGATATCGTGATATATCTAAGGCACATTTCCCCTAAAGCTCTAGGAAAGTTCTTGTGTTCTTAGCTGTGTTCATGTACCTGTTCCTTTCTAAGCCATATGATTCTACTTCATTGTTACCCAGATTGAACATGTGAATTCACTTCTTTCACTTTTAGTTTCTTTTTTGCAAAATTTATTTAAATTGATTTTTAAAAGCTGATTTTCCCCATCCCAACTTCCTTGTTTTAAAGCAAAACATTCCCCCCCCCCTTTACCAGAAGCTCTGGCAAAAAACACTTTTTTAAACATTGCATTACTCAACAGAACCTCACAAGGCAGGTACCAAAGCTACAGTTTGTTGGAGTTGATTAGCAACTTGATTACCCATGAGAACTAAGTAGTTATTTTAAAATGTGAATATTGCATATAAATAATCTTCCTTGTGGAATTATTAGTGTAGCTATTGGCTAGGCTGATACTAGCTTGGCTCTAAAATGGAATTATATTATTCTGGCACTCGTTAGCAGTTGTCATAACTGTAGACATTACTTTATGCAACACTTGTGTATGTTTGTTTTGGGTTAGAAAGCCAAGACGGTGCTTTTACTGTGCTTATCTCATAAAACTTATTTATTCCAAGCTTTGAAATGTTTTTTTAAAAAATTTTTAAGAGAGGGGGAAGATACATGCCTCTCAAGTGTGTTTGAGAAAAATCTCTCTTCAAAAACTCCTCAAGCAGCCTTTTGGAGAATGAGACAGGAACTTGTGAGAAAAATTAGAGACAAAGCCTGAGATGCTCTCCGGATTGAGACTTCAAAGGGCAGAAGTGCTTTGTGACATAGTTTTATGAACATTTCATTACGGAGTTGTGTCTGCCCTCCAGCCCCCTAGGCCCTGCATCTAAATTACAAAGTGAAACCAAATTCCCAAGTAGTTGTGAATAACCTTGTTGGCTTCTACCGTTTAGGTGAGCAAATATGACTCATGGGCAGAATGCAAAGGTTTTACAGAGTTCATGACATTTCAGTCTGACATGTACTGTGCTGGACCCTACATTCCCTTGGAGATGCTGGCCTGGTTCCAGGGAGCGCACGGCTAGGCAGTTTGAACTTGTGATTCTCAAACAGCAGCACCATGAAATAAGAGGCGAGATTTATTTATTTATTGGCACCATGGAAAGTTTGAAAAGCAGTTTGTGAGATGGTTACTTATGCCCTGGTTAGATTTACTGCAAAGCATTGCATGGGGGTTGTAACCTTGAAGATTACTTGGAAACTTCAGTTGGTGATGGGATGCTGACCAAGCACTTCCTTGTTGGAACACATCTTGCAATAACAATAAGAATAACAATAGCAATAATAATAATAATAATAATAATAATAATAATAATAATAATTTATTATTTATACCCCACCCATCTGGCTGGGTTTCCCCAGCCACTCTGGGCGGCTCCCAACAGAATATTAATAATAACAATAACAAAGCAATAAAATATCTCTAAACAGGGCTGCCTTCAGATGTCTTCTTGAGCTTGTTTGGAGGTTCTAGCAGGGGAGCGCAGCTATCGTATACCCTTGACCGAAGAACGGTACACACTCCTTCAATCTGGGATGGTCGTCCTCTTCCACCGAGCGCGCAGCTTCGGGAGGGACGCACATGGAACGGTGAGGGAGGAAGGGGACACCCGCCTAGCCAGCCAGATCAGCCGAATCAACCCTGGCGATCAATGGGGTGACAGATGTCGCAGCCAGATCGCCCTCACATCCGCCTTCAGATGTCTTCTAAAAGTCAGATACTTGTTTATTTCCTTGAAATCCGATGGGAGGGCTTTCCACAGAGCGGGCGCCACTACCGAGAAGGCCCTCTTCCTGGTTCCCTGTAACCTCACTTCTCGCAGTGAGGGAACCTCCATAAGGCCTTCAGAGCTGGACCTCAGCGTCCAGTCTGAACGATGAGAGTGGAGACGCTCCTTCAGGTATACTGGGCCGAGGCCATTTAGGGGTTTAAAGGTCAGCACCAACACTTCAAATTGTGCTCAGAAACATACTGGGAGCCAATGTAGGTCTTCCAGGACCGGTGTTAAATGTTTAAAGAGTATCACTGTCATCCTGTTTGTTCCTGTGCACAATTCAAAGATTTGGATCTGACTTAGGAAACTCTCTTAAGGCTTAGGGACCAGGGTATTTGATGGACCACTGGCTCCATGGAGAACCTGCCCATGACTTGAGATCATATTCACATCCATCCCTGTTTGAGATAACCTCACCTTCAGACTTTAGGCAGGTCATAATCAGAAAGATGGCATCCCTTGTTGTGGAATACCCTCCCCAGCGACGGCTGCTTGGAGCTCATGTCATTTAGGTGTCAACTCAAGACAACTGTTTCCTCCCATGCTTTTAATGATTGCTTTTTCTTTCCTGTTTCTGTTGATGCTCTTGGAAGTATTTTGTCATTACATATTTGATTTAACTTGGTTGGTTTCTCTATCTTGAACACTTAAACCAAAGTGTAAATACTTAACATAAATACAGTGGTACCTCTGGTTACAAACTTAATTCGTTCCACAGGTCCGTTCTTAACCTAAAACTGTTCTTAACCTGAGGTACCACTTTAGCTAATGGGGCCTCCCGCTGCCGCTGCGCCACCTGTGTGCGATTTCTGTTCTCCTGAGGTAAAGTTCTTAACCCGAGGTACTACTTCTGGGTTAGCGGAGTCTGTAACCCGAGGTACCACTGTATGTTGAAATGAGCAAATAGTGGCTTGTTGCTCAAGCAATAAAAGTTTGGCGTGTGTATTTAGAAAGGTCTGCTTGACGTGCTGAAAGTACCTATTTGGATCTCATGCCTTAGTCTGATTGAAATCAATGGATGAACTTAGTCACAATAAACATAAGTCCCTTTGATTTCACTGTGAGTTAAGCAAAACTAACTTTCTGTGCACTAAGCTGTGATCTTACTGGTATCCCACTGCAGATAGTGAAAGTGGTCTTTAAAAGCTTGAGATTATTTCAGATTTTATGGCAGAAGGTTGGTGGTGTCGTGGCTGCTTTCAGTTGCAGTTTTGTCACTTTTCATGTTATCTGCTTTTGCCCTTCAGAAATTGGGGGGTAAACTAAGGTAGGTATATTTCACTTTATAGGTGACATAAGTCAACCGAAATATGAAATTGAGGAAAGAAGGAATACCTGGCCCACAGAATTGGGCCAGGCCTAAGCAATGATAATAAATAATGTTAGCAAAGTTAAATGTACGATGATTGTGACTACCCTTGTGAGAGAAGGGGATGAATGTTGCTTCCCACAGTGAGAGGGGGGAAGTATGAAAATTTAACTTATGGTATGTGCTTATAATTGTAAAATCAATAAAAAATTTTGAGAAGTAAAGGTGACACATATTTATTTGCTCTATGTTAAATTAAACAATATTTTTGGTGTTCAGGGCTGGTTGCTGTGAGTTGCACCGCTGCTGTTAGTGGCTTGGTTCGCACAATACAGGAAACCAAACTATGGCTTATTGTTCTCTTCAGCAACTGCAGTGGGTTTCATTTATTTCCTGATGAAGAAAATGCTTGCTTTATTTTACCACTCGGCCATCCCCAGTACTGGAAATGAAGCTGTTAACTAAAGATGAACCAATGCTTCTTTACCCCCTTCCCAACTTATCCATCTGAACCTCAAACTAGCAAGGTTTTTACATTATGAAGGTATATGCTGAATACGGCTGTGCCAAATGGGAAATGGAAAAAGGTAGCCCATAATACTGCAAGAAATTGCATTCCTCTTAATAGAGAATCATAGAGCTTTGAAAATTATTCGCTCTCTGGAGATGTCCCTAAAATGAGATTTGTATGGACACCAAAATGCAAAACTTGAATTGTGTTTTGAAAGGAACGGTTCTCAGCCCCAGCAAGCATGGATCATTTCCAGCATCACTTACCAAACCACAGGTTTAGCTGTTCTGGCTTACTCCAAGGTGGCTCAAAAGTAACTACAGGAGGGAGATGTAAAGATTTAGGGCTTCCTTCCTTCCTTCGCCAAACCTCTATTAGGCATTACAAGTGTAGGCCATCATAAAACATCCATATATAAAATCTTAAAATATATACAAATAAACAGCCATGTACGAGGATTTTTATTGGGATTTCTTCCCGCTAAATAGTGCCATTCACCAGAGATACTATTGACAAAAACTCAGCCACCCTTGCAGTTATTTCTGGGTTAATGTCAGACAGATAGAATCTGCTATTTTCATTGTGTTGTGATGTCAGACTACCCAAAAACGGGGATAGCACGCATTTGCGTAGCTGGTTGTACAATGGACAGTAGAAAAGGATATGTTCTACGGATTTAGGCAGGATGGCAAACATTTAAAAACTCTCAGATTTTAGAAGTGAAACCTGCATGTTCTCAGGTTTTTTTTCTTTTGTAATCAAAATACAGTGGTACCTCTGGTTACGTACTTAATTGGTTCCGGAGGTCCATTCTTAACCTGAAAACGTTCTTAACCTGAAGCACCACTTTAGCTAATGGGGCCTCCCCCTGCCGCTGCGCCGCCGCTGCCCGATTTCTGTTCTCATCCTGAAGCAAAGTTCTTAACCCGAGGTAATATTTCTGGGTTAGCAGAGTCTGTAACCTGAAGTGTATGTAACCTGAAGCGTATGTAACCCGAGGTACCACTACTAGATAGTTCTGAGTAAACCTAAGACTGTTTATCAGTTTGTAACTTGCGTTGGTGTCTAAGCCTTCTTTGGCGATCACTCATAGACGAGTGAGATTGTCTTCCATGAACAACGGTCTTAACAGCGAGTCCGTAAGTGACTGTGGAGGCCAATTCTGGATCCACACGTTCTTCCACAGTGGGGACACAGGTTTCCGGGCAGGAGTTGATCACGGTGAGGGTTTGCCAAGCGTGTCTTCCTCTTAGCACATTTCTACCTTTCGTCCTGAGTTCGAGCGTCTTCAAAACCCATGATACCTTTGATAAAGGCTGTTCTCCAATTTGGAGCGCTCGCAGGCCAGTGTTTCTCAGTCAGTGTTTATACTACATTTTTTAAGATTTGTCTTTTGTTGACCACCAGCAATTCGCTTTCCATTTTAAAGTTTGGAATAGAGTTGTTGCTTTGGAAGACGATAATCAGGCATCCAAACAACATGATCAGTCGAACGACGTTGATGTTGAAGAATCATTGCTTTGACACTGGTGATCTTTGCAAATATCCAGCTAGTGAGGGTGTGTCAGTAACCACATGCTAAGCTGGGAAGCATTTGCATCCTCCCGAGGGATGGACATTTTGTGAGATACCCACACCCAATCAGAAATCTCACATAGACAAAGAATGGTGAAATTCTCTTTATCTTGTGGCAGGATATTCCGGTTGACCAGTTTATCTTTCTGTTGCATGAGCACTGTCGTAAACCACCACCACTTTCTTTGTAAATGAGAGCTGAAGGTGGTTTGTTTTGTTTTTAAAGAGCGGCCGTCATATCTTTGCTGTTGATCTGAACATTACTTGTGGCATGAAATGCATGCAATTTCTGTTGTTTGTTTGACCTGCTCATTCATTTGGAGAAGATCCTTCTCTGTGAGGCATGGAATTAACAAGACCAGCCTCTTCCCCGATTTGTGGGTGGGGAAAACCCTGAGCTTTGCAGCATCGCTGGACTTCTGTGATATCTCTGTGGTTGTAGTAAAGCCTTCAATAGTTACTTAAATAACGGACAGTGAGACAGATAATGGGATATTGGGCAGAAACTGAACTGCAGGGGAATGGAAACAGCAGTCGCTGTCTTCTTACAAGCCTAGTCTTAATAGTGCAGACTCGTTTTGTAATAATTGTATTGCCATAAGAAAATTTCCCACTTCCCTAAATAAGTGATTAGATTTAATATGCTTATTTGACCTTTAAAGTTTCGTTTACTAAATATATGTCATACTTTATCAGATAGTCAGAAGTGTTTGAACTTTAAGACTGGATTTTTCTCCTTCAATAAAGTACACAGTGTAGTTCAAATTATTTATTCTATATTTAGCACTATGAGTCTGCATAGCGCTTCAGAACATAGGAGTCAACACTTAGGGGCCAAGGTCCCTTCGCTGCCCCCCCCCCCCCCGTTGATGGGCATTGCCATTCAAGTAGTGTGTGTTTGTGCCATTTCATGTGATCAATTATACAGGGTTGGGCTTGCCTGCCCCCCCCCCCAAATATTTTATTCAGGTTGGCACCCCTGCTTCAGAATGTGACAGGTCTCTGTCCTATAGAGCTTACAATCTATAATTAATCATGGGGAAACAGAAAATGGAGTCAGGTGTAAGCAATGGAGACATATACAATTGTTTCAGTTTATATGTTCTTAGTTACAGGCTGAGGCAAGTCTTTTTGCGTTTTTATATTGTAAACCACTCTATGATCTTAGGACAAAGGGCCGTATAGAAATCAACTACAGTGGGACCTCGACTTACGAGTAACTCGACTTAATGTTGTTTTCGAGTTACGAGTGACTTCCGCTAAAAAAAAATGGCCGCCGCATCCGAATTTTTTCGACTTCCGTCAGGAAGTCGCGGCCGTTTAGATAGGATTTTTTTGACTTACGAATTTTTGATGCGTTTTTTTTGACTTACGAATTTTTTCCTCCCAATGCATTCCTATGGGGATTCGACTTACGAGTGTTTTCGACCTACGAAGGTCGCGTCGGAACGCATTATCTTCGTAAGTCGAGGTCCCACTGTAATTGAATAAGATACAGTGGTACCTCGGAAGTCGAATGAAATCCATTCTGGAAGTCCGTTCGACTTCCAAAACATTCGGAAACCAAGGTGTGTAAGCTGCGTCAGACGTTCAGGTTCCAAAGAACGTTCGCAAACCGAAACACTCACTTTTGCAGTGTTCAGGAGCCAAAATGTTCGACTTGCAAGGTGCTCGGGATTCAATGTACGACTGTACTAGAGCTCAGCAGTATTACATTGCTTTGTTCTAGAGATCAACAAAACTTGAACAAAAAATTGATTTTGGAAACATTTGTAACTTCTTTGGGATATGCCCAAAATATTTACTTCCTCTCCCAGGTTGAAATATAAAAGTCTCCATAGTTACCAAAGATTATATCTGAACACATGGGCCAAATCTTCATTCTATTTATCGCTGGTGGTGAAGCAGATGTGCCACTTTTGCTCAATATTTTTATGATCTTGGGCACACGGAGACTTGTAAGAACCATCATGAAATCTAGCATGCCTTTTGAAATAACTTGATATATATTCAGTGCTGCTCTTGAACATGCAGTCTTATTTAGCCCATGCAGCAAAGCTATTAAATGTAGGCCTAAACAGTTTGCTTGATTTGGAAATGTCTGTTTTCTGTTTCTGTATTGGGTTGTCAAATGGCAATAAAACAATGTCTCTGAGGCTGCAATACTGTGCACAGTTCTTAAGGAGAAAACAACGACAGCAGCTGAATATCGTGGGACTTTACTTCCAAGTAAAAATGTTTTAGGATTGTTCCTCCTTCATCTTTTCCTTTTCAATTAGGAGCGAAACAGCGCTACTTGATAACATGCTTCAATTTTTCTCCAATCCTATTTTTTTATAGGAAGAATTCTAAATCGTTTCTCCAAAGATATCGGCCACCTGGATGACTTACTTCCATTAACGTTTCTGGACTTTGTGCAGGTAAATTAGTAGAGATCCTTATAGAATCTGGCAAGAGCACTTAGGTTTGGGGAATCTAAAGTTCTGGTGATTTGCATGTCAATATTTTGTCGGTATTTCAGGTAGGTTAATGAAAGGACTTGTTTAAGAAGGGTGTAGTCAAAAATTGGGGGGGTGGGGGGAATGAGTAATAAGTAGCAGGCAGGAGTGGCTGCCCGCACCTTGCCATTATGTCAAGGTTTCAGTACGTAGTAGCTACATGCTTGCTAAGTTGCACCTAGTTTGCCTTGCAGCCATTTGGCAAGCCTGCCGCAGTGTTATGAAATATGTCCACAGTAAAGAAACAATCAGCTCACATGAAAAGATATCACTGATTAACCTAATTATGCATGTACTTCCTGAAAGAAGCCAGTGTTTACCGTACTGTTTTGGGATTAAGACAGGTGTGGCTATTTACAAAGAAGAGATTAGCAATAATAGGGCTGGAAACAATAGCTGTAATGAGAACAAAAGGAAGAAGTGGTTATAAATACCAAAAAGAACAAAAAAGTTGTCTAAGCACAAAAGATGTTAATGTCAGGGAACTGGTGACGGATTAATTTGTGGCAGTTCGCTGACTTTTCAATGGCTTGTCGAACAGTACCTTTTTTCTGGGAGCTATGAAGGAAGCATGACATGCGAGTCAACCTTCATACATTGTTCGATTGGCTCATTTACCATGCTCCTATTTCTGGAGAAGGCATTCCCTCTCTCCCCCTTCCACACATAGGTGGTGGCATGTATGCAACGGGACGCTGGTTGATGCATATGGATGTATATATGCACATAGACACACCATCTTTTATTTTATTTATATATATATATATATTATTAACTTTTCTGTTTTACAATTTAAAATACTCATTTTAACATCCTTAAAATATCAATGACTTCCATTCTTTATCCATGGTTCATTTTGCATAGCATAAATCCGTGCATATTTTACAAAAACTAAGCCGTTCAGTATTCCATTATTGCATCCATCAAAACTTACTTACACTGTAGAATTTATCTTAATGCTGCCAACATTTTTAGGTGTACACAATTTTCCTCCCCTATATTCAATAAATATTTTCCAATCTTCTCTAAATGTATGTTCTTCTCTTATTCTATACAGTGGTCCCTCGACTTACGAATTTAATCCGTTCCGAATGGACATTCGTAGGTCGAAAAGTTCGTAAGTCGAAAAAGCGACTTTCTCCCATAGGAATGCATTGGGAGAAAAAATAGTCGGAAAAATTCGTAAGTTGAAAAAACCGCATCTAACATTCGTAAGTCCAAAAAAAACCGCATATAAAACCAGCAACGATTTCCATTCGTATGTTGAAAAATTCGTAGGCGTGCGGCCACTTTTTTCATTCGTAAGTCGAAAAATACAGATGTCGAGTACTTCATAAGTCGAGGGACCACTGTATGCTAAATCTGCAATCTGCGCATATTCTGTCAGCTTAAATTGCCATTCTTCTTTAGTTGGGACCTCGCTCATTTTCCATTTTTGGATTAACAAAACATGGGCCTCAGTAGTAGCATACATAAACAACCTTTTTTGACACCTGGTAATTTCAGTCTAAATTATCCCCAACAGAAAGGACTCTGGGTTTTTTTTTGGAAAAGTACTTTTAAACATTTTTCCAATTCATTATGGATTATTTCCCAGTACTCTTTAACCCTTTTATAAGTCCACTTTTACAAGTCCACTTGTAAAAGGACACACCATCTTTTCTAAGTGGGGAAAATTGCATTAATTTGGCATCTTTCATAATTGAGCACCTCCTTTAAGGACGGATATTAGATTTCTTTATTGTCATTGTACAAGTACAAATACAACGTTGTACAAGTGCAACGAAATTTGATGCCATCCCATAAAAACAAAACAAAAAAAGCACAAAACAACAACACATTTTCAGCCACACATGCACATGCGTACACACTTATTTAAAAAAAATAAAAAATGTGCAGGGTGGCTTGCATATAAGTTAGTAAAATACCCAGGGTTGCACCCAAGTGGTGGTTTTTCCTTAGCAGAAAGCATTTGGTGCACCCATATTTCTGCCAATCTGCCATAGTCACCTAAGCTGCTCTGCCCAGAACAGAATGCGATACGTTCTGGAGGGCTGCAGGATATAGGGAGGGGTGGCAAAAATCTGGTGCCCTGACTTGCCCCAAGTAGAAGCTCTTTCTGCAAGTTAAAGCCGCCGTAGGATACAACCCAGCCCATGATAAAACAATAGTGGACTCCAAAGACATCAGAAAAAAAGTATCATAAAATAGCACACCCAAACTGATTGCTAAAACATTTGGAACAATGAAAAGGTATTTGCCTGGCATCAAGAAGACAATTGGATGCCAAGCGGGCCTTCCTAGGGAGAGCATTCCACAAGTTTTGGGCTGGGTTGTCATCAATATGCTGATGACACCCAGCTTTATGTGTTGATGGACGGCCGCCCTGACTCGGCCCTGAACACACTGACCAAATGCTTGGAAACTGGCTGGATGGCTGCATGGGAGCCGGTTGAAGTTAAATCCTTCAAAGACAGAGGGTCCTCTGGCTGGGTCGGGACGACATGGGGTTGGGGAGCCAACTCCCATCTCTTGCGGGGGCTCAATTAGTGCAAGCGCCTTTTGTCAAGAGTTTGGGTGTAACCTTTGATGCCTCCTTTTCTATGGAGGCACAGGTTGCAGCCACAGCAAAGGTGGCATTTTTCCATCTCCGCCGTATTAAGCAGTTGGTCCCTTACCTTTCTCGCTCTGATCTGGCCATAGTGATCCAAGCGACGGTCACCTCCAGGTGATTATTGTAACTCGCTCTACACGGGGCTGCCCTTGAAGCTGACCCAGAAACTCCAGCGGGTGCAGAATGCCGTGGCGAGGCTCCTTACGGAGTCCTTGCCGTGGGATCACATTCATCCAGTGCTTTACCAGCTGCACTGGCTCTCGGTGGAGTACAGGGTCAGGTTTAAGGTTCTGGTTTTGACCTTTAAAGCCCTATGCAGCCTAGGACCCTCGTACCTATGGGACCGCCTTTCCTGGTATGCCCTGCGGAGGACCTTAAGGTCCATAAATAACAACACTTTGGAGGTCCAGAGCCTCAAGAAGGTTAGATTGGTTTCCACTAGGGCAGGGCCTTTTCAGCACTGGCCCCGACTTGGTGGAATGCTCTGTCACAAGATACCAGGGCCCTGCAGCATTTGACATCTTTCCGCAGGGCCTGCAAGACGGAGCTGACCCCTTATATGGGATTTAGTATATAAATTTCCCCTTGGCTTTTTTGCTGGCCCATGTAAGACCAGCATGGATAGCTGACGGGTGAATATCTGATGTTTCCTCCCTTTGTGGTCTTGATTTATGGGCTATTACTAAAACGAGGCTGCATTTTAAAGCTGTATTTTAATCTGTATTCTAAGCCGTATTTTAATTAACTGTGTTTCTTTTTCTATTACTTTTTATTGTAATAAATATTTGGTGTTAGCCACCCTGAGCCTGGCCCTGGCCGGGGAGGGCGGGATATAACTAAAAATTTATTATTATTATTATTAAGTGTGCCCAGTGGGCTGCATGGGCCACCACTAGGGGGGGAGAGAATTGGTAATGGGGAGGGGCAAGTGCCCCTTGATTCCTCCCATGCCCCACCGATAACAGGTTTGTCTTATCTTCCCACCACCCACGCCAGCCCCTTCTGGGGAGGAGGCGCATGAAAGTGAGACAGGCTCTGTGCATTCAGAGGGGGAAGTGGGGTGGTACGCTCTGCAAGGGGATGGGCAATTCTTGGAGATGCCACTCTCAGCCCCTCAGTTAAGGAGTGAGAAACGCAGGCAACACCCCGTAAGGAGGCGCTAACGCCAGAAAGAAACTCCCGTTCCATATTTAGAGGGAAACAGAGGAATACACAAGGTTGATCCAACTTTTCTAATACTAGAGTTACCAGGGTCACCAGCAGGGCTGGAGACGTTGGCTGGCATTGTTGGGCAGCTGCAGATAACCCATGTCCTTCCTGCTGCCCAGTGTGCCTGCTTGCTACAGCATCACAATATACCACCAACTAAATATCGTGCTAAGGGACGCGGGTGGCGCTGTGGGTTAAACCACAGAGCCTAGGGCTTGCCGATCAGAAGGTCGGCGGTTCGAATCCCTGCAATGGGGTGAGCTCCCGTTGCTCGGTCCCTGCTCCTGCCAACCTAGCAGTTCGAAAGCACATCAAAGTGCAAGTAGATAAATAGGTACCGCTCTGGTGGGAAGGTAAATGACGTTTCCATGCGCTGCTCTGGTTTCGCATGACCCGGAAGCTGTACGCCGGCTCCCTCGGCCAGTAAAGCGAGATGAGCACCGCAACTCCAGAGTCGTCCACGACTGGACCTAATGGTCAGGGGTCCCTTTACCTTTTTAAATATCATGCTATATTGATATGTCACGATGTCTGAAATAAGGTTGGAGCTATGTAGAGGCATTGGCTGACTTCAGTTTTCCCCACATTGTGGTTTTTTGCAGAGCATGCACACAAATATATACACACACAAACACACACACACCGTGATTCACGATATATTTCTAGATCAGAAATTAAGAAACTGATGGCACGATATGGATTTCAAACTGATTATATTGATATATTGCCCAGCCCTTCTGCCGGCCCACCGTAGCCCTAGCCAACCTGTCTGGGCCCGGTGTGTTGGAAGTCGAAATGAGTGTGCAACTATATACACTCTCTTTCTTGAGGAGCTGTTTGTTTTGGCTTGCTTTCTTTGGTGCTGCCACCTGACAAGTCACTTTCCGAGGAAAGGAAAGGCAGTTGAACTCTGTATCGTTATTGAACCTGCTTCCCCAATTCAAACACAAACGGATAAGAAAGATTAACATTGCCGTCCTATGAATGCTTGCCCTTAAAGAAGTCCTGCAGAGTTCAGCATGGCATATTCCCAAGAAATAGCGCATAGGATTTCAGCTTCTCTGCAAGCATTTCCAGCTGAACTGACCTCTGAGTTCATCCAGGTGCCTAGAGCAGGCACGTCCAACAGGTAGATTGTGATCTACCGGTAGATCACTGGATGTCTGCGGTAGATCACTGGTAGATCATTGGCTCCCCCCAAAGAAGCTGAACAACTGTGGCTCCCCTTAAAAAAGCTCAACATTTTACCTCCTTCCTGAAAAAACTCAACAACTTTAGCCCAAACCCCCCCAAAATGGGCCTTCCTCCTTCCTAAAAAAAAGCTCAACAACTTTGACCCGAACCCCAAAAAAGGGGGTAGATCACTACTGCCAGTTTTTAACTCTGTGAGTAGATCCCAGTCTCTTGGGAGTTGGCCACCTGGCCTAGAGCAATAATAAAAGCTACCCCTGTAAATGTAAATACGTCCAGTATGGTTGTCCTCTTTAAAAAGTTATGAATCTGAATACCATAATGTCACAGAGGGGGCATGTGGAGTGATGGAAATTTGATTCACCTCACTCTCTAGCTTGAAGCTGGGTTTGGTACAGAAGTGGCTTGATTACCCTGATGGACGACCTGTATTTTCCATTTCCCCTAAAGTTAAAAAAAGCCATAGGAGTCTGTTGGGACACATCCTTTTATTTTCTTCTAAGCTAATCTTGTCTCTAATAGAGGAGAAGAATAAAAAGCTCCGCAAGTTTTCTGGTGGTTTTTGTCCTGCTTGTCAAGGGGCTCTGCAGCCCAAGAGATTTTAGAAAAGTAGTCATCTTTTTTTAATCTGCTTTATAAGCTCGCTTTCTTTTTGAATGTCCCCTGTATACATTAAGCCTTTAAACATACAGGCATATTGAGGCATACGAGAAAATCTGTGCTGAGCAGAAAACTTTATTCCAGTTTCACAGTGCTGCATGGCAAGGTGCCCTTTGTCTGTAGTGCAAATAGGTATCTCTGGACATGTGAATGCTTGTTGGGCAAGGTTGGCTGTTTCATTTTTGTATCTGACAAAACATCTCATGCAAGATTTACAGCCTGGTAAGTTGTTACAACAGCTCTGAAAACAGGTATGTGCAGCAAAGAAGCACACAATACAAACACTTGTTTTTTTTTGCTAAGACCAATGGCTTTCTACCATGGGAATGTATAATACCTTCCTCTTGACACAACAACAGTTTTTCACAATGCCTTACTTTTAACATCCAAGACAATGTTCAACCCAGACACTGAGGTCTAACTCTGATGGCCTTTTGGCGGTTCCCTCACTGTGAGAAGTGAGGTTACAGGGAACCAGGCAGAGGGCCTTCTTGGTAGTGGCACCCTCCCTGTGGAACACCCTCCAATTGAGAGATAAAAAGCTTTTAGAAGGCATCTGACGGCAGCCCTGTATTGAGAATTTTTTAACGTTAGACGTTTTATTGTGTTTTTATATGTGCTGGAAGCCGCCCAGAGTGGCTGGGGGAATCCAGCCATACAGGGTATAAATAATAAAATTATTATTATCATAACTCGCAAAATGCTATAATTTTGTCTTCAGGCCAATGGACTTTTCCTACAACAAGCAGGTTGCTTTGTACTTGACTTAATATTATTATTATGATTATTAGAATTTATATACTGCCCTATACCCGTGGGTCTCAGGGCGGTTCACAGAATAAATCAAGATATAAAACTACAAAATACATAATAAAAATAAAAACAGCAACCCAATAGCCCCCCCCCTAATTTTTTTTAATGGCATAGGATGTAAATCAGATCAACCAAAGTCCTGGTTAAAAAGGAACGTTTTTGCCTGGCGCCTAAAGGTATATAATGAAGCTGCCAGGCAAACTTCTCTGGGGATAGCATTCCACAGATGGGGAGCCACTGCAGAGAAGGCCCGTTCTCGTTTTGCCACCCTCCAGACCTCTTGAGGAGGAGTCACACAAAGAAGTGCCTCAGATGATGACCTCAGGGTCCGGGTAGGTCCATATGGAAAGAGGCGGTCCTTGAGGTATTGCAGTCCTGAGCCGTTTAAGGCTTTATAGGTCAAAACCAGCACTTTGAATTGAGCCCGGAAACTAATTTGCAGCCAGTGCAGTCGGAACGAGATCGGTGTAATATGCTCAAACCGTCTTGCTCCGGTGAGCAACCTGGCCACTGAATTCTGCACCAGCTGAAGTTTCCGAACCGTTTTCAGAGGCAGCCCTATGTATAATGTATTGCAGTAATCTAGCCTTGAAATATCCAAAGCATAGACAACAGTAGTTAGGCTATCCTAACTACTATAGACAACAGTAGTTAGGCTAGTTAGGGGCGTAGCTGGGCCACCAGCTGATAGAAGGCATTCCGGGCCTTTGAGGCCACCTGAGCCTCGAGCAAAGGATCCAGGAGCACCCCCAAGCCTCAAACCTGCTCCTTCAGGGGAAGTGTAACCCCATCAAGACTTGAAGGACTAATCCAAATTTCATCTCCTTACTCCCTCTTTTGGTTGTGCTTAAGAGAGGAGGAACAGGCCATTCCTGCCCTTAATAATTATTTAGGTCACATCTACACCAAGCGTAATGCATTCACTTTTAACCAATATTTATACCGATTTTGGCCAGGGCACAGACTTCAGACAGCCTGCCAATCACTGTCACCTTTGTTTCAGGCTCCTGTTCCCTTCTGTGCCTGAAGAGGGCTCCAAGTGGACACAGCATGCATGGTTTGCTAATCTCAGGTCAAGAAGTTCTCCATTCGAGGTCCCTGAGCCCTTGGCAGCAAGGGGAAAGTTGCATACTGCCATGCAAATAGCTCATTCAGGCTTGTTTTAATCTTGCCCTTCATATCCACTCCTTCTCAAATATTTTCAAATGCACGAGAACTGATGCAGCCAGTCTTCCATTTGTTTATCACTCCTCCCCATATTTCAGCGGTGCTGATTTTTAGTTGATGCGTTTTCAGTCAAATTGCGAAGGGTTGCTGGTTTATTTATGTCTAGAGAAGCCCAGCTTTGTCCGAAGGATAACTCTTATTGAATATGATAAAGATCTTTTGTCACTTGTTTTGTTTGCAGGTGTCTTTTTATAAGACATCCTCTAATCCCTTCAGGAAGAAATATTTTCTCCTTCTTAAAAAAGAGAGAGAGAGGAGAAGAGAAAGAAATCAGTATTAACTAAGTATAAAAGCTCTGAGCCTCTACCATTGTTGTTGATTCTTTGAGGGACATTTCCCAACAGTCATTGTTCAAATGGTTGTCAGGAGGAATCAAGTGAAACTCAATAAACAATGCCGTAACTGGTTCCTCTCACTTTGTGTGCAGAAGCTTTTCTTGAGAGGATTTGCATTGAAGAAGTGGTCCATTTTCGAGTTATCATAGGGTCATTTAGAAGCATTCCAGCCTTTTTTCTTTTTTGCTTTACTAGCAGTTGCATATTTCAGTTCTGCACAAATAAGCTTGACCTATCTAGGCCTTGGAAGACTTCGAGGCGAGCACTGGAGGAAGAAAAACAAACCTGCAAATACTTCAGGGATGCTTTTGCTCTTTCCAGAGTTAGGGTATAGATTTTAAGAGAAAATTTTAAAGCTTCCTGCTCGCATTGTTGTGCTGTATGCATGTATAATAATTGATTTGATTAGACTGGATAGCTTTCCTGGAATGCATTCCCCAAACATAACTACTTGGAAGTAAGCCCCATTGAGTTCACTGAGGCTTACTCTCGGTTAGTCGGTACAACATTGCACAAATTATTGTATTCAGCGGGACTTCTAATTGGGCTTCTCTAGGGATTTTTCATAAAGCACTTGCTTCCAAAACACTAAAATATAGGATTTGTGTCTGTTTTAAAGTATTGTGTGTTTGATATTCACAAAAAAACCTTACTTCAGAACGTCTAGATGTGACCTGCAATTTTGTGTATGTTTTCTTGGAAGGAAATCCCACTATTTTCAGTAAGCATGTTTAGGCTTGCAGCCTTAAACTTGAAGAGAACTGTGTAGAATGGACCCTTGGTAGCTTTTGACCCTAGCTAGCCACTTTGAAAAATATTGGCTGTTGAATTATGCCAAATATTTTAACTCAAGTTCTTCACATTTCCTTTGGTTTTGCCTTGCTAACTCTCCCTCTCTCTCTCTTTAGGTATTATATATTGATTTTTAAAGAATAATTTTATAGGTTTTTTATTGTAACAAACAAATTATCCAATCAATAAGACTGCAGGTTATTTTGTCACCCAGCTTCTAGACCAGAGGAATTTAGAAAGTTGAAAATATTTTGTCCATCAACTTTAATTTCTTTTTCCTTTTTCTTCTCCTCAATGTCGAGTTTGGGTTTTTTATTTTATTTTAAAGCCCACCTCAAGACTTTGCTTTGTTTCTGGAGAAACATTGTGTGCTCTCTGCAGCTGCCCTTGGAGAGAGAGAGGGGGGGGGGAAGGCCAGTGATTTATTGAAGCAAGCTGAATTGAAAACCCCCTTTTTTTCCCCTCCCCAAAATCAACAGCTTGACTGAGTTTAAATAACTGACTTTTCATATCCTTTCATCACACACAAAGACCTAATCCTGAGACTACTTGAGCCACCAATGTCGGCTGTGGACAAGACCACCACTGGAAATGTCACTCCCTTCTCACCACACACAAAAACACATTGACTGCAGCTTTATGAAGTGAAAATGCCAAAGAAAAGGAAAATGCGAACGAGGTGGCCACAGTCATTTTTTTTCCCCCAAAAAAAGGGGGGGGAGGAGAAAAACTGCTGCATCTGGATATTAGGGACAAAAAGTGCCTAAGACGACGATAATAGCTTGGGTCACTAGCTTTCATAAGTGCAAATGAGTGGAACTGCCTCTGTTTGTTTCAATACCACTGACCCTTATATTTTATTGTGTGGAAATGTCAGGGAAAGTGTGTTGGAAGGCATTCTGGCCTCTTTTAGCTTAACAATGCCTTCGTCATTTTGAGATTCCCAAGTGCTTTTCCACCCCAACTGCCTGCCCGCTTTCATGGGCAAAGTAGACCTATACAGTTTTTGCGTCCTTGATAATGATTACATTCACATTCCTCTCTTTTTTATATAGTTTATAAGCTAAATGCATTACTTGATGCTTGTGTGTGGATTTGCTTAATCCGTAAGAACAGAAGCCCCCTATTGATTTATTGTAGACCGGCCTCTCATTGGCCTCTGCCATTTTTTATTTATTTTTTTACTGTGAAACGAGCAGGCAGGGAGAAGGAAAAATGCCATTCTTGTTATTTAAACAACTCCTTTTTGGAGTTCAGGGGATTTGGGGACAGACCATGGACACCTCTCATAGCAGTTCTGTGAGATGAGCCCGGAGTAGAAATGATCTTCAAATCTGACATTGGGTGGGCTCGTTTGAAGAAACTTATATAGCATAGCACACTACCGGCAGAAGGTCCTTTCCATGTTGTCTTGTCTCCTTGGGATTGTGTGTGTAGATCTAACCCAGAGGTCACCAACACAGTGCCCACGGGTACCAGTGTGCCTGCTGGTATCTCCTGTCGCACCACGAAAGGTCTCACCTTGGAAATCCACAATGCACAAAGACCTCTTCCTGCTCAGTTCCTGTTCTGCATCAGACACACATCCCTTAAAACATGCCCACATTTCATTGGATGCCAGGATTGGACACTAGCCCTATCCTTTTCAAAAAAAATGTATTTGTGTACAAAATCTCCACCATCGTTGCACAGTCTCCTGACAAGAAGATTGGGGGGGGGGGGGAGGAAGAAAAGACCAAGCAAGGTCATTAACATTTCTAACACCTTCCCAGCTACTACAAATCTTTTAATTCTCCTGTCAGTCAGGGAGTGTAACAATCCTGTTCTAAATGGTGATAAGTACAAATCTTCCAGATTGCCTTAAACTATTGATATACTATAGATATGACTTATGTGCTTACAAACAAAGTACTCTTTTTCTGTTTGGCAAAAAGAGACGGCAGATTTCACTTTTTGATTCAAAGGAGGGAGGGCGATCTTTAAGCATAATTTGAATTGCCGAGATGTGTTTACCGGTGTGGCGTCTTAACAGCATAAATATGCATAAATAAGCTAAACCAATCTGGGAACAAGACTTTATCTCTGGCAAACATTTCCCCCCTCCTAAAGTCTTCTAAAATGTGCTCCAAGGTTTATGTGCACATCTTTTATCGGATTTTAGAACTCTTTTCACTTGCTTTTCATGAGATTTAAAAGTGATACACTGACTGATAGGCAAACCTTCCAGTAGATTTAAAGGAGTAGCATTGATAGCAGCAAATATTTGCCCCCCCCCCCCCTTGTTGACCATGAAAATTGTGGGTTGGATAGCAGAAGATGAAGAGCACAAGTAAGAGGCTGCTGTTGAAGTCCTGTTCTGTTTGTCCTCCTGTCTGTTTGGCCGTTGTGAGAATAGGATGGTAGACAAGTAGACCTTTTGGTCTGGTCCAATAAAGCTCCTCTTAAGTTCTTAAGCACCTTCTTGAGAAGAGCAGAGGGATGCATATAGTTATTGTCTGACCTGACCTGTGTGTAAGAGTTGGAAGGGACCCCAAGGGACTCTGCTAAAGCATCCAGGATAGATGGTCATCCAACCTCTGCTTAAAAAGAGTATCTTCACTCCCATCGTTCAGCCCAGACACTGAGGTCCAGCTCTGAGGCCTTCTGGCGGTTACCTCGCTGTGAGAAGTGAGGTTACAGGGAACCAGGCAGAGGGCCTTCTTGGTAGTGGCACCCGCCCTGTGGAACGCCCTCCCATCAGATGTCAAGGAAATAAACAACTATCTGACTTTTAGAAGACATCTGAAGGCAGCCCTGTTTAGGGACGTTTTTAATGTTTGATGTTTTATTGTGTTTCTAATATTCTTTTGGGAGCCACCCAGAGTGGCTGGGGAAACCCAGCCAGATGGGCAGGGTATTATTATTATTATTATTATTATTATTATTATTATTATTATAAACCTCCAAGGAAGCAGAGTCCACCACCTCTTGTTGGAGTCTGTTCCACTGTTGAACAGCTCTTACTGTCAAAAAGTTCTTCCTGATGTTTAGTCAGAAACTCCTTTCTTGTAACTTGAAGCCATTGGTTCGAGTCCTACCCTCAAGAGCAGGAGAAAACATGCTGGCTGCATCTTCCGTGTGAAATGAACTGCCTTTTTTTTTTTTTTAACAGAATTGTTTTGGATTTTCCCTTGAAATTTTCGAATTTGTTGTGCCTGAGCGGGACCTTCTAAATTAACCTTAAATTGCACTTCCAGTGCCTACTCGAATACTTTCAGTAGTGAAAAGGCTGGGGGAGGGGCAAGTTAGAGAAAGTAAAGGGAGCCCATTCCTCCTTTTATTTATTTTAATCATGGCCCATCAAATTGCTTCTGAGGATGTTGTTGCATTTGCATAGGTTAAAGAGTTGTTGGGAAATCGGGCAATTAGATGCCTTAACTACACAAGGCTCGGTCGCCACCTATGCATAACTATGTCTGCCTTTTTGAGACTACTTCATTAAGAGTTCATTTGTATGCAATTTAGACTTTCCAAAATGCATGCACTACATTACGGTGATCCGCCCTGTCATAAATGTGATGATAATAATAAGGTGTCATGGGCTGATCTAAAACACCTTTCAAAGATGGAGTCAGACATCTGTTAGTCATCTTAACAGTTTTCTCCTCCTGTTTTGCTTTGATCCCAGTGAGACTTTCGTTGCATGCACCTCATACCGCATAGTATTGCTTCCCCTTTGACAGCTCTTTGTTTCTAAATATTGCAGCCTATAATCGCTAGGAGTCCAGCGATTTTGATGGGGAATTGGAAATTTTAAAGGCCTAAAATATTCCACAGTGTTGTAACATTTGGAAATTTTGTCTGGCTCGCTTTTGTTGCCCAATGGGAACATGTACCGGTATGTTTGTGGAAGGCACAGTATTGCTCATAAGTTCCTCAGGATTTTGTTTGCTTAAAAACAAACAAACACATGAGTACAGTATCTTTTATATTATAATAAAGACTTTGGGGTTGAGAAAATAACTGGGCTCCTTTTGTGATTTGGTTGTTACAGACTTTGCTTCAGATTTGTGGCGTGGTGGCAGTGGCAATTGGAGTGATTCCCTGGATTCTCGTCCCTTTAATTCCACTCTTCATTCTTTTTATCTTTCTTCGACGGTATTTCTTGGATACATCGAGAGATATTAAACGTTTGGAATCCACAAGTATGTATTATTGATACGGCTTGTTTTTAAAAGATTTAGGCATCATTTCAGAGTGCAAGAGGCTTAAAAGTGTTGCCCATAACTCAAGGGTAGTATTGGTTTCTCTCCCCCTCCTTTTGGGGGGAAACTGAGGAGTGCCTTGATTATGATTTTCAAATGATTCTTGTTCACTTGTCTTTCTGTTGTTCTGACAGCTATTAATTAGGTCATGTAACATTCTGCTTCTAGACAGACAAACAACAACACCACTACTGGGTCTTCTAAGTATGGCTGCATTCACATGACCTCTTATTCCATTTTAATGATGTTTGCCTAACTGTTATATTTGAGCTTTCACACAACATAAAAGCCACTTCCGGAACTGTAGTGGCACAGGTTTGGCACTCATTTTAATATTATTTTCAAGCAGATTCCCCCCCCCCCCCCCCGGGAACAAAAAACATGGAAATGAGCTCTAAGCTTGCACCATATTTCACTGAAGTGTCAGAAGTGGCTTTTATGTTGTGCGAAAGCTCAGATATAACGCGGCCTGTGTAAGGTAAAAAGGTAAAGGACCCCTGGATGGTTAAGTCCAGTCAAAGGTATTATGGGGTTGCGGCGCTCATCTTGCTTTCAGGCCAAGGGAGCCGGCATTTGCCCACACACAGCTTTCTGGGTTATGTGGCCAGCAGTACTAAACCGCTTCTGGTGCAATGGAACACCATGACGGAAACGCCGTTTACCTTCCCGCCGCAGCGGTACCTATTTATCTACTTGCACTGGTGTGCTTTCAAACTGCTAGGTTGGCAGAAGCTGGGACAGAGCAACAGGAGCTCACCCCGTCGTGGGGATTCAAACTGCCAACCTTCCGATCGGCAAGCCCAGAGGCTCAGTGGTTTAGACCACAGCGCCACCCGCGTCCCAGTACCTGTGTATAAGGTCAGGGGTGGCCATTAAAGCCACCCCTAAATTGATGACCCTTGCCATTGAAGCACTTGTAAAGTTGGGGAGCCATGATGGATGCACTTGACGCAAGCCCTGAAGTTGCCTTGAGCTTGGGTTCAGTTCTCCTCACTGGTCCATTGATGTGGCTTCTTCACGCTCTGTGTTCTCATCTTTACTGCTAAAGATGCTCTTGGGATGTCCTCCTGATGCTACTTCTGCCTCTATCTTGTAAAGTAAGCGGGTACATCCAACTAGTCAGCAGCCCACCCAGATTTCTCTGACTGGAGGTTGTGTTACCCATGTACCAAACAGTATAACATTCACACGGGTAAGATGTAACCCAATAAGTTTCACAATTATGTGACTTGGTATAAATTTAAGTAGTCCGTTCTTGAGAATTCTGAATCACAGAATACTTTATCAGTGACAAGCATGGTTAACATAACCTTGGAGGAAAACTCTCTTTCTCTTTTTTTATATAACTGAGTAAGAAACACCACACATTTATTCAAATAGTACTCTTTAGTTGAGAATGATGGTATCATTTAACCCTTCACCTTGCAGCTCGAAGCCCCGTGTTCTCTCATTTGTCGTCATCGCTCCAGGGACTTTGGACTATTCGTGCTTTTAAAGCAGAGCAAAGATTCCAAGAATTATTTGATGCTCATCAAGATCTTCACACAGGTTTGAAAAATAAAAATAAATATAAATGTTTTGCATTTTGGTGGAATTGAATTGCAAAGCTTCTGCTGAGCTGTACTACTCAAGATGCAGGTGAAGAGTAAGAATTTTATAGCTACCTAGCTATAAAATTATTACCTTGAGACTGACAACCCTCTAGCACAAGCATGGGGGGAACCTGTTTCTCTACAGCTTTTGTTGGACTACAACTCCCATCATCCTTGACCAATAACATGCTGGCTAAGGCTGATGGGAGTTGGAGTCTGTTCCAGATTGGCTGAAGCCCTCAACAGGAGCACTTCTCTTAGGGGTTTGGGATATACTGGTACTGCAACATTGTGTTGCAGGTAGGGAGGGCTTTCTGGATTTTTGGCCCCTGACTCTTCCAAATGTGTTCATTCGTAAGTCTGTTCCATCCCATTTCTGAGTTAGTCTACAAGTACAAGTCTGCACAAAAACGTACATTTTAATATGTATTAAAATACTGTATGTCATTTTTGAAAGTATTTATCTAAAAATATGCACTTTAGAATGCATTTTGATAAGTTTTTTAAAAAAAACCCCACACACACCAAGAACTGCACTGCAGAAATTGGAGATGTGTGGAATACACATTAGTCTGAGAGGTGTGGACCAGGTCAGCTTGTGTCAAAATTCTCACACTTGCAGATCATCCTTTATTACTTCAAGTAAAGTTGCTATTCAGAATTTTATAATTTGCCTGGACAACCAAATTGGAATATTCTGTCTGGTAACAAACAGAGAAATGTATTGTACTGTATACTGGTAGACTCATAACACAAAAGACTTCCTGGCTGAAGATGCCCCATTGGTCTCAGTGTGGTCCTGAAGTTTCCCAGGCAGAGTATGACTTGGCCTTTGACATAAACATTTCCCCTCCTCTTTTTTATTTTCTTCTTTCTTTTTTTAGAGGCTTGGTTCTTATTTTTGACGACCTCTCGGTGGTTTGCCGTACGCCTGGACGCCATCTGTGCCATCTTTGTGGTTGTGGTTGCCTTTGCTTCTTTGCTCCTTGCTCATAGTGAGTATATTCGCCGGAGTAGCAGCTACTCTTCCACGACTCTGTTTGCGCTATCATTTTCTTCTAATCGTGCTGACACCAACAGCTGAGTGAATTATTCTCTGCCCGAAAGTCAAGACATCTGTAATGGGACATCTGTGTTCAAAAGTGTTATGGCTTTGTGGTATTACAAGTGAAGACCCTACCAACATGTCCCATGTGATGATAGATTTTTAGTTTCTTTCTTTTTTAATATGATTTTTATTACATTTTCTGCTTTACAATCTCAGATAAACATTTTACGTACTGTGGAACCTCGACTTACGAAGTACTCGACTTACGTATTTTTCGACTTACGAAAGGGAAAAAGCGGCCGCGCGCCTACGAATTTTTCGACTTCCGAAAGGAAATCCGCTTGGATTTTAGATGCGGTTTACTCGACTTATGAAGTTTTAGATGGGGTTTACTCGACTTACGAAGGTTTACATAGGGTTTTCTTACGAATTTTTCGACTTACGTTTCCAATGCATTCCTATGGGAATGCCGTTTTTCGACTTACGAAATTTTTGACTTACGAGTGTGCTTTCGGAACGCATTAAATTCGTAAGTCGAGGTTCCACTGTACTTAGAATATCAATGACTTTGCTTCATTTCCCCCCATGGTTCATTTTGCATATCTTATATCCCTGCATATTTTACAAAAACTATACCAATCGGTTTTCCATTATTACATCTATCAAAAATTATTTACACTGTTGAATTTACCTGAATGCTGCCAGCGTTTTCAGCTGTACACAATTATTTTCCATAAACGTTTTCCTGTCTTCTTTAAACAAGTGTTCTTCTTGTTCTCTTATTCTATATGTTAAGTCTGCAAGTTGTGCATATTAAACTAAAAAGTCTGTATAAAAGTTTTGAAACTTTCCTTCTTTTTTACTCGGTATAGCTCTAGATGCGGGGCAGGTTGGTTTAGCTTTGTCCTACTCGATCACGCTCATGGGAACATTTCAGTGGGGAGTTCGGCAAAGCGCTGAAGTCGAGAACCTGGTAATATCCATTAGTTCCATTTGGAAGTTTTTAAAATACTTTTTGTGTTGCTTGGGCATTGCCGTTAAATCCCACTGCATTCCAAAGCACAGTGTTATATACACTATAATACATGCTTTTTGAGTTTTGCATAGTAACACAATAATTGCTTATTTAGTAACACAATAATTGCTTGAAGGTATGCAAGCTGGAAAAAATAATGTTAAAATTACTCCTGCAGTTGCTAATACTGATAAATCAGGCTTATATTTTGAATTCCTAGTTTATAGATTGCAGTAATATGATGCAAAATGTTTAGGCTGCTAAAAAGGGTGACTTATGGCTGTCTAGGATATAAGCCATCGTGATGTGGAGTGGGAATCACAAAACTGAGCCCTTGGCCACTTTGGGGAGGAAAGATGGGATATGTATTTAATAAACAAACAGACAGACAAATTCAGACCCAGGAGAAATAGGTTAAGGTTCAAGTTTAGGTGTCGATACATCAGAATGTGCCAGGTCTTTGGAATTTACCTGCCCTGGTTAGATATCTGTAAAATGGAACTGAAGAACAGTCTACTGCTCTGAGGCCTGAGGATTTGATAGATGTTAAAATATAATGGAAACAAAATAAAAAAAAATCCTTCCAGTAGCACCTTAGATAAACTAAGTTTGCTATTGGTATGAGCTTTTGTGTGCATGCACACTTCTTCAGATACACTGAAACAGAAGTCACCAGACCCTTATATATAGTGAGATGGTTGGGAGGGGTATTACTCAGAAGGGTGATTGGCTGATAGGTGTGGTAAACCTGTTGACAACTGTTAACGACTGCAATTGGTCTTGCAGGAAAAAGCAAGGGATGAGATGGCTAAAAATAGCTTTATCATGTATAATGAGATAAGCATCCAATGTCTCTAATCAGACCAGGTCTCTTCATGGTTTTAAGTTTGGTAATAAGTTGCAATTCAGCAACTTCTCTTTCCAGTCTATTTCTGAAATTATTTTGTAATAAGACAGCTACCGGTACTTTGAGATCTTGTATAGAATGTCCTGGGAGACTGAAGTGCTCTCCTACTGGTTTCTCTGTACATGATAAAGCTATTTTTAGCCATCTCACCCCTTGCTTTTTCCTGTAAGACCAATTGCAGTCATTAACAGTCGTCAACAGGTTTACCACACCTATCAGCCAATCACCCATTTCCACCACCCTTCTGAGTAATACCCCTCCCCACCCTCTCACTATATATATAAGGGTCTGGTGACTTCTGTTTCAGTGTATCTGAAGAAGTGTGCATGCACACGAAAGCTCATACCAAGAACAAACTTAGTTGGTCTCTAAGGTGCTACTGGAAGGAATTTTTTTATTTTGTTTCGACTACGGCAGACCAACACAGCTACCTACCAGTAACTAAAAGATAATGGGTTAATGAAAAGATAATGCCCACGTTATGGGATCACAGCATCATTGTTTCATCCATTTAAGGAATTTGGAAACATTTGTCAAGAGAAGTGGCAAAAGTCTTTTGGAAACCATATAAGCCATCATTTTCTGCCCTTTCTTAGTGGTAGAAACAATGACATTGGCTGGTACAATTATGGAGGAGGGAGGGGGTGGTGGAAACCAAAGCATTCAGGTTGCAAGAGAAGTTGTGGATTTGTGAATCCAATCCTGGTGACTAGAAAATTAATTGTCATTGAATCAGCTTCTGTAATTGCAGACAGGGTTGTTGATGTGCATTTGGATTTGTTGCTTTGTTCCAGATGATATCAGTAGAAAGAGTCCTGGAATATACAGAACTTGATAAGGAAGCACCTTGGGAGACAAGCAAGCACCCGCCACCGGATTGGCCAAGCGAAGGTGTTGTTGTGTTTGAAAATGTGAACTTTGCTTACACCATAGATGGTCCTTTGGTACTGAGACATTTCTCTGCTGTAGTGAAGTCAAAAGAAAAGGTACATTTTTTGGTTTTTGGTCACCCAGGTAAAATGGATCTTGAGAGTCATGTAATCCAGGCACTGTGAACCTGTGACCCTACAAATGTTGGGATCCAGCTTCTGTCCTTACACACGGTGGGCCATATGGGTGGAACTTATGGGGAAAGCTTCCTAGATAGACATTCATCCCCCCAAGAAATGGGTCCCTTCTAAGTGAAAGTTTCACTCAATGTGATGCTTTTCTTCCCCAATACCCTAATTCTCTCCTTATGAGAGTGGATAATTTTACTAGTTGATAACAGACTTTGTGCATCACTGCTGATTTTCAGGGGACTTTGGGGTCTGCACCCATCTATGGGACTACTACTGAAAAGGAAATCCCAAAAAGACCCTGTGCATCAGTAGGAAAAGCCTCATCTTTTACTGGATACAAATTACGAGTATTATAAGCCAAAGACAGATCTACTAGTTTTCTCTTGTGCTATTATATAAGGTTTTTTTTGGGGGGGGGGGGTTTAAGTTCAGAACAGTAGAGCAGTAGAGACTTAAGAGCACTTCAGTAATTGAATAGGGAGCTTATGGATTCCCATTCATTGGAAATAATTCAAAAACAGCTTGGATAAACATCTCATAGTGGGGATTTTTAGGGGTAAGATAACCTTTCTTCGGATTGTGGATTATATTGGATGCCCCATTGGGCACCTCTGGTGACCACATATTCCTGTATATCTAAAAAGCTTTCTCATCCCCCTAACTCCCAATTGATTTCTGAAAAAGAATGATTCTCCTTACGAAAAATATTTCCAGCTTGTCTTTTATTTGCAGAGAGATGACTTCATGGGAACAAGCTGGGTGGGAGTTGAAGCTCTTGAGGTTTCTATGCAGTGCGTCTGTTTATCTCTTTCATACTCCTACTTGCCTTTGGGCCCAGCTCACTTGCCGGGGTAATAAGCCATTCTAATAGCGGATAAGAAGATTTGCATTTCACGGGAAGAAACAAACAAAATAAAGGATGAGAAATAAGAGAGAGAATATGTTGCTTAGGCAGTGGCTCAGTGCTGCCTGCATTTCTTGGTCTGCTTGGTTTCCTTTTGCGTTTTCATTGCTAAAAGAGGAGGGTTATTGTTTCTTTGCCATCATAGAGAGGAGTCTATCATTATCATTATCCTTGCTATTATTTTTTATTATTAATAAGGCATAGCAGTAATATTATCAGGAGTTGCCAACCTTTTTTTTTTAAAGGCCCAAGGGTGCATTCAGATTTTTGAGCCAGTGTTTCTTTGCACCATCTCTCTCCATCATTTGGCTCCAGTAGAATCAATCTCAGACTTCAAAAGCACATAATGCTAGAAGAGGAAGCGAGACAAAGTTAGCCACCCTCACCAACTCATGGCCAAGGAGCCAGTGGGGCAGGGGCAGGGCCTACAGAGGCATTGCTGGCACCAAGAGAGAGATCTCAAGGGCACCATTGCAATAGTGGCGCCTCTTGCAAACTGTATAGATTGTTTTCCTTTCTCACATGTACCTTCTCCAAAGCCTTTCCTACGGACTGCCTTATCATGATGGGGAACTGGGAGAGATTCTTGTCAAGCTCATCTCCTATTATTTCCCCTCCCTAATCTAACTTTGGGAGCGATCCAATGCACAAGACGCCGGTTTAAAGCAAGCCGGTGTAAGAGACCTAAATCCCCTGTTGCCATTAGCAGCTCACTTTACCCCACACGACAAAGCATTTCCCCCCGACATGGCTCAGTGCGTTCTTTTTCATTGGATGCCAGCCTGAAAGAGGAATTGTTGACAATGAGCATAGCAGCTGCATTTTTATTTTAAGTACCAATGTTTGTAAAACGCTTTCATGCTGCTAATGCACTTCTGCACGTCAGTGACATCAGAGGAAACACTTGAACTCTTTTGTTCTAATACCGAACTCTGCACATTTTTGTTTCCTTGCTCTTCCTTTTAAAAAATTATTATCATTCAGCTTTCTTATTCTCATATTTGCCTCTGAAGGAAGTCACGCTCTTTCGGAAGTCGTAGCACCTCTGTCTTTCTGCTCCTTGTAAAATTCAAAGCTGAAAGGGTCAAGCTATTTTTCAAGTGTTTGTGCACATTTTTATGTATCTGCTTTGCTTTCCAGCAGCAAAATTGAAAGAGCAGAAAAATAATTATTTTAAAAAGCGCTTTGTCTCACACGGTTGAGACCTTACAGCCAAATACATGCAGTGTCTCCTCCTTTTGTGGGGTGAAAGGTGCAGTCGAGAGTGGTTCAGGGCCCAAGGCCTGTTTGAATTCTCCCATGTTTCAATTCCAGGAGGAGAACAAATGACTGGCTTATTGTAGCACACTTTGGCATACAGTGGTACCTCGGGTTACAGACGCCTCAGGTTACACTTTTTGGGTTGCGCACTGTGCCGAACCCGGAAGTACCGGAACGGGTTGCTTCTGGGTTTTGGCGCTCGCGCATGTGCAGAAACGCCGAATCGCGACCTGCGCAGACGCAGTGCTGTGGGTTGCGAACGCTGTGGGTTGCGAACGTGCCTCCCGCATGGATCACGTTCGCAACCTGAGGTTCCACTGTATATGTATTTCTGAATACTTCCAACTGGAAGGAGATAAACCCAGAGCAGTGCCTTGTGCAGCCACCCTGCATGCAAACTTTTAATGCAGAGAGGAAGGCAGAATTAGTTGCCCCAAGTCAAGGCTGCCATTGGTGCCTTAAGGTAATTTTAGACTCCAGAAGTGGGCTTAACCAAAAAGCCCAAACTCTCATACTGGGGAAGAATGGATGGTTGCCCCTTCACCCAGTTTAGAACAGCTCTGCCAGTCTCCGCCCATACAGTGATGCCAGCATCACTCCAGTGCTGCTGATCTTCCCATTCTGCCTGCTAAAAGATGTTTGTTGTTATAGATTCTGTCATATCAAAGAGTTAATAATATATATACTGTATATACAGTGTGTTTTCTGATACAGTGTGTTTTCTGATAGCACAATATTAGACTGCGGTGAACATGTCCTCTCAGATCAGCTGATGTTATAAACAAACCACACACTTCCCTGCTCTTTTTTAGGTGAATTATTTTGTTTTTGTGTGTCATGGTTTTATATTTTGTAAATATATATAATGGTGAGAAGTGACGCGGGTGGCGCTGTGGGTTAAACCACAGAGCCTAGAGCTTGTCGATCAGAAGGTCGGCGGTTCGAATCCCCGCGACAGGGTGAGCTCCTGTTGCTCGGTCCCTGCTCCTGCCAACCTAGCAGTTCGAAAGCACGTCAAAGTGCAAGTAGATAAATAGGTACCGCTCCAGCGGGAAGGTAAACAGCGTTTCCGTGCGCTGCTCTGGTTCGCCAGAAGCGGCTTAGTCATGCTGGCCACATGACCTGGAAGCTGTACGCCGGCTCCCTCAGCCAATAATGCGAGATGAGCGCTGCAACCCGAGAGTCGGTCACGACTGGACCTAATGGTCAGGGGTCCCTTTACCTTATAATGGTGAGAAACCACTCTGGACCTCTGAGAGGGTCTAGCTGGTGCCGTGGACTTCGTACTTCCAACAACTGACTTCATATTCTGATCCAGAGGTCTTGGGTTAATATTGTTGTTGTCTCCATTTCCCCTTTTTATAATGGAAAAGCCAGTGAGCTACCCATGAGACTTGTTCTGAGGTTAGATTAGAGAAAGGAAATGTTATTCCTTTATCCCAAAGAAAATGTTAATAATGTTTTATAAGCCACCCCACCCCTGAAGGGTTAGGGCAGGCAACAATAAATTTAGAAACAAATATAAAATTGCATTAAAATTTAAGTTCAATTTTAACAGCTGAGACAAGACAGTTATGCCTTAAGGGGAAGGGCGGGAATCTTAATAAATGAAGTAGATGGCAGATATTATTAATGGAAACGCTTTTGTTTTATCCATATTACTTTGGCCCTGTATGACAGTAGCTTTATACCACTCAAGTATGTTCAGGTATTACTGGCACAGTTTAAAAATAATGTTTATAGTGATCTTTTTGCTGCCTTGTCTTCTGTTATCTGGCTTGTCAATCTTGCCCACCAAGTACTAAAATATGCAAGATAATTGTGAACAGCACTTTAGAAAAATGCTCTGTTTGTGGCTTAGCTCATGTGTTTTTTTTTTCTTTCAGGTTGGAATTGTGGGAAGAACAGGAGCTGGAAAGAGCTCTTTAATAGCTGCTCTTTTCCGGCTGGCTGAGCCCCAAGGAAGAATTTGGATTGATAAGTATTTGACATCAGAACTAGGACTTCATGACTTGAGGAAGAAAATTTCAATCATACCTCAGGTATGGTCTACTTTGTGTATCAGTACATTATAGAGGTCCAGAAAGTCTAGGTTTGTAGTATTTTCTTTATCGTTATTCTGCACCCTGTTGGTAGCATTCCAGGAATCTTTTGTTGTGTTGTGGTTCTTTCTCTCCCCCCCCACCCCAAGTCATTTTAAATATTTTTTTTTGCACATGTTAATCCTCTTTTCTCTGAATGTTGACTCGAAAATGAAGTGAAATTATTATGAATCCTTTAACAGTTTCATTATCTGTGTTTCTGCCATGCCCAAGCAGCTTGCTTGCAGTCATTAGTTATCATTGCAGATTGAATTTAGTTTGTAGGCAAAGGTGCTATATTCTGCAGGCGGGGGGGACAACACAGAAGATACGTTGGGGCAGAAATTGTAGCAACACGCAGATATATAAAAGGCTAAAAATCTGCAGGCCAAGTTGCTGTGATGTGTCTTGACCATTCCTACCCACAAACTGAATAAAAGTCTGTCCTTACATATACTGGCATATCAGTTTTCACTGTGGACACAACCCATGTGGGAAAAAGTTATGGCCCTTCTGTGCGTACCATTTATAGCAAAAAAAATTTCTACATGCTGCGCCATGATGCCATTCATCATTCCACAGCTCTTTCCAAATATGGCAGCCACTTTTTCTTCAGTTGCCAAAAAATAAGTGAAGGATCGTAACTCCAGAATGGGCTCATAACATTTCCATGATGTGAAAAGCGCTTTTACCTAGTTTTCTGCGTTCTGTGTGGCATTTGAGCCGGTGTAAGGTTTGAGTGACTTCCATTTTGTACCTCCCCTCCTGATCAACTTTTCTTTTTCTTTTTTTGTTTGTTTTGCAAATTCATTCACAGAAAAAAATTCTTGCAAATATTAAAGTTTTACACATGATTCTTTCGAATCTAGGACTTCCCTCCTCCCTTCTGTGGATTCATTAAAAAACTTTTCCAACTGCATATTATAGGTACATCCAATTTACAGTCCTCCATTATATCCAAAGTTTATGTCTCATTACAAGAGTTATTTAAAGCCTGCTAAAGAGTTCAAGTGTTTACAATGGTCTTTCAGATACAATCTATATTTGTCCCTTGAAGTTTTTAATCTTCCTGATTTCTGATTTTCCCAGTTAGTCTTGCCATCTCTGCATAGTTCAATAGTTTAATCTACCAGTCCACCCTCATAGGTATCTTATCGTCTTTCCAACTTTGGGCAAGCAACATCCTTGCAGCTGTTGTAGCGTGCATAAATAGCCTTTTCGGTTCTTTTGGAATCTCTGCAGCTACAATTCCTAACAAAAAGGCTTCTGGTTTTTTAACAAAGGTTATTTTAAACATTTTTTTCAACGCATTATATATCATTTCCCAAAATTCATGTATCACTTTACAGTTCCACCACATATGGTAAAAGGTGCCTTCCTTCTCTTTGCATTTCCAACAAATATTTGAACTAGTCCTGTACATTTTCGCTATCCCTGGTCAACCTCTTTTGACGGGAGGTTATCTGGACCTAAACAGTGAACTCAGAAAGTTCCTGTTGTCTAAATAGAATTCCAGAACCAGGTGTTAAATACCAAAATGATAATCGTAACCTGAAAGGGCTTTTGATACCATGTACATTTGCTCATTACTAAAATATTTGCTTGGTTGGAGGAAAAGAGAATAGGAGTGGTGTGGGTACAAACACAGAACCTTTCTCAGTCCAAACACATCCCATCATTGGTGTCAACTGAAAAAGCACAATCACCATCAAAACAGTGACATGCCACAGGTGCTGGGGACGTACCGCTGCAATTTTGTTCCAAGAAACATCAGAACAATCAATGGCTAGTATGTCTGGAAGGCTCCTGTTGTGTAAAATTGATCTCCATGTGGTTTGTGTAATTTTAACCATTTCAGCAAAAACCGAGGCACGGCTTTCCATTGGTTGCAAGAGCTTCTTACACTCAGCGGAAGCTGCATCGCATGTTCAGGTTCCGAACAACGTTCGAAAATGGAAGCATTTACTTCCGGGTTTTGGGCGCTCAAGAACCGAAGCGTATGACAACGGAGCTCTTTTTGGCTTTGCTGTTGCTATGGTTAAAATGACTTGAGCCACATGATTGGAATTCAGTCTGCATTTTCTGCAGTACTCACATAAGCGTAAAGTAAGGATTGGTACTATGATGTCACAGAATGTTCAGAAACATTCTAGCTACTGAGGTGGAAGATTCTAGGCTGATTTCCACCCTCATGTTACTAATGGTCCGTGTCTTATGTCCTTTTTGTATTATACCCATATGCCGAATGATGCGCACACATTTAAATTGCTGCTTTTCTCGGGAAGATATATGAAAACGGGCTTATCCATACATATCCCAATTACGGATTCAGAAAGTTTGGAGTAAAAGATGCATGCGTCATTTGGAACAGGTGCTTGGATTTTGTACTTGGGCATCTGCACCTGAATAAAAAAAGAAGCATCATTGAGGTGTGAGATTTTAATGTCCATGTCCAAGCAGGGGTTTTTTGTTTTGTTTTTGGTCCCAACCACTTTCCTTGGAAAAATCTGCCACTGAATCGGAACAAATAGCAATTGGGTTTTCTGTGAATTGCTGTTTGTTCTGATTCAGCGATAAATGGCAGATTTTCCTGAGGAAAGTGATGGGACACACTCACACACCAAAACCCACTTATGGACATGGACCTAGAAATCCCAGAAAGTGTGGTATAAAAACAGTGTGGATGAGCCCTCAGTATTGCATCAGATTGTGCAAACTGCCTCTGTTGAAAAGCATTTGCATCTGAACACGACCCAGGCAGCGTTTTCATACTGGTTCATTTCAGTCTGTGGTGGCTGTTTAGCAACATGGCTGGGGGCATTATCTATGAACTTGCTCTCAAATCATAGATTTTGGACACCAGACAAGAGCTGTGGTAAGGACTGAATGCTTATTTGGTGGAGAGAGAAATTGCACAGGTTCTAGGCAAGACTTCATGTTCATCATTGCTTCCTGGCCCATCAGTCCCAGAACCCAATTTCAGCGTCTTGTAGCTTAAGCCAAGAACTTCTGATACATCTAAAGATATTTTATTGCTTTGGCTAGTGGCTGATGCAAATAAAGATTCTTCTGGTTCAGATTCTTCTGATATAGCATGAAGGAAGAATGGTAATTTTCCTTCAACACGGAATGACCAAATAAAACTCCAAACATCAAACATCTAGGATGGGTGATGGTGGGGGGGGGGGCTCCATCCTCAAAGCGTGACTTCATTTTAGAAATCTTGTTTCCGGACAAGGGAGAGGGACTTGGGAGAGGTGAAGAAATTGGGAGGCAAAGTAGTGTGCGGTGGGGTAGCGGGGAGGAAGACCCTCTCTCATAATACACTAGCTGTGTGCTAAAAGCTATAGGTTATAATATAATAATAATAATAATTAATAATAATAAATAATTTATTATTTATACCCCGCCCATCTGGCTGAGTTTCCCCAGCCACTCTGGGCGGCTTTCAACAGAACATTAAAATACAGTAATCTATTAAACATTAAAAGCCTCCCTAAACAGGGCTGCCTTCAGATGTCTTCTAAAGGTCTGGTAGTTGTTGTTCTCTTTGACATCTGAAGGGAGGGCGTTCCACAGGGCGGGCGCCACTACCGAGAAGGCCCTCTGCCTGGTTCCCTGTAACTTGGCTTCTCGTAGTGAGGGAACCGCCAGAAGGCCCTCGGCACTGGACCTCAGTGTCTGGGCTGAACGATGGGGGTGGAGACTCTCCTTCAGGTATACTGGACCGAAGCCATTTAGGGCTTTAAAGGTCAGCACCAACACTTTGAATTGTGCTCGGAAACGTACTGGGAGCCAGTATAGGTCTTTCAAGACCGGTGTTATGTGGTCTCGGCGGCCGCTCCCAGTCACCAGTCTAGCTGCCGCATTCTGGATTAGTTGTAGTTTCTGGGTCACCTTCAAAGGTAGCCCCAGGTTAAAGAAGGGCTGGGAAGGCCAGGATTCTGGGGCCAGAACGTGTTTTCCCACAAGTAAGGCTCATAACATTTATGATGGTTTGGCGGGAGGCATGTTTCTGTTTACGAAGCACGACTACAACAAGCCCAAAGAAAATGACCTAATTTGGGGTGAATTCATAGCTGCAGTCTCCCCTAGTAAAATGGAAAACTGGGCTGCTCCTTTCCTGCCTCAACATTTTGTTGCTCATGTGTGTTTTTTTAATTCATGACTGTGTCAGAAACTCAGTTCTGGGAGCCATGCGCAGTAATTACCTTTTATATAAAGAGGTTTTTTGCTGAAGGTTTTTCTTTTTTAAAAAATGCACTACGGTAAAAAAATTTAGTGAGCAGAATGGCCCTCTAAAAGCCCCCTTTGGCTTATCCTCCTTTCCCCCTCTGTTCGGAGAATGGAAAGCACAGAAAGAGGCAGGTATGCTATTACTAGCAAATACATACAATTGGATTGCAGCCTAATGCAGCCTCCCTTTTTGTTTCTGAACACTGAAGGCTTCATTAATGCACAGTAGCGCTTCTGAGTGAAGTTGGTGACCTTTTTGTATCTAAAAAGGACTTTACATGGACTTAAATTCTTCCGCCTTTGTGCTTGCACAATGTTCTTTTCTCCTGAAAATGGACGATGATCAGTTCATTCAAAGGCTGCAGGTTTTTGAAAGACCTTTTCCAGGCTATTTCAGGTGGGAGTTGCATTGTAAAATACTGGGTACATTTAAGAGCTCAGAGATATTCTCCGAAGCTAAGTCTGCTTTCTATCCTTTGAGATACTTGCTGTTATATACATTGTTGACACACGGACTTCTTGTTATGAGTGTACAATTAGTTTGACAAAATAAGAGGTGTTTTGACTTCTATCTTTCCAGTTGTAAGTAAAGTCAAAAATCCCTGGGGAGATTCAAGTGTCTAAAGGCTGGTGGGTACAATTACTTTGCAGGTGAAAAGAGACCTCTCTCTCTCTCTCTCTCTCTCTCTCTCTCTCTCTGTCTCTCTCTCTCTCTCCCCCCCCCCCCATTCTTAGGAGTTTATAACAGGAAGTAACCTTTGCGTGTTTGGATTTGAAAACGGCTGACGAGGCTAAATTGTGCAATCTTTTACAGTATTAATTAATACAATATCAGGTGTGTTGGAAGCAACTGCACAAAGTGATTCTTCGTCCTCAAACACTCTGTCCATACTCTCTCTTGATCAAGTTCTCCTTGTCTCTTTGCTGTAGAGTTGCTGATGCAAACTGTCCTTTGGTGTGAAACCAGTGGTTGGGACTGGTTCACAAAACCCTAAGTCTTGCTGGGAAGGCAGGGAGGGTGATGTTGCATAAGGGCCGGGGAAGCAGAGTGTAAGTCAGCAGGCACTCCTGGTCTCTTAATCTTTATTTACATTTTTATTTTTATTTAAAGCTTACATCTTGCCCGTTTTGTTTTTTAAGAACTCAAGGGAGCTAGCAAGTCAAGGCAAGTATTAAAACAATATTTCATATGTAAACGAATTATTCGGTTAAGCTGAATAATAAAACCCACAAATACACACAGTAATGATTTCAACACAGCCAAAGAACAGACATAAAAATAATCAGCCCTTTTCGAGCAAGCACATATTTGCCCAGCTGCCTAAAACTGTACCAGATAACACTTGGCTTGGCAAGGCATTCCATGGTATGAGTGGCACTGTGAAGAATGCCTTAGCTCTGGTTGCCATCAGCTGGGCCCTGAACTATGGCTGAGCAATGGCAAAACATCATATCAGCACAGGGGTGTTGTGTCTGTATATTATTGTTATTATTATTATTATTATTATTGTTGTTATTATTATTATTATTATTATAAGAATTTATATACCCAGAGGTCTCAGGGTGGTTCACAGAAAAGATTGACATAAAAACCACAATATATATAATCAAAATAAAAACAACAACCCAAAAACACCCCCCAAAAGAGCCACATTTTAAAAGGGCATAGAATGTCAATCAGATCAACCAAAGGCCTGGTTAAAAAGGAAGGTGCATAATGAAGGCGCCTGGCGAACTTCCCTGGGGAGAGCATTCCACAGACGGGGAGCCACTGCAGAGAAGGCCCCGTTCTTGTGTTGCCATCCTCCGGACCTCTTGAGGAGGAGGCACACAAAGGAGGATTTTTTAAAGTCTCCAGTGAAAATTTGGACTGCCGCCAGTTTGCCAAGGATGCACAGCACCCATGTCTCTTAATCTGGGTGGTGCAGAGCAGGTGTCCAGGGTCAGTAATGGCTTAATGAGGGTGATGAGTAGTTCAGTTGCCCTGTTGAATTTAATTCTTTCTCTGGATGCCTATATGACTTTTGTGGTATGCAGTGCCTTTTACCAGCTTAGGCTGGCATGTCAGCTGAGGCCCCTCTTACATAGAAATAGCCTTCTCCTCTGTTAAAATACGTGTTAGATTATTGTGGTTTACTGTACATGGGGCTGCCTTTGAATATTGTTCCTAAACATTATTGCTTTGAAATGCTAAAGTCAGGTTTTAACTGGTGCTTGCGACGCATCTTCTGAATGCTAATGCTAATAATAATGCTAATTATTTTTATTTTTATTTTTATTATTTATACCCTGCCCATCTGGCTGGGTTTCCCAACAGAATACTAAAAACACGATAAAACCTAAAACATTAAAAACTTCCCTAAACAGGGTTGCCTTCAGATGTCTTCTAAAAGTCAGATGGTTGTTTATTTCCTTGACATCTGATGGGAGGGTGTTCCACAGGGCAGGTGCCACTACTAAGAAGGCCCTCTGCCTGGTTCCTTGTAACCTCACTTCTCGCAGTGAGGGAACCACCAGAAGGCCCTCGGAGCTGGACCTCAGTGTCCGGGCTGAACGCCGGGGGTGGAGACACTCCTTCAGGTATACTGGGCCGAGTCCGTTTTGGGCTTTAAAGGTTAGCACCAGATACCTGCACTGGCTCCCAGTTTGTTTCCAGGCACAATTCAAATGCTGGCTTTGATCTTTTGGGGTTTGGCTATGTGCTTCCATTTCAGCATGTCCATTTTCAGCCATCGCCATACAAGACTGCTTCTGAAATTAAGCAGGTGGCAACCAGAAAAGTGCAGCAGTAGGGGGAAGGCATCAGCCCTACCCCACAAAACTTTCCCATGACTGCAAAGATGGATCATGGTAGACAAGTTTTCTTTCAGGGAAGCATTATTTCAGGGGATCTATCATTTACTTACCGTCTTATCAAGAACTTAGTACGTTTCCTTTGAATATAAGTTCTTGAGTGCGAGTGGCTCAGTTCCAGCATAAACTCCAAATCATGGTTCGGTACATCACCAAATTGGCGAGCTGCGATTAATGCCTTGCCTGAAGATAATGGTTTGCGATTCCACTTCAAACTGTGGTTTTAAGTTAGGGCTCGGAGGCAAGGCGCTGATCGCAGCTTGCCAGTTTGGGTATCGCAGCAAACTGTGGTTGGTGAAAACCAGGAAGTGGAGGAAAGAACCAGCTCATAAGCAGGAAATGGGAGAGCTTACAGGGGTGTTGCTAATCACCAAACCGTGGTTGGTTGTTTTAACTACAGAAATGAACCTCAGACCTGTTGATTTTAACCGAATTCTATTTACAGGTCGTTTCTGAGATAACCATCTGCCAGAAAAAAATAATGCTGCTTAAACTTCTAATTGGTTCTTTGGATATGATTTTATGAAACTTGCATTACTCGCCACCAGTCTTTTGATGCAGTATTATTTCTTTCCCTGACTGTAATTTACAGTTATTTACAGGTTTGGCTTATTAACTTCCTCTCATGAAACAGGCAATTTTAATATAACAATCTGTGTCAGAAATAGTAATTAAAATTATCCTTATCTACTGTTGCAGTACATGTGTGCTGTTATAATTTTATAACAGTTGTGAAGATTTTATGAATTCAGATTTCCCATTTTGCCAACCTATAAAAATAGATTGAAATGGAAAATCATCTGAACAATAATTTCAACTTGCACCAAATAGCATAATATAATAAGTATTGTTTTAATAAAATAGGGGCTTTTTGTAAGAAGACTGTAATATTTCAGTCTTTTTAATGCTTTTGCTGGACGCTTTTGATCAACAGGTTCCGTAATAAAAATTACACTACTGAAAAACCTATTTCATAGTTTTGTATTTGAAAAGAAAACACAGATCTACATTATACTGTACATTTATTCTGTCTGTGTTGATTTTAAGTGCGTTTATAACGTGGAAGAAGTAGTTTAGAAATATTGTATGCAAAAAGCTTTGGATGTGCCGTGTAACTTGGCTTAGTATACCAGGCCATTAAAACAGGGCCATCATATGTGTGGGATTTCAAAGGCGGACTTGATGTATGGGGGGGGGGGATTCCTGAAAAGCGGTGCTTTGTCATGGCGTGTGTGTTTTTTAAACACCTTTGTGATGTCCTGGTTCTTACTTTTTGAAATATGGCGACCCTACATTAAAATCAAAATAGCTACCTGAATCTTGTTGGCATTTAATCATCAGTTGGTGGGCCAAATCACATTATATGAAACACATAGCTTGGCCTAATTTTCCTGCCTTAAGTAGCTGGGGTGGGTGGGTGTTGGTGGGAGGTGGCGCAGGGAGAAATAGGACTACAGTGAGGGGTTTTCAACCCTCTGTCAATGTGCTGTGATCCTGACAATTCTCACCCCCCCACAAGCTGCTATTTGCAGTGGGAGGTAAGCTCCCATTGGCATGTCATAGTGTGCTTTCTCTGTGGTTGGCGCATGAGCTTGGCATTTCGTTTTGAGAGGGAATTATTATTATTATTACTACTACTACTACTACAGGGGATGCTTGGTTACGGACGTAATCTGTGACGGAGGCACGTCCACAACCTGCAGCGTTCGTATCACGCAGTGCCATGTCTGCGCATGCGCGTGACGCAATTCGGCGCTTCTGCGCTAGCGCGATTTAGCGCTTCTGTGCATGTGCGAGTGCAGAAAACCCTGGAAGTAACCCATTCCAGTACTTCTGGGTTTGGCGCGAAGTGCAACCCGTAAAGACGTAACCCGCAACGGCCGTAACATGAGATATGACTGTATTTAAATTTGTGTGCCACCCTTTACCTACAGGTCTCAGGGCGGTTACAACATAAAATCACAATTAAAAAAAAACACAAAATACATAATAAAAACAAAAAACAACCCAATAATCCCACTCCCTCCCCGACACATTTTAAAAGGGCATTGGATGTCAATCAGCCCAAGGCCTGGTTAAAGAGGAATGTTTTTGCCTGACGTCTAAAGGTGTAGGATGAAGGCGCCTGGGGAGAGCATTCCACAAACGGGGAGCCACTGCAGAAAAGGCCCTTTCTCGTGTCGCCACCCTCTGGATGTCTCGTGGAGGAGGCCCATGAAGAAGGGCCTCAGATGATGATCACAGGGTCTGGTGTGGTTCATATGGGGGGAGGCAGACCTTGAGGGAAGCTGCCACCCAATGCATATAACTGTGGGGATGTTTGTGTGTGTGTGTGGTTTGTCGTGTTTGAGGACAAAGGATAAAAATGCATCCCACCACCATGGTCCAGATCCTGACCACCCCCTCCCCCAGGCTGCCATGCAGGAATTAAAAAATAACAATTAAGCATATAAAACCAGATGTGTCACTGGGCTGTTGTTGCTGTCTAGAGACTGACAGCGATGTCTCTGATTCTGCCAAATTAGATAACACTTGTAGTTTAATGGTGTATTTTGGATATAATGGAGATGTAAAAGATTTGGATAATTATAAAAGATGCAGAATGAAATGATTAATAATAGGACCCACAAATGGGAGGTGGGAAGTCCAGGAGATCATTTGGAATCTTGTTTTTATGTTGTATGTTGGATATGTGATTATAAAATTCTAATTTGAAAAACCAAATAAATAAATTTATTAAAATCATCATCATCATCATCATCATCATCATCCTGCCAAATTACTAATGACCAAGGCTGTAAGCCTAAGCATGAGAGGAGACCTCATTCTACACAGTGGGACTTTTCCATGTAAACATGACAGGATTGTGCTGTAAATAAAATTGAATCAAGTTAAGTGTATCTTAGAAGCACGCAGTATTAAGCAGGACGTAGTCTTGGCTAAAATTATTTATCTGGAGTGGGGCCAGTGATTTCCTTATTTGCCCAATCCTGCCTCAGGCTCCAGTCATTCCACATTTTATCCTGGTTTCACCATGTAGTGAAACCAGACGAGCAATTATCTTCGCCCTTAATGATGAGTTCGCTAGCATGAGCAGGCAAGGGTTTTTTCTCTCCCTTCACAAGGAAGGATCTAGTTCTGGGGTCAGCAACCTTTTTCAGCCGTGGGCGGGTCCACGGTCCCTCAGACCATGTGGTGGGCCGGACTATATTTTGAAAAAAATAATGAACGAATTCCTATGCCCCACAAATAACCCAGAGATGCATTTTAAATAAAAGCACACATTCTACTGTTGTAAAAACATGCTTATTCCCGGACCGTCCGCAGGCCGGATTGAGAAGGCGATTGGGCCGGATCCCGCCCACGGGCCTTAGGTTGCCTACCCCTGATCTAGGTTAATCCAGTTGCTCAGGAAAAGGGACAATGGATTCCTCTGCAGTCGCAGCATTAGGGTAGCAAACCCACATGTATAATTGGGGCAACAAGTAGCTACGTATCAAAGATTATTTGTTGCTTTTAAATTTCAATTTTGTCAATAAGTATTTCAGTGTGCAGGAGGCAGTGGAAGACAGGAGTGCCTGGCGTGCTCTGGTCCATGGGGTCACGAAGAGTCGGACACGACTAAACGACTAAACAACAAGTGTGTGTGTGTGTGTGCGTGTGTGTGTGTGTTTGAAAAATTTCATAGCAAAACCAGTTTGCCTTTTAGATTCTCTCCACACACACACCCGCCGCCATATTTGAAGAATGGTGGGGAAAGAATCTTGCTGAAACTTCATTTCCCTTGTAATATTTTACTATGCAGCTAATTTTTTTTGCCTGTTTTCTTTTCACCCTCCTAACAAGATCTGATCATGTAGTTCTGATGGGTGATTTCTTAAAGAACATATATACAGTACACGTGTAAATAGGTTCAAACACAGTAAAAGACTGCGCAGTAAATCCTTCCCTTTAAATATAATCATGTAAGCAATTTTTCTTGAGTGCCTAAATAATAAAACAGTAAAAGGCATCAGCATGTGCAAGTGTGCAGCTGTGTATCTGGATATTTTCTTAAAATTGTACATATGTAACTCGCATATCCTAAACCTGCATTTCACTCAGGACAGAATGAATTTATTTATTTACTTTTTTAAAAAAATCCCAGTGGCTGCTGTTTCCAGGCAAAACACAACTTTGAGAGTGATTTAGCTCTTCCATGCTCACAGCTTTTCCTCCTATGGGATGCCATATGTACAGGGTGTGGTCTGAAGACACACAACAGCGACACCTTGCTAAAGCTAAGCAGACCTTGGGTCACAGGGAGGGAGATTTCTAGAGAAAACGTGATGGCCAGGGAAGGGATGAAGCCCCATTTGCAGACCTCTGTTGCCCGGAAGAAGAAGCGTTTGTTGAACATGTAGTTCTGCCCTAAATGGTTTTTTCATGCATCTGGGAGACATCTTTATCAAAGCTAAGTGTGTGCAATGTTTGTATCTTGATGATCAAGGCTGATAAAGCAGAAACATTTTGAATCATAACCCACTGTGTTGTAGGAGCCAGTTTTGTTCACTGGGACGATGAGAAAAAACTTGGATCCTTTTGATGAATATAGCGATGAAGAGCTGTGGAATTCTTTGGAAGAGGTAATGTCTTCAAAAATAAAATGCCTTTTACCTGCAACATGAATTCAGAATCAAAGGCTTCCTGGACAGCTAAGTTTTGCTTAGACCTAACTTAGTCAGGCTCAGTAATTTCAACAGGTGTAAAAGATCCATCGCATCCTGGTCACCGTCTCTTTGAGCTCTTGCCATCGGGACGGAGATACAGGACGATGACGACAAGAACAAGCCGTCCTAGGAACAGCTTCTTCTCCAGAGCGATCTTGGCCTTAAATGGGAAGCCTGGACTTTGAAAGTCATCTAATATTACCTGTTATGTTTTATCATACTGTATGGTTTTAATCAGTGTTTTTGTAGTTGTTTTGTGTTTTTGCGTGGAGTGCCCTATCTGGGTGGATGGAGCAGCCAAGTAATTTTGTTGTCCCCAAAGGGGACAATGACAATAAAATATATTCTATTCTATTCTATTCTGAATGATACTTATATTGTTTCTGGCACTTGTACATCTTAAGTTAGGTGAACAGTTGGCATGCCCCTTCCTAGTCACTTGTGACTATCATTTTCTTTTATAGATAGCAAAGACAAGAGATTATGAGTCTCATTTGAAGTGAAGTATGAAGCGCAAAATTGATATTACGTTATTTTAGGAACAATCTACTTACAGCATACTGATATATTTGCAGGTCCAGCTCAAGGAGGCTATAGAAGAGCTACCTGACAAACTGGAAACACAACTGGCAGAATCTGGATCTAATTTTAGTGTTGGCCAGAGGCAACTGGTGTGCCTTGCCAGGGCTATTCTGAAGAAGAATAAAATATTGATTATTGATGAAGCAACAGCAAATGTGGACCCAAGGTAAGCACAAAATTCTGATAATCCACCTGCAGTGTTGTTACATATCTTCCATCAACTTAGTTACAGAAGGCTATTCTTGAATGAAATTAAGTGGATGGCTGGAGTTTGATGTAACACTAAACCATGGTTTCACCTTGAGTTCATAAGCTCCACCCTCCCCTATTTCAGCATGGTCAGGAGGAGGAAATACAAAGTTTCAGTTCTGTTTGGTTCGTTATCTGTGAAACCAGGACTGTGATTAGTCTTCACTATGGTCTAAGGATTATAAACCATGAACTATGATCTGATCTGAAGCTGATGTGTCCCAAACTATAGTGAAGATGAACCACAGCTTGCCCATATTGACAAATCGCAGCAAGATGGAAGTGGAAACAGAATCTTCCACTCTTGAGGCTGTGCCAGGGGAATGGGGACCACTCAAGCCTGAGGCTCATTCACATACATCTAAATGATGCTTTAGCAGTACTGTCAAAGTTCAGTTGTCGAACGCAATCCGTTCCAGAAGCCCATTCGGCTTCCAAAACGTTCGGCAACTGAGGCGCGGCTTCCGATTGGTTGCAAGAGCTTCTTGCACTCAAGCAGAAGCTGCGTCGGACGTTCAGGTTCCGAAAAATGTTCGAAAACCGGAGCATTTACTTCCTGCTTTTTGGCGTTCGGGAGCCAAAACGTATGATAACGGAGGTGTCTGGGAACCGAGGTTTGACTGTCCATCTGAATGTAGCCAGTGAGTATGTTTGAAATTTTCTATGCTCTCTGGTTGTAATGTGATATTCATAGGATAGTCAAAAGAACTAGACCAGTGGATTTGAAGTCCAAATCCTTGAATCAGAAAGTAGGCACACTGAGATCACTCCCCAGAACACTGCATTTATCAAACTGCAACAGTTTGATAGTAGTAGTAGTAGTAGTAGTAGTAGTAATAATAATAATAATAATAATAATAATGTGATGTAGCCTAGGCCACTGTGTGTGGATTTTTCATATTATGGAATCATGATGCATTTTAATAACATCCTTGCAAGAGCATCTGTGTTCCTTGTGAAGGTTCTGACAAAGGACTTTACTGTTTGTGTGGTTTTTCTTTTTAAACGGTTGCAGGAAAATGGTGTCCCTTTCATTGGCTAATATTTTGCTTAAAGCAAGAAGGGTTGGTAGCTATAGCTTTTATCAGGCTAATGGAAATATAATGTCTTCTCCAGTTTAACATGCTGGGAGTTTGTTGTATTGAAATAAACATATTATGCATTCAAGTAATTTTGCCTAACCTAAGTGCCGTAATATATGTTACAGCAACAGAACTGTTTCCCTGTGTGGCATACAGGGCATGGTAGTGCGAATCGTAAAAGATGCTGTAGTGGCAACTTGAATTTCTTGTTTTGTTTGCTTCACCTCAGCATCTTTCTGTTTGGTCCTCCTTAGCATCACCTTTGCAGCCATAATGGCATCTTTTATGAAGGTGCAATTTGAGTAGCGTGAGTGGATTTTGCCTTGCCTCTCCTCCCTGCTGCAGGCTCCCTCTGTGCCCTGAATAATCTGCTCAGCCCCCCCCCCCCCGGTGTGTGGGGGGGCTTCAAAAACACGAAAGGAAGGTGAAGGCCCAGCGCACAACCAGAAGTCAATACCACTTGCACATGTCCAATGTAGAATACAACCCTGTATGCTGTGGCAAGTTAGTGCAAAATGCCACAGTTGTACACTAGCCACAAAGAGAGCACATTATGATATGTTTGAGAGCCCTTAACCATGAGCCCTTAACTCTGCTTACAAGATGACATACAGATGTTGTTGGGAGTTAGCCTCATTTTTGCCCTGGGCTTTCTAAAAAGGTAAAGGGACCCCTGACCATTAGGTCCAGTTGCGGACGACTCTGGGGTTGCGGCGCTCATCTCGCTTTATTGGCCGAGGGAGCCGGCATACAGCTTCCGGGTGATGTGGCCAGCATGACTAAGCCGCTTCTGGCGAACCAGAGCAGCGCACAGAAATGCCGTTTACCTTCCCTCCGGAGCAGTACCTATTTATCTACTTGCACTTTGACGTGCTTTCGAAGTGCTAGGTTGGCAGGAGCTGGGACCGAGCAACAGGAGCTCACCCCGTCACGGGGATTCAAACCACCGACCTTCTGATTGGCCAGCCCTAAGCTCAGTGGTTTAACCTACAGCGCCACCCACGTCCCTTTCTGGGTCCACACTTTAAAGCTCCGTATCCGACTGCTCTTTTCCCCCCTCCATGGTTCTTTCCTTGTGAAAACTCGCTCTTTAAAGCTGAAGTGCAACAGACAGCAATTGCGGATTGCTGCTTGCCCCGATGTAGCGGTAAAGAGCAGGTTTTTGCAGGGAAAGCTCTGGAATGAAAAGCCGAGCGCTCGGGAAACGTAAGTTTGGATAAGCCCTTGGTTATCTTCCCTGGGATATGGACTTCACTTGCCAAGCTTAGCCATTATTTCACAGCCTGGTTTGCGTCTAATCCTTGACTACAATTTAGGTATTCATACGCAACACTTAAAAGTTTGTAGAATTTGTACTGTTAAAACAGAAAGGGTTCAAACCATCGCAAGAGGTGTTGAATTTTTTGGAGGTTGGATAGTTACAATGGAGTGGTCTCAGTGGTGGGGTGCACATTTTTATTCCTATTTATTTATGATTATCACTTTGTCAAAATAAAATAATGGAAAAAACAGAAAACAAACAAACAAACAAACAAACAAATAAGGTTTACTTGTGGAAGGACAACTCTGTACATGCAAACATGATGCCCAGCATGCAGACGCCATTGAACTGACACACAAACCTAATTTTCCTGCTCTGCCACAAACTGAGAAGCCTGTCTGCATAGGGCCAAAGGTTATAAACCTTTCGTCCATGGTGCCATTGTACTGTAACGTGATATTTCCTCCTACTACGGTACAAAAATTCTTGGCTTATTTCCTTGGCAGTGAATGCAGAGAGGGAGAACTTTTGAGAAGTTAAAATTTGCTTCCTTGCTGCTGCAACCTCTCTTTTCACACCTGTGCGTGCTGTTTTATTTCAGGACGGACGAGCTGATTCAAAAGACAATCCGTGAAAAGTTTGCCCAATGCACCGTGTTGACCATTGCCCACAGACTGAACACAATCATCGACAGTGACAGGATTATGGTGAGCAGCATGTTAAAAACCTAAGGCATAAGGAGGAGGGACTGTCTGTGCTTCGGCACACTTTACCTTGGGAAAAGGAAGGATGCAATGTTGCCGAATACCATTTTTCAGAAACTATGGCTGCATACAAATGTAAAATTAACTCCTGACTGCTCCTTTTTTATTGTTTTAATCCTATGTGTATATATTCATTTAAGTATTGATTTTTTTACCATCCCTTCCCCCAATCTCTAAAAGCGCAATCAATTTTTTGAGGGTATTTTTTTCCAATTATAAATTTATAACAAAACCAAATACATTAACATATACAGAGATTTCTCTGAATCTCATGACTCCTCCCCCCATCCCCTCAGTGGGTCCTAATGTCAACGTTTTCAACTGCATATTGTATCATAATCTGTATTTTATATCTATCCATATTATCCATCATATTTGCTAGACTACAAGTGTTATAATAATCCTGATAATGTTTTCATCTGCTTACAGTGGTCTCCTAAATTAATTATAAATTTTTCCAATTCTTTCTTGAAGTTTTTGTCTTCTTGGTTCCTGAGCTTTCTGGTCAGCTTTGCCATTTTGGCGTCATCCATCAGCTTAGTTTGCCGTTCCTCTCTGGTAGGGACCCTTTCTTCTTTCCATTTCTGGGCTAGCCCAGAGACGGAAAGCGCAATCAATTCAAACAGTAGTAAAAGTGGGTTTGTAATATCAGATGCTATCCAAATGCCACCGTGAAAGGTTGGCCTTCTGCTGCAGAACTCTTTGTCTCCACCACCCCTCTGTGTTTGACCCTGCAGAATAAAATAGTTTGAACAAAATAATGGGGGGAAACAGAAAGAAGAGATTTTTTTTATTTTGATTCGACTACGGCAGACCAACACGGCTACCTACCTGTAGTTTGAACAGAGTGTGGGCCAACCATGAGTGGCCCCACTGCTCAAATTTCAAGCCATCTAGATTATCTTCATTGGTAATGGTAGCTCCTAATTTTGGGGTTCTTTCAGCTGCTCTGAAATCCCCACTAAGTTTAACCTCTGATAGCAGGACTCTGAGGATGTTTTTTGCAGAGCGGTCCTTTCCCTTCGCTGCATGAGTAGCTTTTGAGGTTGGGTGTGCTAGCAAATGCGAGGTCTCTGATTAATACACCAGTGTGGTGTAGTGGTTAAGAGCGGTAGACTCGTAATCTGGTGAACCGGGTTTGTGTCCCTGCTCCTCCACATGCAGCTGCTGGGTGACCTTGGGCTAGTCACACTTTTCTGAAGTCTCTCAGCCCCACTCACCTCACAGAGTGTTTGTTGTGGGGGAGGAAGGGAAAGGAGAATGTGAGCCGCTTTGAGACTCCTTCGGGTAGTGATAAAGCAGGATATCAAATCCAAACTCCTCCTCCTCCTCCTCCTCCTCCTCCTCCTCCTTCTTCAAAAAGCTTTTCCCTCAAAAAGGCTTGAAGAGACTGGTTAGGAAATGGCAGTGACCTAATTTAATTTAAAAAAATAAATAAATGTCCACGTTTTGGCTCGTAAAGTGCTATTAACCAGAAAGGTTGAGATTGCTGTTTGAGTAATGGTGCCCCCCCCCATTTCATTAAATATGTCATAGTCTTAATAACAGCTAATTGTTGGTTTTTGATTGACTCAGTTGCTCCAAAATAAAAAGGAAGACAAATTAGACATCTCCTTTCTTCTCCAGTTGTTTGTTCTCTGATTACTAAAGACAGTTTCCCTTTGTGCTTGAGGAATTAGCTTGCCATTCCTGACTCTTCAACCACAGTTTACAGCCCAGAGCTTAAAAGCAGTGCTCCACCAAGAACCCTGTTATTTAGATTGTGTCTGTGCTGGTGGAAGAACGTTTAGAGGATCGTAGCCTAGTTTCTGTACAAAGTCATTATGCCCTTGTTATCTCATCAACCTTGTATTACTTTTGTGTTCCCCAGCCCCTATTAGCAAATTTTTATTATCCTATGGTTCTTGTTTATCTCGAGATCCTTATTTCTTTACGTACATCAGTTGCTTGGAAGTTCTTACTGTAGATTTGAGTGGCAGAGAAGAGCCAAAATACATTAGACAAAAGTTCACAAAACCGTTTGCAATAGGCAAAAATCAGTCACTGCACATTGACTGTCGTTCTTCCAAGGTGAAGCTCTCGTGTTAATGCACTCCTGTTAAATTATGCTATAGATGGGGACAATGTTAGCATTTCATGACTCCTCAGGATATTGTTGCGTGTGAATTATAAAGGTACATTCACACAAAGCTCTCCGTAAAACGATTTTTCCTTTTACCGTACTCCAAATGTTAGTGTAATCTAATCTTGCATAATACAAATAACATCTATGATGACCTGTTAACATAGCTCTTTGCTTCTGAGGGCTGTGTGTGCATGCATATATACATATACATATACATATACATATACATATACATATACATATACATATTGTTGTTGTTTAGTCGTGTCCGACTCTTTGTGACCCCATGGACCAGAGCACTCCAGGCACTCCTGTCTTCTACTGCCTCCCGCAGTTTGGTCAGACTCATGTTGGTAGCTTCGAGAACACTGTCCAACCATCTTGTCCTCTGTTGTCCCCTTCTCCTTGTGCCCTCAATCTTTCCCAACATCAGGGTCTTTTCCAGGGAGTCTTCTCTTCTCATGAGGTGGCCAAATGTACATATACATACATACAGTGGTCCCTCGACTTACGAAATACTCGACATCCGAATTTTTCGATTTACGAATGAAAAAAGTGGCTGCACGCCTACGAATTTTTCGACATCCGAATGGAAATCGTTGCCGGTTTTAGATGCGGTTTCCTCGACTTACGAATTTTAGATGCGGTTTCCTCGACTTACAAATTTTTCCGAATATTTTTTCTCCCAATGCATTCCTATGGGAAATCGCTTTTTCGACTTACGAACTTTTCGACCTACGAATGTCCATTCGGAACGGATTAAATTCGTAAGTCGAGGGACCACTGTATATATATAAGCATGCACACACAGCCCTCAGAAGGGCTTATTCCAGGCATAGGCAAACTCCGCCCCTCCAGATGTTTGGGACTACAATTCCCATCATCCCTAGCTAACAGGACCAGTGGTCAGGGATGATGGGAATTGTAGTCCCAAACATCTGGAGGACCAGAGGTTGCCCATGCCTGGCTTATACCTTCTGGTGTGTGTGTGTGTGTGTGTGTGTGTGTGTGTGTGTGTGTGTATTAAGGCAAAATTAATGCTTTGTGCTGTCACATAGTACATCCACACTATGACATCTATGGCTGTCAGGTGTGGAACAAGGGGGTTGGCAAAGGGTTTGGGGTTAGCAAGCACATCAGGCGGGGGGCCGTCTCTTGTCATACATAACTTTTTCTAGCAGAACTATGGTTTCACACCTAGCAACGTTCCACTGTCATTATAATTCATTTTATACATAAATGTACTGACACAGTCAATATTATAATATTGGAAAAGGTCCCTATATAAAGTCTTATTTTTAAAAGGAAAGAAATTGTATATGATCTTCTACAATTAAAAAAACCACAAACGCGATAAAATAAAGCCTGGGAAGACTACAGATATAATAAAGTGTTCTTCAGGGAAAGCAGGGTCGCATTAAATTGACGAGAAGAAACAGAAGTCCTTTATGTGCACCTTTTAGTTAAATAGGTGCAGTTGTTTAAAAAATTCCCCTGAGAGGGGCGAAAGAGAAACCGAAAGGTTTGCCCTCCCCCTTTGAAAAGGCCATCAGCAAATGGCAGAAAGTTGATTATAGTGTGGTGATTAAAGTTTGAATCAGGGTGACAACTCACCTTCATTTTTCATCAGGTTTTATTTTACCTAATGAGAGGAGCCTCCTCAGAGAACAAAAGGAAGAAAAGAATGTGCTTTACACAACTGCAGACAGAATTGGCCTTAGGAGCTGTTTAATTCTAGCTTATTCTCTTCTCCAAAGCCATACTTCTGGTTTCACAATCCCAGCGACGCCCTGAGGAGAGTATCTCCACAATATCTTTCTTTTAATTATAAATATGCTTATCAAACTTCAAACAGCTCAGAATCATTCAGAGAATCTCTATTGTGTAAGGTGATACTGTCCTAAGACAATCACACCAATGAGTAATAGCTTCTTCTTTTTTTGCTCTTATACAGTACCTTTCATCTGGGAATCGTAAAACTTGTTGTAAATCTTAAGTAATTAAGCTGCACGACACCCCTGTCAGGTAGGGAAATAATTGTAGACCTAGCACAGAGGTCAGCAAACTTTTTCAGCAGGGAGCCAGTCCACTGTCCCTCAGACCTTGTGGGGGGCCGGACTATATTTTGAAAAAATATATATGAACGAATTCCTATGCCCCACAAATAACCCCGAGATGCATTTTAAATAAAAGCACACATTCTACTCATGCAAAAACATGCTGATTCCAGGACCGTCTGTGGGCCGGATTGAGAAGGCGATTGGGCCGGATCCGGCCCCCAGGTCTTAGTTTGCCTACCCATGACATAGCAAATCCACAGTTAGAAGAGACCTGGTAGGTCCGACCATCAAGGTATCCCACTATAACAATGAAAATTGTTCTAATATTCTCTAATATGCTAGTTTAATGCCATATATGGCATATACACACACACAATGTGTGAGATGACTAGATAGGGGCAAACATAAAACAGCCTCTGTAGTAGCAATAATAATAATTTATTTTTTATACCCCGCCCTTCTGGCTGGGTTGAGCTTGACCTAGAAATGCAGTGGCAATTTCCGAAGGAGGCACTGTCAAGATTTCAGCTGAGCTGGGAAATGTATTAGGATTGATCATTTGCCTTGCCAAGTCAAAACCACACCTCACAGACAAATTGGCACCACTAAAAGATCTCCTGAAAGAGTCAGGCTCAGAGTTTCAGTGGGACGCCCGGAATGAGTCTGTCTTCACCAGAACAAGGCACCTAATTGGTAATGCTCACGCCTTCTCCTCGTTGTTGGAAATTTAATGTGTGAGATTGCCAGCCAAGTTTTTAATTGATTTAGTCAAAAGAAGCAAAGGAGGACCATTGATCTACACCTGTGCATGCCCCAGTACCTTTAAAGCACATTTGAAACACATTTCCCCTCCCCTCAAAGAATTCTGGGCACTGTAGTTTGTTTGGTTGTTGTTGTTGTTGTTGTTGTTGTTAATACCCCACTGAATTGCTGGGAATCATAACTCTGTGAGGAGTAAACTACAGTACATAGAATTCTTTGAGAGGACAATGTGTTTCAAATGTGCTTTAAACAAACTATATGATGATCTCCGCCAGCAATTTCTAGATCAACTCTGCATCCCCAAATGGAAACCAGAGTTGGAGGTCATACATTTCCTATTACTGGGGAAAGATCAGGAGCTCACCAAGTTAGTGGCTAAATATCTCTATTTGGTTTTTTGTCGTCGAAATACACTTCAGACGTCTGATCTCCCTGGAGACCTAGAGATGTGACGATAGACTGCTCTGCCTCCTTTCTTTTATCAAAGTTTTGTGCCACTGGGGAAGTGGTAATTCTGTATTGATTTGTTTTTGATGTTTGTATGTGATGCCAATAAAAGGTTGATGTATGTATGTATGAGACTGCACCTGCGTAAAACTAACATCCTCTGCTCTCTTCATGCCGCTCCTGTTTCTGGGAGACCAGTGAGGAGGGGAGCTTGTAGCGGCAGGATGGAGAGACACCCATGCCTCTTCAACAGCCAGATTCATTTCTGCCTCTTGACTTCTCTCCTCTCCTGCTTCAGCTTCTGCCACTGAGTCTGGACTCCCCCCTGCCACGGACTCCCCCCACTCACTAAGCTCTGTTACCTCTTCTGCTTCTGACACCTCCTCATCCCAGTCTGCACCCTCTTCTCCCCATCATCGTCTAACCACCAACCCCCGGGCTCTGAGCCTTCTTCCCTTGACATTCCCCATCTGGTGCCTTTCCATCATTCTTCTGCCTCCAACCAGTCCATGACAGTACCTCAGGTGGGTCATTGCTCCCCCAGCTGGAGCCACAATAGCTGTAGACCAGTTTCAGTGGAGACATTTGTGGCATGTGACATTTAAAAAAAAGAGAGGAAAAATAGAGAAAAGGCAAAAGATGGAGGGATAGCCTGCACATAGAAACCTGTGAAAACAAATTGTTGTGTAATGGAGAAGGCTTGGTACGTTTATTAAAGGCAAACCAGTATATAAGTTATCTGATAAAAGTTAATTGTGTAGGAAAAAGATTAGCTTGATTGAGCCAATGTCCTATGAATTTTATTCTTTAGTACCATAGCAAAAACTCCTGAGGTTTTTTGCTGAAAAAACAACAATCAGTGTTGCGACATCTTAAAGGCTAGATATATTATGAGTTTTGGGGACTATAGTCCACGTCATCAGGGAGCCTAAGTTGTCAAGTATATATACATGGTTGGTTGGTTGTTTTTTGTGGGATGCTGGTGATTGTACAGGTAAGTCAGGTGCAGAGCTAAACGAAATGTAGAAAAGTAAAGCCAGGCATAACTGTGTATGTAATAGAGATAATTCACAAGAACAGTTGTAGGCAGCACAGACATTGTGGCATTGGTAAGCCAATTAACACATGTAACGTGCTAGAAATCCTGTCACGGTTAAGTCCAGAAGTTGACATTAGGAGACTTTCTGATGGTTATTTTGCTTGTATTTAGTAAAGAAAACAAAAACAAAACAACCCTTAGAAACTGCCAGGCTCGCTTAACTTGTGGCCAACATTCATTCATTGTTACCAATGTGCTCACTTAGAAATATTTCCATCCAAAAATAAAACACTGGAATGTAGGGTGCACATCATAGATCTTTTTCCAGGGCTGCTAAAACGGTCTCTGCCAAAATGTCACCCGAGTCCTAACTGGCGTGGGTTTAGATAATCACCATCTTCTAAGAAGAGTTCCTGGAACTAATTACGCAGATGATTCTGTCTCACCTCATCAAGACATTGCGTTGTTCACTTCTGAAACTAGTTTACAAAACCAGTAGAGTAGGCAGGTTTTCAGATTAGAATGTTAACATTCCACATTGTTTGTGCAACAGCATGTGAAAAAAGCCGCAGTATTATTCGTTTGTTGAGGCCAATACTATCTTTGAGAAACATAAACAGCTGCCTTATATGTAGTCAAACCAGTGCAATACCTTGCTTAGTATTTTCAACAGCGACTTTCCAGTTTAAGACAGAAGTCTTTCTTATATAGAGGAATTGAACTTGGAACCTTCTGACTGCAAATCACGTTGGCCACCACTAAGCCATGGTCTCTTCCTTGTTCCTCGTGTTTTCCCCCCCCTCCCCCCGTTTTGCTCTAAAAAATAAGAGTTTTGAAAATTCGATTTTACAGTTGCACCATCTGCAATCCAGAGATTCAAGTATCGGTTATCTGCAAAAAGGGAAATCTATATGAAATATCACCGTTGGAGTCATCCACTCAAGTTTTCACAGTCTTTTTTATATATAATTTTATTAATTTTTCTGTTTTACAATTTAGAATACTCATTTAAACATTCTTAAAATATCAATGACTTCCCTTCTTCTCTTTCCATGGTTTATTTTGCATATCATAAATCCCTGCATATTTTACATAAACTAAACCATTCAGTACTCCATTATTACATCCATCAAAACTAATTTATACTGTTGAATTTATCTACCTGAAGGCAGCCCTGTTTAGGGAAATTTTTAATCTGTGATATTTTAGTGTATTTTGATATTGTTGGAAGCCACCCAGAGTGGCTGGGGAGACCCGGCCAGATGGGCGGGCTACAAATAAATAAATAAATTATTATTATTATTATTATTATTATTATTATCTCAATGCTGCCAACATTTTCAAGTGTACACAATTTCCCCCCATATATTCAATAAACATTTTCCAGTCTTCTCTAAACGTATGTTCTTTTTGTTCTCTTTTTCTATATGTTAGGTCCGCAAGCTGCACATATTCTTATCAGTTTAGGCTGCCATTCTTCTTTAGTTGGGACCTCGCTCATTTTCCATTTTTCGGCTAATGAAACACAGGCCGCAGTAGTGGCATACATTAAATAACCTTTTTTGACACCTGGGAATTTCTGTCTGAATTGTCCTCAACATTTTTCAAACATTTTTTTCAATTCATTATGAATTATTTCCCAATACTCCTTTACCTTCTTACAGGTCCAGGTTTTCCCAGTCTTACCGCCGCTCCACTGATTGATGAACAGTAGGCATACTGGATGCCCTTTCTGATGGTTCTTAAAACCTGTAATTGTGCCGGGAACACACAATTCCTTTCCGGGAGATGTGGAGTGGGTGGAAGTCAGCTGGTAAACTGGGATGGTCAGACTTTGCCCACTGGGGAACGGCCATAGCTCAGTCGTGGAGCATCTGATTTGCATTCAGATGGTTCCTCGTTCAATCCATGATTTCTTCAGATAGGGCCGGGAGGTTCCCCTGCCAGAAACCCTGGAGAACTTCTGCCAGTTAGTACAGACAGTAGTGGTCATGGCAGGTTCCTACATTCCACTGTTGCTGATAAGTTGGCTGCTTGGTTCATTTTAATTTGGGGAAGGTAGGATTGATTGTACCACTATTCCACTGTCCCTCTATCGAAGTGTATATGATCAGGAGTGGATACTTATTGTTTTTTCTGCTACCACTTTTTATTTATTTATACTTTTCAAGTTTATACATTTCACTAATTTTATACATTTCACTAATTTTATACATTTCACTAATTTTACAATCATTTTGACATTTCAAAACTTGACTTCCTTCCCCCTCTTTCTGCAGTTCCTTACATTTGCTTCTAATATCTTCTGCATATCCAAATTAACTTAATTTGTTCATTTTTTCATCTCCTTAAAAATATACTCTTATAAAACTGCAGGTTGTTACAATAATCCTGCCAATGTTTTGTATTTTAATGTAATTTAATGTTGCTGGAAGCTGCCCAGAGTGGCTGGGGAGACCCAGCCAGATGGGCGGGGTACAAATAATAAATTATTATTATTATTATTATCATCATCATTATTATCATTATTATTATCTGTTTATAATTTATCTGTAAATATTTAATAAACCATTTCCATTCTTTTATAAAAGATTTGTTATCTTGATTCCTTATTCTTCTGGCAAGTTTGGCCATTTCTGCATAATCCATAAGTTTTTGTATCCATTCTTCCTTTGCTGGGACTTCTGCTTCTTTCCAATTTGGGGCAAGTAACATTCTTGCCACTGTAGTCGCATATATGAATAAGTTTCTATACAGTTTAGGTAGTTCTGTCCCTATAATTCCCAAAAGAAAAGCTTCTGATTTTTATTATTTTTTACAAAGGTTATTTTAAATATTCTACTGTTGCTGATAAGTTGGCTGCTTGGTTCATTTTAATTTGGGGAAGGCAGGATTGCTTGTCCTGGGCTCTGTACACTATTTTAAGTGTATATGATCAGGAGTGGAAATGTATTGTTCTAATATTTCAGCTGCACATCTTCCTGGAGACCATGGACCTCATTGCAGAATGATGACATTATTGCATTCGAGGCAGGGATTCCCGTGGAATAAACAGTTTGGAAGCTACAGATATTGCAGTTGAATTACTACTGAGAGAAGACCGGAGGGCTGGTTTTACTTTGATTTCGGACCAGTTGCATTGGCCATCTGTCTGATTTCCAGACTCTGTTTTAGGTGCTAGATTAGTCACTCTCTATAAAGTGATAAAACAGCCTGGGCAATGGCTTTTCTGATCATCAGCTGCTCCATCTATTCCATCAGGTGCCACTTGGAATCTATGCCCAAGTAAGCCTCTGATTCAATCAAAGGTGTCTTTGTGGAAGTGCCACAATTTGGGATTACATTTCCCAAAGACACCCACTAGGTAGCATTTCTTTCCAGTTTTAGAAGCCAAGTAAAACCCTATCTTTTCTACCCTATCTTGCTTTTGGAATACACTGGTGGAATAATTTGACCCCTGCTGTATATCTTAGTTTTGTGACCCTATTAAACAATAGGTGCAGTCCCAATGCTGCTGAAATAAAAGTTTCTACTTTTATTGTGATTTTATTGTGGACATTGGAGTTTCACTACATTGTTAAGTCATGTATACATGATTCATTAATAGGTAGTGTGAGATACACGCCTTAGATGTGCTTTACATTCCTTAAATACTGTTAACTTCTGAATTTTCAGCTCAGGGGATATTTGCTCTGATACCATCTAGTGGCTAGAAGGAAATAATGTGTGCGGTGAATCTATGTTTGGCTTTGTAGGTCATCTTGCAAGCGCTTTCCCCCCTTCAAACTACATTAATCTTTCCCCAACACTTTACCAGGTAAACAAAATATCCAGGTGTGTAACAGCTTTAGGCGTGATTGTGGCTTATTATGATTTGTGTTCTCCTTGGCAATTCTTACTGCTAAACAGCATGTGGGGAGGTTAGTTATGCAAATTTAGTTGAGCGGTGGAATTTTGGAATAGCATAGAGTTATTCTTCAAGGCAGTGGTTTTTAAACGTTCTACCTTCAGGGAACCCTTTACATACCGACTTTCCTATTAAGCATTGTAAACAAAAGTAGGGTTAGTATGTACTTTAGTAAGAGTGTTAGCATTAGATCAGGCTTGTGTCCTGCACATGATTTGGATTACAACTCTGATCAGCTCCGGTGTGTATGTGTGTGTGTGTGTGTGTGTGTGTGTGTGTGTGTGTGTTATTTAATTTTCTGTTTTACAATTTTGAATACTCATTTAAACATCCTTAAACTATCAATAACTTCCCTTCTTCTCTTTCCATGGTTCATTTTGCATACAATAAATCCCTGCATATTTTACATAAACTAAACCATTCAGTATTCCATTATTACATCCATCAAAACCATCCATCCAACCGTTTTAGAGCCAGTGTGGTGTAGTGGTTAAGAGTGATAGACTCGTAATCTGGTGAACCGGGTTCGCATCTCCACTCCTCCACATGCAGCTGCTGGGTGACCTTGGGCTAGTCACACTTCTTTGAAGTCTCTCAGCCCTACTCACCTCACAGAGTGTGTGTTGTGGGGGAGGAAGGGAAAGGAGAATGTTAGCCGCTTTGAGACTCCTTTGGGTAGTGATAAAGCAGGATATCAAATCCAAACTCTTCTTCTTCTTCTTTAAGGACTCCACTCCAGATTTGTGTAGGGTTTCCTCCTTAGCTTCCTCTTCTCTCAGAGAAGGTAGCAGGTACGGATTTTTCCTAAGAATTTACTCATGAAGACTTTCTGACAGATGAATATAGCTGCAAGGCACTGGAGGTTTAGGATCAGAGTTTTCCTTTCCCGGGCTCCCTTCCCAGGTGGAAGAGTCCCATCTGCCTCCCATTTCCCTCTACAACACTTGCAGTAACCACCTTCTCGACCATTTAACCCACTATTGGTCTTGTCTGCTCAATCCACCAGAGTCTGTCTTTGCATGCAGGGGAAGTCCCTAACTCACTGAGGGTTTGAGACCCATCAGCTACCCCTCACCTGGTTTAGCCAGCCAGTCGAAGCTATTTCCCAGGGCGTGGCAACTGTCACATGCTGACAGCTTCTAGGAGCTACAGGTGCGAGCTCATAAAAACAAAGGTGGACAGACTACCCCAGAAGGAGCACAACATGTTCTCCATCAGAGGTACTACCCCTCCCCATGCACCCCTCGGAGAGGCCACTTTTGTGCTGCTAATGCAGCAAAAACAACACAGGAGAGAGCAGTTACATATGAGTTATCGATCTCTGCAGCCATAGCAGGCGCCGTGATTCTCTAGCGGTTTGGCTTCACCCCCTGAGGTGCACTCCATTGTCTCACGAGACAGACAGATGCCAACAACAAGCTCTGAGTAAAACCCAATATCATGACTTTCAAAATGAAAAAAACCCAATTGAGATAGCTCAGTTGGTTAGAGCGTGGTACTGAAATGCCAAGGTTGCAGGTTCAATCCCCATATGGGACAGCTGTATATTCCTGCATTGCAGGGTGTTGGACTAGATCAGCGGTTGTCAGCCTGGTCCCTACTGCCCACCAGTGGGTGTTTCAGGATTCTAGGTAGGTGGTAGGGGGTTCTACGGCACAAACTGAATCCTCCTTCCATCGAGCACTGGTGGGCGGTAAGGAAATTTTACCATCCAGAAAGATGCATAAGTGGGTGGTAGGTATAAAAAGATTGACTACCCCTGGACTAGATGATTGTTAGGGTCCCTTCCAACTCTACAATTCTATGATATTACCAATGTTAATAAAACATTATATTATTATTGGAGAATTTGATTTTTTGTGTGGTTTTTTGTTTGTTTCTGCTTAATTAAAGAAATGGTTACATTCTGGAATTCTATGGATTTTTAAATGGCTTGGAGGAATCGTGCAACCAGGAAAATATAAAAGGGGCAGTAGCAGGAGGCTAGGACAGCATCCTGAGAGCTGGTTAAACATTCAGAACTCATCTGTTCAGGTTTGGAGCATACCTGAAGCCATGTGAACAGCGCAATCGATACCTCTGTAGGAATAGTGGGAGCGAAGAAAAGGTCACACCAATTAATTTATATGAAATCTGGTACTCAAATCATGTTCTCCTGAGCTCAGGTTCTATGCTGGAATATTACTGCCTCCCTCTCCTTTTGGATTATTCCTGTCTTGTCTTGCAGTGACTCTGAGTCTGTCTGGGTTATGAAGACGAATGTAGCAGTTGCATTCTGTGGCACTGTCTGGAGTAAAAAATTAAGCTGTCATGTTCCGTAGGAAGAGCTCTCTCCTCAATCTGGGTGTAATTTTGATGACAACACTAAAGTACACATAGTTAAGGGTTGGATTCTGCCGCTCTTTTCACTAGCCTTAGAGGTAACTTCAACCCCCCCACCACCACCTTTGTTCCTCTGGGTTCATCTCCTAGAGTTCTCAGCCTGAGCAGGAATGTCAGAAACTTGGCCAAAGTATTAGGTTTTGATTATAATTTATATATGCGTTCGTTGGAATAGAAGCGCCTATCCCTTGCCCTAGGCCCTACTTTGACATCTGCGAATTGACATCAGGTGCTATTCTGAAATATAACATAATCGCACAAGAGGCTGCTCTTTTTGGCTTCCTCACACCCCCTTCCCTTTAACCATTTCATTCCACAAAACTGTGGCAGCCCAGCGGCTGGAACATTTGCAGTCTTCGTGAAATCACACCTGATCTTTTTGCCACTGCTTTCCCCTGCTGCTGCAGATGATCAATTGAAACATGGTTGGGAAATTAATTAAATTCCCAGTAGCTGGGGACTCTGAAACGGGGTGGGGATCGAGCAGGTCGCAGGCCCCTTAGATAAAACAACAACAACCCTGGCAGCTGCCTGGTCCCTTGTCTCCTTTCGGTGCATCTGTGTGCACGCCTATTGCCAGATTTTGTATCCTGCGTTTTTTGTGGGGTGGCTGCATAAACATGGGAGCTGCCGCAGAATTAAGCACCTTGTGTGCCTGATCTTTTGGTTATATTTGAAAGCAAATTTCTAACCCGAGTAACCAGCGAGAAAACCTAAGGACGTATGGGTGGTGCCATGGGAAATTCAAGGGGGGGGGCTGAGAAGGATTATTTATCTTTGCCGCTCCATCCCAGCCCTCCAGTGCCGCTCATTCTGAACCTGCATAACTTGCGATCTGTCAAGTCAAATCAAGCCCACCAGGGAACAAGCCTGCTTGAGTGGGGCTGTGAAATTGGGGGGAGGGGGTTGCCAAACATTTGGAGTGGAGAACGAGAAATTGGCAGATCACATTTTCTGAAAAAACTAACAGTAGGCGAGTCAGAACACCAGCTATGTTTGATTATTATTATTTTATTATTTTATTTATTGAATTTATATACCGCCCTATACCTGGGGGCCTCGTGGCAGTTCAACTTGTGGAATCATAGTATCCATATTTCAGCCACCAGTCCCCCAGGCTTTGTTTTGGAGTTAGAGTAGCAATGATTGTAGTCTTTTGTTTTGGTGACATGGTGGCACTGTACTTCTGGTGTAATGATGATATAGTGAGGCATGTGTGAAACAAATCTTAGAAGCCACTTGATGTCTTTATATATGAATTCTTAAAATATTCAGTATATATTTGCACATGAGATGTGTCTGCTGGGCTGCATTTGACTGGGCGGATTACGTGTTAAGCAAACCTATTCTCTTCCCTGGGTTCTGCTTCAACAGGTTTCAATCCTAAGTCCTTCTATTCTCCTAGTCTTTGCCAACCCCAACAGGATACTTTTGACTCTCAGATTTGGAAGGCAAAACTAATGAAGCGATATCAGCAAACGTGCTTAATATTCATAATTCTGATTGCGGAGTTTCGTAGCACACTGTTGACCATTTACTTTAACATCCTTGTAACCACAGGGTTTATAATAGAGCAATAATAAAAATGGAGGGCAACAAGAAACTGCATTTGTTTTCTGTTCATTTCAGACAAACGGCCCATTTTGTCATGGCTTCTGGTTGTGCCTCATGCCATTTAAATATTCTAATTTGATATTTGATTGAGGAATGTTACATATTTCAGAGTGAAAAATGTGTATCACTGCGCACGTGAAGACCAGTCTCCCATCTCTACTTGACAACAGATTCGTTTTTCCTTTTCCTTTTGCAAAATGTATGAAAACAAGAGGGGATATTCACTTTTTAGCACAATCTGTTCTTATTATGCTCTGGTTCATATGTGTTCATTCAGAGGCGTAGCAAGCCCAGGTGGTACCCGGGGCGGAATTTTTTTTTGTCCCCCCCCCCCACCACTTTAATTTAATTTTTTTTTTTAAAAAAAAAGTGTCACCCCCCCTCTGATGGTGCCACTTTGCGAGGTGTGGGGGTTTTGTGTGTGTGTGTGTCTATTATCTCTTTTTTTCCAATAAAGTTAAAATAAAAAATAATAATAAATAATAATAATAATAATAATTTTTTTAAAAAAAAATTAAAAGTGTCACCCCCCCTCTGATGGTGCCACTTTGTGAGGTGTGGGGGTTGTGTCTGTGTGTGTGTGTGCGTGTCTATTATATCTTTTTTTTTCAATAAAGTTAAAATAAAAAAAAATTTAAAAAATGATAAAAAATTAATTTTTTTAAAAAAAATTAAAAAGTGTCACCCCCCCCCCTCTGATGGTGCCACTTTGTGAGGTGTGGGGGTTGTGTGTGTGTCTATTATCTCTTTTTTTCAATGAAGTTAAAATTTAAAAAAAAAAATAAAAAAAATAAAAAAATTTTTTTTAAAAAAAAGTGTCGTCACCCCCCTCTGGGGTGGAACCCGGGGCGGACCCCCCCCCCGTTGCTACGCCCCTGTGTTCATTTTAACAAGGCAACAAAGTGAGGTTAGCGAGAAGAGTCTCCCCAGATCAGCAGCAGTTGTCAGTACCAAAAGCAACCTACAGCCATGTTCCTGTGCCATGTTCAAGGTAGAAAAGACCTGCAGCAGCCCAAATTCTTTTTTGTGGGGGTCAGGGGTGGCACTGCATGGCCATGTAGTTAACATGAGACAAAAAAGATGGTTAGAAGCTGTTTATGTCTGGGGACGGTATTCTGTTCTTGGAGCACAGCTTAGAAGGGGCAAGATCAGAAACTGACAGCCGATACAGCCACCTAAAATCTTTTTTCATACCGTATTTTTATAGAAGCAAATATATGGACTGGGGGTGGGACTTTTTATGCTCTATTTGGGGCCAAGCAAATGTAACTCTTCACAGAAGAGAGTGAAGCCTATATTTATAGACTAGATTTCCCCCTCTTTCATTTCAAAGGGAGTGGTTACACAATAAAGAGCTATCCTTCTTTAAAATTACACATTGAAATGCCGAATTATAGGACACCTTAATTGTTGTGCCAATACTGTGTGTACATGAAAGATTCAATTATCCTTAAACTCAGAAGAAAGATTCTCTTAATTATGATTAACTGTAGTAAATAAAAGATTGCAATGAATATGTAACATTGATAATGTATCATTGTATATGTTAAACAGGAGATAACAGTGGTGAGAAGTTAAAATGCAGGTTGAAAATATTTGCAGTGTCGTGTGATATTTATTGAGCTAAATGACACAGATACAGGCTACAGACCAAAGCATATGTAGTGGAGTAAAACCCACCAGTAGCAGGACAGAGTGTTGAAGTGGCATTCACCTGACTTCCCGGCAGCTGAGTCACTGCATACCAGAAGGAAGAACTGACCAGGGAGGTCAGTGCAGTGCAAACCAACCAACAGGAACATCGGTTTGGCTCTGCTGGTGTGTTTGCACCGCTGAGCCGAGTGGTGGATTGTAAGCTGTCATAAGCCCTGTGGTGGGGGCAGGATGAGAAAAGCGGAGTTAGGCTGGATCCTAAACTCATTCAGCTCAGACACATGACCTGGCAAACCTGCATAAGCTAAGCTGGCAAGAAGGGTGGTGTAACTCAAACGCTGTTTTACAGGCTTGATTTTCACTTGCCAAGCTTAGGCCTGCTCCCAAATGGAGTTTGGACCTAGTGAAACTTTATACTGGCTTAACTTTTTTTTGTAAGAGTTCTAAGTTATAAGAGTTCTAAGATGGCGGCGCGCATAGACGCAGCGGCTGCTCAGTGCTCTCCCTTATTTTTTTAGCTTTTACTGCTGTTACTCGTGTTGAGTACACTTTTGGTTGGGGAAGCAATTGTTTAAATGAAAAATGATATTATTATTATTATTATTATTATTATTATTATTATTATTTTATCCAATTTCATTGTACTTGTACAATGACAATAAAGAAATCTTGAACTTACTGTCGGGCTGCTTTATGCAAGCTTCTTGTGTATAGGATTGGTCCCCAAGCCTACTTAGGAGTAGGCCAGTGTCTGCTGCAATGGATTGAGGAAGTCAAAAGATTTCAGATGCTGACATTTCTGTTGTGTCAGCCATTGGGTGGCTCTGTGGTCTAAACCACTGAGCCTCTTGGGCTTGCCGATCAGAAGGTCGGTGGTTCGAATCCCCATGACGGAGTGAGCTCCCATTGCTCTGTCCCAGCTCCTGCCAACCTAGCAGTTTGAATGCACGCCAATGCAAGCAGATAAATAGTTACCACTGTGGCGGGAAGGTAAATGGCGTTTCCGTGCACTCTGGCTTCCATCACAGTGTCCCGTTACACCAGAAGTGATTTAGTCCTGCTGGCCACATGACCCGAAAAGCTGTTTGTGGACAAACACCGGCTCCTTCAGCCTGAAAGCGAGATGAGCGCCGCAACCCCATAGTCGCCTTTGACTGGACTTAACTGTCCAGGGATCATTTTCCCTTTACCTTTTTTTTCACTAGATGAGTGCCTTAATGACATATTTCTAGTAGTTTGGCTCTTGCAGTGTATACTCTATTTTAAAAAATAATAATTTTACATGTATGGCCCTGAAAATCAGGGCCGAAATGGGGGGAAATGAGTGGCAGCAGGCCATTGCAATTGCATCCTGCTTGTAGCCCCAGTTTCCCACCTCTGGCTATTGTGAGAGCAGGATTCTGGGCTAGAATAGTGCTTCTTCAAAGCCTCCCACTGTAGAATCTTCACATATAATAACTAAATAATGGTAAGTTACGGTATGTTGCTAAACAGTAGTTTACAGCACTAATTTACTTTTCCTGTTGAAAGTGAATCTGGAGCATTCAGCTCTCGGGCCATAAAATTCATGCGCATGTGAAATCATTGGGCTGTTGCGCCGAGCAAAGTACTTGTTTTTGTTGTTGCCAAACTTCACCTGTTGTTAACTGGCTTGCTTTCCGCTGACTCATCAGGTTTTGGATTCAGGACGTCTGAAAGAATATGATGAGCCGTACATTTTGCTGCAAGAAAAGGAGAGCCTGTTTTACAAGATGGTTCAACAAGTGGGTAAGGCTGAAGCGGCATCCATAATGGAAACAGCAAAACAGGTAAGTCTGTTCTCCGCCTCTCCCTGCCCCTGCTAAAATGTTGTAATTAAGTTTGTCTCAACAATTTACTTTTCACAAGTTAGCATATTCAGTATTTCAGAAAACCCCATCCTCTCCACTATAGTTAAAGGTCTCGTGGCTTTTCAGTTATAAACTCTTGTTTTTCAGTGCTTTATTACTGGGATTTAGAATAATATATACCCAGAGCTGAAAATGACATGCTGCCATTGCAGACAACAACTATGCTTGGGATTGTTTGTTTTTATATCTGCGGGGAAGATAATACATACTCTGGTCCTAGACACGTTCTGCTTTTCCCTGACCACCGTGTTGCAAATTGAAGCCAGGGTTGCAGTGAAGATTCACGGTGCTCCTAGAGCCCATGATTTTTTTTCTCCTGCAAATCTGCAGTTTATGCATGTGCTATGCAAACTACAAGAAAACTCCATATCCAATGTGAATATGTAGTATTCTTTAAAGCACTAGTTTTCCCTCTGATTCTTTGGGCAAAAACAACAGCAACACCACACTGAATCCATTTTCCAGTCTCTAATGATATTTTGTTCTTGCTACCTTACACATAAGCCCAATAAAATCCTTCCTGGCCTGCACGTGTACTCATACCTTAGTTAGTCATTCATATAAAATATTTGACCTGGAAAAGGCAGCGGGTGGAGGAGGGGGAGCTAATAAACTCTTCCAAAATATGACAAATGTTTCCCAACCTTGGCACCAGTAAATCACTTTTATTCACCACAGATAACCAGGTAAATGGCTATTTACAGTAGTCAGGGCTGACCCCATGACGAGAAGCAATGAGGCAATTGTTTTCATGCAGCAGGAGCAGGAGAGAAGCAAATTGGTGCCCTACCCCAACTCTCCATTTGTCACATTATTAGGTGCACTGGATAAGTTGCAGGCCAGCTGCACACCCACCCATCTCCTTGTCCCGCATGAGTTTTGAGAAAGGGCCAAGGGGGTCCTTTCTCAGAGTGAAGTAGGTTGGAGAGGGGCTGTGCCACTTCTGCGTTTGTCATTTAAGCTGAGAAAGGCTGTTTAAATATAGAGAGGGAAGCCTAGGTTTATCTAAGCAGGCCTAAGCTTACTTCAGCTGCCACTGCAAGCTACCGCAGCGGCACAGACACTGACCAGGCCACCTCACCAAGAATGCTTCCTTATGAGAAAGGACCTCCATGGGTCTTTTTCAGAGCAAGGCTCAGACTGGGAGGAGGAAGGGATGGTGGCAGGGAAGCTGTCTGTCCTGCCATCACTCAAACAACAACAAGGCCTGAGGTGAAACGGGGCTACAGCAGCGAAGCATCAGACACTGCTACTGCTGCCGCGAAGAAGAGAAGTAAGGTAGCAGTGGCAGGAAGAAGATAAGGAGCCCTACGTTTGGCAGCCCTCACCCTTGCACTGATCCCTGACCCTGAATTCTTAGGCAGCGAAAAAAATTAATATGTCAACTTACTGACATTTTAAGGGACTAAGCCCTTAGCCATAGTTAGCAGGCCTCAGGATTGTGTTCTCCACAAACACACACACCTCAATTGATCAGTGCAGTTAATCCTAACCACGGCTGACAATGAACCATTTTAAAATGGCTTCAAACTCTTGGTTTCAACTGGTCGTCCTTGATCCCCGTTCTTTAACTATGGCCGTCTTTTAAATAAGAGGAAAGGAGGAGGAGGTTTTGATGAACGGAGAGTAGATAGAGTGTCGTTAAGCAAACAAACAGCTCTTCTGGAGAAGCTCTGAAATTGCTGCAACCAGAGGCTTCTTGAAGAAGTATAGAAAGGGTCCTGGGTTGAATTTTTGGTTCAGTGCTGGAAAGCTGAACCAGGTAAGCCCTGTGGTTCCTCCCAAAGCTTTGATTCTGGATAGGTACGTTGAGCAAAGATTAAAATTTCAGCTACTGCAAGTAACTTCTTTTAAAAGTGTTTTTAATGTAGTCATTGTGATCTTTATTTCATAGTATCCTCATTTCTTTGAAGTGCCAGGGACTTCTCTCTCATATATCTTGCAGTATTAAGACTCTAACTCAACTAAATGCTTTTTCTTCTCCTTTCCACCCTGAGATGCTTTCAGCGAGGGCTGAAAGGCTGCTGCTGCTTTCATTCTATCCTAGGGTAATGTGGCAGAGTCTCACTATTAACATTCTTAAAGGAAGCTCACTTTTTCGCCTTAGGTTAAAATACTATCGTAAAATGCATCTTTTCCAAGGGTTATCTCTACGCAGATGCGACAAGAGGCGAATGGGTACCACCTGACTATACCCCTATGCCCTTTCTGCTCTTTCTGCTGTTGCCACGCCATTGCAGTCAGCAGCCAATGATACAAGAGGGGGAGGAGTTATGTACAGTGTGGTTACAAAGTTGGGAGGGGGGCAAAGAGTCAAGGAGTGGCGGGAGTACCACGTTTCTTGTTCGGTCCCAGGTCTTCAGAGCCTACTAAGCAAAAGGTGTGGGAGAGTAACAAGTTAGTTGTTTCCTTACTTCTAGGGAGCATCTGATCTCAGATGAACCCACTACGGGAATGTTGCATCCAGATTGCTAGGATAAAAGGAAGGGCAAATGACAGAAATTCTAAGGAGACTAGAATATGAGACTGAAGTAGGAAAAGTGCACTAAAGGGTAGGGGGAAATCGCAGCCCTTTATGACTCTAGGGTTTCCTGTAGCCTAGTGCGCAAAAGAGTGTTGCAATAGTCACAGCTCTGACGTCACATGCCTAAAAAGGTGGGAGCAGCTATGCAGGCTTATCTCGCAGAAATCACTTAGGTAACCTGTAGATTTCACCTTGGAATATTCTTCCTTTGAGGGCTAGTGACTTGCTTTAAAATAAAATAAAAGGAAAGCTCAGAGTCTGGCCTCTGGGCCTGGTAATCCATACAACAGTACTCTCTGTGGTCCTGATACACCAGTACTCTTGGTAGACCCTGGCTACTACTCGTATCATTTGAGCCTGAAATGATAAAAGCTCCGTGCTAGGCACTGAATTTCATCCCACAGAACCCCAAGAGGGTTTTTTTTAACTGGAGTTGCCAACTCTTTTTTGTGGAATGATGTCTCTGCCTAAAAGAGGCATAAGGTATGCAATAATTCAGCGGGAAACAACATCACATTGCGGCAACCTGTGATAAGAAAAGTGTCTTCCGCTGAATTTCTGCACAGTTCTTAAGAACAGGAGCCCTGTCTGATAATAAGTTGGCAGCCAGGGGTGTTCAAAAGCCGTTTCCGTTGTAGGTGTGTTGCATCTTAGAACATGAAATTCCCATAGCATGCAAGAGGGGTTCATTATATACATATATATATATAAAATCCTTCACCAACATGTTGTCGTTTTTTGGGCTATAACTCTCACCAACTCTACTTTGGAGGGTCCAGGTTGGCAAATATTCACTGGATGATAGCCTTGCTATGTAAATTAAAAGAACGATTTATTAACAGCTTTACTGAAACATACCCAAACAACTCAAATTACTAAAGATTAGGGTTTCATTCTCTCATTTCATGGCAGCATGAATATTAGGCCTAACTCATGACACATGTCAGCCGCGGGGAAGATAGTATATTTTGTGTGTGTTTTAAAGGCTCAAACAAAACTTTTCACATTCTTCTTTGGGGGGAAAATACATTTTGAAGTCCTTTTTCACCCAAACACATTTTCCGATAAGAGCACACAAGTCTTGACATTATTTCATTTTGTTACACGCATCTGTCAGGGAGCAGAGATATGATACAGCTACTAAAAACTGATGATTGTGGAACAGTGAAACTTGACAGCATTTCATTTCCTTTATGTTCTGATTATACATTTATCAGGAAACCTGTATCTCTGGCAGTTCAGCTAGAAATTGGTAGAATTCAAGAACTCAAAGGCTCGGCAAAGAACTGTCCTATTATTTGGTATCATCTTACATTTTAGAGAAGTTGCTTGGTGGAGCCTTTGTTACGTCTCTCCCTTTCCCTTTCATTATTGTGGCACCCTATCCCCAGATCACATTTCTATAAGGCTCTATGACTCCTCCACGGTGCAAATTAAACGCTGGGATCTTTCATACGTACATCCCGAAGTTTCAATGGTTGTCAATCATAGTTTGTAAAATGCAGGGATTACAACCTTGATATTAACATCCAAATCCATTGTGCTTATTTTTATGTGTGAAAATGAAAAGCCCTTGTGCAGACACTAGATTTTGAAGCTGCTTTGTCACCCTGTTTTTAATTTATCTCCATTTCTGAGCCGGTAAAAGGATTTTATTTATCTGTTTAATGTCAAATGATAAAGTTATCAGTTGATCTGAATTATTAGCACTTTGAGTGGGAATAGCAGGCATGTATGTTGATGCACCGCAGCTTGGCTGCAAGTTGTTGGAACAGCAGACAACAGTTTTGCTAATTTTAAAAGGAAAATATATGTATTGCAACTGTGTACTTCTCCCATTGATATGCATCCTTTAGTTGCAGTATTTAGAACAAGCTGCTTTATGAAACTAACATAGAACTTTCCCCTCCGCCCTAGGTTTATTTTAAGAAGAATTACCCTGAAGTTATTCCAAACGGCCAAGCAGCCACCAACTCATCAGCCGATGATTCACAAGGATTAATTATTTTTGAGACTGCACTATGATCCCAAGCAATTATGGGTGCTGGATTTTGTTTTTTAGCAGAATGTAAATGCTAATACGATGTAAACCAAATATTGCTCTTAATTGAAAAGACTGTTTTTGCACTGAATAGCTACTTGTTATATTTGGGAGGGCGGGGGAGAGTTTTGCATTACTCCCGTTCCTTGCATTTGAATGTAATGCAGTTCGATATTTTTTAAAAAGACAATACATTTTGAATCTCTCTTTGTAACTGCTTGATCCTGTGGAATTAGCAGCAGAAGATTGCCCCAAAATATGTATAGCCATATTCCATGCTGGGCAACTGAGGCCTGGGAAATTCTGATTTTTCTCAACTCCCATAAAAGTGCCTTGACGCCAGGAGTACTGCACAGAAAGATTTCACTCCTGATCGTATCTCCTGGGTTCATAGGTTGCTACATAAAGATGCTCTTAATACAGTGGTGCTGTGCTGGAAAGAATGGCGCTGTTGTGGCAATGCTTTAGACGTGAACCTGTCGTTTCAGAGTGTAGCCGAATGCTGCAAAGAAGGTCTTGCGTAATTTGTAGCACATTGAAACAGAACGCTGTTCATGCCCTCCTTGAGCACCTGGCAGGCCCTGCTAAGAATCTGGTGTTATGAACTTGGCTCAATGGGTCACAAATCGTACAGGCCTTCTATACAGAACTGAAGCACATGAATACATACACTGTTTGCTTGTTTACTACTGTAGATATGTTTGAACCACCGGTGCAGGACACCACCTGCTTTGAAATTTCTCAGGTTGGAAATAAAGAATGTATTTTTCTTTTTTAGCTTTGCATATCAAAGGAAGGCAAATGAAGATGTTCTACTTCGCCTAACGAATGCGTATTTGCAAATCCTTAGCTGCGTCCATTTTATACCAGACCAAAGTTATTTCTCTGGAGGCGAGTTCTCCGCTTGTCTTTAAAACTCGTTTTAAGTGGGCAATGATATCCCAACACAGAAATGCAGCACAAACAGTTGGCAGTTTTCGTTTTCAATAAGCTTAGGCATACAAGAAACTCCCCCAATACCTAGATTGCCTTTATATGCTTACAATAGACACTTTCAGAGTAATAAATCAGGAGATGATGAGACATATCTCTTAGGCTGGGTTAAGGAAAATGGCTACTTAACAAACCTTACAGTGCTTTTCATGTGGCTTCCCAGGTTGCACATGTCGTTGTCCTGACCAATTCACAGTTACTGGTCAGGAGTGGGCTTTCTGTACCTTCCTCCCAAACTATCCTTGGTATGGAGGAATATTGTGGGAAGAACCATCCAAGAGTTGGAGTCTGGGCTGAAATGGTGGTGGTTATGTTAGTATGAGATTTCACCCCAAATGGACACAGTCTTGCCCAAAATCAGTGCAGCTGTGGCACCGACAGGCGTGCTGCCTGGGGGGCTTCTGACACCGAAGTAGTGGCATTACCCTGTCTAATTATTGGGGCGGCTCTGCACCTACGTGGCTGTGTTGTGGCTACATTCCTAGGTTGGCACAGGGGAAAGACACAGGAAAGGATATCCCATGCTAAGACAAGAATAGTGGGAAGTCAGCCACTGTAATAGCTTGTCAACTACTAGGGATGGTTTGCACCACACATCTGCTAGCACCTAATTAGAAATATAGGGAAGCACCGGGGACGTTGAATTCTTACCAGTTGACAGTAGGTTACTGGCTGCTGTCTTACAAAGCAGTTACATGTACACTTTTCTGGTGCTGTATACAACCACCGACTGGAAGCACAGTCCCTTGGTAAGGCTAAGTACCGCTGGGGTTGTGATATTTGTGCTAATTGGCAGTGGGTCTTGTTGTGTGTGGGTGTTGCAAATATTCTTCATCAGCCACACATCATGGGAAATACAGTTATTGGCCAAACATTCCTAGCTCGAGTTTTGTGTAAAGAGTAACAACCATGGCAATGCTATTCAAGCGTCTGTTGAATGATGGAAGTCTATACAAAAGAATGTTGTAATATTTTGTGTGGCTGTCAGCACACACGTGTTAAAATAACTTCCCTTTCCTCTTTAGTAAGCATTTAATCGCAATGTTTTGCCAACGTTGATACATAGAAAATTCTCTCTGGTCAAGTTATCAATGCATTGTTTGCATTTATTGTGCCTTACTGGATTTCAAGCCAAACTTAATTGAAAATACATTAATTTTAAATCCATATTGTGTTCTTGTTTCTCTTAAAGGTCTTTCACACATAATTGCAATTGTTATCTGTGTCTCAACTATTCTTCCATATTTTTTTGGGGGGGGGAGAACTGAACATAGAAAATGTGTTCATATCAAGGAGATGGCTAGGCTAGAAACTGATATCTGCTATTTTATGTGGAGCTATTTTTTATGATGAAGCATCCCCTACCTGTAGCATGAAGTGGTAAGATGTGCCCCATTGTCTCTAAGAGTTTTGCCATCATAAACACATGGACACACACCTAAGTGAAAACTAAGGGTGCTTTTATAAATTGTACCTGGCACAGAAACTTTCCCAACTTCCTTTTCTTTGAGCCAGCGAGAAATATCTTCAGGTATTAGGTGTACTGGGAGAGGCATTTATCATAGGTAGGTAGAAGACCATCCTAAAATAGGAGTGTTGGCCATTCCTTCGCTTTTTGGTTTGATTGCTACTCATTTATGCTCTTTCCTCTGGGTTGACATCTTCTGGAACAGTGGGGGAGGCAAATTTTGATCTGGAACCACCAGAATTATCCATACAATGCACCTCAACACTATTATAGCACTTAAAGGGTCATGGACATCCTGTTGAAACCTAACGTGCTTGCAAGTACTTCAGAGGATTAGCATTTTTCCATTTTTGTTACATCTGTTCCCGACGAGCCCTTTGAGGATCAACTAGGAGAGAAATTAGATTCAGTTTGAATTTAAAGGTGAACCTACCTAATTTGCACTATCTGAAACGATATGCAAATTGCAGCACAGCCATCCTTTGAAAATTGCATTTATCTGAATTTTGAAATGCAGTTCATCAGCGAAGTGATGTGTGCAAAAATGCTTAGTGCATTAAAAAACCATTGTAAGTGAAAATTGTTGGTCAAAAATGTGTATATATTAGGAGAAATTCACACTAGAATGATGAATTTTCATGAGGACGTTTGTTTTTTCTTTCAAAAAAAGTTAGCAAACTGAGGTGGAAATGTGGATTGGAAAAATGAGCAAGTACAAAAAAAAATTAAAATGAAAATTGACAGATTCTACCATCCCTGGAATCAAGACCTTAGGTTTTGAAAAGGCCCAATGTACTTTGAATTACTCATTGTAAAGGTTTTCAAACGGCTAAAATCTTTTCCTTGTTAAAAAAAGATTAACTGAAGACCGTAATAATCACCAAAATGTTTGAAATTCAGATGCCTTGCTTAGACTTGTGGAAGACCTGTAAATTACAACAAACCTGTGTGAGAAGCCCGGGTTCAAACCACAACTCATATCACTGCAGTTCATAAAAGGGCTACTCAAGGCTCCCAGATCATGAGACAAAACCAATAAACTTTAATTTTTGTGTCCGTTGCTGGTGGTTTGAAGGCAAGCAGGGATTGAGCAATGCAGGAGCACCTCAGTTTGCCTGAACAATCAGTTGCATATCAAGGTCCAGAGGCAGGAGCTTTGGACAAAGTGATGGAACCTCATTGGGTCCTTGTGCCACTTACTCCCTGCTAAACTCAAGGTCTGCAGTACCACCCTTTGGCCATCTGCAGTGGTGGCACTGCAGCACAATGCAAGACCAGGCATTCCTCTAGAATGCTGCCATGGCACTGCAGAATACAAGACCTTGGGCTACAAGCTGTTGATACCTGTCTTGATAGTCCTGATACCTGGATGTTTGTTTGATGTGTAGAGCACAGCTGGGGTGGTTTTTTGCCTAGTCAAATCTTGCTGTAATAATGAGAGCCAGAAAGCCAAATTTGACTGGTTTAGGAACACAGAACATGGTCTTTAAGTAACTGAGTCTTACAATAATCTCAGAAATGTATAATAACGGTGCATTCTCTTACACATTTCGCTGGGTTTAGTCTCCAGGGCTTTCTGGACTCTGGTATGGCAAAACAAAGCTATTTTCTTTAAAATGCTTCCACCTATAAAAGGTAAAGGACCCATGGAAGGTTAAGTCTAGTCAAAGGTGACTCTGGGTTTGCGGCACTCATCTCGCTTTCAGGCCGAGGGAGCCGGCGTTTATCTACAGGCAGCTTTCCGGGTCATGTGGGCAGCATGACTAAACCGCTTCTGGCGCAACAGAACACCGTGACGGAAGCCAGAGCGCACGGAAACTCAGTTTAGCTTCCCGCCGCAGCAGTACCTATTTATCTACTTGCACTGGTGTGCTTTCAAACTGCTAGGTTGGCAGGAGGTGGGACAGAGCAACGGGAGCTCACCCCGTCACGCGGATTCGAACAGCCGACCTTCTGATCAGCAAGCCCAAGAGGCTGAGTGGTTTAGACCACAGCACCACCCGGGTCCACTTATGAAACACACTAGATAGAAGTTGCATCCATTTACATGTACTAAACCATGTCACCACAGTGCAAAAACAGAGCTGCAGATTTAAGAAACAATGAAATGAGGAAGATGTGGGTCTCTATAACGATATCTGTTGCAAAGCCTAGATTTTTAAATACGGTGGTTGTTGTTTTACAAAGAACAAAATGGAAATTCTGTCAGGAAAATGTAAGAAAGCAAAAATCGGCAATCCTGTTTATCTAGGTGCAGTCTTTTCGTGTGCATTTGTTTGCTCCTTTTGATCTGCGCTTGAGAACAATCCCAATCTTGGGATGCTTCCTGAGGGACAAGGTGGGCAGGTCTGAGTTTAGAGGTGGGTGGGAAGAGAGAGGGTAAGTTACAGAGCTATAACTGGGGGGGAGGGGGGAATAAGCCACCGCTGTTGATGGAGGGAGGTAATGGTTGTATCTAGTGTGGGCTGGTGACTATCGAGGCTGAAGGGCCAGAATGTTGGGAAGGCAAGGCAACAGTAGGTGGAGTCAAAGACTGCCAACTAGTTCTGGTTTTGTCCCCATCTTCCATGTTGAGTTCTACAAGGGCCTCACGGAGATCAAGAAGGAGGAAGCTAACAGCCATGGCACCCCCTGGACCTCCCTAAGTAGGAAGGCAGCCAGGTGAGTGCTAGCTGAGAGCAGATTGAAGTTGGTGGACCACAGCCCCAATGGACCAGCCTCCACTGGTTGCATTGCACAATGATGGATTGGGCCTTTTCCTCCTACTATATCTAAAGATGACAGAGCCCTTGATTAGTGACAGTAAACCTAGCAAATAGCTTCTAACAGACTCGTTTTGGCCCAAAATGAGAGGGCCTTCTCCCATCAGTTGTCAAGAAAATAAACAACTATCTGACTTTTAGAAGACATCTGAAGGCAACCCTGTATTGGAAAATTTCTAATGTTTTACCATTTTTTATGTGCTGTAAGCTGCCCAGAGTGGCTGGGGAAACCCAGCCAGGTGGGCGAGGTATAAATAATAAAATAATAATAATAATAATAATAATAATAATAATAATAAATAATAATTCATTTTGAGTGAGGTTTTGTGCAACACAATCATGTCCATATATATATGGTGATGAACCTTCATTTTCAATGTTAGCATGAAGTTCAAAGGTCAAAGCTGAGCTGAGGGGCAAATCAGTCTCAATTTGATAATGTAATCCACTGTGGGCTCTGGGTAATTTCTACATTGCATCAGTCTCGATCTAACTTTTTGTTTTACAATGATACATTTCTTGTGATTTAATTTAACATCAGATGTATAGCTGCTTTTACAAATATGTCATTTGCATATTTTAATGCAAAAATGCATGTACTAATAAATAATAATGAACAATCTTTAGACTGGCCCAAAATATTCTTCAGTACTGAGGAGATTTGCATGCATTGGTTCAACAGCGTTAAATATGAAATCATTTCATCATAAATTGATTCCAAGGTGATGTGGCTACTCATGAGAGCAGAAAGCAAGAGACATTTCAGACTTCTTCCTGTAAGGAAAACTCAGGCAAATGTTGCTATATCAGGTCATAAAAACAACATATTTTGCTTACCTGAATCAATTTGATATTGTAGCTTTTAGAATGCTAACAAAAATGTTAGGTATCTGTGAGGCTGCTGAATGTGCTGTTTTAACGTGTTTTGACAGGATAATCCTGGCTTTATGCAACTGATGTCAGTGTAATAGATACCAAAATGAAAAACCCTGAGAATTGAATGGAGACTACCAAGAAATGATATATGCGTTGGGAACATTTCTCAGTGCCGTTAGATGTTAGGTTTCTGTTGCTTAATATTAGCTCCCCCTGCCTCTTCTAAGGAATGGGAAAGCTATGGCCTGGATCCAAACTCTCACTTGAGAATTTGGGCTAGTCAGCAGGGTCTGTCTTCATACCACATTTACCCTGGAGGGTCCTCTAGAGCTTTCGAGAGAAGGGCATGAGGTTTCTGCAGCAGGAAGATGATTGGAGATCCAAGGCACAAATGGGTGTTTATCCAAGCCAATAAGTTTAATACAATTGCTGTGCTTCAAAAACATTGACAATTGCAATTGTTGCTTAAGTGATAACTGCTAAAAAAATTAACCACTTTTTTAAAGAAAATAATTCAGATCATTGAAAAGTAGTACCGGTAGCAATAGTAATTAAATTTGGCACAATTTACAAGGTTGCTACAGACCATCTAGCAGCTGATACAGACATCACTTTTGAATATTAGAAAACATAGTCAGGAGCAAGTTACGGGTTTTCTTAAAAAACCCTGACAGAAACATTCAGCCTGACAGAAACATTCTGCAACATATTATTATTATTATTATTATTATTATTATTATTATTATTATACATGCATGCATGCATACATACATACATACCCTGCCCATCTGGTTGGGTTTCCCCAGCCACTCTGGGTGGCTTCCAACAGAATATTAAAAACACGATAAAACAGCAAACATTAAAAACTTCCCTAAACAGGGCTGCCTTCAGATATCTTCTAAAAGTCAGGTAGTTGTTTATTTCCTTGACATCTGATGGGAGGGTGTTCCACAGGGCGGGTGCCACTACCGAGAAGGCCCTCTGTCTGGTTCTCTGTAACTTTACTTCTTGGAGTGAGGGAAACACCAGAAGGCCCTTGGAGCTGGACCTCAGTGTCCGGGCAGAACGATGGGGATGGAGGCGCTCCTTCAGGTATACTGGGCCTAGGCCGTTTAGAGCTTTAAAGGTCAGCACCAACACTTTGACTTGTGCTCGGAAACGTACTGGGAGCCAAAGTAGGTCTTTCAGGACCGGTCTCGACGGCCATTCCCAGTCACCAGTCTAGCTGCCACATTCTGGATTCGTTGTAGTTTCTGGGTCACCTTGAAAGGTAGCCCCACATAGAGCGCATTGCAGTAGTCCAAGCGGGAGATAACCAGAGCAGGCACCACTCTGGCGAGACAGGCCAGGTAGGGTCTCAGCCTGTAGAACAGATGGAGCTGGTAGACAGCTGCTCTGGACACATACAACTCCCATATTTAGACATGACCTGTAGTGCCTGTACTCCCTATCACTGATAGAAACTAATGGTGATCTCAGAACTGGAGAAAGTTATCACTCTCATACCTGCTGACAAACTACGGTAAATGGATTGCCCAACTGTTGTGAAGCATGTCAAGGATTCTTCTCAGTTAGTCATCAATGGGCATCCCTTTGGGTAAGCTGACACAAGCAAACACCGTTGGGGATTTTGCCAATGCTTTGTTCAACAACTGAAGCGCACAAAGTGAATATTCAAATGAGTTGCCATTGAGAAAGCAAATCAAGACTTGTAGGCATGAGAAACACATGCAGTTCTCCACATGGGTGTCAAAAATGGGAATAACTTTCTGGCATTGCCTGAGAATAAGGAAGATCTTGCTCCCTTCCTTCTCAGCTCTCACATTCATGTGAAAACCTCTCTTGTCAATGCTGCAGGATTTGAGGATGAAAGGAAGGTGTTGAACAACATCTATTGATGTAGCACAACTGCAGTTAGGAGCAAGAGTTTGGAGGAACCAGTGGTAAGTGATATGGACTTTCACAGCTTGCAGTTAGCAGCCGTGCTGATGTAGTTTCTGCTTGATACAGACATAGTCTTCTGCTGCACAATTCCAACAAGATGAAGTGGACCATGGTGTGGTTGTTGACTGGTACTGCAGAAGATGGCATGTTCTGGTCCACATGGCCTGCAGCCAGCTGTCAGTGGTTGAAAAGGCCAGTATCACTAGTACTGCATGCCATTGAAAGGCCGGGTGTCCCCTCCTGAAATGTGACCCTAACAAAGCATGCAGTGTAGAAAACACTGAAAGAACTCAAGAGGGATTTTTTTTTTTTAAGGACTCAAATTGCAGGTTACTGCATAACCCAGAAATAGTACCTCTGGTTAAGAACTTTGCTTCAGGATGAGAACAGAAATTGCGCGGCGGCGCTGTGGCAGCGGGAGGCCCCATTAGCTAAAGTGGTACCTCAGGTTAAGAACAGTTTCAGGTTAAGAATGGACCTCCAGAATGAATTAAGTTATTAACCCAAGGTACCACTCTGTGTGTGTGTGTGTGTGTGTGTGTGTGTGTGTGTGTGTAGACAGCACCAATCTTTCAGCCAGTGTAACATAATTTGTAAGCCACATGGAATAAATAAAGACATTTGTTTTCTGCCTCCAGTATGCGAAATGTTTTGTGGAATCAAAACATTTTACAGAACAAGACCATTTAAAAGCATTCATATCTTTTTGAGAGTGTTGTGATGGGCAGCAGGGACGCGGGTGGCGCTGTGGTCTAAACCAGAGAGCCTAGGGGTTGCTGATCAGAAGATTGGTGGTTCGAATCCCCACGACGGGGTCAGCTCCCGTTGCTCAGTCCCTGCTCCTGCCAACCTAGCAGTTCGAAAGCACGTCAAAGTGCAAGTAGATAAATAGGTACCACTCCGGCGGGAAGGTAAACGGCGTTTTCGTGCGCTGCTCTGGTTCACCAGAAACGGCTTAGTCATGCTAGCCACATGATCCGGAAGCTGTACACCGGCTTCCTCGGCCAATAAAGCGAGATGAGCGCTTCAACTCCAGAGTCATTCGTGACTGGACTTAACTGTCAGGGGTCCCTTTACCTTTACCTTTATGATGGGCAGCAACACTGAATTTGTGAATTGCTATTCACAAATTTTTGGTACATAGTCCCATGGATTTTGGAAAAACCTAAAAGGGCCAATTCACTGATCTATTGTTTCCCTCAAGCTCCTATGCAGGCACAGAACAGGGAAGCATAAATTCAAGTCTTGGACACCATCTTGGATTTCTGAGATTTCAGTTGAGAAATCGGTTTCGGAACAGTGGTTTTCAGATTCAACTTTTTAGAATTTATCTAGAAAAATGGGTTTCCAAAAAATATTTCCTCTTGCATTTGGGGAAAAATTAGTCCAGACTACATGGAGACTGTTCCAATATCTAGTTTACTAAGTATCTGCTTGTTCACTTCTAAAATAACCTGTTGTGTGGTAGATAGAAATAACTATAGGTTTGGTGATTTTAAAAGATTTTTGTTTTTCCACACAATGTTTTGTAATGCAATATTGTCTATGTGCATGTGTTTTAATCTGAGTGTCTTTGTTTTTATAACAGAAGGTGCAATTTTAGTAGTTGATTTCAACCAAAAGCCTTGTTACACAACATACTCTGTGTTACAATAAAGTGATGTGACAAAAGGTTTGTGAGCGTATTGCATAGTTAATTATTCCACCAGCATTTGGGGATTTTGCAAGGAGCAGTCTTGATGTCTCTGCACATGTACGAAATGGTCAGGTCTTTCATCATTCAGAGGATCATGCTGATAATCAGCTTTAACTCCATTCTGTGCATCTTTTCATATTTTCCTCACTTTGCTTATCTGATTCTAGTGGGAGGTATCAAAGGGTTTGGTTTAAAAAAAAAAAAACCTAATCATTAACACCATATCATTAACTATGGCCCTCTAGCACTTTAGCAAGCCCATTAGTTAGGGTTTTCTTTTCGGGGAGAGAGTGTTTTTGTGTATCATGGAAGCAACTGGGCGTTGTGACTTAATTTGTGTTGAGAAGTGAGAGAGATCGATAATGGTGAAGTTCAGTGTGTAAGTCTCCTTAGCAGAAAGTGGAAATCATTCAAATGGATCATTTGCTTCTTGACCATCAATCTAGAAGCACCTCGAGTATTATTTCAGAAAGCTGAAAGCATTTCACCAAAACTATCTCGGTTTTCTTTGCAGCATTCTTATAAGGTAGGCCAACGTTTTTACCTCCATACTGCAGCTGGCGAACAACGATTAACATGTTGGCTGTCTCGGGAGACAATGGAAGAATGCACCTTTGGGAGTCAAGTCAAACTGTTGGAGAGTTACAGCGCCTGCTGTGGCTGTAGAGACCGATATGGGAGAGACATGTTTTGTTGCAGCCAGACCAGATGAAGGCATCCAATTGTGCCGCTGCAGATGCATGATTGTGTTTCTTCTCTCTGTGCTTCTCCCAGAGGTCATTTCTCCTCTGGTGCCTGCAATCCTATATACACTTGCCTGGGAACAAGCCCCATTGATTCAATGAGACGTGGTTCTGAGCAGATGTCTATGGGATTGCACTATAAGACACTCAGCACCATAAGAGACTTTCGTAGGGTTATGTAATCAGCTATTTGCTGAAATATTTGAAGAAGGAACTGGCTTATGAGTGTGGTTAGTTCATGGTGAATAAACCATAGTTAAGCTGCTGTGAAACTTTTTTTCAGAATGCAAGATGGCTTTGCTTGGAGGGAACGCTGGTTGTCTAAAAATCAACTGGGTGCTACACTGATGAAATTGGGTGATATACAACTTGAACCAGACACAGGGCCTTCTTGGTAGTGGCGCCCGCCCTGTGGAATGTCCTCCCATCAGATGTCAAGGAAATAAAGAACTGTCTGACTTTTAGAAGACGTCTGTTTAGCGAAGTTTTTAATGTTTGATGGTTTATCGTGTTTTTAATATTCTGTTGGGAGCCGCTCAGAGTAGCTGAGGAAACCCAGCCAGATGGGCTGGGTATAAATAAATAAATTACTACTACTACTACTACTACTACTACACCCATAGAAATCACTGGGACCTGAGATTTCAGTAGGCCTATTCTGAGAATGACTAAAGTTGGATGATATCTCGTGTTTTCACTATCTTCCTGCCTTGTGGGCCCCATATTGAAACAGACATTATAGCAAAAGGGGAAGGAAGTAAAAAAGACACAGTTCATCCCCCCCACTGTATTCCCTAATACCATTTTTCATCTTGTATACAATACAATATACCTCATGCTTAGCTTTAAATTGGAAAAAGCTCTGAAAAAATAGGATTTCAAATGTGCTGACTTGTTTGAAAACATGTCTTGTTTGCATGAAGACTGTACGGCAGTTGAAGAATCTGTTTACTTGCAATGCTGCCTTTACATTGGGAAAAGATTAATACATTTTATTTTGTGTGTTGCTTTTGACTTGACGTTTTGGCTTTCTGATGGGCTTTCCCATGTCCTTATTGCTGTGCAGACCACTATACCTATCCCCTAAAACATCATCAGGATTCCATACAGGCACTTCCCAAACAAAAACCAGGTTGTCACCTTGCATTTTAACTTCTCCGGGGGAAGGCAGATAAGGTTGCCAGCAAGTCCAGTTGTCCGGCAAATTTCCATAGTGCAGGCATATCTTGTAGTAGCACAAATGACTCAGGAAAATGGGGATGGGGCAGGGGAGAGAAAGGGTAAGAATTATTCTCCTCAAACCATCAGACAAAGCAACATGCTTGGTTATTATTTTGAACTTCATTTTAAAACTAGACACAATGCCCCAGTCCGGGACCAGCCTTCACTTTCTAGGTAGTGGCAGGGTCAGAGGAGAAACATACAGCAAAGATTTTCAAGCCTTCTTTCTGGCAAATAAATATAGGGGCCCTTTCAAACAAACAGCTCTCCGTGTGAAAACTGGACTGGTAGTGGTACAGCCCAAATGTGAGGCATTGAACTGGTCCTTTAAAACTGGTCTGCAGCTGAATTTTAAGTGGGTTCATCCTACACCAAGTGCTCATTTCCTCTTCTGGAAACTACTGTCCTACAGGGGTGGTGGGAATGGCCGTTATTCATCTCTTGTTGTGCAAGAAACTAGAAAATAGTTGGTTAAAACCGTTTTTAAAAGTTGTTATTTCCATTGCAATAACAATTTAATTTTGTATGTGCAATGATTGAAAGAACCCATGGAGCCAAGTGAATACAAATACTTATTGGTTGGATCTTCCTGCTGCTTATTGTAGAGTTTCCTTTGCCTCCTTGGGAGGTTGTCCCCCCCTTTTTTGCCAACAGTGCATCTTTTAAGCAACTGGTTACTTGATGCTGTTGCCAGGGATCATCTTGCTTCTTGTTACAGCAATGGAAAGTATCTGTCATCTTTCCCCTACAGCTACGGCTGAGATAAACGTTTTTTCAGGGTGCATTAATGTCTCGTGTACTTAAAAAATAAATAAATTTGGATTGGATGTTTCACTCTCAAGTAGAGCTGTTTGTTCTTAAATCTGGTTTGCATGACTTTAGGCGACTTGTACAGTTTGTACATGTTTTGTGAAATGGTTCGTCTTACACATGGGGCTTTAAGAAAGGGCATGTCCTAGACTACTATAAAGGGACAGGGACTCCAAGACAGTTTGTTCCGTATGGGATTTCCATTTTGGAATAGTTATGGGATATTCTGGGAAAAGCTTTCTCCCTTTACCTCCAGGAAATCAGAACATTGCTGAGTTCTTCAGAGGTGCCTCATCAGGCTTCAGTCTACAGACTCTACCTTCATATAGAAAACCAGTTCAATGGTAGAAGCATGCCATTATTTGGGTGGAGGAAATTTGTAAAGTTATTTTGATCTAGAGGGGCCTTAGGTTACAAGATTCTGACAACTTCTGAAAGGGTCGAGGCTTAAACCAGCTGGTATATGTTGCTTTATGACAGAGAAATATTTCTCTAACTCAGTGTTTCCCAACCTAATCTAGGCAACGGCACACTTGAATCAATGAAAAAATCTCGCGGCACACCGCTCCTCCCCCACCCGGCTGCGCCGGGTCTCCTGACCCAGAGTTACCTCTGGGATCAGCTGTAGCGCGGCGCGCGCAAGGCTTCCGGTCGGGATTCTCGCGCGAGGCTGCTGTTGCTGCTGCTGCAGCAGCCAAGGGAGCAGCGCCGCCCTGGCTTCCGCTTCGCCGCCGGGCTCCAGCAGCGCCGCCGCCACGGTCCTGTGCAGCCCTGGGCTGCAGGTCCCTTTTTCCGCGGCACATCAGCCGGTGTCTCGCGGCACACTAGTGTGCCGCGGCACACCGGTTGGGAAACGCTGCTCTAACTTAAACCCAATTGCGTGGAACGTAGTTGTGATTACTTGAGTTCCGGAGTAGTTTTTGAAATGAATAAATATGAGCAAAAGTGGTTTCTTATGATCTGCGCTGAAAGAAAAGGAGGGGGCATAAATGGATATAGGTTTCACAAAAAACATAAACGTGAACATTGCATAATAAGTAATACAACAGATGAAAGAACTTTGGTCATTAAATCTTAGTGGTTTAGATAACTTCTTATTGTCAAGTGTTTCATTAATATGTATGTGGGAAGACGCAGGTAATAGGCTCCTCAAACAAGATGTGTATGAGGAACAAATATCGCAACTGAAGAGAGACCTGTTGGAATGCAATGTAATGTAAAAGTGCTGTCTAAAATGTATAAGATATTATTGGAACGGGAGACAAAGGATGAGCAAGTCAAGTCCTCAATGACACATTGGGCAATAGATATTGGTCATAATACAGATATGGGAGCATGGGAATGATTGTGGAATATGGATATAAAATTTACAGCATGTTATGGTCTAAGAGAAAATTATATGAAAATTACGGTATATATTGATGGTATCCATCACCGAGTAAATTGGCAAAAATGTATAAATCTAAATCAAATAAGCATTGGAAATGTAAAGAGAAAGAAGGTTCTTTTTATCATATGTGGTGGTCTTGTAGTAAGGTTAAAGCTTACTGGGAAATGATATATAATGAGTTGAAAAAGATGTTTAAAAATCATTTGTAAAAAAAAAACCCCAGAAGCTTTCCTTTGGGGAATTATAGGGACAGAACTACCCAAACTGTACAGAAATTTATTCATGTATGCGACTACAGCAGCAAGAATGTTACTTGCCCAAAAATGGAAAGAGGAAGAAGTCCCAGCAAAGGAAGAATGGATACAAAAACTTATGGAATATGCAGAAATGGCGAAATTTACCAGGAAAGTAAGAAATCAAGATAACAAACTTTTTATAAAAGAATGGAAATGGTTTATTGAATATTTACAAACAAATTGTAAACAGATAAGACCATTGGCAGGATTATTGTAATAACCTGCAGTTTCATAAGAGTATATATTTAAAGTAGATGAATAGATGAACAAATTAAGTTAATTTGGATATACAGAAAATATTAAAAATAAATGTAAGGAACCACAGAAAGAGGGGGAAGGAAGTCAAGTTCTGAAATGTTAAAATGACTGTAAAATTATTGAAATGTATAAACCTGAAAATCATAAATAAAATATTAAATAAATAAATAAAAGATGTGTATGAACTTCTCTGCATTCTCTTTGGCACACGCTTAACACTTTTGTGTTTAGGCAAACCTATTCAGACTCACAGAAGTTACATGTGTTTTATCTCTTTTGCTACTGTTGATTTTAGTCATCTTTTGAATGTTTTTAAATACCCGTTGTTAACTTCTTTTTTAAATCAAGGATTTTAATCTTTTAAGCTTTTGTGAACTGCTTATAGGTTTTCTTCCACTCAAGTGCGATATACATCTTGTATTGTTTTTAACACTTGATTGGCAGCCGCCCAGAGTGGCTGGGGAAACTCAGCCAGATGGGCGGGGTACAAATAAATTATTATTATTATTATTATTATTATTATTATAAATAATGGTTGATCTTGTTTGGATTTGGTTGCTACTGTATAAAGGAGGAGGAGTAGTAGTTATGAAATAGTTAAGGGAATGGGGTTTTGAACCCTTCCGTTTGAAACCACCTCTCCCAAGACGTTTTTCTTCTAGGTGAGTTCCAAGGCTGGAAGTAACCCCTACTGCAGCGTTTCCCAACCGGTGTGCCGCGGCACACTAGTGTGCCGCGAGACACCGGCTGATGTGCCGCGGAAAAAGGGACCTGCAGCCCAGGGCTGCACAGGACCGTGGCGGCGGCGCTGCTGGAGCCCGGCGGCGAAGCGGAAGCCAGGGCGGCGCTGCTCCCTTGGCTGCTGCAGCAGCAGCAACAGCAGCCTCGCGCGAGAATCCCGACCGGAAGCCTCGCGCGCGCCGCGCTACAGCTGATCCCAGAGGTAACTCTGGGTCAGGAGACCCGGTGCAGCCAGGTGGGGGAGGAGCGGTGTGCCGCGAGATTTTTTCATTGATTCAAGTGTGCCGTTGCCTAGATTAGGTTGGGAAACACTGCCCTACTGGGTGGAAATGCCTGGGGGAGTAGTTTTGGAAAGTAAAGCATGTGTAGAAGGAAAGGGACCCGCTCCCTGCCTCTTACCACACTTTACATTCTCCCTGCCACCTTTGTTTCATATGAATATGCCATGACCTCTGTTGGGTTGTACTGCTGCCCCCGTTATTCCTGACAGGAACCCAGGGAGCTTCTACAAAATAAAAAATAAAAAAAAATTCCTTCCAGTAGCACCTTAGAGACCAACTAAGTTTGTTCTTGGTATGAGCTTTCGTGTGCATGCACACTTCTTCAGATACACTGAAACAGAAGTCACCAGACCCTTATATATAGCGAGAGGGTGGGAGGGGTATTACTCAGAAGGGTGGTGGGAATGGGTGATAGGCTGATAGTGTGGTAAACCTGTTGACGACTGTTAACGACTGCAATTAGTCTTACAGGAAAAAGCAAGGGGTGAGAAGGTTAAAAATAGCTTTGTCATGTATAATGAGATAAGAATCCAATGTCTTTGTTCAGACCAGGTCTCTCCATGGTTTTAAGCTTGGTAATGACTTGCAATTCAGCAACTTCTCTTTCCAGTCTATTTCTGAAATTCCTTTGCAATAAGACAGCTACTTTGAGATCTTGTATAGAGTGTCCTGGGAGATTGGAGTGTTCTCCTACTGGTTTCTCTGTCTTGTGATTCCTGAAGTCAGATTTATGTCCATTTATCCTTTGGCGTAGGGTTTGGCCTGTTTGTCCAATATAGAGAGCTGAAGCGCACTGTTGGCATTTGACGGCTACCTACCTGTAACCAGGGAGCTTCTGTATGAAACGCAGGGGCCCTCACACACTTGTGGGACAAAGCAGGCTGTTCGACTGCATGATAGCCACCATTGAAAGGTCAGTAAGGCCGCAGGGGTCAGCAACCTTTTTCAGCCGTGGGCCGGTCCACCGTCCCTCAGACCATGTGGTGGGCCGGACTATAATTTGGGGGGAAATATGAACGAATTCCTATGCCCTACATATAGCCCAGAGATGTATTTTAAATAAAAGGACACATTCTACTCATGTAAAAACACCAGACAGGCCCCACAAATAACCCAGAGATGCATGTTAAATAAAAAGACACATTCTACTCATGTAAAAACACGCTGATTCCCGGACCATCCGTGGGCCGGATTGAGAAGGCGATTGGGCCGCATCCGGCCCACGGGCCTTAGGTTGCATACCCCTGAGTAAGGGTCTGCCTGCATGTCACTCTCCTTCTTTGTAGCAAGTCAATATGGAATTTGTCTCTGCACAGATGCTGATCTCTGCTGCAGCAATAATTTCTGGATATAGTTGTCGTGCAGGTAAAGGTAAAAGGTAAAGGACCCCTGGATGGTTAAGTCAGGTCAAAGGTGACTATGGGATTGCGGCGCTCATCTCGCTTTCAGACTGAGGGAGCCGGTGTTTGTCTGCAGATGACTTTCCAGGTCATGTGGCCAGCATTACTAAACCGCTTCTGGTGCACGGAGGACCGTGATGGAAACCAGAGTACATGGAAATGCTGTTTACCTTCCCACTGCAGCTGTACCTATTTATCTACTTGCACTAGCGTGCTTTTGAACTGCTAGGGACAGAGCAGTGGGAGCTCACTCTGTCACGGGGATTCGAACTGCCAACCTTCTTATCGGCAAGCAAGAAGAGGCTCAGTGGTTTAGACCATAGTGCCACTCGCACCCCTTAGTTGTCGTGCAAACCTCCCCAGTGCAATGGAGAGCTTCCAGGCCAATGGGAAACCGATGATCAGCAACTCCGGGTGTTACAAATGTGCCACATACAATATTCAGATGGTTCTAAGAGATGGTCTAAAAGTGGCATTGGAAGGTGGTGGTAGAGTTTCTCAAAGGAATTATCTGCCATTTTAGACTTGGCATGAACATGGCATAACATGAGGTCTTTCTTCTCATGTATACATTATTAGTGTATGTGTAGAAACAAGGGATTGACTTAAACACAGAGCCTGTTGTGTGGAACACTATACAGGTAGGCCATTTTTGCCTGCCCTGAATTCTGTTTAGATCAGGCCTCAGTCAGTCATCCATGTTTAATTTCTTTTGATGTGACCTGGTCAGACACATGCAGATATAAGAGAGCTGGTGGCACACAAGGGCTTTGCAGGAATGTGTCAAAAATGGGATAATGAGTGCCAGCCTCCAACTTTTAGTTCACGAAACGCATTCCATTCAAGAGGCTGTCTGAAGCTCTGATGCAACTTAAAAACACTAACCTCAATTAAGGTCATAAAAGGAGCAGTTCTTGTTGTAAATGAAATTTTCAAATAACCTGCCTGTGCCGCCCTGCCTTTGGGCAGAATGCTGAGAGAAGGGTTTGGCGTTCTGCCAAGGTTGCGGCAGAACAGCAGAATAAGCATCCTTCATGTGGGTCACGGAAACGGCTGCTTGTCTGGATTCGGTTGGTGCAAAAGCATTTGCGGTGCTCAAGGTATGAATCCATTTCTCCCCCTGCTCATCACATCCCTTTGGGAAGTTGACTGATCATGTCTCTGCTGCTGAACGAAAATCAAGTCCTCTTGACTTTTTCAAAACACAGCAAAAGCAAGAAAGAAGTTATGTTTTTATATACGGTATGTTGGAAGCTGCTCACAGTGGCTGGGGCAACCCAATCAGATGAGTGGGGTATAAATAATAAAAGTTGTTGTTGTTGTTGTTGTTGTTGTTGTTGTTGTTGTTGTTGAATAATAGGACACCCCTATTTCCATAGGAGAAATGTTGGAGGGTATGTAAATCAATATATTCCTAAAGTACAAAGTTGTTGATTAAGAAACAATAGATCAGACTACCAGAGGGCCCTCTAAGCCAGGGGTCAGCAACCTTTTTCAGCCGTGGGCCGGTCCACCATCCCTCAGACCATGTGGTGGGCCGGACTATATTTTTTTTGGGGGGGGGGAGAACGAATTCCTATGCCCCGCAATTAACCCAGAGATGCATTTTAAATAAAAGCACACATTCTACTCATGTAAAAACACGCTGATTCCCGGACTGTCCGCGGGGCGGATTGAGAAGGCGATTGGGCCGCATCCAGCCCATGGGCTTTAGGTTGCCTACCCCTGCTCTAAGCAAACAGATACACATGCTAATAGGTAAAAAGGTAAAGGACACCTGGATGGTTAAGTGCAGTCAAAGGCGACTATGGGGTGTGGCACTCATTTTGCTTTCAGGCCAAGGCAGCCGGCGTTTGACAACAATGAACCAAAAACAAACCCCTGTGTTGCAATAAGAACTAATCACAACAATACAAACACAACACGTAGGCTAATAGTAGAAAATATATAATAGAACAATGGTATCATTCAAAATATAGGAGTAAGCCAATCAAAGTTCATATATACAATATAACAGAGTGGTAGCGAGGACCGTCAAGCCGTGTGTTCAAAACAGATGTCTAAGGTCAGTCTCGCAATAGTCTTTCAAAAGTATCAACAGAAGACGTCTCAAAAGTTTCAAAAGTAAAGTCTCTCAATAGTTTTTTCAAAAGTTTCAACGGAAGACATCTCAAAAGCCTCAAAAGGACAGTGTCTCCGGAATGATACTATTGTTTCGTAATAGTCTTCATCAGCTGGAAATAAGATACAAGGCATACAACAGACAGCTTTCCGGGTCATGTGGCCAGCAGGACTAAACTGCTTCTGGCACAACAGAATACCGTGATGGAAATCAGAGTGCATGGAAATGCCGTTTACCTTCTGGCCGCAGCAGTATCTACTTGCACTGACATGCTTTTGAACTGCTAGGTTGGCAGGAGCTGGGACAGAGCAACGGGAGCTCACCCCGTCGCAGGGATTCGAACCGCCAACCTTCTGATCGGCAAGCCCAAGAGGCTCTGTTGTTTAGACCACAGCGCCAGACGCTAATACGGTAACAGGACACCAAGAGCCACCACAAAACTCCTTCAAGAAGCCTGACCTCTCACCAAAGACTGAAACAGAGGCCACCTACAAATCTCTGTTGCAAGTTCTCTGAGTGTTTGCAAACAGACGGGTCTTCCCTTCATCCTTTACGTCTGCCAAACCATAGCAGATCCTTGGATACATGTGACCGATATGATATCAGCATGACGTGGGAATTGACTCTTGGTAGGGAAAGGGGTCTGGCCAAGGATTGACTCCTCTAACTTACCGCACGGTTGTTGGGAGGCTAAAGCAGGGAATGGTGGGGAACAAAATAACAAATAAGTGTGCTTTTTCATCTTGTTTTAATTATCCGAGGAGAATGGATTTAATCCCATTAAATGCACACTTAAATTCTTGATTTTAGCCAGACTTAGTCTTGCTTACATTTCGCTGGAATGTGACTAAAGACTCTCTCTCTCTCTCTCTCTCTCTCTCTCTCTCTCTCTCTCTCTGTGTGTGTGTGTGTGTGTGTGTGTGTAAAGAGAGAGAGAGAGAGAGAGAGAGAGAGAGAGAGAGAGAGAGAGACGAAGAATTATAATCCATTGATATAGCTGTGGGCTCTGGAGGGATAGTAGTAAGCCCCAAGGGTTTATAAACCAATTAAATTATCCAAAATACTTGGGTACACAAATGAGGGTAAAAATAAAGATAAAATGTGCCTTACTTTAAAGAGCATAAATTACAAAGAGACTTGTGGCACCTTAAAGACTTAGCACATTTATTCTGGTTTGAACTTTATAGACAAGAACCTTTGTCATCTGATGTTGCTGTTGAGTAAATGACTTGAAGGAGGACGTGGAGGGGATGCATTTCAAATTTGCCAATTACGTGAAGCTGGGAGAGAAAGGCATCTCCACACAGCCAGGGATGGACACCAACTCCCATCAGCCCCAGTCAGTATAGCCAGGAGTCAGGGGTGATGGGACTTGTAGTCAACAACTCCGTAGCAGTTATATGGCTGACAATTTCCTCGGGGAGAGATTAAGACTTCTATTATATTCTGATTTAATTCAATTTATATGTTGATTAGCACTTGTCCCTCCCTCCCACAAAGAAATACATTTATGTTCAAAAGAAATTTGGAAATGATCACCTAGTCTGATGCTACATAGTTAGACATGGGGCCCCATATAATTTTATTTTCATAAAAGTCACATTTGGTGGTGGTTGTGGGGATTTGCATTGGCCCCTGCATTGCAACTCTGATCCAAACTCCTGCCCCAGAACTGCTCTAAACTTGGGGGAAAGTTGCTGGTTGAAACATTGAAATCTGCTTGTTTCCCATTTGTAGGGGAAAAAACCTGGATTGGGGCCACAGTGTGTGGAAAGTGTTAGACTCCCCTTCCCCTGTGCTGAAGCCCCAATCCAAATCTCTCTCCCAACAGCTACTTTTGCGAGAAGAAAATTACACCCAAAAACTCCAAATATGGTAGGGCTGGCATGGCTAGCCGCAAAAATAAACGGTGGCATAATTCTGCGTTTCCAATTGCCCTGGGACAAAATCTAAACAAGGTGGATCCTATTCACATCTAATAAAAAAGCTTTATACAGCCTCAGCAAGGTGATGATCCAAGGAATAGGTAAAGGTAAAGGGACCCCTGACCATTAGGTCCAGTCACAGACGACTCTGGGGTTGCGGCGCTCACCTCGCTTTACTGGCCGAGGGAGCCGGCGTACAGCTTCTGGGTCATGTGGCCAGCATTACTAAGCCGCTTCTGGCGAACTAGAGCGGCGCACAGAAACGCCGTTTACCTTCCTGCTGGAGTGGTACCTGTTTATCTACTTGCACTTTGACGTGTTTTCGAACTGCTAGGTTGGCAGGAGCTGGGACCGAACAACGGGAGCTCGCCCCATTGTGGGGATTTGAACCACCGACCTTCTGATCGGCAAGCCCTAGGCTCTGTGGTTTCAAAAAGCAAATCTGCAAGGTTAGATCTTCAGGACGAAATAGATGGAGCTCTGTCTGAGACTTCAGAGGAGGTCTCGGACGCTAACATGACAACAGGGCAAGATGAAGGCCCCCAAAGGTGGGAAAGTAACTGGAGAGCAGCTCTAGCAGAAATTTAATATACTTTTGAAACAACTATCAGATATTTCAAAAACAAAACTCCAAATGCCAGAGCCCACAGCTATAACAATGGATTATAATTCTTTCTCTCATCTGACCTTAAGTCCACTTATTTCTGTGGGCTTTCATGTGCCTCTAACTCTGCATAGCATCAGGCTGGTTAATAAAACTATCTTGGACCTATTGTTTTTAGCTTCTGCTCGGTTTGCTCTGTGACACACACACATTGCCTCTTTCAGGTGGCACACAAAGAGCTGACCGGAAACCTCAATTCTCAGGTTTCCCTCTCCCTGTTCCCATCGAACAATCTCTAACCCAACTCTATGATCTTCTTCTTATCATCATCCTGGTTACGCCAAGCGACTGCCCTGTATGAGCACATATATGGGGTTGGTTGGTTGTGTGTGTTTGTGCGCATGAGTCTGATCCGTGCATGCAGCGGCCTGTTCATTCCCCAGAAGTAGGCTGTTGCCTTTGAAGAGTCAAACTACAATCAATCAGTTATTCTCCAAGGCACTGCAGCACTTGCTGCCTTCCTATTAAATGAATGCTCTGGCAAACTAAACAAGTAAAAGCCATGCCAATTAACAGCTGCCCTTTTATGGCCTAACAAATAACATTTCAGCCTCTCTTTGGCCCTCGTTTATGTGCAGAATATATTTACTTTCAGCACCCTAGAAAGGAACCATTGACAACATGTGTGAACCCTTTATCAATCCATACTTTTGTCCTAGAGAATTCGAATGACAGAGCCATCTGTGGAGTCTATGGGAACAAAAATCTCACTTCAGAAATGAAGGAGACTTTACTAGGCTGGGCTTCCTTTGAGTTTTTTCCCCTCAGGAGCACATTTCCAGAATCATTCACGAGCCAGCTAAGTTTCCATGAACAATTTGCACCTTAAAAAGGTCTGTGAATCTGTAATTGCGCACTGTTTACACATGGCATACATTTTCAATTTTTCTCCACAAAATTTTCTGTGCAAAGTCCACATTTAGAAACATTTAGAGCTATAATGGGAACTCTCTCTCTCTCTCTCTGTGTGTGTGTGTGTGTGTGTGTGTGTTCCCTAAGTTGTTGTTGTTTTAATCCTTAATTGGAAATTTGGATGGGGTGTAAAATCTCCATTTAACAAACCTTGAGCAAGCCAGCGCCCCCTGGTAGCTTTAGATACACTTAGTACTACTTATGGCTGTTGTGCAAGTGCCAGATATAAATATATAAAATCGCACCACACTTTGACTGCAACAAAGCAAGCGCAGTTTCACAGAAAGGCTTTTCTCTGAGGATCTCGGCTGCTGCTTTCTTCAGATGAGCTTTGAGTCAGAGGGTGAATAGGCAAATACATGCAAAGAGCACAAATCAGATATTATTTTTTGGAACGCTCAGAAATGAAGCAGCAGTTTCAGGAGGGCAGGTAAGAATGGAAGGTGATGACGGAGGCGTGAAATCAAAGTGACAAAGAAACAAACACCGCTGGAGGGGAAGATCCAATTTTCTTAAGCAGCGTATTGCTACACACTCCAAATTCAGGGAGACAATTAGCTGGCAAGAACTGGTCAGCAACATGTTCCCTCCTGCTAGTAAAACGGGTATCCTTGTGGGCTAGCGAAAGGTGATTAAAGAGCTAACCTTCTCCAACTAAGGCTCCTTTCAATATTATTACAAAGTGCTAAATACACCAAAAGGAAGCGTTTCATTTGCCATCCACACAATTTGCTTCCTCTGATGCCACCGTTTGAAAGGTATGCAGTTTATAAATATAGTTTTTATGAATTGGTATGTTACCTATGAAAATTGGTATAGAGAAAACTGCACAATTATAAATGTACATAGCATATATAATATAATATAATATAATATAATATAATATAATATAATATAATATAATATAATATAATATAATATAATATAATATAATATAATATAATATATTCATCACAAATATACACACACAAACAGATATAGATGAAATGTTTTGAGCATGTGTCTTTGTTATTATATCTAACACTGAATCTGTATGCAGCCTGGTAAAAAGAGATATGGATATATATTCTAGAAATCTTTCATTCTCTCCTCTGAACCCAAAATTTTTATTGATTTCATTGATTACAATTCTAGTGACTTTTCAACATATTGTTTTCTAGCACCAGTAATGCAAGTTTCCTTACTAGGTTGCTGATAAAGCAACTCCAAAGTTTATCTAGATCCCAAATGCATTGACTTTGGATCCTGTTAACATTTGCCTCTGAAATCCAGCCTATTCTTAATGTTGAAATACTGAAATGAACTCTTTGTGGCAGTGCAAAAGAAGTTAACTCTCCATGAGAAACATCATTTAAGCTATAAGGTTCATTGTTGAGATGTGCACCTTTATGTACACAGGATATCTGTATATTTTGCAAGAGTTATAATAATTATTTGAGCTAGACATGGCTTTGGCAGAAGAATGCAAGATGCAGAAAATGTTAGAAATCAACCAACCAACTTCTATTTTACCTTCATACCTCTGACATTGCTCCTCCTAAATGAGGGACAGGGGATTTCTTTCTTTACACCCCACACTAATATACTCTTTTTCTAGGGAAAAGGTAGAGAGAGTATTCAAAAACCAAATGGTTTCCCATAAAGTCGGTGGCTTTAGGGCTCAGTAAACACTTACACACTTGAGCAACTTTTATCTCTTGCATTGTCCTGTTGACTTTAGTCATACGGTATCTGGAGGGAGGAGAGGCATCTAGATTATTACTATGAAAACTCAGCAGTATAGTCAAAATTAGGTTTTCAGAAGGGCATGACTGGTTTTATATTTATAGGGTGTGGGGGGGAGGTATTCCTTTTAGCTTTCAAAATAACAGAAATATATTGGATGATTGGGTTTCAGTGATGTTACTCTCTTGCTTTCAAAACAATATAGCTCTCAACTAGGTTTAGACCGGGTGAGTTCTTTTTCCTTGACCATAGAACCATGAAGGTCTACAAAGAGATGTCTCGGCTCAGTCGGATTCCCTTGTCGACTCTTTGTGATACTTCCACAATCACATATCTCATGTTTGGATCGTGTCCAGCATTAGTCATACTCAGAGAAGACACATTGAAATTTATGGATGTGACTCACCGAACTCTATTTCTCACTGTGCATTTGTATGAAGACCAACGGGAATGAGAAACAATGGATTTGTAGTTAGGATCAACAACCGGTTGTGCTATGCAATCCTTGAGGACGCGGGTGTCGTGTCCCCAATGGTAACTGTAGCTAGCTGTCAAGAACGCACGCCACTCCGAGAAGTCAGCGGAAGAAGTCTTGAAGTTTATTGTACAGCACACAGAGAAACGTGGAAAGTCCGTGAGGATTCTGAAGAGGCCACCTCAGAATCCCCCTTTAATACACCTTGCTGGGTGACTCCCAATTCCCCCCTCCCTTCTGCCCTAAAGGTCCGGGGGCGATCCACTTCCCCACCCGGGATGGTTTGGACAAAAGAGTTAACTGCTCTGGTCTACCTGCACTATTCATGGGTGCTTTTTACATTGTTATTGTGATACTGCCGGTTCCGCCGCTGATGGCTCGTTAGCGGTCGTTATCGCCCATCCTGGGGTTGTTTACCCCGTGGGGCATGCCTGGGCGAGGTCGGGCCTTGCTGCACTTGGTTTAACCCCTGCATGCCTGGCTCCGCTGTTGCCCCCTTTCCTGGCCCGCTGCATGGTTCCCCTTCCTGGCGCCTGCATGGCGCGACCACACTGTCTAGTCGGGTCGCGACATCCTGCCCCCCCGAAACTGACACCCCCCTCCCCTGGGGAGCGTCCTGGGTCCCGGGGCCCCCCGGCCGGTTCGGCCACTGCTGGTGGAATCTCTTGACCAGCTGTGGGGCCAAAACGTCCGACGCCCACACCCATTCTCGGTCCCCCGTTGCGAAGTCCTTCCACTCCACCAGGTACTGCAGACGCCCTCTGTGGAATCTGGAGTCCAAAATGTCCTTGACCTCATGGTGCTCCCCTCCCGCCAGGATCAGCGGGGTGGGTGGCGCCGCCACGGGGTGCCAACCGTCGTCCTCCGGGGACTTCTTCAGCAAGCTGAAGTGGAACACCGGGTGTATCTGTCGCAAGTTCTTTGGGAGTTCCAGCTTCGCAGAAACTCCGTTGATTACCTCTAACACTTTAAACGGGCCCAAGTACCGGGGCCCGAGTTTCTTGCTGGGGAGGCCCAGCTTCAGATGCCGCGTGGACAGGTAGACCCGGCACCCCGCTTTGATGTCCCCCGTCGGTCTCCTTCGCTGGTCCGCCGTCCTCTTCTGCGCCGCCTTGACCTCCAGCAGTTGTTCCCGAAGGGACTCCCAGCACCTGGCCGTCCTCTCTCTCCACTTTCCGAGCTCCTCCGGCTCCCGGGCGGTGGGCTCCCCCAAGTCCGGCAGGTGCCTCAGGTCGGTCCCGTAGACCACGGCGAAGGGGGACATCTCCGTGCTGCTGTGTACGGAGTTATTATAAGCGAACTCCGCCAACGGAAGCAGCTGTGACCAGTCGTCCTGCTGGTAGCAGCCAAAACATCGCAGGTACTGCTCCAGCACCTGGTTGACACGTTCCGTCTGTCCGTCAGTCTGGGGGTGGTAGGCCGAGCTGAGTCCCTGCTCGATCCCCAGCAATCCCAGGAACGCCTTCCAAAATCGGGACACAAACTGGGAGCCGCGGTCGGAAATGACCTTGTCTGGAACCCCATGGAGCCGGAAGATGTGCTCCATGAACAGCTTTGCCACCTGGGTGGCGGTAGGCAGTGAGGCGCAGGGCACGAAATGGGCTTGCTTGGAGAACAGGTCCACCACGACCCATATTGCTGTTTTGCCTCGGCTGGGTGGCAGATCCGTAATAAAGTCCATGGAGATCACCGACCAGGGTCGAGGTGGGACCTCCAGGGGCTGTAGGAGGCCCTGCGGCTTGCCCACTGCCGGCTTGCAGGTGAGGCAGATGGGGCAGCCCGCAACGTAGTCCTTGACATCTTTACGGAGCGTGGGCCACCAGAAGCTCCGCCGAACCAGCTTCCACGTCTTGACGAAGCCGAAGTGCCCAGCCGCTTTGGCGTCGTGGCATGCTTCCAGGGCGGCCCTCCGGAGGGGTTCCGGGACGTACGCGGCGCTCCCTCTTTGCCAGATGTCCCCTTCCAGTGTCAAGGAGTCCTGCAGGTTCTGTAGTTCCGTGTCTGTCGGATACGCTGCCACTAGTCTGTCACGGAGCGCTGCAGAAGGCTGGCTGCGCTCCCGGGGGGGTGTCCCAACTTGACCCCCTGTCTGTCCCTCTTCCCTCCTAGCCTGGTTACGGGTGGTGACGGCTCGGGCTAAGTGTTTGTCCTCAAATAGCGGACGCATCTCTGTGCGGGCGTCCGCCTCGTACTGGGGCAGGCGAGACAGGGCGTCCGCGAGGAAGTTGTCCTTCCCGGGGATGTGGCTTAGCTGGAAATCGTACCGGGAGAAGAACTCTGCCCACCGCATGTGCTTGGCGGTCAGCTTCCGCGGCTGTCGGAGGGCCTCGAGGTTGCGGTGGTCTGTCCAGACCTCGAACGGTTCCCTTGCCCCCTCCAGCCAGTGCCTCCACTCCTCAAGCGCCATGCGGATGGCCGCTGCCTCCTTCTCCCAGGTAGACCAGTTCCTTTCCGCCTTCCCAAACTTCCGGGACAGGTACGCCCCGGGCCTCAGACGACCCTCCCCGTCCCTCTGCAGGAGTACCGCTCCCATGGCCACATCACTAGCGTCTACCTGTACCACCATGGGCCGGGCTGGATCCACATGGATCAGCGTAGGCTCGGCGGCGAACGCCTCTTTGAGCCCCTGGAAAGCCTCCTCCGCCCGGGACCCCCAATCCAGAGCCGCCCCAGGACGCTTGGCCCCCTTTCCTTTCCCCTTGGTACCTAGGAGATCGGTGAGGGGGGTCACCAAGGCCGAATAGTTGGGCAAAAAGCCCCTGCAGAAATTTGCGAACCCTAGCAGGCTCTGGAGTTGGCGCCGTGTCCGCGGCCGCTCCCACCCCAGGACTGCCTCCACCTTCTGGGGATCCATGGCCACCCCCGCCGCCGAGATCCTATACCCCAGGTAATCTAAGGAGGGACGGTGGAACTCGCATTTGGGCAACTTGACGTATAGGTGGTTGTCCAGGAGTCTCTGCAAGACCTCCCGGACCAACCGGACGTGTTCCCGGGGGTCCCGACTGTACACCAGCACATCGTCCAGGTAGACCACCACCCCTTTGTACAGGAGGTCGTGGAGTACCTCGTTGATGAGACTCATGAACACCCCCGGGGCCCCGCTCAATCCGAACGGCATTACCAGGAACTCGAACTGTCCAAACTGGCAGTTAAAAGCCGTCTTCCATTCGTCCCCCTCCCGGACCCGCACCCGGTAGTATGCCTCCCTTAAGTCTAGCTTCGTGAAGATCGTGCCGGTACCCAACTGGTCCAGCAGATCCGGGATGAGGGGGAGCGGGTACGCGTTCCCTGCCGCTATGGCGTTCAACCCTCTATAGTCCTGGCACAACCTCCGGGTGCCATCCTTCTTGCCCACGAAGATGACCGGAGCCCCCATGGGGCTCTTGGCGGGGCGGATGAACCCTCTGGCCAGATTCTTGTCCAGGAACTCCCTGAGGTCCTGGAGTTCCTCCCCGGACATCTTGTAGATGCGTCCCTTGGGGAGGACCGCATCTTCTGGGATGTCGATGGCGCAATCTGTGCGGCGGTGGGGGGGCAGCTCGTCTGCCTCGGTTTCCCCGAACACCGCCGCCAGATCCCGGTACTCCGGGGGTATCTCCGGCGCCACCACATCCAGCTTGCCCTCGTCCCCGTGGACCCCTTTGGCCTCCCCCTTTCCGGGGCACTGGGGGTCCGATTCGACCCTGTGCTGCCCACACCTATCCAGGTCGAACGTCAGGCGCCCTGAGCGCCAGTCTACTATGGGGTTATGTTCCATCAGCCAATCCAACCCCAGCACTACCTGGTACCCATCCGTGGGGACCCTAACTAGCATCCTGGACTCCCGGTGGTCCCCCACCCACAAGGAGACCGGCCCCACTTCCACCCCAAACGGACCCCCCTTTATGGGACTGCCGTCCATCTGGACGAAAACTAAGGGGGTGCTCCGAACCTGGGTGGGCAAGTCCAGTTCCTTGGCCACTTCGGGGTGCAGCATACTGTGGTCGCAGCCTGAGTCCAGCAGCGCATCTCCCGTCCATTGTTTGCCGCCGTCCGGGTTTTCCAGCCTCACCCGGACCAGGTTGGGTGGTCTTCCCGCCCGTTTCTTGGGGTCCGTTGACCCTGGCGGGACCTGCAGCCGGGCGTCCTTCACTGCAGGTCCTGGTCGTTTCCCGACTCCGCGCCTTCGGAGTCGGACTGGCGCTTTTCCCTCGGCTCCGACGCGACAGCCGCCCGGCTCCCGGTCTTGGGTGTCCGGTTGGTTCCCGACGTCGCTTGGGACCCTGCCGGGGTCCGAACCTCTCCTGGGGGTCGCTCGGGGCACGCCACCGCATAGTGTCCTGCCCCCCCGCACCTGATGCAGAGTCCATCCCGGCGTCTCCTCTCCCGTTCCGGGTCGGGGGTGCGCTTGGGCCGGGGGACCCCCGCGCCATTGGCGGGACGGGGGGTCCCCGAGTTCTCCGCGGGCCTTCGGTCCTTGCCCGCCCTGGGTCCTAGCTCCAGCATCCCCAGGTCTGCTTCCAACTGAGCCACCATGCGGCACCAGCCGTCCAGCGTCGACAGCTCCCGAGGGGTCCCTTTCACTACGGCCCACTTGCGGAGCTCAGGATGGAGGCCCTCCTTGAAGTAGTGGACTAGGACCTCCTCGTTCCAGGAGGAGATTTGGGCGGCCTCCCCCCTGAACATGTCTACATAGTCCTGAACCGGGAGACCCCCTTGCCTGGCCTTCTGGACCCGTCGCTTCGCCTTCTCCTCCGCCTGCGGGTCTTGGAAGCGCTCTCGAAGGGCCGCCAAGAAGTCCTCCAGGTTGGCCAGGGCCGGATCCCTGCGGTCGACCAGGAGCATGGCCCACTGGCCGGCCTTCCCCTGCAGGGAGGAGATGACCGCCGCTACCAAGTCCTCTGGGTCGCAGTCGTCTCCCCCGTACCTTCTGGCGTGGTTCCTTGCGTGGAAGATGAAGGTGGAGAGTTCCGCCGGGTCCCCCTCGAAAATGGCCTTCAGCTCCGGGGGCGGCCTGCGCCGCGCCGTCGCCCTCCCACGGACGTGCCTCCCGCGGGTCTCCGGGGTCACTGCAGCGCGCTCGTCCTCGCTGCTGCCGCCCGTGGAACTCCCCGCCGCTACGTCGTCCTCCAGCCGGCTGCTGCGACGTCTTGGCGGGGGAAACACCTGCCCCCTCAGGGCCGTCCCGTCCGACCACGTCAGTCGTTGAGTCACTCCGGGCTCCTGACCTGAGCCCTTCCTTGGGGTCTGCCGACTGCAGACCCCCGATCCCGCGTGGCCTTGGCTCCCGCCGCCGCTACGACTTGTCCGGGGCACCGCGCCCCCACAGGCCTGGTCCAACAACCGGCCTGACTCCTCGCCGACCCGCAGCCGCTCCCAGATGAGGTGGTTCAGCTGCTCCTGGAGTCGCCGTAGCTCGTCCAGGCTCCCGCTGTCTGGCCTGGCTGAGGGAAGGCTCCGTTGGTCTGAGGTAAACAGATCCGCCAGCCGCTCGAGTAGGGCGCTCGAGGTAACGGGGGTCTGAAAACGTGCCGCTCCGCGCCATGGGGTCGCCATCTCGGTAGCTGCCGGTAAGCGATCCCAACACGATACGGACGTTGAAGTTTTTTCGTGAGAATCCTCACTATGTCGTGTCCCCAATGGTAACTGTAGCTAGCTGTCAAGAACGCACGCCACTCCGAGAAGTCAGCGGAAGAAGTCTTGAAGTTTATTGTACAGCACACAGAGAAACGTGGAAAGTCCGTGAGGATTCTGAAGAGGCCACCTCAGAATCCCCCTTTAATACACCTTGCTGGGTGACTCCCAATTCCCCCCTCCCTTCTGCCCTAAAGGTCCGGGGGCGATCCACTTCCCCACCCGGGATGGTTTGGACAAAAGAGTTAACTGCTCTGGTCTACCTGCACTATTCATGGGTGCTTTTTACATTGTTATTGTGATACTGCCGGTTCCGCCGCTGATGGCTCGTTAGCGGTCGTTATCGCCCATCCTGGGGTTGTTTACCCCGTGGGGCATGCCTGGGCGAGGTCGGGCCTTGCTGCACTTGGTTTAACCCCTGCATGCCTGGCTCCGCTGTTGCCCCCTTTCCTGGCCCGCTGCATGGTTCCCCTTCCTGGCGCCTGCATGGCGCGACCACACTGTCTAGTCGGGTCGCGACAGCGGGTAGAGTTGTGGTCTAAACCACCGAGCCTCTTGGGCTTGCCAGCCGGAAAGTCAGCGGTTTGAATCCCTGCGATGGGGTGAGCTCCTGTTGCTCTGTCCCAGTTCCTACCAACCTAGCAGTTTGATTCCCCCCCCCAATAATTTTTTATTGGTTTTATCAAATTAATACAATAAAACACACAAACAACAATCAAACAGAAAAAACACACCATACAATAATACAAGTAAAAACATACATAAATCCTTTTAACCTATCATTCTTTCTAATCATTGTGGGTTGACTTCCTCCCGTCCTCTCTTCCTGCGTACCTTGTAAATCATCTTTAGTAATTTCTTTACATCATTAATTTTTTTTATTAAATTACCTTAACATCTCTTCTTTTCTATTATCCATAACATTTAATCAAACAATTATAAAACATAGATCTATTTTCTAACTCTACAGCCTCACTTATCACACAAGTGAGGCAGAAAGATAAGCAACCTAGCAGTTTGAAAGCACGCCAGTGCAAGTACATAAATAGGTACCGCTGTGGCAGGAAGGTAAATGGCGTTTCCGTGCGCTCTGGTTTCTGTCACAGTGTTCCGTTGAGCCAGAAGCGGTTTAGTCCTGCTGGCCACATGACCCCGAAAGCTGTCTGTGGACAAACGCCGGCTCCCTCTGCCGGAAAGCGAGATGAGCACCGCAATCCCAGAGTCGTCTTTGATTGGACTTAACTGTCCAGTGGTCCTTTACCTTTTATCTTTTTATGCAATCCAAATGCAACTCTGCGTTAAGCATGTATGTTGGTAAAAAGCAGTGCTTGTGGCTAGCAATCTGCTTTTGAGGGAAGAGAATGTAGAGGCCAGCATCAAAGCGTCTTCTTAGGGAATTGCCTGGGAGGGGGGGAGGGAGACTTTGATAATGTGGCTCCCTGAGCAAGGACAAAATCCCCCCACCACAAAACAAATCTTATTTTGGTACAGTTGCATTTTTATGGATCTTCTCAGTAGGTACCTGGATTGATTATGATGATGATGATGCACCTCCTCAGCTCGGCACCCTATGCAGGGGAATCGCCTACACCAGGCATGTTCAAAGTCCGGCCTGGGGGCCAAATATAGCCTGCTGGTCAGCTTAATCCGGCCCCTGCAACAGTTTATTTCCTAGAATAAAATCCTACAAAAAGATCAACAAGTTCAATCCTTAAAAAAGCTTAACAACTTTGGGGTGAAATTGTAAAAAAAGCTCAACACCTTTGGTCGGCCCTCACGACTGTTCACTTCATCAAATCTGGTCCTCTTTGAAAAAAGTTTGGACACCCCTGGCCTACACCGACCTAAATCTGAATCTGGATGGGATGAGCCCTGGGTCTTTGTGCTGGATCCCAGGTCTTCTGGATTCCGGTTCTTCCCAGCTCACGTTTCGTTTTATGTTCACTTTGCTCACAGATTATCTGTGCTTACAGCTCTCAAGTGACACTGGGACTCCAGCCAACCGCCATCTTAATTTACCCAAAGGCCATTTTGTACATTCCTGCAAATTTCCACTGTAGTCCTGCGTTCCGAGGCCTTTAAAAAATACTTCCACCACCAGCTCTGGTGCTCGAGCAGAATTTGCTGCTGACTCAGGTCCCCATAGGTTTGCAATGGATTTGGCCTATTGAAGGGTTCACAGCATAAAACTGGACATGTGGCAAGCTGCACACTCAACAGAGCACCAACAACTTGTGCAATAATCTGTGCTGCGATGCTGGGCTGGCATCACTGAACACCCTCCGGACGTTCAAAAGGTCCTTGCACTTATTGGCTGCCTTGGCTAAGTATTGTTTCAAGGGATGGGGAGGAAGGAGAAGCTCTCTGTGCCCTATTTCCAATTTCACAATAACTCACCACTTGGAAGTGCCCCCACGCAGCCATGACATGGCCGTGTGCGTTGCCACATCCTCTACTTCTGCTACCGGTACTGTAAAAAGGTAAAGGGACCCCTGCCCATTAGGTCCAGTCGCGAACGACTCTGGGGTTCCCGTGCTCATCTTGCTTTACTGGCCAAGGGAGCCGGCCTACAGCTTCCGGGTCATGTAGCCAGCATGACTAAGCCACTTCTGGCGAACCATAGCAGCGCACGGAAACGCCGTTTACCTTCCCGCTGCATTGGTACCTATTTATCTACTTGACCTTTGACATGCTTTTGAACTGCTAGGTTGGCAGGAGCTGGGACTGAGCAACGGGAGCTCACCCCGTTGCGGAGATTCGAACCACCGACCTTGTGAACGGCAAGCTCTAGGCTCTGCGGTTTAACCCACAGCGCCACCTGCGTCCTCAAGGATTGCATAGTAACTTCTGCTACGGACGTGAAAGTAAAAGCTGCTTGACTGTGGAACAAACTCTCCCGAAATGTGGTGGACTCTCCTTCCTTGGAGGTTTTTAAGCAGAGGTTGGATGGCCACCTGTCATGGATGCTTTAGCTGAGATTCCTGCATTGCAGGGGGTAGGACCACATGACCCTTGGGTCTCTTCCAACTCTACAATTCTATGATTCTAACTTTGGCCCCCATTTGCACTATGCATTTAAAGCAGTTTCATACCACTTCGAACAGTCATGGCTTCTGCCCCAAAATCCTGATAACTGCAGTTTGTTAAGAGTGTTGTAGCTCTCGCAGAGCTACAATTCCCAGAGTTCCCTGGGTGGAGGGATTGACGGTTAAATCTGCTGGGAATGTACTTTCTGGAGCAATCTTACGGTTTTGCTTTTCAAGCATCAGACGTGGCCCAGCTCAACAAATGCCCCACTTTTCTCTCTCAGACCCCACCGCCCCGTTTGCCCAGCTCCAGGGGCGGCAGCCTCTCTTTCCCGCCTCCGCTCTTTCCCGCCTCGTCACCTCCTTCGAAACCCACTCGGCTTGCATTCCCTTTTCAGGCCGCCCCCAAGCCTGCCATCGTTTGTACCCCCTTACTTGCTCCCCTTTATTTCATATAAACACACACCCCATCCTCATCACCGCGTGTTGCTCCTTTTTCGCTTCGTCCTCCTCCCCTCGCTAAAGGCCAGGGCAGTGCCGGGGTGCAAATATCTGCCCAGCGCCCCCAAATTACCATGGATAGTGGGGGGGGGGTGAAGCTGTGCACTGCCAGCCATGGGGGGCACAACTTTCCCCCATGCTGCTGCAGGAGAGCAATCCCCGCAAAGGCTTGGGAGGGAAGCTGCGCGCCTGCCAGCCATATAGTTGGCGGGGCGCAGCTTCCATCCTAAGCCTCTGCGGGGATTGCTCTCCTCCCGTGGAGGCTTGGGAGGCAAGCTGCATGCCCACCAGCCATATGGTTGACGGGGAGCAGCTGGCGGGTGCAGGGAAAGGGGAGGCCACCGGCAAAGCAGCGCAGCTCCCCCACTCGCTGCGGCGCCCCTGAGAGGCCGGCGCCTTGGTGCAACGCACCACTAAGTCCTATGGGAAAGGAGTCAGAGGGAGTCCTCTGACTCCCACCTGGAAACCTAGGTCACCACTGTGGAAGAACATGTGGATCCAGAATTGACCTCCACAGTCACTTACGGACTCACTGTTAAGACCGTGTTTATGGAAGACAATCTTACTTGGCTGTGGGTGATCGCAGAAGAAGAAGAAGAAGAAGAAGAAGAAGAAGAAGAAGAAGAAGAAGAAGATTAGCAGTTGACACCTGGAGTGAGTATCACAGTCTTCTCTACCCTGAAGAGATGTATTGTATTTCTCTTTAAATTTCAGTTATATGTAAAGCACATCCTCCAACATGATGAAAATTGGGGTGCACATCTTTTGGTGCTGTGCCCCTGGCACCAAAAGACACACAACTTAACTCCTTCACCTGTGGCCTGACATTCCCAGCACCAGACCCAACATGGCTTATCCCACAAACAGGAAGAAGCACAGTGGCAGTGGTGACAAGAGCGAAGGCTGCCCTTGCTCCACATCTACCTCTCTGATTTCAAAATAGCCAGCCATGTCTTTTGATGCCTGCTCTTGCGTGAGTTGGGACGTGGGTGGCACTGTTGTCTAAACCAATGAGCCTTGGGCTTGCCGATCAGAAGGTCAGCGGTTCGAATCCCCGTGATGGAGTGAGTTCCTGTTGTTCGGTCCCTGCTCCTGCCCACCTAGCAGTTTGAAAGCACGTCAAACTGCAAGTAGATAAATAGATACCGCTCCGGCGGGAAGGTAAACGGCGTTTCCGTGCGCTGCTCTGGTTCGCCAGAAGCGGCTTAGTCATGCTGGCCACATGACCCAGAAGCTGTCTGCAGACAAACGTTGGCTCCCTCGGCCAGTAAAGCGAGATGAGCGCCGCAACCCTAGAGTTGTCCGCGACTGGACTTAATGGTCAGGGGTCCCTTTACCTTGTGTGAGCTAGTTGATTCGCACGAGAGCACGGGACCCAAAAACAGGACATTCCGGGATCCAATCAGAAGCCGTGGTGGCTTCTGTCATTCAAGGATGTCCCAGTCGAATCGGGGTGGTTGGGCGGTATGGTAAAGATGGAAATAATTGCTGTAATTGAAAGAGATGCACAGAACATCTCTCCATCTGTGACCAGGCAGCATGTGTGTTTGGTCGGTCGGCTGTCTAGTTGCCGACTATTGGCATATATAAATTTTATGCAAATCTCTGGCTTCTCTTATGGCGATTGTGTAAGTGGAGATCCTAACTGAAGCACAAAGTTCTGCCAGGGCTGAGAAAGGGGCCTATATTTGAAAGATGCTGCGATTCAGACTACACAGTGGTGGCTTCGATGGGCCAATGGTCTTGGGAATTATAAGGACAGAACCACCCAAACTGTACAGAAATTTATTCATGTATGCGACTACAGCAGCAAGAATGTTACTTGCCCAAAAATGGAAAGAAGAAGAAGTCCCAGCAAAGGAAGAATGGATACAAAAACTTATGGAATATGCAGAAATGGCAAAACTTAGTGGAAGAATAAGAAATCAAGATAACAAACTTTTTATAAAAGAATGGAAATGGTTTATTGAATATTTACAACCATATTGTAAACAGATAAGAATATTGGCAGGATTATTGTAATAACCTGCAGTTTCATAAGATTATATATTTAAAGGAGATGAATAAATGAACAAATTAAGTTAATCAGGATACGTAGAAAATATTAAAAATAAATTTAAGGAACTGCAGAAAGAGGGGGAAGGAAGTCAAGTTTTGAAATGTTAAAATGAATGTAAAATTATTGAAATGTATAAACCTGAAAATCATAAATAAAAAATAGATGGGCCAATTGTCTGGCTCAGAATTAGACAGATTCTTCTATTTCTGCAGGCTTGAAATGCAATTTCTTAAGTAATTGGCGCAGTTCTTTCCAACACAATGTTATAAGGACAGCTCTGCAGCGTGTGAAGGGGAAAGTGGAGGACGGGTTTTGCCTTGGTTATTACAAAGGAGACTCAACTTGCTAGAGAAAGTTTCACCCTGTCCCTCCGCCACTAATAAGCACTTTGCCTGCCTGTCCAGCCAGCGCTGAGCTTGCACCACCGAAAGAGGAAACTTGGGTCTTCAGCAAATCTCCCACCTCCTTTGTAGGACGGCGGGGAGAACCTGGCAGTGCCAGCCTCGGTTGGTGGTGCGTTTTCTCCAGGTGCCTATTACAGGATAATTAGAGAGGTCTTGGACTGGTTTAATAACAGGCTTCTACCTTGTTCAGGTTCGCTCATAATAAAAGTTAACGCCTTCGCCAGTCTGATGCAAAAAAATGTCTGCGTGTTGAGCAAACGAAGAGGGGGAGAGAAAGCTTTCTGCGAGGAAAAAAACAGCAAATCAGAAATAGATCTACACGTGAGTAAACAGGCCTCAGGCATGGTTGCTTGAGCTACATAATGAGCTCATGACAGGAAACATCATATAACAACTTAATTGTAAACAACCACCTGAGCATTCCTAAGGCCTGAATCATCTTTGGATGTTCCAGGTCTCCTGTTAGCTGCAGGAGAATCTCCTAAACTTAGGTTCTTCCCAAATTCTCGCTATTTAAAAAACAACAACAACAAAAACACAACCCATTATTTTTTTTAAAGGATGCACACATAGCTTGGAATAATCATTAGTCGGGGGAAACGTTGCCAGTCGAAATGGGGAAGGTAATTCTAGTTTGACAGTGATGCCACAAATCTTTTAAAATGCTTATTAAAAACAAGACATATATGAAAAGCGGCAGTGTTTGGCCAGCCAGGCTGCTGCTTGCATGTGCCAGTAACTTCCTACTTTTTATTTTTAATGTGGGATTTCAAATGCAAAGGGATTCCGCCATGGTAAGTAGGGGCTACTTTATTGCTGTTCACAAATCCACATGCATTTATTCTGCTTAAGATATGATATAGGGCTTTTTTTTTTTGTATTCCCATTTATCGCTTGCCAAGAAATAATTAAGAATAGGAGCTAGAAGATTAATTTTAAATAAAAAAAATCTCCTCAAATGAAAATGTCAGGTCATAAAAATTCCTTTTAAATCATAACAGCATATAAATCTTTGAAATTAACCATGTAATTACAATGTCTATCAACTTCTACCTTGAGCTTTGAGCCTCTCTTTTTAATCTTCCATTCTTTTTTTAATGAATAGCTATTTTGAAATTAAAAAGTACTGTTCATTACACATGCCCCACTATAATAGGGTTTTTATCATATTTGCTCTATTTAAAAATACTTGCTACTTTGTAATTATTCACACGCCGATCCCTTCCTATATCGAGCAGAAAATAAAAAATGAAATAGAAGTCAAAGGTGCTTCAGAGCTGAATGATTTACACAATTCATTAAGGACGGTGATTTTTCAGTTAGCATCAGATTAAATGGTTACTTACTCTCAAATAGCCCTTGGGGAGTTGAATTGCTGGGTAGCAAACAGATTAAAGTTTGCATTGAAAGAAAAATTGAATTCAGAGGTAATCAATAGCATAATAGGGGCAGTGAGTGGTGCCTGCTGCCTGAAATGAAATTACCATATTTTTAATCTTAATTTTCCACTCTGTTTATCTGACAGTGTGGATGTGCAATCCAAACAGATAATGAGAGAGTGGGATATTGACACTGCTGTCCTCTGGAGTGCTTGTTTTCAGTGATTAAATGCTGTGATCTGTGATTACTTTGTGCAGGGATGTCAGAGCTGCTGGCCAGAGCTATGGGAGGGACACTAACTCAGCAGCTGCAGCTTTCCTGTCTCTCAGGCCCTAATGTTTGAAAATTCATTTTCTGCCGGCTATGCATGGCAGAAAGGGAGTGAGGTGGCAGCAGCTCTGGAAGAGGGAGGGGAATGGGATCGGGGAAGGATGGGGGCGATCTATTTACATGTATACCTTTACTCCTACAGAAAACGACAGGAATTAATCCCTGTTTATCCTTTTTAAAAAGCGTTTAATTAGATCAATATGCAGAGCGCCTTTTCTTCAAGTGTGGTATCTTTATTCCTCTCCAAATCCTGAAGGCAGTGGTACAGGATGAGAGCCAGAGACAAGCGGGATATGTCTAGAAAACTTAGGAGGTGACGTGAATTATCTTTGCGCAAACGAAAGCGGATGAATGTTGCGAAGCCAACATGAGATTCTAAGAGGTCTATCCAAACAAATTGCTGGTGATATACGTCGAAGCAGAAACATAAATCCACTCACTGCTCAGGCATAATTCTTTTAAAATGCAGGCAAAGCAAAGAGGAAGATTGTCGATCCACATATATTTCTTTTTGGGGGGTAAGTGCTGCAGTAGAACCTGCGGTTCTAGATGCCAGCACGCCGTAAAACGCAGGCGAGGTGTGTTCTTAGGAGGGTGTGTTCCCACTCTGGTTTTATAGCCTGATATGATATCGGTGTGACTTAAGACTTTATTGTATATAACAAATTGCCCTGCTGTGTAATAAATTGCCCTGCTATAAGAAAGTATTTGGAGCATGGCTCTGACAAGGGGTGGGGTAAAAGAAATGGCCACAGGGGGCACTGCGTCCTGCAGATGCAGTGAAATAGTGGCGACTATTTTTCCTCACAAATTGACAGCACCAAAGACATGCCTTTTATTCTCTTGCTTCCCAAACAGGGGTGATATGTGAGTAAGGAGAAAAATCATGTGTGAAGCAATCTGCTGAAGACAACAAATTATGAAAAAGGAAGCCAACCAAATATGTAGAAATATTAGCATGTTGATATATATTTTCTATTTTTGGAAGATGTAGTCCTTCCTTCCTTCCTTCCTTCCTTCCTTCCTTCCTTCCTTCCTTCCTTCCTTCCTTCCTTCCTTCCTTCCTTCCTTCAGCACAAGAAGGAAGCCCCATTAACTGAAGCCCCTGGAATCACCCACTTTTCAAAATGTTGTGTGGTACACCATGGAAAGTTGCAGAATCTGGCTCCGATGCAATAACTCCCAAGCATTTTCTTAATATAGAGTGAAGGCACTGCAACAGTCATACAAGAGCTATGCACAAACTTCCAGTGAGTCAGCATGTGAGGAAGAATCTGTGGGTGTAAAGCCCGGGAGGGACAAAATAGAAGTTTCTCTCTGTTTCTCATTTTTCATCACATTCCCACATCAGTCTGACAGCATTTTGATCTGCATTGTTACAAAAACAGCATGCACATTTTTGTATGCGATGTTGCTCAATATGAATATTTTTGCAAGCACTTTTTGCTAACATAATGCATTTTTGTATGTTGTTTTTCAGTACTGCGATACTTTTATGCACACTTTCCCGTAATATGCATATTTACGTACAAATTTTTTGGTTGGAGAACTGCACCAGAAAATTGGAAGAAATGCAAATTTTGAAGCTTAATTCAGTTTTAGTTTGGGAACGGCAGATTAGATTGGTTCACGTCAAAACGTAAACCAAACTGAATTTCTCTCTTACCCTTACCTACTATGAATTGGTATGGTGGAATGCAGATTGTGGAAAAACACTGTTCTTACATCTTATAAGACAGAATCAGATAAGTGCTGGAGATGCAATGAGACTCTATCATATGTGGTTAACCTGTAAAAGGGTAAAAGAATATTGGGAAATAATTCATAATGAATTGAAAAAAAGGTTTAAAAGTACTTTTTCAAAAACAAAAAAAACAAAAACCAACAACAACCCAGAGTCCTTTTTGTTGTGGATAATTCAGACGGAAATTCCCAGGTGTCAAAAAAGGTTATTTATGTATGCCACTACTGCAGCCCGTGTTTTGTTAGCCCCAAAATGGAAAACGAGCGAGATCCCAACTAAAGAAGAATGGCAACTTAAACTGATGGAATATGCGCAGCTTGCAGAGCTAACATATAGAAAAAGAGAACAAGAAGAACATATGTTTAGAGAAGACTGGAAAATGTTTATTGAATATATGGGGGTAAATTGTGTTCATTTGAAAACGTGGGCAGCATTAATATAAATTCAACAGTGTATATAAGTTTTGATGGATGTAATGATGGAATACTGAATGGTTTAGTTTATATAAAATATGTAGGGATTTATGTCATGCAAAATGAACCATGATGGAAAGAGAAGAAGGGAAGTCATTGAGATTTTAAGGTTGTTTAAATGAATATTCGAAAATGTAAAACAAAAAATTTAATAAAAATTGTAGGGGGGGGGGGGAGAAAAACACCCTTTTCAGGAACAGAGGTTGCTGCATGTAACATTCACATGTCACACTAAACCATGGTTTGGCATGATATGCATGAGCAGGAAGGAGGTGTTGCAAGAGAGGAGAGCATTTCAGCTTGTGCACAAGCCACAGTTTAGCATGATGCGCACCCACAGCCACGGTGACGTGTGCGATTGTCAGCTGGGTACGAAGATACTTTTCTTTAGTGGCCCCAAACACTCCCAGTTCCAAACCAATAAGTTTTGACAGACTCTTATCTTTATAAAAGCAGTTATGCTACCACTGGGGTGGGGGCAGATTTTCTTGAAAGCACATAGAAAATAGAATGCTTTCCTGACACTTTTCAAAAAGCATGAAAACAGTGGAATTATTGTAGGTACCTAAAAATGCGGGGTTTTCATATCAGATCCCTTTTTAAAAGGCCAGTAAGGTCACCAAGATTGAACCCCAAAATAGGACTGAAAAGTTATCACCCTTTAAAATGAGTTCCAGGCAGTTACTGCAGTGGCTCTTTTACAATGTATGATGAGATTGGGGAGGGTTTTAAGCACCACAACATTATCCTTTAGCAGCAGCAGCAGCAGCAGCAGCAGCAGCAGCTCTGTCCAGTAGGAGAAAGAAACAGAATCGGGCATATTTTGCAGTGTTTTTAAATGGCTTTGGAAAATCTTATCTGTGCACCAACTGTGGGAATGTTAAAGGCTTCCCTCTGACAAATCAGTAACTGCTTTTATCTTTGCTACAACTTTTTCTTTTGTATCTTTCTTTCTTTTCTTTTTTTAAATGAAAAACAGAAGAATGACAGGGTTAGGATCACGGCCTTTCTTCCACCTCTTTTTAATTTATTTTTTTACTGCACAATTTGGGCATGTCGTATTCACGCTGTGCATTGACGGCCTTTTGGTCTTTGTAGATTTATTTGTGGCAGAAGTAGCATTGGAACTGGAAAAAAACAGGCCTTGGCAAAGTCGTGATAAATCTGCATTATTGGTGGAACTTGTCAGGAAGGATAAAATAAGGAGGTAACCCTAAAATGGCAGGCAAATGTTTTCAGCAGTCAGGAAATTATGAATGCAAACTGCTCCCCCCCACCCCCACCCTGTTACATCTATATTTCTAAAGCCTCTCTCATTGTGTTATCACTAAAAGTTTCCCAGGGATTTTGGTCAAAACTTAATATGCTGATCTTTAAAACCTCAGAAGATTGCTGATAATATTCTGTAATTGAATAGTCATTGAGATGGAAAGCGGTTTGAAGAATGCTCAGCCTTTTTCCCAGTCTTGTTTTGACTCTCAGGTGCAATGCAAAGTCTGAGTTTAAACAACAAAGGGTCTTGCAGCACCTTAAAAATATTTACCTGCCCTTGTATTTGTGGCCACCTTTTTAAAGCGTATTAAGCTTTAGAAATGCCACAATGAAAGAGGAGAAAATCCAGACCCAATCTCTTCCCTTTCACTCTGTAAACCCTGATATGCTCCATCACCTTTTCAAAATAGTGCCCTGCCCTCTACTCCCCAAATGGCAACACTGAAATAAAATCAATAGAGAAACAATGGTGAAAAGGATTATCTGATCTTTAAATGAGGGGCCGTTGATTGGAAGGAACTAAGAGTGTGCGAATTTTCTTGGTGATCTCAGCTACTCCTGGAAACAGAAATTCCTCCAGGAATAGCAGTGTAACCCATAAGCACCACAGATTTGTTGTTTGAGGAGGTACATATTCAATATGTTACACGGGTTTGAAAGAAGCATCTGTCTAGAAAGCTTTGCAAACGGAGTAGTCATGTAAAGCAAAGTAAATGACTTTCCCATAAATAACTCTCCCCCTGCAGCAGAGCCAGTGCTGGATGCTCTGAAATAAGACACTTGCTTCTTCTTCGTGTCTTAAGGATCGGAGCTTAAATTCAGTCAGGATTTATCAGAACTCAATCTCTTTTCCATGTTAGAGATCAGATCTGGAACGTATGCAAAATGATATTTACAAGGCAGCCCCCCCCCGGACCCCGCAACACACACAGTTAAAGTGGAACTTTAGACAATAAATGATTTATCACAGCTACTATGTATCTGTTAGTCTTTGAGATGCCACTAATGTCTCTGAAGATTTTGCTGCAACAGGTCAACATGGTCGCCCTCTGGAAGAGAGTATGTGCTGCATTATAGCCTAACTGCCACTGTGCTACAAACTACAGTGTACCTCTCTCAGGAAAGTTAAGTAAAGCATGTTCTTCTTTGGCGATCATTTGTAGCCGAGTATGCACGCCTTCCTCTTAGCATGTTTCTCCATTTCATCTTGAGTTCGAGCGTCTTCAAAGCCCATGACACCTTTGGTAAAGGCTGTTTTCCAATTGGAGCACTCGCAGATCAGTGTTTCCCAGTTGTCGGTGTTTATACTACATTTTTTAAAGATTTTCCTTGAGAGAGTCCTAAAAACTCTTTTGTTGACCACCAGCATTACGCTTTCCATTTTAAAGTTCGGAATAGAGTAGTTTCTTTGGAAGATGATAACCAGGCATCCAAACAACATGACCAGTCTTCAACCAGTTGATGTTGGAGAATCCTTGCTTCGATGCTGGTGATCTTTGCTTCTTCCAGTACACTGGCATTCGTTCACCTGTCTTCCCAAGTGATGTGTAGAATTTTTCAGAGACACCATTGATGGAATCTTTCCAGAAGTTGGAGATGGTGTTTATAAGTATGCACGTTTCACAAGCATACAGTAAGGTTGGTAGTACAATAGCTTTGTAAACAAGCATTTTGGTTTACCTGCAAATGTCCCTGTCCTCAAACACTCTGCACTTCAATCGGGAGAAAGCTGCACTTGCAGAGCTCAGGTGATGCTGGATTTCGGCATCAATGTCTGCCCTTGTGGAAAGATAACCGTCCAGATAGAAGAAGTGACCAACATTTTCCAATGTCACACCATTGAGTTGGATTTGTGGCGCTGCAGAGGGGTTGTTTTGTGCTTGTTGGTGCAGCACTTTGGTTTTTTGGATGTTGAGCATTAAGCCAAGCTTTCTGTAAGCTTCTTCGAAGATATTTAGGATGGTTTGGAGGTCATCCTCTGAGTGTGCACACACTACTGCATGTCCGTGCAATATATGTCTGTGCGGTGTGCATATTTATTACACAGAGTGGCTTTGTGTGCAGTCCCCAAACATTCAGAATTAGTATACCAGAGCTCCTAGGTCAATGGGCATGGTTTCTAGTCAACTCTCTCTTTTTATAGGTTGGCATCTCTCTGTTGTATATATAAGCCAAACATTGTGATGATCAGTGCAGTAGGCATCATTCAGAAAAGCACTTGCCAACTTCCTAAGCCAAAATAAGAGAAGGGCAGACTTTTCCTTGGCTGAGATGCTAAATAACTTAGATCCACCTTTACCATAAAGAAGTGTGAGATGGCAGGTGCTGGGGGGTGAGGGGTGGTAGTGTCAATGGTGACAGCCATCCCAATGCCCTTCTGATGCTCTGTTGAGGATGGAGATGTTTGTGTCCTGTGGCCCCTAAGCTGGTGGAGGATGCTGCCAGGGATGATTCAGCTGCTAAGTCGAGTTGGCTTCTGCACGTGGAACGTGGGCACCATCTTGTCCTTCACCTCAGGAAGAAGAACATCTTGAGAACATCTCGACTGCTGGTCCTGCTAGCTAGGGATGGTGCTGTGGGTTAAACCACAGAGCCTAGGGCTTGCCAATCAGAAGGTTGGCTGTTCGAATCCCCGCGACGGGGTGAGCTCCCGTTGCTTGGTCCCTGCTCCTGCCAACCTAGCAGTTCAAAAGCATGCAGTGCAAGTAGATAAATAGGTACCGCTCCGGCAGGAAGGTAAATGGCTTTTCCGTGCGCTGCTCTGGTTCACCAGAAGCAGCTTAGTCATGCTGGCCACATGACCCGGAAGCTGTATGCCGGCTCCCTCGGCCAGTAAAGCAAGATGAGCGCCACAACCCCAGAGTCGTTTGCGACTGGACCTAACTGTCAGGGGTCCCTTTACCTTTACCTTTATGTTATACAATTTGCTCTATACCTTTCTGCCTGTTCCTCAGCCTGCAATACTATGTCCACAGACCTGAGAGTAAACCATTCCCACATCTGCCTTTGTTACCCCTGACTACCAGCAGCTATCCAAATTTTAGACATGAATTTTCTTCTCCCTCCTTCTGTGTCTCCAAGATTGATAAATTTTGATACCCAAAGAGGAATAGTTCTTCTCAGTCTTCTATATACTTAATGGGAACATCTTCTGACGAGGACAAGCAAAAAGGTTTGGATGCGAATACAAAGCATAATATACTAAATAAACCTCTTAAATTTTGGTTGACATTTGTCATTGCAAAGGGCTGTTCTGATCAATTAGGTAAGAATATCCACCAGGCAATTGCAGAATCCTTGCCAATGAACCAAATAACAGCTTTCCTGTCTCAACATAGAAGTCAAGGCAAGGGAGCTTGTTACTCTGAGCAATTTCATTGACGGGACTGATATCGAACATCCTGAGGAAATGGACTTCTAGCCAATGCATCTAATTTGCAAGTTGGGTAAACTGAAGGAGGGCTTTGCATGATTATATAAAAAGATGCAATCCGAAAAGAAGCGAATATTTTACTAATGTTTTTCCATTCAGTTCTGCCAGACCTCATAACAGCTGCTAGCCCTTGAGTTTAATCAACTTGTGGCCAGAATGTGCATATCTTTTTGATTATGCATATGAGATACCATTTTGTATCGCTGCCTTAAAAAAATCTATTTAAAATATATTTCTGAGTTCCTCCTGTTGTGGGGAGACAGGAGGCAATGAAACTTGGCAAACTATAGAGACAAGGAGTTGGATGAAGGATAGAAATCTAGTTCAGCATCTAGAAGGCCACAAATAACCTTTGTAAAAAACAACAACACAGAAGCTTTCCTTTTGGGAATTATAGGGACAGAATTACCTAAAATGTATAGAAATTTGTTCATGTATGCTACTACAGGCAGGAAGTTTACTTGCCCCAAAATGGAAAGAAGAAAAAGTCCCAGTAAAGGAAGAATGGATACAAAAACTTATGGAATATGCAGAAATGGCGAAACTTAATGGAAGAATAAGGAATCAAGATAACAAATCTTTTATAAAAGAATGGAAATGGCAGAGGCGTAGCAAGCCCAGGTGGTACCCGGGGCGGAATTTTTTTTGTCACCCCCCACCACGTTAATTTTAAAAAAATTAAAAAAAATTAAAAAGTGTCACCCCCCTCTGATGGTGCCACTTTGCGAGGTGTGGGGGTTTTGTGTGTGTGTGTCTATTATCTCTTTTTTTTCCAATAAAGTTAAAAAATAATAAAAAAATAATAATAATGTAAAAAAATAAAAATAAATAAAAATAAAAAGTGTCACCCCCCTCTGATGGTGCCACTTTGTGAGGTGTGGGGTTTTGTGTGTGTGTGTGTGTGTGTGTGTGTGTCTATTATCTCTTTTTTTTTCAATAAAGTTAAAAAATAATAATAATAATAAAAATTAAAAAAAATTAAAAGTGTCACCCCCCCTCTAATGGTACCACTTTGTGAGGTGTGGGGGTTGTGTGTGTGTGTCTATTATCTCTTTTTTTCAATGAAGTTAAAATTAAAAAAAAAAATTAAATTTATATATATATATATATATATATATATATATATATATATATATATATATATATATTTTAAAGTGTCACCCCCCCTCTGGGGTGGAACCCGGGGCGACCCCCCCGCCCCCCTTTGCTACGCCCCTGGGAAATGGTTTATTGTATATTTACAGATAAATTGTAAACAGATAAAAACATTGGCAGGATTATTGTAACAGCCTGAAGTTTTATAAACGTTATATATTTAAAGATGAATAAATGAGTAAATTAAGTTAATTTGGATATGCAGAAGATATTAAAAACAAATTTAAGGAACTGCAGAAAGAGGGGGATGGAGATGAGCACTGCAACCCCATAGTCAACTTTGACTGGACTTAACCGTCCAGGGGTCCTTTACCTTTCCCCCACGAAACTAGCTAAATCGTGGCCTTCAGATGTTCAGAAACAGATTTGTTTCTTCGCATAAAGAGGCACCTGAATATATAAGAGAGCCTTCAAAATAAAATGGCCTGGAAAGTGTTATTTGTATGGCGGTCTCCCAAAACGATGCTACTTTTACCCTTTTTACCCTTTTTTAATACGTAGTCATAAAGTAAGCCATGGCAGGTTTTTTAACCTTTGTGAGAAGTAAGACGTACCCCAAAAGTAAGCCGTGGTGCTGCCATTGTTCCCGTTGCCTCCTCAGCCCCTCCTGCGTGCGCAGGGAGCCAGCGAACCAGTGAGAGGCACGGGGGAAATGCGCCTCTTGCGGAGTTCTGCCCCGCCTGCCTAGCGCGCAGGGGTAGGCTGTACTGTACCATACTGACGTAATAAAACTAAGACATCCCCCCGAAAATAAGCCACCCTGTGTTTTTTTGAGGGGAAAAAATTATAAGACGGTGTCTTAAAAAGGGGGAAAGACGGTATGCGTTTTCTTTTTTCTTTAGAGGCCTTAAACGGGATCCCTGCCATTTCTGAGCTAGGATACCGTGAATGCTGTTAGTTGTGTGAGATGTTAGTTTTCCTGCCTCTGTACCACTGGTGCTGAGGTAATGTTTGTCAGCCAGAATATTGGGTGGAGGGATGTGGGTGGCAGGGAGAGAAAGACAGCTAACACTTTTGAGCATGTGAGTTTAAAAAAACCCTTGGGGTGTTCCCTATTGTTGACTGTCCTTTGCCTCTGTTATTTCCATAATATGCATACAAAGGGATAATCACATACACACACACACACAAAAGCTACGGTAGTCATTACATTATAAAGATCTCCAAGCACAACTTCCCATTTCCCTTTGTTTAATCAAGATCTCTATCAGAACAATGAGTTTGTCTGCTGGAAGCTGACAATATGGACGGATAGTTTGGGAGAAGTGGGGAAAACGTTTTCCAAGAAAGTGGCATTCAAAGCTCTTCAGGCCATTTCGCACACAATTTTCACTTTAATGAATACACCTGGAGCGCTGATTTACCCATGCTGCCCTTGGTGTCCTCTTATTCAGTGACTTGCAGCTGAAAGCAGTGCATTTGAGATGAGATCTCTCTATCTGTGGGGTTAGGGTTGCCAGGTCTGCTTCCAAAAAATAGTGGACAAGCGGGGGGGGGGAGGTTTAAATTAAATTAAATTATATATTTTCTTACAAACATTTTAACACGTATTAAAATAAAGCTACCCAAAGTTCCCAACAGGGGTTCCCTCTTACCGTTCCTGTATTAGGGAGGCGATCCTTGGGGCAAGGATCTCGCTCCCTCAGGTCGTCGGGCAAGTCTCCTCCAAGCCCGCCTTCCCCCCCCCCCCCAGTGCCTCTACCGGTAGCTGGTTTGCTGCTGCTCCTGCGCGTCAGGAACAGGAAGAGGCGTCTTCTTCTTTCGCGCCTCTCCCTTTTGTTCTCCCTGTGAGTCAGGAACAGGTGGGGCAGAACTCCGGCAAGAGGCGCCTCCCCCCCATTTTTTAAATGTCTTGTGAAACAATTGAGTATGATTAATATTTTTTTCGGCGAATCGAGTTCAATGGATATTCGATCTTTGTCTCATTCTTACTTATGAAAAAAAAGACAAAACGCGATTCTCCTATCCTTATTCTCTTAGACTGTACAGCTTTAGATTACGTACCATTTCATCATAAAGCTTTTGAATAAAAAACATGTCCACTATTTTGTGGAAAAAAAATAGTGAACATAATGTGAAAAAAGCAGACTGTCTGCTCAAATAGTGGACACCTGGCAACCCTATGTGGGGTTTGATTCCACACAGCTGCTTTACAAACCTTAGCACATGAGAATTTACCTTAAAGCTCGAAATGTTTTTCAGCTCCCGATTTTTTCGTCTTAACAACCACTTCATGAGCGCCAACAGAAGTGGGAACCAGGTCAGAATTCAGAATTCTGCGTCTTCCCTGTAATGTGTGTGTTTATATTTATTTTCTCTTTTTTTTTGAAATAATTTTTATTTGATTCTACAAGTGTCGAGTTATAACAATAACAAATATATATCCATATTTTGAGATCTCTCTGATTCTCCAGACTTCCCACCTTCTCCTCCATGGGTCCTGTTGCCAACATTTTCAACTGGATATTATTTCATAATCCATATTTTATATCACTCCATTGTATCCATACTACATTACAAGTGTTATTGCAATCCTGCTAATGTTGTCATCTGCTTACAGTGGCCTCCAAGATAAATTATAATTTCCCCCCACTCTTTGTTAAAGTTTTGGTCTTCTTGATTCCTGAGCTTTTCGGTCAGTTTTGCCATTTTGGCACAATCCAACAATTTAATTTGCCATTCTTCTCTGGTAGGGACTTTGTCTTCTTTCCATCTCTAGGCTAGGAGCATCCGTGCGGCTGTTGTCACATACATAACAATTCTTTTCTGCTCCTTTGGTATGTCGGTACCTACAATTCCTAATAAAAAAGCTTCTGGGTTTTTTTATAAGTTATTTTAAACATTTTTTCAGTTCATTATATATCATTTCCCAGAATGCTCTTCTTCAGTGTTCATGGAGATGCAGCCATTACAGTCAAGTCACTCACACACAAACAAGACGGAGAATGTAATAAGATACCCCCCATGTGACCAGAGTTAACCAAACACACAAGAGTTACTGGGGAACATTCCAGAATTAAACACACTGCAATGTACAGTGGTACTTTGGTTCTCAAACGCTTTGGTACTCAAACGCCTTGGTTCCCAAACACCGAAAACCCAGAAGTAAGTGTTCCAGTCTTCGAACATTTTTTGGAAGCCGTACGTCCTATGTGGCTGTCGGTTATTGTTTCCGGGGCGCCTGCACCAATCAGAAGCTGCGTCTTGATTTTCAAACATTTCGGAAGTCAAACGGACTTCCAGAACGGATTAAGTTTGGCGCTTTTGTTTCTGCTATTTATTTTGCTTTTTTATTTTTGAGGCTTTTTCGGTTAATTTGTTTTTGTTACTGTGTGGACCCCAGTTCAGGTACTGAGTGATCGATTGTGTGACTGCAGAAATGGATAAAAGCCCCCCCCCCCCATCCAAACAATGACTATCATCAGTGCAGGTAAGAAAATTTTTTACTTTTAATTTTTATCACCTACAATACTGTCGTATTTATTTTATAGTAGCAGAGGTTAAGGAGATGAACAACTATCTGACATTCAGAAGATACCGGTACCTCAAGGCAGCCCTATTTAGGGAAGTTTTTAACCTGTGATATTTTAATGTATTTTATATCTGTTGGAGGCCGCCCAGAGTGGCTGGGGAGACCCGGCCAGATGGGCGGGGTACAAATAAAAGAATTCTTCTTCTTCTTCTTCTTCTTCTTCTTCTTCTTCTTCTTCTTCTTCTTCTTATTTATAGTACAAAACATTGATTATTGCTTTCATTTTATGGATCAATGGTCTCATTAGATAGCAAAATTCATGATAAATTGCTGTTTTAGGGGTTATTTTTAAAAGTCTGGAAAGGGTTAATCCGTTTTGCCTTACTTTCTATGGGAAAGCGCACCTTGGTTTCGGAACGCTTTGGTTTTGGAATGGACTTCCGGAACGGATTAAGTTTGAGAACCAAGGTACCACTGTATTTAATCATTCCCAATTTCAGTAAATTAAATCAGTGTACTTAACATCTTTCCTGATGAAGAGTTTTCCACAAAGCCTAAGACCAACAAGGAAAGGGAGAGAAAATGATCACGTAAACCATTGTAGTCCTTTGCCCATTCTACCTGAACATGAGTCGATAATATACATGGTCTCATTGCACACCTGTCTCTTAACAGACATACAAAAAACCTTTTCCAGTCTTGGTCAGGAAAGCAGAAGAAATTCAGAAACCCCCCAAAGCAAGCACAAGGTATAAATTATATACAGGCAATTTAATCTGTTTGATTATTCATCCAATCTATTCACTGTAAGGAAACTGCATGTTACACCTAAGCATCTTGCAAAAGTTTGGTTAGGATATTAGTCTTAAGGGTATTAATGGGGACAGAACTGTAATTGGATTTTAGGAAGCTGAAATCATTTAGGAGGTGGGAACAGGATGGAATAATGAATTAAACATTCATTCATGGAAGATGTGTGACATTTGTATATTGTTGAAATCTTTGGAGATGATTTTTAATATTGCTCTTAGCCACCCTGGGCTTCATCAAGAGGAAGGGTGGAGTGTAATCAGTGCTTTTTTTCTTAAAAAAATGTTTAGGGGTACTCTAATTGTTTAGGGGCACCTAGGGACCCAGGTGGTGCTGTGGGTTAAACCACAGAGCCTAGAGCTTGCTGATCAGAAGGTCGGCGGTTCGAATCCCTGCGATGGGGTGAGCTCCCGTTGCTCGGTCCCAGCTACTGCCCACCTAGCAGTTCGAAAGCATGTCAAAGTGCAAGTAGATAAATAGGAACCGCTCTGGCGGGAAGGTAAATGGCGTTTCTGTGTGCTGCTCTGGTTCGCCAGAAGCGGCTTTGTCATGCTGGCCACATGACCTGGAAGCTGTACGCCGGCTCTCGGCCAATAAAGCGAGATGAGCGCCGCAACCCCAGAGTTGGACACGACTGGACCAAATGGTCAGGGGTCCCTTTACCTTTACTAATTTTCCTACTCATATGGAAATACTGCCCCTCAATGAGTCCAAACTTACAGTAGATTCACCAAATGTTTAGGGTTATGCATACCCCTGCGTACCCCCCAGAAAAAAAACACTGGGTGTAACAATAATTAATAAATAAAACAAATGCAAATTTTCCCCAAATGCAAAGTCCAAATTTCTCTTGATGCCCAAGAGGTTGACATCAGTTCAAGAAAGAACCCTCATACTGAACCTCATACTGGTTTCATTATTTCTCTTTTGTCCTCCGACCAGTCTTGTCCTGGTTTTTACCCCTTGCCATCCTCCTCTCTCTTCATATGTGACTTAGAAATCCTGTTTGCATTCCAGCTCATCATCAACTTTTGTTGTTTTCAGCCTCATAACTTTCCTATGCCCACTCTCTTACTCATAGTCTACAAAACCATATTGAACTTAGGATACTGTTTGTATCTTGGCATAGAAGTTCCTTTGTACTTCCCTTCCACTTTTTGATTGGAGAATCTTATCGCTTGTCCCCCTCTCCCCTTCTTAATTCTAATATCTTTAGTTCAGATGAAAATATCCCTGAAGATATCCCTGATCATTAAGTAAGCTTGCGCCAGGTATGTTTCTCAACAACTTCTCATCCATAGAACCAGGTAAAGTGTTGAACACTCAGCTAGATAGGATTCACAAGTGTGGACATACGAAATAATGATGTAAATGCCCTCTGTTTTATACCAGCAAATGATTTAAGTCTCATGATAATGGAAAATGAGAGACTTTCTTATTGGACCCTGCTCCCATTAATCAAATTGTCTGTTTCTCCTTCCCATCAATTTGATGGTGATATGATGAGAAATAAGGCACATGGGCCAAAGAGCATACAGCAGTAATAATAAAAAGAGTGCACTGCGACATCCCAGGATCTATCATTTTCCAACTGCAGACCTTTGAAAGAATTGTACATCTCAAAGTACTGAAGTCAGTAGTTTGATGCTTCGGTGTAAGATTATATTCACATGCCTTGATTTTGACATTCTAAAACTGAAATATGAATTTTAAATGCTCAGCTTTAAGAATGAGAAGAATTTGAAGGACAGTAGCCAGAATGAAATAGGTCTCCTTTTTAAAAAATGCCGTAATAATAGAAAGAGTTGCTTATTCTGGTATGATCTTAGCAACTACCTTGATAAAAGTATATAATAAAATAAGATTGCTTGAGCCAATGTCTGGAGACCACTGAGGATTTGTGTGATGAATAATCTGAAAGTGAACCTAAGTAAAACAGAAGGGGTGATGGCTGATAAACATTTTTATTTGAATATGGGCTGCCTGCCCTGGATAGGATCAAACCATCCTTGGAATAGCAACTTCATAGTGTGGGATCCCCCTGGAGGGGATGCGAGTGGCGCTGTGGTCTAAACCACTGAGCCTCTTGGGCTTGCCTATCAGAAGGCTGGTGGTTCGAATCACCACAATGGGGTGAGATCCCATTGCTCTGTCCCAGCTCCTGCCAACCTAGCAGTTCAAAAGCACGAAGTACAAGTAGATAAATAGGTACCGCTGCGGTGGGAAGGTAAACGGCGTTTCTGTGCGCTCTGGTTTCCGTCACGGTCCTCCATTGCGCCAGAAGTGGTTTAGTCATGCTGGCCACATGACACGGAAAGCTGTCTGTGGACAAATGCCGGCTTCCTTGACCTGAAGCGAGATGAGCACTGCAACCCCATAGCTGCCTTTGACTGGACTTAGCTGTCTAAGGGTCCTTTACCTTTTATCTATCACCTTGGGAACCTCAATTGCAATAAGTGCTTTTGAATGCTGTAGTCTCTTCCCCCATTATGCCACGGCCCTCCATACCATGGCAAGAATGGGTCATTGCAGACCCCCACACAAGGCTGCTTTTGATGACAGAAGCTGAATTTTGATGTCTTCTTCTGCCAGGGACTTATGGTAGCAAAAGTATGACTCATAGTTTTGCAGAATGGCAGTAGCTCCCTGCTGGCTTCCAAGCCTAGGCTACATACATTTGGAAGTACTTTGGTCTATATGAATATCCTAGATCCCTGGCATATAGGGGAAAAGCTTTGCTCACTGCAAACTCTCTGTTCTTGATACTGAAATTTGTCATTTTTCATATTCTGCTTTGGATCTATTCCCATGGGATAGCCTTGCTCAGAAAACTCAACTAGAGTTTTCTTTACCAACCTTTGCTTAAATTATTCCTGTTTCATCATAAGCTTGTAATTATTATTTTTACTCTCCTTCCAGTTAAAGGTAAAGGTACCCCTGACTGTTAGGTCCAGTCTCAGATGACTCTGGAGTTGCTGCGCTCATTTCGCTCTATAGGCCGAGGGAACCAGCTTTTGTCCGCAGACAGCTTCCAGGTCATGTGGCCAGCATGACAAAGCTGCTTCTGGCGAACTAGAGCAGCGCACAGAAACGCCGTTTACCTTACCACCGGAGCAGTACCTATTTATCTACTTGCACTGACGTGCTTTCGAACTGCTAGGTGGGCAGGAGCAGGGACCGAACAACGGGAGCTCACCCCGTCACGGGGATTCGAACCACCGACCTTCCGATCGGCAAGCCCTAGGCTCTGTGGTTTAGACCACAGTGCCACCTGCATCCCAAGTCTCCTTCCAGTAGGGTTGCCATATTTCAATAAGTTGTTGAGGTTGTTGTTGTTGCTGTTTTGCAAAATCTCAGAAAAGAAGAAGTTGTTTTTGAACTATTTTTAAGGAAATTCACCAAGAACTACACTTCCGACATAGGTTGCCATAAGTCCAGATTTTACCGGACATTTCAATGATTTTCCACCTGGACACTGTTTCCGATGGCCAAATCCCATGTCCGGGAAATTCCACACGTATGGCAACCCTACTTCCAGTGGTTTTTAGAAGAGTTTTAATTCGTTTTGAAAATGGGCCGCTATTGATACGATTTATGCCTTACCGTGTTGTATGTTGCTTTGATCTTTTATAGAAAGGGGTGTAACAAAATCTTGGAAATAAAATGTCCCTCTCCACCATTACCGGTGGTTCTCTCTTTAATTTTACTTGCGATGAAATGACCCCCTCTCCTCCTCCTCCTCCTCCTCCTCCTCCTCCTCCTCCTCCTCTATTCTTCCTCCACCCCCACCCCCATTTAGCATGCCCCAGGTTTTGGGCTTGTCACTGAGAAAAGGCCGAAAAGGATATGAGTGCTACACCAGATTTTCAAAAGGATTTTAATTAATAACTCTGTCTTGCCAAGCTTCTTTACAATGGAGCTTAGTTAGCTTATGGACTATAATTCTAAAAAGGAACTATTGATATGTTAATTGCATATGATTATGAATGGCTATTTGTGGCATTGGATCTCACTGCTATACCAATTAGGCTCTTTATGTGTGATCTCCATTGTAGTGCAGCTATGGTGCTTTTCAACATTCTTTTCTTTCTCCAGTTTCCCCTCCCTCTCAAGATTGTACTAAGCGCTCCATCCATATGGCTGCAAGCCCTGGTCCTTTGGGGGGCATTATGGATATCGTAGGGGTTACTAAGCACCTTCTCCCTGCTTTAGATCCTAGAGCTAGAGCAATTATTACCTAATTGGTTCAGGTTATTCAGTGTTGCATCTGGGCCAAAAAGAGGGGAAGGTGTTGGCATCCAAACCCACAGCAAGAGGCAAGTGCAGCCATACATTTATCACTTGCACATCAGAATCAGAAGAATCTTTATTTTGCATCAGCCACTAGCCATAGCAATAAAATGAAATGAAATGTACTGAAGATAGAGGTAAAAACTTAACTATAGAAAATACATTTTGGGGGTTGACATCAATAATCAAATAATAAATCTTATTCTAATTGCCCTCGCTAAAAGGAGACTCTTGAGAGTCCCATGGACTGCAAGAAGATCCAACCTATCCATTCTGAAGGAAATCAGCCCTGAGTGCTCACTGGAAGGACAGATCCTGAAGCTGAGGCTCCAAGACTTTGGCCATATCATGAGAAGAGAAGACTCCCTGGAAAAGACCCTGATGTTGGGAAAGATGGAGGGCACAAGGAGAAGAGGACGACAGAGGACGAGATGGTTGGACAGTGTTCTCGAAGCTACCAACATGAGTCTGACCAAACTGCGGGAGGCAGTGGAAGACAGGAGTGCCTGGCGTGCTCTGGTCCATGGGGTCACGAAGAGTCGGACATGACTAAACGACTAAACAACAAAAAGCCTTGCAGTTTTTGCTGTCACCTGATCATCTTGATCTGCTAAAAGAAAGAAGAATTGCACATCTTTGCGCCACTAAGTTGTGCCGTCTGTGCTGTGCCCTGCCCTGCTGTAACGAGGCCTCTGAATGGCTACCGGAAAAGCAGCCAGGCAGTTTAATAGAAAAACTACTTTTTCCATTAAGCCTTTGGGCTGAACTACTGTCCCTCAGCTGAAATGAAGCCTTAACATGCCCTCCAACTGTCCCTATTTTCCAGGGACAGTCCCGGAGTTACAGCAGCTGTCCCGGTTTCTGATTTGATCCTGGAATGTCCCGCTTTTCCTTAGGACGTCCCTATTTTCAGCAGAGAAATGTTGGAGGGTATGGAGTTTTGCGACCCCTGAGTCAAGGAGATAAGTAACTATACAACCTTTAGAAGACATCTGAAGGCAGGCATGTAGAGGGAATTTTTAAAATGTTTTATGATGTTTTTATAAATGTTGGAAGCTGCCCAGAGTGGCTGGGGAAACCCAGTCAGATGGGTGAGGTACTACTAAAGGTAAAAAAAAAAATTAAAATTAAAGGACCCCTGGACAGTTAAGTACAGTCAAAGGTGACTATGGGGTGCGGTGCTCATCTCACTTCAGGCTGAGGGAGCTGGCATTTGTCCACAGCTTTCCGGGTCATGTGGCCAGCATGACTAAACCACTTCTGGCGCAACAGAACACCGTGACAGAAGCCAGAGCGCACAAAAATGCTGTTTACCTTCCCACCGCAGTGGCACCTATGATGGAGTGAGCTCCCGTTGTTCTGTCCCAGCTCCTGCCAACCTAGCAGTTTGAAAGCATACTAGTGCAAGTAGATAAATAGGTACCGCTGCGACGGGAAGGTAAACGGATTTTCCGTGCGCTCTGACTTCCATCACGGTGTTCTGTTGTGCCAGAAGCGGTTTTGTCATGCTGGCCACATGACCTGGAAAGCTGTCTGTGGACAAACGCTGGCTCCCTTGGCCTGAAAGCGAGATGAGCACCACAACCCCATAGTTGCCTTTGACTGGACTTAACCATCCAGGGGTCCTTTACCTTTACCTTTTTATGATGTAGGGGCTCACAGCATTAGCACTCCAAGAGGGTCCTGCTCCTCCCATAGTCCCTTACTTGTCCCCCCATATTTTATTAAAGTTGGCACCCCCGATGACAGACATAGCATTCATAAAGGCACAATTTTTAATTCCACACCTTTTGCACACACACACACACACACACACACACACACACACACACTTCGTTAACAGTTATTTTCTGGATCTTTTTGGTAGGGCTATATGATTTTAAGTTCTTTACAGTATCACTTCAATGTAGTGATAGGCATCTGTGGCAAGAATTGACTCCCCCCCCATCTGTTCAACTTTTGAATAATTCTATCCCACTTGTACCCCAGTTACACTTGTAGTGCAAATTGTCTGCATGATTTGACAAATTTGCATGCATGGCTCTGATCACAATGACTTCCCATTTGCTGAACGGGCACTGATGATGTCAGTTTTCCTGCAAATACATTTTTTCAAGCACACACATGCACATAAATACACACACACAGAGAGAAATACACAGATGTGACACTCACCAGGTCAGCCTTACCAACCACTTGCCCCTGGCCTAAATCAACCCCTGCTTAAAAAATGAGCTTGCAATGAGTAAGTCACTCTTTTCGTTAATTACATGCTTGGAAGTATACTTCTTTAAAAATGGCTTTCTTACATCACAAACCATGTGCTATCCGATTAACAGTCTGAGGATTCTGTTTGTGGCAAGTCCCGGCCAAATTGTAATAGACATTCTCAGTTAGCCCTCCTCCCCTCTTCAATTTTTTAACATTTATTTAAGAAAGGACATCCACTTCAGTAACATACAAGGATAAAGAAATAAAGAAAGACAATACAACTGAAAATGAAACATTAAGCACACAAAACAAAACCAGGTCATTACATTCACAAACCCTGAAAAATATATATTGGGCATGCAGGTTGCAACATTTCCCCAATCATTATTTTTAAATGGGGCCTTCTCATTGCAGTAACTACTTTTATTTGCTAGGATCTAAGTGACTAGTTCCCAAAGCCAATTCTAAATAATTTGGAATATTTGTGGTAGAAAAGTACCCAATTGCATGTTTTTCTGGCGTTATGTCTCCCTGAACTCAGTGGTATTTACTTCTGAGTAGACATGCATTCAAGGGGAGCGTGCTAAGCATTTGCTTAATTATCATTGAAATAAAGGGGTCTTAAAAGTACCCAATTGCATGTTTTTCTGGCGTTATGTTGTTGTAGGAATTTCGGGGGGGGAGTCTCCTTTCGAGGCACCCCAGTGCGCTGTTTGGGACATGAGCAGAGAGGGGTGACTGGGACCCCAGTATACTATTTGGGACATGAGCAGAGAGGGGTGACTGGGGCCAGGGTGTCTGGGAGCAGCACAGAAAGACAGGCCTCATGTCTGAAGAGCACAGTCCTGAAACCATTTTGACTCCTGGCACCATTTTGACTCTCAAGAACTGACCAGGTGTTTCTCTCCAAGGAGGAAGGGAGTGGGAAAATCTCCCCATTGTCTCCTATGGACAGGGTGTGGGCCTGTGACCTGTGACCTAGATTCAGGAATTAGTGGTTATAATAACAAAAGAATGGCCAGACTGCCCAGGAAATGCAATCAGATAAGACATTATCATATGAAGTGGCAGACAGGAGGTAAACAACTCAAGATTTCTGCTGAGCTGGAGACCGCCTTTTTCTATGATGTAGCTGTGATGTATCTGAGGGGTGGTCCTGGGTTACACCCCTTTTTGTGATGTATGTATGATGTATAGGGGGGTGGTCTTGAGCAGAGGGGGGGAATTTCAAAGTCTATATATGAGCTTGCGCACCATTGTTCTGGGTCCTTTTCCTGCTCATCTGGAGAGGAAAGCACCCTGTTGCAACAGTGAAAATAAAGGCTTTGCTTCTCAATTTTTCTCTGGTTGGCCTCTGTTTTTACTCCTACCGATGGAGAACCTGCAGGTAACTTGCAAGGGCTCTTGTGTACCCCATAAGGGAATAAGGGCAGATTTTTCTACAACAATGTCTCCCTGAACTCAGTGGTATTTACTTCTGAGTAGACATGCATTCAAGGGGAGCGTGCTAAACATTTGCTTAATTATCATTGAAATAAAGGGGTCTTAAAAGTACCCAATTGCATGTTTTTCTGGCGTTATGTCTCCCTGAACTCAGTGGTATTTACTTCTGAGTAGACATGCATTCAAGGGGAGCGTGCTAAGCATTTGCTTAATTATCATTGAAATAAAGGGGTCTTAAAAGTACCCAATTGCATGTTTTTCTGGCGTTATGTCTCCCTGAACTCAGTGGTATTTACTTCTGAGTAGACATGCATTCAAGGGGAGCGTGCTAAACATTTGCTTAATTATCATTGAAATAAAGGGGTCTTAAAAGTACCCAATTGCATGTTTTTCTGGCGTTATGTCTCCCTGAACTCAGTGGTATTTACTTCTGAGTAGACATGCATTCAAGGGGAGCGTGCTAAGCATTTGCTTAATTATCATTGAAATAAAGGGGTCTTAAAAGTGCTTAATTCTGGTTGGGCTATACCCCCCCCCATGGTCTCTGTCTACAACACATCCACAGAGAGGCACTGTGGTCCAGCACACAGCAAACTGAAATTTGATTTAGGTTCACATCCCACCTCTGCCACAGATTTTGAAACTGTGGCCAAGAGCAAGTCAGATATAGCACGAAACCATTGTTTAGTGTCACAGGAATGAGCCTAAGCAAGCCTCTCCTCCTCCTCCTCTTCCTTCCCACAAATGAGGAGAAGCAAAAGCTTGCTAAACTAAATTTCCCATTGCCATCCAAACTCCGAGAACTGTGGTTTGTTTTAGCCATGTTTAATTAAAACAAATTGAAATCAAACCATGGTTTCGTATCTTGCTTTGTTAGCTGGCCATAATTAGGACCAAAAAAACCAGCTCTGTAAGGGTGGAAGGAAAGAAAGGATATACAATGTAACACTCAATATATAAAGAACAGCTCTCTCTGAAAAGACTGAAGTTGTTACCAGTTGATGACAGTTTTTTTTTAAAAAAAATAGAAGTAAAATTGTGGCATAAAGTCGAAGTGGCGGATGTGGCAGATGCCAGGCCACAGGAACACCCCTTTGTTTATTGCAGTTTATTCCGGTCCCTGACTGCTGGAAAAAAATGGGTCCTTCCTTGATGGAGAGAAGCATCTGTAGATGAATTTAGGGTTTGCCTTAAGATCCTTGCTTGATCTAAGCCATCCCGAGATCCTTTAATCCGTCCTTTCTCATACTTGTCACCCTGAGCTCAAGGGATGGTGAGAAGAGGCAGGATTTTAAAATACCAATACGAAACAAAACAAAACAAATTCTCTCTCTCTCTCTTTTTATAAAGTACAAAACCTGACCATAGGGGGAAATTAGATGAATAACTGCTGTAGGGAGTTCGTGCTGAAATCGTTCTCTGCATTTTTGTGCTTTAATTGGAAATTCTAAAAAGAAAAGTGGTTAAAAAAAAAAAATATTGGCTCTCTCTTGCATTCGCATAAGCATGCTCATTTCAATACAGGCAGGCGAAATGGGGGAAGGCAGCCCAGCCTGAGATATCTAGAAAAGAAAGGAGGGTTTTAGAAAACAAAAATAAGGGCTGGGGTTTGCCAAGATCAGAATCCCGCATTGTCCATAAAGTGGCCATTATGAGGAACACAACCTATTGCCCAGTGTTCTCCTCCCCCCCAAAAAACCCCATCACTCCTCTCTCCCCCTCCCTGAAATGTTCCCTTTTCATAATTATCTAAAGCACGGAGGAATCTTGAAAAGACAATTGTAAACTTCCTTGTGTTGCTTCATGGGCTTTAAGTACCCACAAAAAAAGGATTCCTTATGCTTTAATTTCTCTTTATTTTTCTGACTGTAAAGACCCATGGGGTAAATGCCAGTCCCACAATCCTGCAGTTATACGGTTACTGTCAGCTTGTTCAAATGATGCTTCCTGTTCATTAGGCGTCCTTTCATCTAACAACAATGTACTAGCTTTGCTGGGATTCTTAGTCAACGCCCATCTCTTCAATAGCCCATGAATAGTATTAAATAGTGTTTATGCTAGCTATTGTTGCCTTTTGTGTGGTTTGTCTAATTCACAGAGAAAAGTCTGCTTTTGTGGCCTAAGACAGGCTACGTCATGGCACACCATGTGCCTTTCTGATGGGATCCATTCCTGCTGAGTGATAACATTAGAGGCCCCAGCTCTTTTGCAACACAATCCGCCATTCTTAATACAGTCAATGCACTCACAGGCAGACTAGTTTACTCTTCATATTAAGAGGTTTAGGGAGATAAAGGCGGATGTAAATACCTGCTCATGCAACAAATAAGAAAAGGGGAGGGTTTGACTGATTTGCAAAGTGTTTAGGAAAAACTCCCACGCTCTGTATATGAATGGAAGGAGGAGGGGAATCGAGATCTGACATGGAAGAAGAGAGAGGGGGAAATATCCCCACCTCATTGAAAATATATTAGAGAAACCAGTTCAGGTAAATGATAGCAAACACCATTCCGCCCCCGCCCCCCCCTCCCTGCTTCCTTTTGTACAAATAAGGTTGCATTATTGTGGCCAGGTATTGTTCAAGATGACACTTAATACCAGAGTCACTGCTGCTTCCTTTCTTCGCTGAAAATGCTCACAAAAGAGAGAGGATATTGTGTGGACACTTACATTATCCTCTCGTTCGGGAGCCTTTGGAGGACAGGTAGAATGCCAGTGTCTTTAAAGGCCTTTTGATGTAAGTAGATCATTAAGGGCTCAGTGTGTAACCTGATCTGGAGCTGCCCCTGGCTTTTGTTGCGGGGGTTGTTCTTTTACCAACCATGCAGTCTCTGTTCTGCTCTATCCTTGCCTTTCTCACCTTGAAACTCCACCACAAACATGGAGAGAGATCTTTCAGGTCATTTATGGTTTGGATAACACAGAGGGTCATTCCCAGATATGTATTAAGCATATGCCGCATTAACAAATTGCATGCAACAGTCCAGAATAGCATCAGCAAAGAGAGAGAGAGAGAGAGGAAACAATTGTCAATAAAAACACCGTAGCGTTCTCAGCTTTTGAAACCTGCGGCATGGGATTTGAAATATACTCGGAGGCCAGGTTCAATGCAAATCCATCGAACCTCCTATGGGGAAGGTTCTCAGGCAGGGTGGAGGGTGAGAGAATTTGTCCATGCGATGACCACCAGGTGGAAAGCCTTGTTCATATGGTTTTTCATTGTAAACTTTACGACGACCTCCGACAGCAATTCCTGGACCGGCTCTGCATCCCTAGAAGGAGACCAGAGCGAGAGGTCTTATATTTCCTACTATTGGGGAAAGACCAGGAGCTCACCAAATTGGTGGTTCAATACCTACATTTGCTTTTTTCTCGTCGTAATATTCTGCAGTCGTCTGAGTTATCAGGAGTCCCAGAGACGTGACGGTGGACAGCGGAGTCTTTTCTCTTTGTGCCACTGTGAAAGTATTAATCTGGTTCTGTTCTGTACGTGTGTTTGTTTGTTTGTTTGTTTGATGCCAATAAAAGGTTGTTGATGATACTTGGAGTCAAGTGTGAATTTCATGCTCTTCATTCAGCTCATAGTAGCAAGGAATGAATCTTTTCCCAAAACGCCTGCTATATATACATTATTTACACAATGGGCCCCACGTGATTGGCTAATTCCAGGCTACTCCTGTAGGCCAATCAGGTTGCAGATTCACTTCATCCAGGAGCCTGATTGGCTGCTCTTGCAGGCCAATTAGGTCGCTGATTCACTTCCACCTGGAGCTGGATTGGGTGGCTCCTGCGGACCAATCAGACTGCTGCATTCCGGATCCTATTGTTCTAGGACCAATCAGGCTGCTGCATTTTGGATCCTATTGTTCTTGGATTCAGCTCAGTACATAACAGGATTCTAGGCAAGGTAGTTTTGCAGAACCTTTTGGGCAGGAGGTCGTACCAGCACTTCAATCCAACCAACACATGAGGCAGCGATTTGGATCGGAGTTATTTTATAAATGGAACAATGCAACATACAATGAGCATCTAACCCTGCCAGTCTTCTACATTCAGCTTTAGATCATTATTTATTGGTATCTGATCTCTATTGTGTTTCCATCTCAAAACCAATGGACGCAACCACTTTGCTCTCCAAACCACATGCACATGTATAAACTACAATCTGCCAGATACCAGATGCTCAGGGCTTTCCCCCCAGCCAGAACTCAGTTCCGGCACCTCTCAGGTGGGTGCCATTATAAGAGAACAAGGGAGGCATTCATGGTGAGTTCCGGCGCCTCTTTTTCAAGAAAAGTTGCACTGCAGATGCTATTTATTAGAATAAATAGGGTAATTTAATCATAAATATATACTGGTGGGCAAGCTATGGGCTATCTAAGAACTCCTGCACTCAAATAAAAGTTTGCAAAAATATGCACTGCAGTCAATTCAGGAGTCCAATGGAATTCAGCCGGTGTGAATTCACACTTACTTCCAGGTAAGTGTGTTTGGATTGCATCCTAAATGTCCCCAAACATTCCCCAGCCAAACTTGTTCCCATATAATAGCATCTCCTTGCCTACTTTGCAATTCTTCATGACTAAGATTAGTCTATAATTTTTGAAACAGAAGCCATGATAAACTTAGATGAAGCTGGAAGAAGATAATTTCCAGCTTACCATTTAAAGGCTTGTTTAGGAAGGAAATAAGTGGATGCCCAAACCTTTCAATATGAACCTTTGCTGTTACTTTGCTGGAGATGCTGGAATTGTACTCATTGCCCACAAGATACTCTAGCACTGTTCTTCTGACAAAACCGGTGAGTCCAAGACCAGTATGAGCTTTGCAAATAGTCAGTTGCCTGTCTGCCTGCTTGCCCTGCATCACCTTTAGGCAGCCAAGCCAAAAATGGGAGAGCTTATTGTTTTATATATATATTACGGCCATTGTTATCCCATAAATGACTACAGCGGGTGTGTATGGATTGTATAATTGATTTGGGGCTAGTAACTTTGTTTGACTTCTTTGAAGCCTGTTTTAAGGGCCAAAACAAGTTGTAAATATATATATTTTTAAAACAGCTCATCTTCTGCAATGTGCAGTAGAATTTGACTATGTTCAGTGATGAAGAAACATAGGACACTGTGATGTCATGAGGACACGTGGAAGTTCCACTAGAAATATTTGGCAGCTCCGCATGTTTCGTGTAATGTCTAGTTTGGCCCTAAGGAGGCTGGAGAATGAACTAGACTTGTCAAAAGAGTTCATTGATTTATAGGAGCTCGCCAAGCTGTACATTATAGTTTGGAGAAATAGCACTCCCACTTGGAAACTAATTTTTCAAAGTATTGTTCATGTTTTAAGCTTTCCCCACAGGCAATGATTGTTTCAGAAACATTTCCTGTGCTCAGCATTTAGTCTAAAGTGTGATCATTTGATAAGATTTTGCAGATACCTACACTTTTTCCTCCTCCCATTAATACATTTTCCCTTTATGTTTATACTCTTGAATTGATTTCCAATCTCCAACATTTAAACAATAAAGACAACTTCAGTTTCCAGCACTGCAAATAAGGGAGACAATGTATGCAACCTTCTCATTGATTGACTCTTCTGTTTTTATAGATTCATCCTCCTGGAAAAAAAAATCATTAAATACGAGACAAACCGATTTGTTGCCATTGATTACATGACATGCTGCTCTGACATACTCAGTTTTTAATATCTGAGTTATTAATTATGTCGTTAATGTAATTTGCAGACTGAAAGATAAATCATTCAGGAGCTGACTAGGGAGTATTAGATACGTTGCATATATAAACATTTCTTTAAGTAGGAAAAGAACTGCTACCAAAGATAATACATGAAAAGGCCACTAAATCAGCTTATTAAAGAAGCCAAACAGGGTGACATCCTCTGCATGTTTATCACATAATCTTAGGTCTCAATATCTGGATACTTCATACTTATAAACTTATAATGTTGTTTTATATCAAGTAGACCATTGGTCCATCTTTCCCAGTTGTCCAACTGGCAGCAATTTCCCTGGTCATCCAATTTTGTTTGTTGAGATCCACATATTTATAGATACCAGGAACCAAACCTCGACGCTTGTACTCTATGACTGATCTGCAAGTCCTCTTCAAGAGAAGAAAAACCTGCAAGTCTTAACTTCCATCTTAACTTTCAGGGATTGGCGGCTGAAGAAAAGTAATCCTGCAACAGCCGTTCCATCAGGTTGCAGCACGACCACTCCATTGGCACTGCTGATAAGTTAGTTCCATCAGGCTCCTCCTCCTTCCAGTTGTTGCCTGGCAGCAGTATTCCATCTGGCTGCAAAAGAGAGCTAAGCGAAGCATGCTGCTCTCTATTACCTCTGCTGAAAGATGACAAAAAAATTATAGCAGGTGAGAAAAAAGAGGGTGTTTATTGATGCTGCATAAAATGTTCCCATAAATCTGTGAGTAGTTATATGCTCGGCCCTAGCAGAACCAATATTATTGTTCTCTTGGAAGGACGTTTGTCAATTATGCATTCTTGCCTGACATTTGACAGGTGACCTTAAAAGGTAAAGTCCCTCCTTTTCAAAGAGGCAAGGCAGTAGGAAGGGTGGAGAGCTGGGCTGCATTTGTGAAGGAAGCGACATACGTTTAAATGTCAAGGTGGTCCTACAAAATAAATAGGCATGGTTCTTGTATAGTGTAGGAGACTAGATGGGAAATGCACATTTGAACTGTTAACTGAGATTTCCTTTAAAAGTGGACCTAAGGCTGTAGCATATAGATGATATGCAGAAACTTAATTAAATAGCAAACCTCCTTAGGAAGCCGTTCCCTACAGGAACACACGATAATCCTCTCCTTTTTTTCAAGGTTGCATCAAGCATTTCATCACTGAAATGGCCAATTCTGTTCTTTTACTTGTAGGATCATTGCATACTACAGCTAAGATAATGTTTCGACTGTACAACTGGGATATGTATTGCACAAGATGTTTGCTGAGAGCCAGTCAGATGGACAGCTGCCCCATGGGCTGTGTTTGCTGATGGACTCTAACACTTGAGACTGAAGGTGGAGAACTGGATATTTGACTGATTCTCAGTGTAACATACATTAGCTTGAAAGAGAAAGAAAGAGACTCTAGCTTAGCCTTTTCAGTGATATGCTTGGCTGCATACATAGCATACATTTAAAGCACATCCTCAAGACATTTGCTCAAGCAGGGGTAAAGGTAAAGGGACCCCTGACCATTAGGTCCAGTTGTGAACGACTCTGGGGTTGCGGCGCTCATCTCGCTTTATTGGCCGAGGGAGCCGGCGTACAGCTTCCAGGTCATGTGGCCAGCATGACAAAGCCGCTTCTGACGAACCAGAGCAGCACACGGAAACGCTGTTTACCTTCCCACTGCAGCGGTACCTATTTATCTACTTGCACTTTGATGTGCTTTCGAACTGCTAGGTTGGCAGGAGCAGGGACCAAGCAATGGGAGCTCACTCCGTCGCGGGGATTTGAACCGCCGACCTTCTGATCGGCAAGTCCTAGGCTCTGTGGTTTAACCCACAGCACCACCCGTGCCCCACCAGGGGTACTAACTTGAATAAAATACGGGGGGGGGGCAGGTAAGCTCTGTCCCGCATAACTGATCACATGACGCGGTGCACACACATCGGTTGAATGGCAATGCCGATCAATGGGGGGGCTCAAATATTTTATTGGGGGGTTGAAGACCCCCTTCAGCCCCTAGGAGTTGGCTCCTATGTGCTCAAGACATTTCGCTACATAAGGCAAAGGAGGCGATGGTGTGCCCCAGGCCCACAAACAAAAGCCAAGTGGACTAGCAGCTGAATCTTCATCCCTGGCGGTGGGATAACATTTTCCACCACATCAGAGGGAAGCAGGCTAGTTTGGAAGGTACAGACCTTGTAGTTCTGCCCTCCAATAGTGAGAGGTGGCCAAACATCTGCTGCTTGAGGTGGTCTCACTCTGGTTTTTGGTAGAACCATAAGTCTCTGAGCATTGTTTCAAAGGTAGGGTATTTTAAAAATAGGGATATCTGGTAGTAGTAGTAGTAGTAACTTATTATTATTATTTCCAAGATGGCGGCGCGTTCATATGCTGTGGCTCTGAGCTCCCAATACTTCACCTACTCACGGACAGAACTGGTAAACATCGGGCTCGCAAGGAAAATAGAGATATTGTGGGGGGGAGGGGGGCTCGTTTAATCTCACTGTAAACATGTGGTACAGTGACAATAAAGTATTTCTATTTATTTTTCTATTTCTATTTCTATTTTTTCTATTTATACCCCACCCATCTGGCTGGGTTTCCCCAGCCACTCTGGGCGGCTCCCAACAGAATATTAAAAACACAATAAAAGATCAAACATTAAAAACTCCCCTAAACAGGGCTGCCTTCAGATGTCTTCTAAAAGTCAGATCGTTGTTTATTTCCTTGACATCTGATGGGAGGGTGTTCCACAGGGCAGGCACCGCTACTGAGAAGGCCCTCTGCCTGGTTCCCTGTAGCCTCATTTCTTGCAGTGAGGGAACCGCCAGAAGGCCCTCAGAGCTGGACCTCAGTGTCCGGGCTGAGCGATGGGGGTGGAGACGCTCCTTCAGGTATACTGGGCTGAGGCCGTTTAGGGCTTAAAAGGTCAGCACCAACTTTAAATTGTGCTCGGAAATGTACTGGGAGCCAAGGTAGGTCTTTCAGGACCGGTGTTATATAGTCCCAGGCCACTCCCAGTCACCAGCCTAGCTGTGGCATTCTGGATTAGTTGTAGTTTCCGGGTCACCTTCAAAGGTAGCCCCACGTAGAGTGCATTGCAGTAGTCCAAGCGGGAGATAACCAGAGCACGCACCACTCTGGCGTGCTAAGAGAGGATGAAGCCAAAATCCCCACACACTGCTTCCTCCTTCCACGGTGGTCATCCCCAATTGGAGCCGACGATCACAAGTTACATTAATAACATCGTTAGCAGCATCATACAAACTGCATAAGCTATCACCCTTTATCCATCGAGTCAATGAATTTTAAACCACCAGGAAGAAAGAAGCCAATTTAAAGCACTGATTTAAATCCCGTTTCCTATTTCTACTCCGGCTATTTCTCATGCAAACGTGCCAGCTAATTGGATGATGTAACGGCATCTGCTTGTACAGTCACAGAATTTGATATTACCGATAAGCCAGTTCTGTGTCCTCTTTCCACTGCTTCCATTATCAATTTAATGAAGAATCAACTCCAAAATTAGCACTATAGCACCAGCTTACTGACATAAAATGTTTTTTATTGTCTCATACAAGTTTCCCGCCAACAGTCTCTGGAACGCAAACTTCATAGCTCTGTGCTATTCCCCGGACAATGCAAGCAAACAACAGAGTAAATTATACTGTCAATAATTATTTTAGACAGATCCTGGTGAAGATCGTCACATCTCTTTCCACCTGCCTCCTGCTGACATTCTGATTCACTTGGGCATGGAAGTATCTACTGTAACTGTGGATCAATGATAGATTTAATTACTGCCACTTCTTAATATAGTAGAAATGTTTCTCAGGAGAGTTGAGTTCAAAGCCAGTTTGCAAGTGAAAAAGGGATGGACCTCTGACTCGGGAACACTTGTCAGTCTGCAAATGATCATCTCCCTTGAAGATCAGGACTAAAATAGCTTCATAGAACGTTAGGAAGGAAATATCTATTTCCTGAACAGACCAGGAAGTCAGGGCTTGATTCTTGAATTAGCCAGCATTTGCACTACCACGAGAAATCTAGTTGGCCAATCATTTAAGATGTCTGGAGGGCACCAGGTTGGGGAAGGCTGCGGTGGTAGGTAGTGGATCCTGGCCCAATTTGAGCCATTCGGTAAATGCAGCAGCTTTTTTCTTCTAGGTTTCCAGGTTACATTTTCATTGTGAATATCATTGTGAAAAATTATTATTATTATTATTAGCCCTGGGTGAGGCTTGCTTTTCTTCCCCTTCCTCCTTCCTTCTTTGCCCCCAACCTCCAGGAAGGGGATGTCACTGCTCCCAAAAGGCACTTCACCTTCCTGCCCACTGGGTCACACCAGCGTGACACCAAAAGACATGCACCCCGATTTTCATCTGGGGAATGTTGGAGCACTAGACTCTCTCCCGAGTGATGTACATGTTCACATCTCGCAACATCCCATTGGGGAGATTCAGGACTAGCCATCCTTTGGGAAGGAGGATATTTGCTCCTCTTTTTGATGCCACCTTGAGTTTCTAACACCAAACAGCATGTTAGATACTAGAGGAAATGGTTTTTCCTTTTGCTTACATGAGATTTCCTAGTTCTCGTTTTTGGAAAAACCAACCATCTTGACTAGGGTTGCCAGGTGTCCACTATTTGAGCGGACAGTCCGCTTTTTTCACATTATGTTCACTATTTTTTTTCACAAAATAGTGGACATTTTTTTTATTCAAAAGCTTTATGATGAAATGGTACGTAATCTAAAGCTGTACAGTCTAAGAGAATAAGGATAGGAGAATCGCGTTTTGTCTTTTTTTTCATAAGTAAGAATGAGACAAAGATCAAATATCCATTGAACTCGATTCTCCGAAAAAATTATTAATCATACTCAATTGTTTCACAAGACATTTAAAAAATGGGGGGGGGGAGGCGCCTCTTGCTGGAGTTCTGCCCCGCCTGTTCCTGACTCGCGGGGAGAACAAAAGGGAGAGGCGCGAAAGAAAAAGACGCCTCTTCCTGTTCCTGACGCGCAGGAGCAGCAGCAAACCAGCTACCGGTAGAGGCGTGGGGGGGGGGAAAGGCGGGCTTGGAGGAGACTTGCCCGACGACCCGAGGGAGCGAGATCCTTGCCCCAAGGATCGCCTCCCTAATACAGGAACGGTAAGAAGGAACCTCTGTTGGGAACTTTGGGTAGCTTTATTTTAATAAGTGTTAAAATGTTTGTAAGAAAATATATAATTTAATTTAATTTAAACCCCCACCCCCCCGCTTGTCCGCTATTTTTTGGAAGCAGACCTGGCAACCCTAATCTCGACTGCCAAGTCAACCATCTTGACTTGGCGACCTCAGTATATATAAATGCAGTGCTTTTTTTCTGGGGGGACGCAGAGAGCCAGTGTGGTGTAGTGGTTAAGAGCGGTAGACTCGTAATCTGGGGGAACGGGTTTGCGTCTCCGCTCCTCCACATGCAGCTGCTGGGTGACCTTGGGCTAGTCACACTTCTCTGAAGTCTCTCAGCCCCACTCACCTCACAGAGTGTTTGTTGTGGGGGAGGAAGGGAAAGGAGAATGTGAGCCGCTTTGGGACTCCTTCGGGTAGTGATAAAGCGGGATATCAAATCCAAACTCTTCTTCAGGGGTGCGCATACCCCTAAACATTTTGTGAATTTAAGTTGGCCTCATTTCAATATGAGTATGAAAATGAGAGTACCCCTAAACATTTTTTAAAGAAAAAAAAAGAGCACTGTATAAATGCAGCTTTTAACTAGAAGGTGTCAGTCTGCAGTCACAAAATTAGAAGACGCCTGCTTCTTGGGAGAAAAGCAATGACAAACCTAGACAGCATCTTAAAAAGCAAAGACATCACCTTGCTGACAAAGGTCCGTATAGTTAAAGCTATGGTCTTCCCAGTAGTAATGTACGGAAGTGAGAGCTGGACCATAAAGAAGGCTGAACGCCGAAGAATTGATGCTTTTGAATTATGGTGCTGGAGGAGACTCTTGAGAGTCCCATGGACTGCAAGAAGATCAAACCTATCTATCCTTAAAGAAATCAGCCCTGCGTGCTCACTAGAAGGACAGATCCTGAAGTTGAGGCTCCAGTACTTTGGCCACCTCATGAGAAGAGAAGACTCCCTAGAAAAGACCCTGATGTTGGGAAAGATTGAGGGCACAAGGAGAAGGGGACGGCAGAGGATGAGATGGTTGGACAGTGTTCTTGAAGCTACTAACATGAGTTTGGCCAAACTGCGAGAGGCAGTGAAGGATAGGCGTGCCTGGCGTGCTCTGGTCCATGGGGTCACGAAGAGTCGGACACGACTGAATGACTGAACAACAAAAGTCTGCATTTATTCAGATTCTCCACCTGTGTTTTCAGGGGACACCATCCTTCTAGAAATTTTAATGTGGGATGGTGGCGGCTGTACACATTTGATGAATTGTTTGGACGTTCCTTTTTTTGAGATCTGTATTCCAGGATGTATTAAAAGCACAGTAACCCCGATCATACCTTACCAGAGCATAAAGGAACGTAGTTCCCTGAAACAAGGGGAAAATTGCAGTTGAAAGGATAGTTTTAACACCATTCTTTTACTATTTGTCACTGCACGCTGACTGACTACCACGACTACCTGTTGATTTATTTTTTAAATCCCTGTTTATTCAGTAAGAGCCTCTTTTCTCCTGTTTCATAGTCCTTGTTTTAAAAAAAAATCACAGAGTGGTTAGCAATAAAGAACTGTTGACGTTGCTAATGTTTATTACGGATAAGAAAAATGTGTCAGTTTCATGCAAATTACATTTAATTACTGTTGTAGGGTAATAATTATTTTTCAATAATAGAGCCCCTAAATCTTTAAAAGGCCTAAATGCTGTATATCTCATTATGTTCTAGCGTACAAAAAAAGAGAGAAAGAGAGAGCCTTTCATTAATTCATTAATGATTAGTTGGAAAAGCAATGTGACAGTTTATTATACATGCTACAGAGTACTATTAGCCTGCTGATATACACAGTTTAATTTAGAACTTTAATATTAGAGTTTTAGTTCTTCAAGCATGGAAATTGAATAGAAAACAAGTAGGGAGATAATGCTCACTTCATATTCCGCCCCCTTCCACTGCTGCATTTCCACCTAGCAGAGCATCTTCCTGTTCCTTCATCCCTGGTCCCCAGTCCAAAATGCACATTTTCTGCACTAAAGTTGTAACCCAGATTTGAAACACCATTGATTTCAAGGCGAGAAACTGAAGCATGTGCCTAATTCTCCTTTGAAATCAGTGGAATTTAAAAGCGCCTTACTCTGTGGTGGTGTTTTTTACTTGAAGGGAGGCATTTTAAGAAATCTAGGCAATGAATAGCATATATTTATGATCCACTGGCCACAGATGATCTTGGTAATATTTTAAAACTGTATGTATGCAAACTACTGTTCCAGCAAACTTAGTGGATTGTGACCAGTCCTGCCAACTGTGACTAGTTGTCTCCCATGCCAAACGTTGCAGAGGAAACATTGATTAGGATGGGGCAGTGTTGGAGAAATCACAGCTGTGTTTGCAATACGACTTACCATTGAAATTTAGATCGGGAAACCCTTGGGGCATCTGTAAAGCATCTACATTGTTTATATAAGCAATAATTTAACAACTCAGCCTGTTGACTTTTGTAAAATTATCTACCTCTATGAAACCATGTAATAATGTTAGCTGCTGTAAATTATTGGTCTTACTTGACAATAAAGAGTGCAGATAACGTAACATTTTAAGTGTGGTGGAAGTGGTTTGAACAGGTGTTTTTCCACAGCAGTAAGCATATGCAGAGTCAATTATTTTCCAGAACACATAAAATGTTACATCGGTCTTCATCCTAAAACACAATAAACAACAACAAGCAATACTATGACACCAGTATTATTAGCTAAGATTAGTTTACCAAATTCTTTAACAGTTATTAAGTGTGGTCATGACTAGCATGGTAATCTGAGGTTCATAGTAAAAAGTAAAGGTAAAAGGACCCCTGACCATCAGGTCCAGTCGTGTCCGACTCTGGGGTTGCGTGCTCATCTCGCTCTATAGGTCGAGGGAGCCGGCGTTTGTGGGAAGACAGCCTCCGGGTCATGTGGCCAGCATGACAAAGCTGCTTCTGGCGAACCAGAGCAGCGCACGGAAACGCTGTTTACCTTCCCGCTGGAGCGGTCCCTATTTATCTACTTGCACTTTAACATGCTTTCGAACTGCTAGGTGGGCAGGAGCTGGGACTGAGCAACGGGAGCTCACACCGTCGCATAGTAATCACCAAATATTATTAGTGGTAAGGAAATTCCATTGATGGTAAAGATTTCTGTAATTTGGCTACTGGTGGGGTGCCATTAGTAATGCTTCTTCAACATAAACATCGTTGGACTGGTCATGTTGTTTGGATGCAGGGGCGTTCCGTGCCTCTCGGCTACCCGGGGCGGGAAGCCAAGAGGCACCCCCCGGGGGCGGGGCGTCGTGGCTGTACATGCGTCATGACGTCATGACGCACGCGCACAGCGCGATGCCCCGCCCCCGGGGATGCCTGGTGGCGGCTTTGGGAATCTCCCGAAGCCGCTGCTCGGCACCTGTTGGTGCGGCAGCTGCTCGTGCCGCCTCACCAAGGGGGTGTCAGGTGGGCAGCGGCTTCGGGACTCCTGAAGCCGCTGCCGGCACCCCCTTGCAGCGCCGGCACGAGCGCCGGCGCTCCAAGGGGGTGTCGGGCAGGCAGCGGCTTCGGGACTCCTGTGAAGGGGGGTGACATCGCTCCTCGCTGGCCGCCCCTGCGGCACCACCCCGGCAGTGCCGAAAATAGCCTAAAAAAAAAAAATGTTAAAAAAAAATAAAAAAAAAATTTTAAAATTTTTTTAGCAGGGTTTGTCACCCCCTGCTGGGTGGTGCCCGGGGCGGCCCGCCCCCCGCCCCCCCTTGCTACGCCCCTGTTTGGATGCCTGATTATCATCTTCCAAAGCATCTACTCTATTCCGAACTTACAAATGGAAAGTGTAATGCTGGTGGTCAACAAAAGAGGTTTAAAGACTCTCTCAAGGCAAATCTTTAAAAATGTAGTATAAACACCGTCAGCTGGAAAACACTGTCCTGCGAGTGGTCCAATTGGAGAACAGCCTTTACCAAAGGTGTCATGGACTTTGAAGACACTCGAACTCAGGACGAAAAAGAGAAACGTGCTAAAAGGAAGGCATGCTTGGCAAACCCTCACCATGATCAACTCCCGCCCGGAAACCTATGTCCCCACTGTGGAAGGACGTGTGGATCCAGAATTGGCCTCCACAGTCACTCACGGACTCACTGTTAAGACCGTGTTCATGGAAGACAATCTTACTCTGCTACTAGTGATCACCAAAGAAGAAAAAAGAAGAAGCTGTTAGTGAAACTCCCATTGTAGAAGAGTATTTATTACCAACCTTGTAGAAAAGAATAATTGTTATGAAAATATTTGCTTGGCCAGCAGGGGAAAAAAAGTTGTTTCTTGACTATTATAGTATTTTCTTGACTCAGATTGAGTGTTCTCCCCAATATTTCTGAGTCCCAGATCCTGGTGACATGTATCTCCCATGTCCACAATCTTGTGGGAGATTTGGCTTGGATACAAAAATCCATGTTTCAATGAAATCCCTTCTATCTCTTACTGTAAGATGCTATCCCACATCCAAGCATGCTTATCTTGTTTGCCTTATGACAACCTTTTCCTTTAGCCTGCCTTTGCTCTCAGTTTTCAGGATTGGGGGTGACGTAGTCCCTTTGTAAATATTGCCACTCTAGGGATCCGAGGAATAGCAAAGTGGTCAGAATAAGTGGCCGAAAATTCAGGAGAAAGTTTGGTGCCATTTGAAGTTCCCGAAATGACCCTTAATGCCATCCATAGCATTAAAGAAATAGCTGCAAAAGCCCTCCAACAAACAAACCAATTTCTGTGATCTCTGTTGATTTTTCACTTAGTAGACTAGACTCCTTTATGGGGTTTTTTAAAATAAAAAAAAAATAAAACCTCTGTGCCCCCCCCCTTTGTCGTGTAAAGCGGCGTTCATTGAAGCTTGGCCAATAGATGGTATCATGCTACCCAGAGTCTATGCTATGGGAGGCCTATGGAAGCATATCTGCTCAAGGCATTCATGCAAATTATTACTTACTGCCCTATATGCTCATAAATTAATAGCTTCTCTGTGGATGAAAAAACAGAAATTAGACAACCATTAAGGTTGAACAATGTATAAAGAATATTAAATATTAAATATGAACTGCAAACGATATTGCGAGAGATGGGGGAGAGATATGCAGGTAGAATCACAAGCCAGAATTGCAACAAATAAATAAATAAAAATAAATAATATAATATAATAACCAAACATGCTTTCCGCTAGATGTTTTGCCTTGGCATTCAGATGAATGCTTGTTTCCACTGCAATGAAAAGAAAGCAGGAATATTTACTACTGTGACTACATTTGCATGAGAGTATATTTATACCAAGAGCAAAAATCTAATTTGATGGACACTCTCATCTGCTCTGCCTGCCTCTGCATGGAGGTCGGCAGGATTTCGTTGGGTGGTCTAGAAGTTGCATAATTGACTAGCGTTCCGAAGTCTGGGTCAAGGGAGTCTCCGTGACTAACAGACGTATTGCTTCCAATTGAGTCTTGCAACTAAGAGATCTGCAGGTCTCTGCTTTGCTTTTCCTGGGCTTTATGAAGCCACCGCAAAAGTGCAGTATAACCATTTGAATTCTGCACTGCCGGGCGTAGTGCATTCTTCCATAATAAAGTCACAACCGATGAGGAGTGCACCAAAGCACAGTGCTACTGCTCTGTTACTTAGGGTCGTTAAAAACATTGCAGATGAACTTGGGGTGTGTATTTCATTCATTTAAAAATTATGTTGCACTTCCCTAAGGCTTTTGTTTTTTTTAAAGTGTGTTCACCGGAAAATGTACAGTGTGAATGCACCGAACCAGTGTCTGAAAGCTTTTGTATCTTACAAATCCAGTTGTCAGATACTTAGGATTGGTTGCAGCTCTCTTGAGTGTAAGGTAAGGTAAGGTAAAGGTAAAGGACTCTTTGGTGGGTAAGTCCAGCCAAAGGCGACTATGGGGTTGCAGCACTCATCTCACTTTCAGGCCGAGGGAGCTGGCATTTGTCCACAGACAGCTTTCCAGGTCATGTGACCACCATGACTAAACTGCTTCTGGCGCAATGGGACACCGTGATGGAAACCAGAACTCATGGAAACGCCGTTTACCTTCCCACCGCAGTGGTACCTATTTATCTACTTGCACTGGCATGCTTTTGAACTGCTAGGTTGGCAGGAGCTGGGACAGAGCAACGGGAGCTCACTCCGTCACAGGGATTCGAACCGCCGACCTTCTGATCAGCAAGCCCAAGAGGTTCAGTGGTTTAGACCACAGTGCCACCAGCATCCCATACTCTTGAGTGTAGACCTTTGGAACAGATTCACACCAAACATCTAAAGCACATCCAATGCACAAGACTTTATCCAAAGAATCTTGGGAACTGTAGTCCCCCCCTCCAGAGCTATCGTTCCACATATCCTCAACAAACTACAGTTACCAGGATTCTTTAGGGGAAGTTATGTGCTTTAAATGTGCACCGGCTGTGCTTTAAATGTTTGGTGTGGACTTGCAACTCCAGCTTAGTTGCTTTGTAAGATGGTACATGGTGTGAGAGCGCAAAATATGGTCTGAAGCTCAACATCAAAAAAACTAAGATCATGGCCACTGGTCCCATCACCTCCTGGCAAATAGAAGGGGAAGAAATGGAGGCAGTGAGAGATTTCACTTTCTTGGGTTCCATGATCACTGCAGATGGTGACAGTAGTCACGAAATTAGAAGATACCTGCTTCTTGGGAGAAAAGCAATGACAAACCTAGACAGCATCTTAAAAAGCAAAGACATCACCTTGCCAACAAAGGTCCGTATAGTTAAAGCTATGGTTTTCCCAGTAGTAATGTACAGAAGTGAGAGCTGGACCATAAAGAAGGCTGATTGCCGAAGAATTGATGCTTTTGAATTATGGTGCTGGAGGAGACTCTTGAGAGTCCCATGGACTGCAAGAAGATCAAACCTATCCATTCTTAAAGAAATCAGCCCTGAGTGCTCACTAGAAGGACAGATCCTGAGGTTAAGGCTCCAGTACTTTGGCCACCTCATGAGAAGAGAAAACTCCCTAGAAAAGACCCTGATGTTGGGAAAGATGGAGGGCACAAGGAGAAGGGGATGGCAGAGGATGAAATGGTTGGACAGTGTTCTCGAAGCTACTAACATGAGTTTGGCCAAACTGCGAGAGGCAGTGAAGGATAGGTGTGCCTGGCGTTCTCTGGTCCATGGGGTCACGAAGAGTCGGACACGACTGAACGACTGAACAACAACAACAACAACAAACAACAACAACAACAACAACAACATGGTGTTAGGTTTTGAGCCCCACAGAAGTATACTACTGACTGAGTCTATGGTTTGTCTCCAGCTCACGCTAAAGAAAAGCAGTACCTGCCACCTTGATCCTGTCTGAGTAAACAGTTTGGTTTTTATATGACAAGTGAAAACACAGTTACAAATTAATGGAAGAAAAGCCCCAATTGTCCATTTGTGTTGCATTGCAAACTGCTGAGTAAAAGCCGCCCAACGCGGCTTAATCATCCTGTTTCCCTTTCCTTTTTCAGTCATTACATTCATTATTGGTCACAAAAGACTGCTCACAAAACAGCGAGTGGTTTTAATTTAATGCATCCCTTCCAAAACCTGCAGGGAAATTAGAGGCGGGAGCAACCTGGAGAGGGATGGCAGAGTGGTGGGGAAAATAAACAGGCCTTGGCACATCTGAGGCTTTACATGCTAATCAACAAATATTTCCCAAATAGATCAGCACTGACCCCTAAACATGCTGGGAGGGCTTAACTCATTAGTTTGCAAATTGAGTCAAATTGACACAGGGAGTTTCCTTGCAGTTGCCTTGAAATCTCTGATCAAGGCTGGTAAGTGACCTCTCAAGCTGACAGGACAGCAATTGCCAAGTCATCTAACGACTACAGAAGCCAATAAAACAAGGACATTCGGGGTGATCCCTAGAGACAGAAAGAGAGAGCGAGTGGCTGGCTAGCTGGCTGGCTGGCTGGGGTCCTAGATTTGTAAATAAAATAAAATAAATTCCCAGTCTCAACTTAAACCTAGGCATTAGTGGTTTATGCCGGGTAATTAACAAAGAGAAAAGTAATCAAAAATCTAATCAGGACACGCTGTAGTATCTGGGGGAGGGATTGCAGAAATTAGATATGTTCAGGAAGTGTCTAGGCGAGAGCAGGGAAGCATTGTGATAGGCTCTAACTTTGATTAAATGTCACTGACTACCCCGCCTGCCTCCCCAGCACAACAAACCCTGCATGACAGTCAGGACCACATGTGTGCATAGCCTGGTAAAAGGATCTTGCTGATCAGCTGTTTGGGGGGGAAGAAGGCGGATCCCTGAATCCAGCTCTCTCCCCCAAATTACTGATGGGTAGGATTCCAGGTTTGTTTATTCAGTTGTGTGTTTCTGCAGCCCCTACTCCTAGATATGGCTGAGACTCATAGCTGTCAATCCTCCCTTTTTTTGCGGGAAACTCCCTTATTCCAATGCCGTTTCCCACTGCTATCCCGGATTGTTGATATCCCTTAAATTTCCCGGATTTCAAAGGAAGCAGCTCCTCTCCCTCCCTGCTGGCCAGGGAGGCCCCTCAGCTGCGTTGCTCGGCTGCCAATAAGGAATCTGAGACCGACTGGGGGCGGAGCTTGCATGCCTTGTGCAGCCAGACCCTCACACCCAACCAGACAGACAGCCTGCCTGCCGTCTACGCGCTCGCTCTTTCGCTCTCCCGTTCGCGCACAGCCTCTGGAGCGCAGGGTGGCGAGGCTACTTGGTGCCATTGCACCGCCCTCGCGGCATCCCTTATTTTCAAATCTGAAAGTTAGAAAAAATCCCTTATTTTCAAATCCGAAAGTTGACAGCTATGCTGAGACTCAATTGTGCAGCGCATGCTTGCACATCTAGAATTAGGCACACAGATGTCATGTGTTTAACCCCAGCTGGATTAGGATGGTTTGAACATTGGGGTGGGCTATGGTGATATTTCATGCACATCCTCTGTTGTTCGAATGGGTGTTTGGGAACAGCCTAATCTACAACTTCTAGCATATAACACCAGTCCTGAAAGACCTACATTGGCTCCCAGTACGTTTCCGAGCACAATTCAAAGTGTTGGTGCTGACCTTTAAAAGCCCTAAATGGCCTTGGCCCAGTATACCTGAAGGAGCGTCTCCATCCCCATCGTTCAGCCTGGACACTGAGATCCAGCGCCGAGGGCCTTCTGGCAGTTCCCTTGCTGCGAGAAGTGAGGTTACAGAGAACCAGGTAGAGGGCCTTCTCAGGGATGGCGCCCACCCTGTGGAACGCCCTCCCATCAGATATCAAGGAAATAAACAACTGCCTCCCGCAGTTTGGTCAGACTCATGTTGGTAGCTTAGAGAACACTGTCCAACCTTCTCGTCCTCTGTCCTCCCCTTCTCCTTATGCCCTCAATCTTTCCCAACTAAACGACTAAACAACAACAACAACAATTTATTTTCAGCAAGCTTTTTCCATGCACACCTGATGTTAGTTTGACTGGGGTGATTTCATGGTGTTTGTGTGTGGGGGGGGGGACTTGTCTGAACGCTACCCTATTACCACATTTCAAGCTGAACGGTAGATTTACAGGCTTTGACATTGTTTTTCTAAGCACTGGTCTTCTTTGGCTTGCTGACTTCTTGCAAAGCTTGCCTTTGTTGTACCCTGAAACTTTGGTTTGGTCCAAAAGTTTGGTTCCTGTCCGAGAACCATTTCCCCACTCTGCTGAAACCTCAGTGAAGAAATAAACCCTCTGAATTATTCACCAAGGAAGCAGAGTATCATGGAAAATATGCCAGCCCTGGTACTAGGAGCTTTCCACTCAAAGGGTCAGAGTTCGCAATATGGATAGAATAATTTTAAGCAATTGGAAGGTTGGAGATTTAAGGATCCTTAGGGTTGCCAGGTGTCCACTATTTGAGCGGACAGTCCGCTTTCCCCCCATTATGTTCACTATTTTTTTTCACAAAATACTGGACATTTTTTTTATTCAAAAGCTTTATGATGAAATGGTACATAATCTATTCTCTTAGCTGTACAGTCTAAGAGAATAAGGATAGGAGAATCGTGTTTTGTCTTTTTTTTCATAAGTAAGAATGAGACAAAGATCGAATATCCATTGAACTCGATTCTCCAAAAAAATTATTAATCATACTCAATTGTTTCACAAGACATTTAAAAAATGGGGGGGGGGCCTCTTGCCGGAGTTCTGCCCCGCCTGTTCCTTACTCACGGGGAGAACAAAAGGGAGAGGCACGAGAGAAAAAGACGCCTCTTCCTGTTCCTGACGCGCAGGAGCAGCAGCAAACCAGTAGAGGCGCAGGGGGGGGGAGGCGGGCTTGGAGGAGACTTGCCCGACGATACACACGACAGCAAAGTAAAATGTAATTTAATATTTTACATATTATTATAATATATTTGATGTTTTGAATTTTAAGTAAAGTTTTGAAGTGATTATTTTAATACGTGTTAAAATGTTTGTAAGAAAGTATATAATTTAATTTAATTTAACCCCCCCCCCCCCGTCCGCTATTTTTTGGAAGCAGACCTGGCAACCCTAAGGATCCTGAGAGCGATGAGGCAGCCGCCGCCGTGTTGAGGCAGAGAAACGAACTGGTTGTCAGGAGAAGACAACCTCTGTTGAATGAATACGGACCGTACCTTTGCCACCAGAAACCACGCCTACGAGTGCTCTGGTTGCTTATCGTTCTGCACACACGTTTCCAGGATGTTTTTCTTCCCCAAAGAACTCCCGAGGGCTCCAGATGTACTCATGCAAAATGAAGTGGGGGGAAAGAAGGGGAAGCTCAGGGTGGAATAACAGGATTGCTGCAGAACTACCTTCAGAGAAGCGCTGCAGCACGGTGTCAAGAACGCACATTTGCATGGCGAGGCCCCGGGCCCCGCAGTTCCCTTAGATAATGAACACACGGACATGAATGTTTAGGTGAATGGGATAAAATAGGCCACAACTTTATTGGTTACAGATGTGAGCGGTTTGGCTTAGGCCAGGGGTAGGCAACCTAAGGCCCACGGGCCAGATGCGTCCCAATTGCCTTCTCAATCCGGCCCATGGATGGTCCAGGAATCGGCATTATTTGTGGGGTATAGGAATTCGTTCATATTTTTCTTTCAAAATATAGTCCGGCCCACCACATGGTCTGAGGGACGGTGGACCGGCCCACGGCTGAAAAAGTTTGCTGACCCCTGGCTTAGGCATTGGGTGAAACCGGACTATATCCTGACTGCTAGTTTTCTATGTGCAAGGGTTTGGTTTTGTTTTTTTTAAATCTGGCTTGGTTTTGCTTTTTAAGTGAGAGAACATTTGAGAAAGCGACCCTCTCACTGTAGCTAGAAATGGTACCCATCCTGATGATTTTGTTGAATATATAAACTGGCCTGTGGCCATGCCTCTTGTTTGGGAGAAAGTGGGGTTAGGTCACAGGTTTTTTGTTGCCTACTTATTTTTGTACAACTTCACCAGTGTGTGAAAACTTCCATCAGGTTCAGCTAAAATGTTTTATGCTTCGGGATTGCGTGGTTGGGCCACACAGATATCCCTTATCAGTTTCAAAGACTGTGTCTCATGGAAAGACAAAAGAGAATAAATCGCTGATATGCAATGTGTGGGGAGGCATTTTTCAGTGTTTTTATGTGTGGCAACTATTTAAAATTCCACAGAACTTTGAAAAAACAAAAACAAATTGTGCCCCCTTTAACATCTTTATCTTATTTCTAATCCTTTAAATCCCTTAATTAAGTTCAAAATATTAAAAAAATTGTTATCAGCTTCTTTGGGGTCCACATATTTTAATCATAACTCAATGACAAAAATTGGATGATACCATATGTATTCAGCACACAATCAAGAATAATAATAATAATAGATTACCCAAACAGAAGTTTTGTTTTGATTTATGAGGCTAGAGGATTAGAAAAGAGATCCAAATGAGGCCATGGGGCAAAAAACTCAGACTTCAAACATTTCCTTTAATAATAATTTTTTAAAATCAAAGACAAAAAGTCCCCTAGTTTTCACAAATAAGGTTTAAGAAAATAAATTTGTCGGCAATTTCTCCTCAAGAGAAATTCCATCATTTCATCAGGCTTATTGATTTCCTTGAGAAGTCTTTGAAGTTTTTGTAACAGAAGCAACAAATCGGCACTGTATATATTAGGGATACAAAGCTTCCCCAACCTGGCGCCCCCACCACCAAAGTTTTGGATTGAAATTTGGAGTTTGGTGGGGGAACACTGATTTTATGGAATAAAATAAACAACATTAAAATAAAATAAAATACACACCTCAAAGGGAACTTTCCTTCCAATCAATTTATTCACTTTCCTGTCTTGTTCTTGTTAAAGGTAAAGGGACCCCTGACCATTAGGTCCAGTCGTGTCCGACTCTGGGGTTGCGGCGCTCATCTCGCTTTATTTGCCGAGAGCCGGCGTACAGCTTCCAGGTCATGTGGCCAGCATGACTAAGCTGCTTCTGGCGAACCAGAGCAGCGCACGGAAACGCCGTTTACCTTCCCACCAGAGCTGTTCCTATTTATCTACTTGCACTTTGACGTGCTTTCAAACTGCTAGGTGGGCAGGAGCTGGGACCGAGCAACGGGAGCTCACCCCGTCGCAGGGATTCGAACTGCCGACCTTCTGATCGGCAAGCCCTAGGCTCTGTGGTTTAACCCACAGCGCCACCTGGGTCCCTTGTTCTTGTTAGGAGCCCTTAAAAACAGAATAATTTCTGTGATGCAAATTGCTGAATTTGACATCTTTAAAATTATCTTTATAATTATTGAATGATTAAATGGCTTTGGACCCTGGTTATCGGATCAGCTTTAGAACTGAGCTACACAATCTACAAGTTCATGACGTATTGCTGCATTCCCGATGGCAGATGGAATGTCTGAAGGATCACCAAATATAATAAACATCAGTACGTCCAGCTTGATTTCCACATACAGATAGGTATACGCCATTCAAATGTCCAAATAGGTATGGGGTTTCTAGAAAGTGCATTCAATTGCAGCAAGGACATTAAGGTCTGCAAACCGTTGTATAATAGATGGCGAGCATATTTTCAGGCTCAAATAATAAGTTTCTTAGTGAACGTAAGGGCACATAAAACTGCCACCGGTGATATTGCTCTTCTGGTGGATTGCACAGATCATGGGAACCGATAAATTTCTGATAATTTTTGGCTCAGATCAAAAATTCACGCTCAATCAACTCATTTTATTTCGGCTTTAAGCCCATAGACATAACAACCAAAAACAGAAGCAGCACAGTCTGGTTTACAATTGCTAACAGTAAAATAGATTAAAAGGGATACTCAATTGAATAAAATATGATAAAAATTAAATTAAAATTTCAAGCTGTATATAACAATCCATTGCGTTTCTTAAGTGTCAGAACTGATGTCAGAAATTTTGCCATATGTAGGGTTATAATCGAGTGAATCTTGCAACAGAAGAGCAAGGTAAGACTCTTCCAAATACCCCGGTAATTTTTGAGTTAATGGAAGTAATAGAGTCTTTCGGGCAGCAGAATACAAGGGGCAGACAAACACTATGTGATGAAGAGATTCAATCGAACGGTTATCACAGGCACATAAGACCGAAACTTGGCCCCTAGAAAATCTATGAAAAAGGACGTTTGAGGGGAATACATTAAACCGTGCTTTAATAAAAGCGAAATGATGACTAGCAATAGAAAGAGTTGATAGATAGGCTGGTACTTGAAGTGTGGGTACAATGCCCAGGGGTCTCGGTGAGCATGTCCCCCCCGCCCAGCATAACATTGCGTTGCAAAAAATTCACGCTTTTGGAGGGAACACCTGCTGAACGGAACCTGTCAGCAATTTCACAAATAGCTCCAAATAGCTTCAAAAGTCCCTTCCAGCACACTCTCCAACATTTCTCCAATGAAAATAGGGATGTCCTATTCTATTATTTTATTTATAACCTGCCCATCTGACTGGGTTGCCCCAGCCACTGTGGGAGGCTTCCAACATATATAAAAACATGATAAAACATCAAACATTTTTTTAAAAAAACCTTCCATATACAGGGCTGCCTTCAGTTGTCTTCTAAAGGTTGTATAGTTAGTTATCTCCTTGGTTTGGAGGGGTCGCATAACTCCATACCCTCCAACATTTCTCTGATGAAAATAGGGACATCCTACGGAAAAGCGGGACATTCTGGGGTCAAATAAGAAACTGTAAATCCAGGACTGTCCCTGGAAAATAGGGACACTTGGAGGTTCTGTGGCAGTAGCCTGATTGGCAGAAATCAAGATTTTGGGGCAACATTCAGCAAATGCATTTTTCTCTGTTTTTGAAGTGCTGTGAGGGGAGAAGCTTTACCTGTGGAACATTTGCTTCTGAATGAGTGCATAATGAGACCATAGCCTTGACTTGTGGGAAGCTTGTACTAAACCCACAGCGCATGGCGATGACATAGACCTTGCAACACAATCCTAGGCATGGCTAGTCAGAAGGAAACCCCACAGCTGAACTTACTCCCAGGTAGATGTGCATCGCTTCCAATCGCTTGGGAGTATGTTCCATGCCGGGATCTGCACTGTTCAGTCCTGTTGGTTTCGGCATTGTTCTTTACCAATGAGAGCCAGTGTGGTGGTAGTGGTTAAGAGCGGTAGACTCGTAATCTGGTGAACCGGGTTCGCGTCTCCGCTCCTCCACATGCAGCTGCTGGGTGACCTTGGGCTAGTCACACTTCTCTGAAGTCTCTCAGCCCCACTCACCTCACAGAGTGTTTGTTGTGGGGGAGGAAGGGAAAGGAGAATGTTAGCCGCTTTGAGACTCCTTAGGGTAGTGATAAAGCGGGATATCAAATCCAAACTCTTCTTTAGGGTCGGGGCAAACATTTGATGAGCGAGCTTGACGATGAAAAGCCAAACTGTTTCTGCAGACCCTTCTGAGGACGAACCTCTCTCCCCTCCTGCCCATCCCACCCGTTTAAGCATTTCTGGTGGTCGTTCGTCGAAAGGGAAATGAGCCTAGTGGCACTCACTTCTCAAGCATTAAGGGAGGCAAAAAGTATAAGGCCAGCATTTGTGATGTGGTGTCAATAGGTTCCCCCCGCCCTCCGCCTCAAACAGCGGCGGGAGGAAGGAGAGGATGCAAATCACATTAAAATGTAATGTTTATCAATGGCCGTGATAAAAAGAGCAAACTTTTCCTGCCCGTTCCCAGGTACCACGCACCGACAATCTGAATACATTGGTAATGTGAGGGTCTGATTAGTCCTGCAAGGCTGCCTACAGGTTAGCAGGCCTCATTTCAAATCTCTGACAGCAATATGTGCCATTCCATGCTTCGCCCAGATTCTCTGTGTTCAACACAAACTAGGGTCATTCTATATATGGAAATGACTGTCTTCAGGGCAAAAAAATTAAAAAAGGTGAGATTGCCGCTTTAACCTCACTGGCCTCGGAAAATATGTTTTAGTCTGATACATTATACTAGTAGGAATTATTTATCAAGAAGATACAAGCTTGATATTTCAGAAATAATGAGATGTTCTGGCTTTGCAGCTGAAATTTTATGGTCGAGAGAGCATGGGCTATGAATCCAGAGGAATGAAGTAAACTTGCAGCGAAATGATATATACAGTGGACAGCCAAAGCAAAATGGCTGTGCCAAAGGCAAGGTGGAAGTTGTTACAACACATGAGATAGCTTGGCCAGTGGCTCGGTGGATCATGGTGGTTCTGAAGGTCCAGCCAAGCAATAAAAAATAAGAAGTTTTGCTTTGGAATCTGCTTTAACACCACAGTCATAATGAGAGGGAACTTGGGGGACTTTTGAAATGGCTTTTCTTTTAGCCCTGGAATTATGAGAGGGGAAATTCTAAATCCACCAAATTCTTCAACTGGGAGATCTAGGATTTTACGATTGGACTATATCAAGCATTTGCAAATCCTCCACCACAGATACTGTATTTTTTTGGTGCTGTTAAAGCACGAAGGGATGCTGATGTTGATTCAACAACCATTCTCCTATAGTGCTTTAATACCAAAGCAAACTTCATAGCAAGCTGCTATGTTATAAAAAAAAAGATAAAGGTAAAGGACCCCTGGACGGTTAAGCCCAGTCAAAGGCAACTATGGAGTTGCGGCGCTCATCTTGCTTTCAGGCTGAGTGAGCCAGGCTGAGAGAGCCGGTGTTTGTCCACAGACTAAACCGCTTCTGGCGCAACGGAACACCATGACGGAAACCAGAGCGCACGGAAATGCCGTTTACCTTCCTGCCACAGCGGTACCTATTTATCTACTTGCACTGGCATGCTTTGGAACTGCTAGGTTGGCAGGAGCTGGGACAGAGCAATGGGAGCTCACTCCGTCTTGGGGATTTGAACCGCCAACCTTCCAGTTGGCAAGCCCAAGAGGCTAAAGTGGTTTAGACCACACTATACTGGGCACAGGTCACTTGAGAGTGGAGAGCTGATTAGGGGAGCGGTTTTTGAGGAAACACCATCTCAAAAATGCTTGTGAGCTCCAGATAGCTCAGCTCTAGTGCCTATAGGCCAGATCACACGACTGTTTTGCCTGTGTAAGGCTTATTTCTATGTTCATGTAAGCCTTTCCACCATAGGCTCAGATCATGAATTGAGAATTCTTGGAGAACGAACTTGAGGCAAGCAAATGTCCCCATCTTCAAAAAGGGTGGAAAAGACGGCCCAGGTAACTTCCAACCAGTTAGCTTGACTTTGATCCCAAGAAAGGTCCTAGAACAGATAATTGAACAGTCAGTCTGTTAGCACTTAGAAAAGGATGCTGTGGTTACTAAGACCCATCATGGGTTTTTCATAAACAAGTCATTCCAGACAAATCTCATTTTGTTTTTTGACAGTTACAAGCTTGGTGGATCAGGGGAATGCTGTGGGCATAGTGTATCTTGAAGACTTTTTGACAAAGTCCCCCATGATATTCGTGCAAGGAAACGGATGACGGAATTGAGGGGATGCTCATCAAATTTGCAGATGACACCACACTGAGAAGGGTAGCTAATGCCACAGAAGACAGAATCAGGATTCAGGATGACTTTAACAGATGAGAGAACTGGGCCCAAACCAACAAAATGGATGTCAATAGGGATAAATATCAGGTTCCGCAAATAGGCAGGAAGAACCTGAAGATGAGAAATGAGATTCTGACTAAGCACCAGGAAGAAGTTTCTCACGGTAAGAGCTGTTCAACAGTGGAATGGACTCCCTCGGGAGATGGTGAACTCTGCTTCTTCGGAGGTTGGATGTTCATCTGCCATGGATGCTTTCGCTGAGATTCCTGCATTGCAGAGAGTTGAACTGGATGACCCTTGTGGTCCCTTCCAGCTGCACAATTCTATGATGCTATGATTCTATGGCATGGGGAAAGGAGGAACCATTTGGTTTACCACTTCACAGAGAAAAATGTATTGGGCCGGCTCTGAAAGCAGTCCTTGCCAATATTCCTTTACATTTCTCATTCCCGACTTGGTGTTCAGGTGAGGCAGAATGCAACACATCTCCAAAGGAAATGATATTCACGTTGGGTGTCCCTTCATCGCTGTGTCATTACTTACCTTAGATCTGTGTCATGGCAGTATGCAATTTCCACCCCACTGATGCCGCCCTCAACATCCCACCTTCCTTTCCTTATTAATGTTTTGAAGATTAGAGCCTTTGCAATACTTCCTCAGAGGGGGGAAAGTGCATTTGCGAGATGCTGATTTGTGTGCAACCAAGTTTCTGGTTTCTGAAATGTGTCCTTCACTTCACAGGCTTTTGAGTTTCCATCAAGCGCTCGTTTTAAGAGAAGATGCTATGAAGGGGTGGAGGGAGGAGGCATGAATGATAATAATATAAAAAAAACCCTCCCCGCCAAACAAAAACAGTATTTTCAGAATCCCACTCTTCTGCTTTCAGACTGTTACCATCAACCCTCTTATTCATTTTGATTTATTTCCATCCAGACTAACGCTTTTCTATGCTTTTATTGTTCTTGGAGAATAGGCCTTCTATTGGCGAAACATAATGTCTCTGCGACCACTACTATGCTCAATGCAGATCTTCATTAATCTGCAACCACAGTACAGGGCTTTTAGCAACAAGCACTTTTGATGGGAATTGAATTTGATACTGCATTATGGTCGTAGAGGCCCCTCACAATAGGCTGTGTTCTTTTCTGTGTCTGTGCACAATCAGAGAGACCCAATTAAATAATTTGGTGCAATAATGGAGAACAAAAGCGGACGAGGGCTTAAAGTGAGGGCTGCAGCATTTGTAGTCTCCTCGTTTTGTATTATGTTAATTAATTTGCCTTCGAAATCACACACACACCAGAAGAAAGAACAAAATGTGAAACTGCCTAGCTCATCTGCAACATGGAGGCACTTTAAATGCAGATACCATACCAAATCAAGCACCGAACAAAAGGACATTCTCAGCATTTCCATTGAATGAAAATAAATTGGGGGTGGGGAGGGAGAAAAGGGCAGAAAAAAGAAATATAGTTGTCGGCGATGCTAATGTGGTCATTGGGAAACACGGTTGAATGCAAGGGAGTGTGTGATTTGTTGACTGCGGCAGCATCTCAAAATGAATAATGTGATGTCGCACCTTAATTGGGGGTACGTTTAAAATCCATACTACGCATTCCTATTTCTTTCACAGAGACTTCCGTGGAATAAGTGACTTCTGGTGTTTAATTTTGGAAATCTGACATGCTACTATACCTATTATCAGGGCTTTTTTTCAACGGGAACTTGCTCGAACTCAGTTCCGGCACCTCTCAGGTGGGCGCCATTGCCATTCTAAGAGAACAAGTGAGGTGTTCATGGTGAGTTCTGGCATCTCTTTTTCTAGAAAAATAGCACTGCCTATTTTCTTATAAACTTAAAAACAGGCAGCTGCTAGTAACCAACAGTAATGACTAAGGTCTTATCCAGGCTTCCTCAACCTCGACCCTCTAGATGCTTTTGGCCTACAACTCCCATGATCCCTAGCTAGCAGGACCAGTGGTCAGGGATGATGGGAACTGTAGTCTCAAAACATCTGGAGGGCTGAGGTTGAGGAAGCCTGGCCTTATCTTTGTATCCCATCCTTTCTCCAAAAAACTAAGGGTTTCTCTCAATTTTATCATTATTCTAACGACATAAGATAAGTTGGCCTGAGAGAGAGAGAAATTGGTCCAAAGTCACCCTGTGAACTTTGAAGCTGAGTAGGAATACGAACTCAAGTCTCCCCAATCAAATTCTCTAGTTCTATGTGTCCTACAGACAAAAGAGAATCCTGCAACATCTTAAAGTTGAACAAATGTATTGTGGGATAGCTTGAGTGCACTATGATCTGTTTCATTAGATGCATTGACTTCATGCATCCAGTGAGGTGGACTGTAGTCTATGTCCTAATACAGTTGTTCCTCTTTAAGATCTTTTCGCCTCTCCAGAAGCTGTTTACCCCACAAATGGTGAAGAATGTACCATTCTTCCATATGTGTTTCTGAAGAACAAATTTGGAAACTATCAAATCTGTTTTACTTGCAAAAATAATTCATGGGGTAAAAAAACCACCAGGGTTTACTTTGTCCAGGAGGCCCTCAATGAATCTTATCCCCCAGAACCAATTTCTAATACAATTCCGTGCCCAGAATATGTGGAATAATATTGCATCCGATGAACTGGCCTGTAGCTCACAATCGCTTATATATATTATTATATAATAATAGCATCACCTTGCTATATTTCCTATGGAAGTATAGTTTATCAATATCCAAATAAATAAAAGCAATACATTCAAATAATGAAGGTTGTTAGGTTTTAAGGTGCACCAAGACCCCATCTTTTGGTTGGGTTTCAACTACATCAAGTTAATTTAGCCAGTACAGTAATTAAGTTAAAAAACAAAAGCTTACAGACAAAACACTATTTCCATTTTAACTTGAGGGGTGGCGAGGGGGGAATTCTCTTTGGCAATATATCCTATTTAAAAACATGTAATTGTCTGACATTCCTTGCTATTCATAATTAGCCATTTGTGATGATCTTTTTTCCATTCTGTCATGGTTGCTTTATTAATATGCTGTGAAATAAGATTCATAACCTTTAGGTAAATTGTTCCTCCATAATGCAGCTAAAACAGTACTTTGTGGGTAACAATAACCAGAAACTTATTTATTATCTCTGGTCACTAACACCCATGACCCTATGTAGGCAAAATAATATACCTGGGTTTTATGTTTTTAAAACATGGAAAATGTTAACAGTTTGTATGTGATTCTGTGCAGCAGTGAGACACTTCTCTTAGGTTTTTAGAGTTCTTTCCAATTTATCTCAAGGACTTGGGGAAGATTCTTTGTGTGGTTCCTTATATCCTTGCCTGCTCACTGAGGTTATTGGAGAATTCACTGTTAATGGTCCCCTATGACCCAGGTGGCGCTGTGGGTTAAACCACTGAGCCTAGGGCTTGCTGATCAGAAGGTCAGCGGTTCGAATCCCCGTGACGGGGTGATCTCCTGTTGCTCTGTCCCAGCTCCTGCCAACCTAGCAGTTCAAAAGCATGCCAGTGCAAGTAGATAAATAGGTACCGCTCCGGTGGGAAGGTAAATGGCGTTTCCGTGCTCTCTGGTTTCTGTTACGGTGTCCCGTTGCTCCAGAAGCAGTTTAGTCATGCTGGCCACATGACCTGGAAAGCTGTCTGTGGACAAACGCCGGCTCCCTCGGCCTGAAAGCGAGATCAGCACCGCACCTCGTAGTCGCCTTTGACTGGACTTAACCGTCCAGGGGTCCTTTATCTTTACCTTAAATGAGCGAGACCTTGCTCCCACTCCCAGATCTCAGTAATACAAGCCAGGTCAGCTTCCTCATCCACAATCAAGTCATGAATGAGTGAGATCTTCCTCAAAACCAACCTGGCATTTAATAACAGCATCTACAGACCTGAGGGCTGACTAGCAGAACAAACACAACGCCATTTTCTTTAATTATCAAAACATGTGACCCCCCCCCCCCCGCTAACAGGAACTTTTTAAAAAACCTTATAGCTGCAACATGGGGTCCTGTTTCAGGAGGAAAGAAACAAACGGCCCACAAGCTGCAATCCCAATAGCGGGGGTGGGGGGTGGGGAGATGGCAACTGCAACCCATTAAATAAAAATAAGAGATATTTCAGCATGCTATATATAAAATCAGGCATAGCCAACCTCGGCCCTCCAGATGTTTTGAGACTACAATTCCCATCATCCCTGACCACTGGTCCTGTTAGCTAGGGATCATGGGAGTTGTAGTCCCAAAATGTCTGGAGGGCCGAGGTTGCCTATGCCTGTATAAAGTGCTTGGTATAGTTTTGGCCTCTGTATTCAGGAAGGCGTGGCTTCCACCTGGGAGCCTCCATGGCATCTTGCATGGTTCAGAGTTTTCAACGTTACCTCAGATGTGCCACATGCAGAGCTGTCAGGCAAGTGCCATGGGTGACTGACTCATTCAGTTAACTGCCACCAACATTAAGAAGGTAAGAATGATTTGGTGGCTAAGTCCAAAGGACCCTCTGGTATGGAATTCTGATTCCAACAGCAACCAAGACCACATCCACACCGTATGTTTAAAGTATACGATACCGCTTTAAACCGTCATGGCTTTCCCCCAAAGAATTCTGGGAGCTGTAGTTTGGTAAGGGAGTTGTCAGGAGACTCTCTATTTCTCTCCAGGCCAGGGGAACTGCTCTCAAAGTGGTTTAGCAATGAACCCTCTTCACAGGCAGCTCTGTGAAGAGGGTTGATTGCTAAACAACTAACAACTCTCAGCAGCCTTAACAAACTACAGCTCCCAGAATTCTTTGGGGGGGATGATCCATGGCTGCTTAAAGTGGTATCATAGTGCTTCAAATGTATGTGGTGCAAACAGATGCCTCTGGATGCTCCAAAGTGGAGCATAAAAGGGATGTCCATCATTTGATGTTTATCCAGTACTCACAGATAGACTACCTCTTTACAAGGATGCTCAATTGATGGTGCTTTGATGGAATTGAGGAATGCTTTGATGGTGTTTCCTGCTTGGCAGGGGATTGGACTGGATGGCCCTTGTGGTCTCTTCCAACTCTATGATTCTATGATTCTTCTATGATTCTTCAATTGAGCTACTGTGGTTGATAGCCTAATCTATGAATTTGCCTAAGCCTTCCTTTTTCCTTTTCCCCTTAAAATATAAGCTAGGAGACATCGTCACATCTTGCCGAATTCCATAAGTAATTATGTGTTAATTATTCCCTCTCATTTATCCTTTGTAGAAAGCTGGGATCTGCTCCCGTGCCCCAGGCCTCCATCCAGCCCTGCCCCCCCTCTTCCTCCCTCTTAAGGTTTCAACAATGCATTACTGCACTAGTTGTGTTTGGTTAACTTCAGTGTCCTCTTTGGCAGCTGCTGCCTTGTCATGCACGGGTAAGGATTGCCAATAGCAACTCAGATAGCCCCGCGAAACGGGGTGCCATACAGAAATGGCCATACTCCTGAGCCCAGTTGGCAGCAGGCATGATAAGAGCTGTCAGGGTGGTTTGTTGGTTGGTTGGTTTTTTCTTTACCGGTTCTCCGCCACCCTCTGGAAATAAACAAGGTGTGTGCAGTGTTACATGTCTGCCTTTCCTGCTGTGATCGCACAAAGGAACCCCCTTGGACGCCCCAACCTTTTCAGCTAGCTGATACACAATGCTTGTCTGTATTTAAGAAAGTGTGTGTGTGTGTGTGTGTGTGTGTGTGTGTGTGTGTGTGTGTGTGTGAGAGAGAGAGAGAGAGAGAGAGAGAGAGAGAGAGAGAAGCAGTCTTTGCTTCCCAGCCAGTTAATTCAGCCTCGCACATATTCAGCAGCAGTTAAACTCGGCTGCGATGATGAGAGCATGGCAATTTCCACCTAAACTAGAGGATAATTAGAAATGCCCTGTAGCAGGCAAGTCAGTGCTTCAATTTATTTGCTGTTTATTACCGAGTCCCTGCCCCTTGGGTGTAATGACGATAAAGCAGCACCTGCAGCTTTTGCAGCCTTTGATTTAGTGCCGTAAATGGTGCTCAGAGAGTAGATTAAGCTGGAATGTGATCAAACCTTATTTGCAATCCGATTATACAAACTGCTCCTTGCACTGACCAGATTGAAGTAATTTCCCTATAGAAACGTTACACTCACTTTGGTGTAAAAATGATTAACATTTGCTGACTGAGGGTCAGCCTTTCACTTCCAGTGTAATTCTTTATCAGGCAACAAGCCTGCATCCCTCTCTCTCCCCCCCCCCCAGCTGCTGCTCTCCATCCTGCTCTACTTTCCTCCTACCCCCCTGCTCCACTTTTGGGTACACATTTGTGTACGAGGTGGTATTTAACCAGTGGGTATCATTCTCAAACTCGCTTTCCCCCGCTAGGCCTTGCTGGTGATGAATGATTATAAGAAATAAGTACTCCAGCTTAAGAAGATTAAACCATCCTCCCCCCTTTCCCCTCTCCTTCCCACCCTCCTTGATTGTTCAGCAGTATTGACATGCTTAATGATCTAAAGGAGACGGACTCGAGAATGATGCAATTTCCATATTTTGCTGAAAAGGGCTATTGACGTCTTCATAAACAAGCAGTCTGTATGCACATGGCGCATTAACTTCAACATTTGTTATGATTTATGGACAAGCGCATCAATCACGGAGCTAACTGCGCACGGGATGTGTGGTGCTTCCCCCCCCCCTTTTAAAAGACCTAAAACGGCCGGCCACTGCCTCTTACAAACTGCTCTTTGCTGTTCAATAATCAGCAGCGCATCATTGCTTAAGGCCTCAGTCACGGTCTTACATTTTGTACCTCAGCAAACGCAGGTTGAGGAGCAGTTTCTCAGACAATGCGCCTCTGCTGCAGCCACATATTGTCAGACCAGTGAAAGAAAACACTTCACTCTCTGCCCACTTGTACGTCAATCAAAGAAAACCCTCTCTCTTTTTTTTTTTTGCTCGAAGGGCATTTATGAAACCTGATGCAAATTCCAGCGATGACATGTTTTGCTGCATAAGAGTTTCAAGCTGTTCCCACCCGCCCCCCTTGCAGACATTGGGGGCATAAACTTTTGAGAGAGCGGGTTCTCCTTCATGGAGAGCACGTGTTGCGGTGGGGGCCAGCAAGTCACCCCTCTGTTGCTGGGCGGGATCGTATGGATGGCCACTGCTGTGATTGGGTCCTGGGTGTCGTTGGGGAGATTTCTATGTTGCAATTTGTTGATGGACAGCCCAGTGACTATATACTGCTTGGCTCGCAGCGTGATATTCCTCTTTGCTGCGTGCATTGGATCACTTGCCCCCCTCCCTATTATTAGGCCTCTGTGTATGACCTTGCTATGCCTGTCATAGGGTCGTCTGCTTTTGGGGCAGGGGCCTGGTAGGAATTTTTCCATTTGGCTGATTGGCTGGTGCCATCTGGTTTTTGCCTACTGCGTCACAACTTGTAATGTTGGCGGTTAGGCATTGGCAGGGCCGGCGCTTCCATTTAGGCGAACTAGGCAGCTGCCTAGAGCGCCGAAATGGAGGGGGCGCATAAACAGCCCCACGCCGGCGATCGGGCGCGCCCGACCCAGACCGCGCACGCCCTGCTGCTCTCCGCAGAAGGGGCAGATGCGGAGCGAGCGAGCGCCGTGACGCCGTCGGGAACTTGGGAAGGGCGCAGTGAGCTTTTGCCTCGCTGCGCCCTTCCCAAGTTCCCGACGGCGCTCGCTCGCTCCGCATCCGCCCCTTCTGCGGAGAGCGGCAGGGCGCGCGCGGTCTGGGTCGGGCGGCGAAAATCGCGGCGGCGCGGGGCGCCCAGCGGCAGGGGGCGGGGCCACGTGACGGCATCGCGCATGACGTACGGTGCCCCGCCCCCTCGCCTGGGGCGCGAAAAGCCCTAGCACTGGGTCTGGGCATTGGTTATTAATTTGGTTGGTGGAGGGGTCAGGATTGCGGCTGCCCCTCCAATGCTGCTGCTGCCTGGGGAATTCCGTTAAAGGAATCCAAGGGCTCGCCATGCTTTTGTCCGTATCCCCCGGTCGGGGGCCAGGGCCACGCAAGAGCCCCTGGGAGCATTTGGGGAGAGGCGAGGGTCAGACCCCCGGCTCCCATTCTCTCCCCAAAGTGTTTTCCCTTTACTGACGAATGTCAGTTCTGTCCCCAGCAGGACAGATAGTCTGAACCAATGCCTAAGCAACCACTCACATATTTTGTATTTTAATAAAGTTGTGGCCTAAATTATGCCAAAAACCTTAAACTTAAATTTCTGCCTGAAGTGTGTTTCATTTGAGGGGTGGTTTGGGGACCTCGACATGCAACAGACAATCTGTAGATGTGCGGCTGATACAGCAATGCAATGCAAACATGGATGCCTGGATTTGCATCAGAGGAGAGATACATGCTGCAGTAGAAAGCCAGTCTGTCAAGGCAGATCCCAAGGCTGACTTCTTGAGACTGAAACTCAGGATTGTGTTTCTCCGCAAGGAGTTCTGGCATGGAGGTCGGGGTGAAAGGGCAGACTTGGCCCATTGAAAGAATAGTATCTGGTTCCAACACTGGTATTTTGACTTCACAATCATTTTTTTGCACCTCGGTGAGGAAACCTCCTGTCAATTTCCAACACGTACATTGCAGCGAACTCCTAAAATGTTGAGACAATTGAAAGTGGATGCAGACACCTATTTTGCTTGGGTCAAGTAAAATGTAATAATTTTTAATGTGGCTATTGCAGTAAAGTGGGTTTTTTTCTTGGTGGGTGAGGAGCAAAGGTTTAAATACCCCTATCCCTCCACACACAGCAATTTGTGTGTGTGTGTGTGTGTGTGTGTGTGTGTGTGTGTGTGTGTGTGTTTAAAAAACCCTTCCCATTCACTCAAATAAAAAGCTTAAAAGTGAAAATTGCAGGGAGTGGGGTTTGTGAGAGAGAATACGCATGGATGTGCATGTGAATGGGTGAATGATTTTGTGTGTATTAGTGAGAAAAATGGAAACCCCCCCAAGCAAATACAATAAATGCTGTTGTCCAAAACAATATGCAATTGATTATGTCTCTCTCTCTCTCTCTCTCTCTCTCTCTCTCTCTCTCTCTCTCTCTCACACACACACACACACACATACACACACACACTTGCATTGTCTTTCCTCTGCTTTTAAATGAATGAGGTGGAATAATATAATGGCAACTTAATGTATGTAGTTGATTACATAAATTACATTGGTTATGTAATTTTGCCACAGTGGACAGCGAGACATATAGCATAGGTGGAAGAGGAACTGCAGCAGAATTGGTCCTGCATGCGACAGCTGCAAGGTGGAAGGGGAAACTGCCTTTTTACATCCCTAGTGAGTACAAAACTTGGCATTATTGCATGTAGGCAAAAAAAATCTTTCAACTGTACAGCTCTCAATGCTCTGAATACTCTTGTGTTTTTATATGTACACACCCTGTGTCTCTTACCCTCCTCGGTGCGCAAAGATCGCATGCGTTTCCAAACATACCTTCGTTGCTGAAAGAATTGTGGACCAGAGTTTTCCCCCCTGTTCATGAAACACTCAGAGATCATGATTGAGCCTGTTTTCCCTCTCTCATCTTAATTTCCCCCTGCTCCTGCCAAAGAAAAATTCATTGCATAACAAGGATAATAATTTTCACCCTTTAAATTATAAAGTAATTAAACTTTTTGAAAAGTGCTACCTCTGTGTGAGGGGGCAATTAGGCTTCTTCTGTTTTACGAGCTACTTCTCTGTACGGTAGGAATTGGAAATGCTTACATTTGGAGAGTCATGGGATAACTTTTTTTTTAAAAAAAGAAACACAACTTGGCATTTTATCAAGCGGGTAAATAAATAAGTCACTTGCCTTGCCACCTGTGGTGAGTAAAATTTGTTTCTAGGCGACCAGGCAGGAAAAGGTTTTTGTCCACTGGAAGAAAGTGTTTTCTTTCTTCCTTTTATATCAAAGATTCACCATAAATGACTTGCAGGCAGTTACATATGGGTCTGTAATGTTCCTGGGCTTAGTCTTACTTTCTCTGGGCAGCAAAGTATAGGGATAAAATGCTGAGGTGGTAGAATGGACTGCACCACTTCAGAAAATCCTATTTTCTGAATGCTCCTATGAGTTCAAAAATAATTCTCAGCAGAAAGCCAGCAGAGCAGGTAAAGCGTTAGGCTAGAATCTTTCTCTCTGATGTGTTAGCTTTCTGTTTTCAAGGTACTTTCCTACATGGGGCAGCATTCAAAGCTAATATTTCTTTCTTCTAATCTAAAATGGTGTAGAAGGAGCGTCTCCACCCCCACCGTTCAGCCCGGACACTGAGATCCAGCGCCAAGGGCCTTCTGGCGGTTCCCTCACTGCGAGAAGCAAAGCTACAGGGAACCAGGCAGAGGGCCTTCTCGGTAGTGGCGCCCGCCCTGTGGAACGCCCTCCCATCCCATCAGAGGTTAAAAGGATCAACAACTACATGACATTTAGAAAACACCTGAAGGCAGCCCTGTTCAGGGAAGTTTTTAATCTGTGATGTGTTAATGTATTTTAATGTTTGCTGGAAGCCGCCCAGAGTGGCTGGGGAGACCCAGCCAGATGGGCGGGTTACAAATAATAAATTATTATTATTATTATTATTATTATTATTATTATTATTATTATTCCTCACCTTATTCTGCTGTTCTCATAGACCCAGCAAGACTGATTTCTATAGTAGACTGAAGCTCCACTGAACTAAATGGGACTTATTTCTGCAAAAGTTTGTACAGAAATATGCTGCTAGAGAGTTCTGAAGGACTTCAGATGGATAGTCACCATAATTGTTATAATAGCCCTATAAGGGAGGCCATTCTTATTATGCCCATTTCACAGATGTGGTCTAGTAGCTAGCCTGATAGTAGTTTTATCTCCATAGGTTGAATTATGGCATAGTTAGATCATATAAAACACAAACCAAGGCGCTATGAAGAAATAATGCTTAAACATAGTTTGTTCTCCATGCTGAATACCAAAACCACAATTAAGGATTAGCCACAATCCAAGATGTGAGTCATAATTTCTGACGTGTGTTTGTGTTCACCATAGTTAAGTGCCACAGCAGCCATGGTTGAGAACATTTCCCCAACTCTTTAGCTTCTTGACTTGCAAGATGCTAAGCAGATCTGCCCAAGGTCTCCCTGGCCGCATGTCTTCTGTGGGCTGGACTTAGCTTGGGTAGTTAAAACCTCACTGTGCACTTTGGATCTTAACCAGGACAAGCAGCCAGTGTCTGAGTAGGGTTGCCAGGTCTGCTTCCAAAAAATAGCAGACAAGTGGGGAGGGGGGGTAAATTAAATTAAATTATATATTTTCTTACAAACATTTTAACACATATTAAAATAATCACTTCAAAACTTTACTTAAAATTCAAAATATTATAATAATATGTAAAAGATTAAATTACATTTTACTTTGCTGTCGTGTGTATTTTTTATTTGACTGTGCAGCTTTGATCAATTCTTTGTGTTTAAGGAATAATTCTTTAATTTCAGTACAACGTTGAGAAATATTAAAAAATATACAAAGTTCACTTCGAACTGATGGTACAAGCAGTCGGTTACGTTCGTCAGTCCACAAATTTCCCATGACGCTGGTCCCTTCCAACAACTCTACAATTATATGTTTCTATGCTTGCTTCTTAGGGATCCTTGGGGCAAAGCTACCCAAGTTCCCAATAGGGGTTCCTTCTTACCGTTCCTGTATTAGGGAGGTGATCCTTGGGGCAAGGATCTCGCTCCCTCAGGTCGTCGGGAAAGTCTCCTCCAAGCCCGCCTCCCCCCCCCCACGCTGGTTTGCTGCTTCTCCTGCGCGTCAGGAACAGGAAGAGGCATCTTTTTCTTTCGCGCCTCTCCCTTTTGTTCTCCCCGCGAGTCAGGAACAGGCGGGGCAGAACTCCGGCAAGAGGTGCCTCCCCCCCCCCATTTTTTAAATGTCTTGTGAAACAATTGAGTATGATTAATAATTTTTTCGGAGAATCGAGTTCAATGGATATTCGATCTTTGTCTCATTCTTACTTATGAAAAAAAAGACAAAACGCAATTCTCCTATCCTTATTCTCTTAGACTGTACAGCTTTAGATTACGTACCATTTCATCATAAAGCTTTTGAATAAAAAAAAGTTCACTATTTTGTGAAAAAAATAGTGAACATAATGTGAAAAAAGCGGACTGTCCACTCAAATAGTGGACACCTGGCAACCCTATGTCTGAGACAGACCGGCCCTGCCATTGGGCAAAATGAGTCACTGCGTTCTGGATGATGAAGAGCAGCATGAACTATATGTGCTGTGTCGCCTCCCCTGGACCTCCTAAGCTAGCCTGCTCCATCGAGCAAACTGGTGGACGCTATCCTGTTCCCATGATTCATCTGCCAGTCTAGTTGGCTTCTGTATGCAGAAAGGGAGAGAGCATCTTGTCCTCTGCCTCAGGCAGCAAAATGTATTGGGATGGCTCACGGTTAGCACTAAATCTTGCTTCAGCTTAATGCCTGTACCAGGCCATACAGTTGTGTTTCTATTTAGGATACTGAGTAAGATTCATCTGCCAGTCTAGTTGGCTTCTGTATGCGGAAAGGGAGAGAGCATCTTGTCCTCTGCCTCAGGCGGCAAAATGTCTTGGGCTGGCCCATGGTTAGCGCTAAAATCTTGCTTCAGCTTAATGCCTGTGCCAGGCCATACAGTTGTGTTTCTATTTAGGATACTGAGTGTGTATGGACAGTAGCCATTTATAGATGATAAGCCTTTTATTCTTCCTTGGGAAACCTTCATTTACGGAGACACAATATCCTCTGTAACCTTCATACACACTGTGCTTACTGAACTAAAGCCTCCTTTTTCCTCTCTGAATAGAACCCATTCCTGCCCATGCCTTGTGCGGCTAGGGATTTGAGTGCACCAGCCAATTTCAAAGGCCGTCCTTTCTCTTTAACAATCGGTGCATTAGGCTAAAATATTCACACAAATGCGCTGGCAATTGAAAGGGGCTTGCAGTGTAGTGACAAGGCCCTTCTTTTTCTACCTGGGTCTGCAGAATGATGAATGAGCATTAGCGGAATATTCTTCTGGCCTTTAGGTTTACCTTGATCTCCTCACAGAATGCAAATTGACATTATACCCACATTTCTATGGGGTTTTATTACCACGGTCATGATGTGAGGGCTTCTTCCTCCCCCCCTCTCTCTTTCTCTCCCCCTCCTCCCCCCCCCACCAACCCCAATATGAATAGTGTAAAAGGGGAAACATATTATTGCAAAGAAGCATTATTGTGCTGAGAATGTATAAACAGCTGAGAAGAATAGAACGACATGCTCATAATGGAGAGTGAAAGCTCTTCATTTTGTCCTGATTGTCTACTCTTCCTTTTTAAACAACCTTCCTTTTTTCCAGCTATCAATACAAAGTTCCTTCCCCCCCCCCGCTTCTTCTTCTCCTCTCTCCTTTTTTTTTTTTTTTTGTAAAATGAAGGGCATTCACACTGCCTGAAAAGAGCTTTTAAAGTTGATCCGTGCCCACACAAAAGCTAGGCAGCGCAAGAGCGCACATCAAGTTTGAGAAGCAACGTTGGTCAATGTTCATTACTCATTGGCTTGACATGGTGAACCCTGCTCTATCATTTTGTGTGTGTGCGCGCAGATAAACTTTCCCCCCTCCGCGATAAACAACTGAAATATTTTTTCTCCGCTGTCAGCTCCCTTTTCTCCCTTTCCCCAGCTTGTTCTCACACTCTTTCCCAGCTCGTAAAAAAAGGCAACTGAGCGCAGCTCTTTGGCCTGATAAATGGGTTCTTTTCAATTGGTAGCAGGCTGCAGGAAAAAGAGATAATCCTGGATAATGTGGACACAGTTTTCATTTCATGTCACCCAATTAAACTGCAATTATCCATAGTGCAACAGCAGAAAAACCAGGAAGAATGGCCAGAGAGTTCTCTCTCCCTCTCCCTAGGACTCTTTAGATGGCACACATTATATATATAGATATATAACCTCTTAGTAGCAGGCAGACCCATTGCAACCTGTAGTTCAGAGCGAAGTGCCATCATACGAAGGATGAGGAACAGTGGTTTGTTTCTTGCTAGAGCTATAGCATTTGCAAAGGCTTTCAGCTTTGACAAATTTTCTGATTTTACAGTTCTTTGCTGATTTTTGCAGGTGCAAGGGGATGGCAGTTGAGAAATTTCGCACCCAAATTCAAATACCACTTTCGGCCATGGAAGCTTCAGCTTAAAATTCAAATGCGTCGGATGGAGGATCTTGTTTTGAGGTGGGTGAGCTTCAAAGAGGGAATCTCATGAACTTCAAACAGGGAGTCTCGTGAACTGTGAAAATCAGTCCATAGAGCACAAGACTCTTAATCTCAGGGTTGTGGTTTGAACCCCACGTTGAGGTTCGAATCCCCGCAACGGGGTGAGCTCCCGTTGCTCGGTCCCTGCTCCTGCCAACCTAGCAGTTCAAAAGCACGGAGTGCAAGTAGATAAATAGGTACCGCTCCGGCAGGAAGGTAAACAGTGTTTCTGTACGCTGCTCTGGTTTGCCAGAAGCGGCTTAGTCATGCTAGCCACATGACCTGGAAGCTGTCTGTGGACAAATGCTGGCTCCCTCGGCCTGTAAAGCGAGATGAGTGCGCAACCCCAGAGTTGTCTGCGACTGGACCTAACAGTCAGGGGTACCTTTACCTTTTACAGTCATACAGCAGCAAATTTAGGTTGCCCAGTTAAATTCAGATTGTAAAAGGGAAAAAAATAAATCAGAATTTTTGCAACAAGGGAAGTGACAGGGAGATGCACTGGAAAATGTGCAAAGAAATCGTAATGAAAACACAGTAAATAAAGGTAAAGGACCCCTGGACAGTTAAGTCCAGTCAAAGGTGACTATGGGGTGTGGTGCTCATCTGACTTTCATGGCAAGGGAGCAGGCGTTTGTCCACAGACAGCTTTCCGTGTCATGTGGCCAGCAGGACTATACCACTTCTGGCACAATGGAACACTGTGACGGAAACCAGAACACACAGAAATGCTGTTTACCTTCCCGCCGCAGCAGTACCTGTTTATCTACTTGCACTGGCGTGCTTTCAAACTGCTAAGTTGGCAGGAGCTGGGACAGAGCAACGGGAGCTCACTCCGTCTCGGGGATTTGAACTGCTGACCTTCTGATCGGCAAGCCCAAGAGGCTCAATGGTTTAGACCACAGCGCCACCCGCACCCACTCATTACCACTCAGTAAATAGCCAGTGTTATCAGACCGGACACAATCTGCAGGTGTAGTAACAAAGGAAAACGCTGATATGTGTCCGGATAGAGCAAGCAGGTGTGTTCTGAAATAAGTCCTTCAGGGGAGTAAATCAGATCCTCCTTCGGTCCTGTGGCTTCAGAGGGGATACCTGAATTATTGTGAAAATAAGAAATCTTCTGGGGCGTCAGGGGTTCCACATTTTGTCCTCACTCAGGCAACCATCTTACCAAAATCCACCGCCGGCAGAAGATGGGTGTGGTATTTGGCACTGAGCTTTTGGGAGAAGCTGGGAATGAATGGAGCACTGGCCCACCACCCTCCAATCCCTTTAGAAAGTGGATCCTCACTGAAAATAGTTGCTAGCCGGGGATCTGCGGTATCCATGAAGCTGCCTGTCTAAGCAGGAGTGGCAGCTTGGCCTTTCGACTGTGGGTGCCCAGGGCTGTGGGTGCCATGCAGCATGCATGGCCTTGGTGCTGAAATTTGTGGGTGCCCAGCCCCTTCGTGGAGAATTTTTTGGGTGCTCAGGCACCCAGGGCCCCAGGAAGCAGGCATCTAAGCTTTCTGAGATTGCTTGGCACACCCTGCATGAACATTAGAACCAGCCCTCAGGTCCAAATTGCGATCAAGCATCAATACAGTTGTCACACCGGCAGATCACAGAAGCCTTTGTTGCCAGAGTCCAAAGTGATATAAGTAATGTTGCATCCAGTTTGCATTCCCGCCTTCTCCATATGCTTTCTGATTTGGTCTGCCTTCCTTTCCTTAAACAGAGCCATCGGTTGCTCAAAACCAGCAAGGTGAGTAATAAAATTACTGAATACCAGACTCACATTTGATATTGAAAATAGTATTGTGTGGTATGCAGGCAACACCCTCTTCTTCATAAAGCTCCCTCCAGATATGTTGTCCAACCAGTTACCTCCTAGGTTATCAGCCAAATAAAAGGGGGGGGGAATACTAAACTTTTGTCCAAGAAGCAAAAGGTGGTTATGAAAAGCTTTCCAGGTGCTTTTCTCTGCAAGGAAGCAGAGTCTGTGTTAGTGGGGCAACCTTATTCTGAAGCCCTGACATTTGTGCGCATGCCACCTCTGTAGAGCTCAAACCCATGACCCTGAGATGAGGCCTCCTGTTCTATCTAGTCTGGTAACGGTCATGTAATACCATGCTTTTGTTGTTGTTTTTGTGTTGTATATTTTGTGTTTTTAGACCGTAAACCGCCTTGTGATTTTTGGATAAAGGGTGGTATATTTGTTTGTTTGTTAATAATAATAATTATAATAATTATAATAATTATAATAATTATAATTATAATAATAATATAATAATAATATTCAAGCACTGCATCCATCCACGATGATTTCAGTAGGAACAATTCTGTCGCAACCTTCACACCCTATTGGAACTGGAAAATGGTTAAAGCTGCAATCCTATGTGTGCTTACCTGGGAGTAAAGGTAAACTGCTTCTGGCGCAACGGAACACCGTGATGGAAAACCAGAGCGCATGGAAACACCGTTTAACTTCCTGTCGCAGCCGTACCTATTTATCTACTTGCACTGGCGTGCTTCGAACTGCTAGGCTGGCAGGAGCTGGGACAGAGCAACGGGAGCTCACCCCGTCGCAGGGATTCGAACCGCCGACCTTCTGATCGGCAAGCCCAAGAGCCTCAGTGGTTTAGACCACAGCGCCACCTGGAAGTCAACCCAACTGAGCTCAATGGAACTTATTTCTGAATAGACGTGTATAAGATTTTGCAGTACATTTGGCCAGCTCAAGACTATTATGGGCAGCAGTAATGGATACTAGCCAATCCTTTCAGTGCCCTAGCCTCTGGTACCAGTTCTCACTGTCAGGAGAGTCTTCTTAAACCTAACCTAACTAGGTTCACCTTCACCTATTTTGGGGACCCACCCCATCCCTCATGCTGGTGACACCCTGCCTGTAATTCATTTTCATTCAGATCTTTAGATGCCAATTTCACCTTACTGGCTCCATTCACAAAGTGTTCACTCCAATACCTCAGACAATGTCTCTTCTTTGATTCCCCCCCCCCTCCCCATTTCCCTGGAAACGAATTGAATTATACTGTATGTATTTTATCACTTAAGTGCCACGTTGGACCTTGCTCGAAGCCGCCATTATCGAAATGAGAGTGACGCCGCTTGCTTTCACGTTGGCCTGCCTCTGTCCTTTTCCTGATGCAACACCCCTAAATATCAAAGGAGCCTTGCAATAGTTTGCTCTGCCCTCATTGTGTGTGGGTTGTGCTCTGCAGATGGAGTTTCCCTAGGAGATTAATCGTCTGTTGTTGAACAATGCGTTGTAGTTGATACCTTCCTGAACTCTGACATCTGATACGAGACACCTTTTAAACTGTAAAATCACTTGTTAAGCAAGCAAGCAAGTAAATTCTTTATAGGCACTGAATCCTCTGGAATATCTGAAAACAATGTGGGTCGGTAATAACCCCGGGGGGAAATGGGAGATTGCTCTAATAGCCGCTGCATATGCAGGCAGGTAAAATAGCCACAAAACTGGTGGGAAATTATTCCTGACTTCTCGTAACAGCAGAAGGAAATAAGAGGGAGAGACAGCTGGCTGGGAGAGAGAGAGAGAGAGAGGTGTACAGTGGTACCTCGGTTTAAGAACAGCCCTGTTTACGAACTATTCGGTATGAGAACTCCGCAAAACCGGAAGTAGTGTTCCGGTTAGCGAACTGTATCTCGGTCTACGAACGGAAGCCGAATGGTAGAAGGGCACTGGTGGCGGGAGGCCTCATTAGGGAAAGCGCGCCTTGGTTTAAGAATGGCTTCGGTTTAAGAACAGACTTCCGGAACGGATTAAGTTCGTAAACCGAGATACCACTGTACTGGCTAACATCAGCCGCCTCCCTGCCTTGTAAAATCAGCTGCCTCTAGGAGGCTGTTGTTTCTGGGATCATTTTCACCAGGACTAGGCCCTGCTGAGCCTTAGACCATCAGACTGAGTGGTTTCATCCAGTCCCATAGCTTGGGGGGGCGCTAGCTGTGTGTGTGTGTGTGTGTGTGTGTGTGTGTGTGTGTGTGTGTGTGTGTACGCAAATGTACTGGGTGTTTGTGTGTGTGCTAAACTGTGTCTTTTACCTGGGTGAAATAAAGACTAGTTTCGTCCCTGGCAGCCTTCTTTCTCAACAACTTTGGCCAACCCTCCCCCCCCCAAAAAGCTCAACAACTCCTGGCAATGACAATGGGTAGATCACAGCCAGTCTTTTTATACTGTGAGTAGATTGCAGTCTCTTGGGAGTTGGACGTACCTGTATTACATCATCATCATCATTTATACCCCGACCATCTGACTGGGTTACCTCAGCCACTCTGGGCAGCTTCCAACGTATATAAAAACATAATAAATCATTAAACCTCAATAAACTTCCCTATACAGTGCTGCTTTCAGGTGTCTTCTAAAGGTTGTATCGTTACTTATCTTCTTGGCCCTGGGGTTGCATAACTCCATACCCTCCGACATTTCTCTGATGAAAATAGGGAGTCCTAAGGAAAAGCAACAGGGACCCAGGTGGCTCTGTGGGTTAAACCACAGAGCCTAGGGCTTGCTGCTCAGAAGGTCGGCGGTTTGAATCCCTGCGATGGGGTGAGCTCCCGTTGCTCGGTCCCAGCTCCTGCCAACCTAGCAGTTCGAAAGCACGTCAAAGTGCAAGTAGATAAATAGGTACCTCTCCGGCGGGAAGGTAAACGGTGTTTCCGTGTGCTGCTCTGGTTCGCCAGAAGCGGCTTTGTCATGCTGGCCACATGACCCGGAAGCTGTCTGCGGACAAATGCCGGCTCCTCAGCCTATAGAGCGAGATGAGCGCCGCAACCCCAGAGTCAGACACGACTGGACCTAATGGTCAGGGGTCCCTTTACCTTTTTAAGGAAAAGCAGGACATTCCAGGACCAAATCAGAAACCGGGATGGCTTCTCTAAATCCAGGACTGTCCTTGGAGAATATGGACACTTGGAGGGTGCGCCTAGGTTGCATCTGTTCAGCGCACTCCCTGAACCAATTTCTGCAGATGGCGGTGCTGCTGGCAACCTAGAAGGTGTGGGAACAAAGGTACCTTTTTGCATGTATGGTGGGAATGTTCACGAGTTTCTAAATTTTGGACTGACCCTTATTACATCGTTTGATATGGAGAGGTGGAACTTATGGCGAAAGGGGGTGAAACTACTAATGAAAAGAGGGCTGGCACCTGTCACTTTCAGTTGACAAAGGTATGTGTTCTCTTCTTCTCCTGTGAAAAGTTTCCTTGCCTCTGTTCTGGAGCTTTTATGAGTTCTCCCAAGGCAGAAAGCCCTGAGATGTTCACGCGGCTGAAGTGGCATCATGTGCTTTCACTCCCCCCCACCCCTGCCCCCCTTGTCAGTCTGTTGCCCTTTCCTGACACTAACCCCACGGCTGAGAAACCAGTAGGCATTGTTAGGGCTACTCCATACAGTAGATTGGCAGCAAGGAGAACAGGAAAGTGACAGGCTAAATAATACCCCCCTCATCTTGAAGACGGAAAACGTCACCTCTGCCACATCCCCAGCTTTTCATTAGCTCAAATGCAATTGTGCAATGTTTAATTTTTTGGAGTGTTTGCCTTTTTTTCCAGCAGCAAATGGCTGTTTGGACACAGGGTCTCCATTATATCGCTCTAGTCAAAGAGCAGAAAGATAAAGCCAATTGTGCACAGTTTCAGCAGATTTGCCAACAGGGATTATACATACTGGAGAACTCTCACCTCCATTGTCAATTTAATTTTCAATGCAACTGAAACTACCAATGGCAACAACTTTTATTACAGCTTTGCCAGGTTATTGGTGTGTTTGTGTGTCTGTATGTGTGGTGGACTCATGTATAACTATTTCATAACAAAAAACCCACCCCTCATCTCCCTGCTTTTTTAATGCAAATCCTATAGGTATGGTGAGAGGGGTGGATCAAGCAACCTAATTCTGTCTCATTTCTGTTTTGCTACTGCTCAATTATAAGCCTGTTCCATTGTGTTGTGTGTGATTGGTTTTTTAAAAAAGAATACAGTGGGACCTCAACTTACGAAGATAATGCGTTCCGACGCGATCTTCGGTAGTCGAAAACACTCGTAAGTCAAGTCCCCATAGGGATGCATTGAGCGAAAAAAAATCGTAAGTCGAAAAAATCCTATTCAAAATTCGTAAGTCGAAAAAATCCTATTCAAAGCGGCCGCGACTTCCTTTCGGAAGTCGAAAAATTTGGTTGCGGCGGCCATTTTTTTTCTTCCGGAAGTCATTCAGAAGTCGAAAAACACGTAAGTCGGGTCACTCATAAGTCAAGGTCCCACTGTACGCAATACATTCATATTTAAATGTATTTATTCATACCCTACAACATTTCTCCAATGAAAATAGGGATGCATCATTCCATAATGATAATTTTACTGTTTATACCCCACATATCTTACTGGGTTGCCCCAGCCACTCTGGGCAGCTTCCAACATATATAAAAACATAATAAAACATTAAACATTAGAAAAATCTTCCCTATACAGGATTGCCTTCAGACGACTTGGGGGTTGGATAACTCCCTACCCTCCAACATTTCTCTAATGAAAATTGGGACGTCTTAAGGAAAAATGGGACATTCCAGAATCAAATCAGAAACTGAAAGAGGCTCAGACTAGAAATAGAGGTTTAGTAGATAAGATAGTAAGTTTTTAGGAATTAAGATATAGAGACTATGAGAAATGGAGAATAATATAGAGTAAGGAGGTAATGAAAGTATGAATTTGGACAACTGCTAATGAAGTAAGGAATGGTACTTTAGTAAGGGAGACTTAGGGAAGTCAGTTTGAGGTGATTGCAAGTACCGGTAGTTAATAATTGAGGTTTAGGTATATTTTCTTTTGTTTTGTATATGTGTATGTATTGTATGTGTTTTATGTTATATGTGTTTAAAGTGTTTATGAATATAAAATATGTGAGTGCTATAAAACCTGGAAAAATACCAATAAATTTTTTTGGAAAAAAGAAGAAGAACACAAATCAGAAATTGGGACGGCTTCTCTAAATCAGGGATGTCCCTGGAAAATAGGGACACTTGTAGGGTCTGATTTATTTACCTGAGCTAATTTTAGCCCACTCTTCATTAAAATCGAATCCAGAACCTATTACAACAAGTCACCTAAAAAGTGTCAATTAAATATCTGGAAGACGTGCATTACAGGGTGCCACTACTGAGAATGCCCTCACGTGTCACTGAATTATCTACTTTTGGTGAATGCACAGCTGTTAAGAGCATGTTAATTTTATGTATTTTGTATGCACATGTTTGTGTAAAATGCACACTTTTGTGCAAAATGCTTTTCAATGTATTTCAGCGTAAAATATGTATTTCGGTGTGCACATTTTTGCAGCAAAACTGCATCACAATGTCTGGATGAGTTGCATTCAAATGTAAAAGCAAGTTGAGGGGCATTTGATCTCGTTGGCTTGCTGCAAAAAGCAGACTGAACAAATTCGTCCTTCCTTCCCTGTAGGTTGATCAGAGGGATAGAACATGTTAGGCGTTCCTAGCAGACTGGGATCTCTTTAAAAGTCACCCACCAACTGTAATGGCATAGCTGGGCTATCTTCTATTTAATACCAGAAAAGATAAGGCTAATCACAGCCAGTGGTGTCATCCAGACTCAGCAGTTTGAGCAGTCTCTCACCCCTAAATGCAGCAAGGACTAGCTTTCTATATTTTGAAGTTATAGCAAAGTGGTCTTTGGACCACTTTGACGGGTTGCCACCTGTTGATAATCTGGAATCACCATGATAGGAGATGCTGGGTAGAAATTACCTTGAATGGGACATGTTCTCCTTTCTTTATTTCTTTATTGACACCTCACCTTTTCTCTTAAAAGCATACAAGTCCAGTGGATGTTGCAATTAATGATATGCAGAGGATATCCTCTGTCCAGAACACAAGCCCACACGTTCTTCTTTCCCATTTTGCTTTGTTCTTGCAAAGGCATTTGATTATGAGAGTTAAGATGTAGAGCAGACATCCCCAAACTACGGCCCGGGGGCCGGATACGGCCCGAGGGGCTCATTTATCCGGCCCCCGGCGCCCCCCGCTGCCCGCTGCTGCTCTTACCGGCGCGGTGCGGCTGCCCACTTCCGGGTCAGTGGAGCGCTGGAAATAGCTTGTGCACATGTGCAAGCGTCATTTCCGGCGCACTTCCAGGTTGGCAGAGGCCCGTGCACACACGCACAAGCTATTTCCGGTGCTCCACCGACCCAGAAGTGCACCGGAAATAGCATGTGCGCACGTGCATGGGCGTGCGCTCCCCCGCCTTCCGGCCTGTCGCACAATCAGCACTGGAGGAACCGGCCCGGAGCCTGGTAAGTTTGCCGACTCCTGATGTAGAGAATATTTTTCAGGCGTGGGGTGGGTAGAGATGCAGCTGGGTTGGTTACACAACTAAGTTCCCCATGGGGAACTCAACCGTGCAGTTGATTCCTGTAGAAAGCACTTCCCAAGTGCCAAGGATAGGACTGGCAAAACCCCAGGCACTTGGCAACCAGCTTTGGAAGAAGAAGAGTTTGGATTTGATATCCCGCTTTATCACTACCCGAAGGAGTCTCAAAGTGGCTCACATTCTCCTTTCCCTGCCTCCCCCACAACAAACACTCTGTGAGGTGAGTGAGGCTGAGAGACCTCAGAGAAGTGTGACTAGCCCAAGGTCACCCAGCAGCTGCATGTGGAGAAGCGGAGACGCGAACCCGGTTCCCCAGATTACAAGTCTACCGCTCTTAACCACCACACCACACTGGCTCTCACAAGCACTGCACAAGGGACCTTGACAGGTGGGCAGGACAACTGACCTGCCAATCAATTGACATTGTCATAGTGATGTTGAATAACAGTAGGTGGGTTATGTCACCCACCTGTCAAAGTTGGCCTGCAGGGGTGGGGACAGATAATAATCTGGCCCACTGGGCCAAAAATACTCCCCACATCTGCTTTAGGTGTCTGGCTATTCCATCCTGTTCTCTGTGCCTCCACTGGGTTTCTATTTCCCCTCCATTTATCTCTGTGGAGCCTTTGGGTTTTTTTAATTCCCCATGACTCCCTACCTGCTTGAGGCATGGCAGCTTAGCTCCTTCCCTGCAATCAGGCAGATGACTATGATTGCCCCATCCTGCTCCTTCTCTGCCCACAGGTGAGACTTTCTGCAGACTCTGTTCATCTCTTTGGAAGATGGTTGGCATCTGATTGTATGGAATGGGACATAGTTAAAGAGCCAGGAGCCAGTGGAGAACCAGTGAGTCCCAGCGGACTATCAAAATAGGTCTAGCAATTGACTTCTCTCTCTCTCTCTCTCTTTCTCTTTCTCTGTCTCTCTTGCTTGATAAAACTTCTGTGTGAACCGAAAGTTCACATGCTGCAGAACAGCTTTATCTTTTGGAAAAATCAGCCTGTTGTGAACCCACATCAAGATTGGATAGCTCAAACATTCCTTATCAGTATGATATTCAACACCTGTCTGGTGCCAAACACTTCCAAGAATGAGCTTTCTGTGCTGGAAAGGAAGTGCTGCCTGAGCCAGGATCCCTCCCCGAGTTCCCATGGAGTTTTTGCTGAAGCAATAACTTTGACACATTTGAAGAGAAGCCAGGATGCTCTCCTCCTTCCCCTCCTCAGCCCCTCTATCCTGCCTTCATCCCAGCTGATCTGAACTCTTGTTACCTCATGAGAATGTTTGTGGTTGCTATTATTTTCCTATGTTGTGTGTGTTAGCGACTTCATCAATAAACAGGCTTCTTGTTCTGGGTCTATGAAATTGATGACTTTGCCCTACATTAAATAATAAGTTAACAGTAACTGAGGGAAATGGTACCTGCTTCATGATAGCCAAAGCCAATAAACAGATCTCTCTCTCTCTCTCTCTCTCTCTCTCTCTCTCTCTCTCTCTCTCTCATATGCGCGCACACACATTAAGGTAGTACACTGTTGGCAGGCGCCAACCTAGCAATGGGTGTGGCTGGCATTCCAAGCATTTTGAAGAGCTGGTGGTTAGCTCAATAAGTCATTTGTGGCATAGCTGTCAAGCCTCCCTTTTTATGCCGGGAAACTCCCTTATTCTAATGCCGTTTCCCGCTGCTATCCCGGATTGTTGATATCCCTTAAATTTCCCAGAATTCAAAGGAAGCACCTCCTCTCCCTCCCTGCCGGCCAGGGAGGCTCCTCAGCTGTGTTGCTCGGCTGCCAATAAGGAGTCTGAGACCGACTGGGGGCGGAGCTTGCATGCCTTGTGCAGCCAGACCCTCACGCCCACCCACCCAGCCAGCCTACCTGCTGTCTACACGCTCGCTCTTTCGCTCACCTGTTCGCACACAGCCTCTGGAGCGCAGGGTGGCGAGGCTACTTGGTGCCATTGCACCGCCCTCGCGGCATCCCTTATTTTCAAATCCGAAAGTTGACAGCTATGATTTGTGGTGGTTGTGGATATCGGGCCACACCAAACTTCCCGGAAGTGCTCCTTTGCACAGGACTTTGTCTATCACAATGCTGCATACCACACAAAATCAGATATTGGGAGAACCATTAGGCAGTCTCCCACAAAGTAATAGAAGGCACCCCCAGTTATACATCATAGGGATACCTCTTAACACATTCTGACTTCCGCGTGGAAGCTTCCCTGTGGTGCTATCTCGTAGTGTCTGCAGGTTGTTCTCCAGCTCTACAACCACAGCGGCAGGTTTGATCTCATGATAATACTGGTAATTGGATGGGAATCAGCCCTTCCCATGTGCTCTGGCCAGCGTCAACAGTCATTCCACACCAGCAGGGGACTGACATACAGAATGGTGAGAGAGAGAGAGAAAGAAGCTACTACAGCCGCAAGAATGTTACTTGCCCCAAAATAGAAAGAAGCAGAAGTCCCAGTAATGGAAGAATGGATACAAAAACTTACGGGATATGTGGAAACAGTGAAACTTAATGGAAGAATAAGGAATCAAGATAATAAATCTTTTATAAAAGAATGGAAATGGTTTATTGTATATTTACAGATAACTTGTAAACAGATAAAAACATTGGCAGGATTATTGTAACAGCCTGAAGTTTTATAAGCGTACAGTATATATTTAAAGAAGATGAATAAATGAGTAAATTAATTTAATTTGGATATGCAGAAGATATTTAAAAACAAATTTAAGGAACCGCAGAAAGAATAAGAAATCAAGATAACATTTTTTAAAAAAATAAAAGAATGGAAATGGTCTATTGAATATTTACAGATAAATTATAAACAGATAAAAACATTGGCAGGATTATTGTAACAACCTGCAGTTTTATAAGAGTATATATTTAAAGAAGATGAATAAATGAGCAAATCAAGTTAATTTGGATATGCAGAAGATATTTAAAAACAAATTTAAGGAACCGCAGAAAGATGGGGATGGAAGTCAAGTATAAAACTAGTGAAATGTATAAACTTGAAAAGTATAAATAAATAACTAAAATGGAGAAAGAAAGAAAGAAAGAAAGAAAGAAGCCTTTAAGAAGAAGAAAGTCTTTCAGACATCAACTGTAATCACTCCAGTTTCCCTAAGCAAGTGTTCCCTATGAGTTGGCTAGAGATAGAGATGTTCTTGAGTGGTATGAAGAACATATTATACTTTTAAAATCGCTGTAAAACCGTGTTCATGGAAGACAATCTTACTCGGCTACGAATGATCACCAAAGAAGAAGGCTTTTAATGCACATTTGATGCACATTTATTATTTATTTTATTTTTATTATATATTGGATTTATACACTGCCCTACACTTGGAGGTCTCAGGGTGGTTCACAAACAAAATCATAATATATAAAATCAAATTAAAAATAATAACCCAATTACCCCCCCCCCAAAAAAAAGAGTCACATTCTAAAATGGTATTGGATGTCAATCAGATCAACCAAAGGCCTGGTTAAAAAGGAACATTATTGCCTGGTGCCTAAAGGTGTAGAATGAAGGCACCAGGCGAACTTCCCTGGGGAGAGCATTCCACAGATGGGGAGCCACTGCAGAGAAGGCCCCGTTCTCGTGTTGCCACCCTCCGGACCTCTCGAGGAGGAGGCACACAAAGGAGGGCACATTTAATGTGACTTCTCCCCCAAAGAATCATGAAAACTTTAGTTTGTTAAGGTGGCTGGGCATTGAAGCTCAGTGAGGGCTAAACCTCAGGATATTATGGAGAAGCCATGTGTTTGCAATGTTTGCTAAATGTGCTTTAAAATAAATGAATGAGATGGAGCATCCTACCTCATCTTTGTTGTATGATGACGGCAGAAAGGTGATAAGGAACGCTACAATCTCTGTTTTGAAAGAGAAAGAGATACTGAGTAGAAGTGCCTCATTTCAGTAGAAAGTAGCACATATTTTTTTTGTATCTGAATAGTTCTAGGACCAAGGGACACGGGTGGCTTCTTGAGGGAGTTTTGTGGTGGCTCTTGGTGTCCTCTTACCATATTAGTGTGTGGCACTGTGGTCTAAACAACAGAGCCTAGGGCTTGCCGATCAGAAGCTCGTGGTTCGAATCCCCATGACGGGGTGAGCTCCCATTGTTCTGTCCCTGCTCCTGCCCACCTAGCAGTTCGAAAGCACGTCAAAGTGCAAGTAGATAAATAGGTACGGCTCCGGCGGGAAGGTAAACGGCATTTCCGTGCGCTGCTCTGGTTTCGCCAGAAGCGGCTTAGTCGTGCTGGCCACATGACTCGGAATCTGACTGTGGACAAACGCTGGCTCCCTCGGCCTATACAGCGACATGAGTGCGCAACGCCAGAGTCGTTCGCGATTGGACCTAACGGTCAGGGGTCCCTTTACCTTTTTAGTTCTAGTACCACTCTAAGCATTTTTGCCAATATAAACCCTTCAGTCACGCAACTGCCTTCCATTTTGAGCCAATAGTTCATGACAATGCCAGCTAATTATCTGGCATATATGTTTTTCTAAGTGTGTGGGAACTCTGAGAAAATCTTCCTGCTGCTCCCGAATTCGTGAAGTTTCCATGCTGCCTGAATATTTCACAGGGGTGTGGTACAATGGTAAATGTATCATGTTTGGAAACTTGACTATAAGCCCCAATAAGGTCTTCATGTTCGTTTCTCTGAATCAAGCTACTTTGCATAATTTTCAAAGAACATATCGGCTCAGAAGTGCCAGAACCTAATTGAAATGACCGCAATAATTACAATAACTAAGGCGTGCATTGTACGACCCTTAATGCATGGATCTTTAATGCAGGGTTTCCAAAGCACTGTACAAAGGAGCAGGAAGTATTATTAATCATATGTGCAAATGGGAAAATTAAGATACAGAGAAGTTAACAAAAGTGCTTGAAGAATTCAAACACACCTTTAAGGTAACTAAAAAGCAGTCAGATTATTAAAAAAAAGTAATAAAACAAAATACTGAATGCCTGCAGCTTCCATTAACTTCATGGGGATTAGCATGTATTGAAGAACGAAACTCAAGCTAATTTTATCCTGGCTTTTAAATGCTGAATAAGGTTTTGATATTCATTCAGTCTAGGATAGCAGCAATCCTGGCACTGAGCAGGAATTAGGTTTCTAATATGAGATCCAGTAACTAGTAAACAATCCTGAATATATTTATAGATTCTCTCCCTACCTCTTTTCTATATTTAAAAGCACGTTTTTAACCATGGTTTCAGAAGTTGGGGCAGGAGGCACTATGGAAGGAAGGCCATGTTCTTGCAAATCAGTGCGCAGAGCTTACTAGCCACAAAGGCTGAATGTACATATACAGTGGTACCTCGGGTTAAGTATTTAATTCGTTCCGGAGGTCCGTTCTTAACCTGAAGCGTACTTAACCTGAAGCATCACTTTAGCTAATGGGACCTCCTGCTGCCGCTGCGCCTCCAGAGCACGATTTCTGTTCTTAGCGAAGTTCTTAACCTGAAGTGTACTTAACCTGAAGCGTACTTAACCCAAGGTACCACTGTATAAAAAACACTGTGAAAATGAACATTTAAAAAAAATGTTTTTAATTAACATTTTTTAAAAAATGTGGAATTTGCCATTAGCTCACCACCGCCATCTAGTGTCACATTTGTATGATGCACTTGAAACACACACTTAACTTGTTATATTTGCAGCTGTATAGCTGGGTCCCAAGACTGTTGCTATCAATACTTTTTCAATTGGATGGTCTGCCCACATATACCCATGTTAGCTCTTTCTGGCAGTTTCGAGAGGGAGAATATCAAGTGTCAGAGGGCACTTCTAGACTGTTGCTATTTTTGAGTGGGGTTCAGTTACGTCCTGGCACAATTAGAGCTGATTCGGAGCTCTTGCGCAACAAACCTGCTTTCCCAAAAGTCTGGTCTTTTTTTGCGATAAGGAGAGTGAGGAAGAAGAAGAAGAGGTTGGATTTGATATCCCGCTTTATCACTACCCGAAGGAGTCTCAAAGCGGCTAACATTCTCCTTTCCCTTCCTCCCCCACAACAAACACTCTGGGAGGTGAGTGGGGCTGAGAGACTTCAAAGAAGTGTGACTAGCCCAAGGTCACCCAGCAGCTGCATGTGGAGGAGCGGAGACGCGAACCCGGTTCACCAGATTACGAGTCCACCACTCTTAACCACTGCACCACACTGGCTCTCTCTCTCTTTTTTTACACAGAACATTTATTTAAATACACAGAGGCGGCCGGATTAGGCTGGCAAACAGCCCCCTTTCTCTGTCCTATTGAGGGGGAAGCGTAGTGAAAGTGTGGGGTGACTCTTGCTATGATGCAAAGTTCCCCAGCCTCCCTGCCCATGTTTCTGAGGGAAGGCTCAATAAATAGCCAACTTTGTCTCATTGCCTGCAACCAAGTCCAGGTGATGGACCAATGGATAGGTTGTTTGGAAGGGTTCGGGCACAGAGAAGTCCCACCAAGCTCGGTGGGGCTTACCATCACATTAAGTGTTCATAGCATTATGTAGTGCTTTTTTCTGTGGGGACGCAGGGGTACGCATACCCCTAAACATTTTGTAAATCTTTGTACTTTTGTTCATTTACTATATTTATTTTTCCCAATTTGAACTATAAAATGGTGATTTTCTTAAGTCAAAATGAGAGTACCGGTACCTCTCAATATTTTTTTTAGGAAGAAAAGCACTGCCATTATGGATGCAGTGCTCTGTGTTCACCTGAGCTTGAGTCTGGGCTAGGATCCTGAGCCCTGTGTTTTGGTTCGATGCATAATATCCATCACGTAATATTGTCAGCATTTGGCCTATTGGTATTGGCTCTGGGTTGCAATTCACAGCATGGGGATTATTTTAGACAGCCAATCACATTGAGAGTAAGAGTGGCCCAGGCCTTCAGAAATACACATAAGCAGTTGCTTCGTCCCCGTTTGACGGTTCTGTTCTGTTCGCCATCAGCTCAATAAAGTCTCTTGCTGCAATCACTGCATGTCATAGAAACCGGGGCAGGAATTACCTGAGGTGTGTATTTGTGTGGATTATATCCAATACTGTTACATTTGACAGAATATGAACAAAATCCATTATATTGGACTATTTTATGGTTCTTACTCCTTATACAACAAGGAACTATTTACAGGGTAAGGTAAAGGACCCCTGGACAGTTATGTCCAGTCAAAGGCGACTATGGGGTTGCAGCACTCATCTTGCTTTCAGGCCAAGGGAGTTGGCGTTTGTCCATAGACAGCTTTCCGGTTCATGTGGCCAGGATGACTAAACCGCTTCTGGCGCAACGGGACACCGTGACAGAAACCAGAGCGCACAGAAACGCCGTTTACCTTCCCGCTGCAGCAGTACCTATTTATCTACTTGCACTGGCGTGCTTTCAAACTGCTAGGTTTGCAGAACTATTTACAACATATCCTCCAAAGTATTGATAGGTGTGACTTTACACTGGTATGTCCATCATGTTCCTTTAGTTCTGTATTTCATGGTCACATTTGCCAACTCAGTGACCTCTGGCATTGGGTTCAGGTGATTATGTTGTTAGAAGATTATGTCCTTTGGTTTAAAACCACTGTCAATGGATTAGTGAAGGATATCAGTCCATTCCCATTTTCATCCCCTTTGGGGAAACCATAATGCTTTTTGTGACCAAGTTAATATATTATTTCGCTTTGGCCAAGCTGAATTTGTCCGAGCCCTAACACTCATTGCCTATGAAACATGTTGTGCGTTGGGTTTTACAGAGTTGCAGGGAGAGAGGAGAGCAGTATACATAAAAAATGTATTTTTCACCTGCCCTTTTAGTTGTACGAAAGGTGTGTGCAGGGGTGGGAAGGAAGGAATTACATCCATTAAGAATCTCTCTTTCACCTTGTCCTTGACTTTAATCAAAAATTTGCCTTCATAGAAAAATAAATGACATTTAGGATCTTCTGAGGCACAACTCGACAAGATATAATTAGAAATACTTCGGCTGACCTTTCCTAAACTACGATTCCACCAACAAAATGGTATGGAAACCACATTTCCCCTTTCTTTAAAATAAAAAATAAAACAAGGGTCTTGCATCTTTTGTGGGTACAGACAAGATTACAGGGTACTTTTATTTTAGAATAATTACACGGTGACCTTCAGAGATATTTGTAAAGGTCATATTCTCATCACATAGCCGTGATTTCTTTTCTGCTTTTCCTTTTGTCCCACCAGATATAAATTTAGCAAAGGGAAAAGAAAGAGCAAGTACATGGGCTTGTGTTCTCTCCCTCTCTCTCTCTTTTTCTTCCTGTGGTTGAAAACTGAAGATAGTTCAAAGTCCCCATAGGCTCCCAGAGGGCTGTGGGCTATGATAGGCTATTTTCTACCATTTAGCTCTCTCCATTATCACTGCTCCTTTTTCTTCATTATTCTCAACTTATCACATGCAGCATCACCACAGAGCCCAAATAGAGAGTTGTAATTACTCAGCTGCCACCTGATAGACCCCCTTCTATCATCTTTATCTCGCTAGGCCTTGCTGTTTCATCACTGGATAAAAACTCGCCCGTGGCAATGCCTGTGATAGCACATCTCAGAGATACATTTAAAGTTTACTCATTTATCGCGGGGGAAACGCTGAACCCATGCAATTATTAGATACACTTGCCAATTTATTTATACAGGGAGGCTACTTTAACTCTCTTTTCTATCAGCTATTTATTCAACTCTTCTCGGAGACACCGAGGTCACTTTTGGGCACAAGATGAAATGTTGACGCAGGGGGTGGGATGGCGGGGGGGGGGGGAAAGAGAAGAATCTGAAATGACCAGAAAGAAAACTGCCAAGAGTCATACTGATAAAACTACAAATGTTAAGTCCCCAAAAAGCATAACATGAGGAGTGGGTGGTTATTGTTGTTTGCGCATTCCTTTTACAGTGTACTAGGAAACAGACCCTCCAAGTGCCCCTATTTTCCAGGGATGTCCGTGATTTAGAGAAACCGTCCCCATTTCTGATTTGATCCTGGAATGTTCTGCTTTTCCTTGGGACAGTGATGGCTAACCTTGACACCCCAGATGTTTTGGAACTACAACTCCCATCATCCCTAGCTAACAGGATCAGTGGTCAGGGATGATGGGAGTTGTAGTCCCAAAACATCTGGAGTGTCAAGGTTAGCCATCACTGCCTTGGGACATCCCTATTTTCATTGGAGAACTGTTGGAGGGTATGGAGTTTTGTGACCCCTGAGTCAAGGAGATAAGTAACTATACAACCTTTAGAAGACATCTGAAGGCAGGCATGTAGAGGGAATTTTTAAAATGTTTTATGATGTTTTTATAAATGTTGGAAGCTGCCCAGAGTGGCTGGGAAAACCCAGTCAGATGGGTGGGGTATAATTGATCCTGGAATGTCCTGCTTTTCCTTGGGACCTCCCTATTTTCATTGGAGAAATGTTGGAAGGTATGGAGTCATTTGACTCCTGAGCTGTCTGAAGGCAATCCTGTATAGGGAAGGTTGTTTTTTTAAATGTTTAATGTTTTATTATGTTTTTTATATACGTTGGAAGCTGCCCAGAGTAGCTGGGGAAACCCAGTTAGATGCGTGGGGTATAAATAGTAAGATTATCATTAAGGAACGGGACATCCCTATTTTCATCGGAGAAATGTCGGAGGGTATGCAACTTATCAGCTGTAATGTGCCATGCAAGCCAAGATAATGAAGTACCAAAGTACATGATGCCAAAATTGCAGAGAAGGAGAAAAAGTATCATCATCAGCTTTTCCTACCTGGGAGGCATTTCTTCTGAATACCAAATGTGTCAGTTTTTGCCCCTAAGTGTTCCAGCATGGTCCTACCCCTCAAAAATAGATACAGTGGATGCTTGGGTTGCAAACGCGATCCATGCAGGAGGCACGTTCACAACCCGTAGCGTCCGTAACCCGTAGCACCGTGTCTGCACACACACGGGTTGCGATTCGGCGCCTCTGCGCATGCGCGAAGCGCTGAACCCAGAAGTAACCCGTTCCGGTACTTCCGGGTTCGGCGCGTTCGTATCCTGCAGCGAACGCAACCCGAGGTATGACTGTACAGTCATGTTTGTGTGACTCATGAAGAACCTCTTCTGTCAGGCTGTAATCCTATAAGGCAGGGGTCAGCAACCTTTTTCAGCCGTGGGCCGGTCCACCATCCCTCAGAGCATGTGGTGGGCTGGACTGTATTTTGGAAAAAAATATATGAATGAATTCCTATGCCCCATAAATAACCCAGAGATGCATTATAAATAAAAGCACACATTCTACTCATGTAAAAACACTAGGCAGGCCCCACAAATAACCCAGAGATGCATTTTAGGGAGGCTTTTAATGTTTAATATATTACTGTATTTTAATGTTCTGTTGAAAGCCGCCCAGAGTGGCTGGGGAAACCCAGCCAGATGGGCGGGGTATAAATAATAAATTATTATTATTATTATTATTATTATTATTATTATTTTAAATAAAATGACACATTCTACTCATGTAAAAACACGCTGATTCCCGGACCGTCAGTGGGCCGGATTTAGAAGGCGATTGGGCCACATCCGGCCCACGGGCCTTAGGTTGCCTACCCCTGCTATAAGGTCTGTGCAAGCAGACAAGAGAAACCTAAGATCAACAAGAAGGTGCTTAAAAATGTTTGCCGTAGCTGTTTACCGGTACTTGACTTTTAAAACAGCAATGTAGCTTGACCACTGAGCCATGTGAGCAGATGCATTAGAGCATTAATGACACCTCTGGCTGTGCACACACTGTTATCCCTGGTATGCATGCATAGCTTTCTGGGATTGTACTCTGAGAGAACTGCAGCACTTTAATAATAATCTGCTCATTAAATGTGACATGAATTTGTGTCGGCAAGTTCACCAGGTGCCTTCATCAAATCATCTCTCTCTTAAATCATCCACCTTCTGCCTAACTCTAGCTAACACCCATGAAGTCTTGTTGGCGTTCCCAAAGTTGAACGACTAATTCATAGCATTGGTTTACATTTTTATCTTCGTTAACATTTATTTTTGCAGCTCCAGTTTTGTTTTTGTGAAGAACTTCAGCGCTGACAGCAAGAGACTTGTCTGTCCATCGCGAGTCATTTTTATGACTTCTAATCCACACAAACTGGGGATCGTAAAAGTTTCTTACAGACAGCATTCACCAAACCCGCTATCGGGCTTATGTATCTGTAACCGCATATCACTCATAAGGATTTAGCTGATGGAGTTGTTGTAGCTTAACTAAAATAGCTTCAGCAGAGTTGGAGGGTTTGTCGGCTTTCAAGCAAGATATGAGCTATCTCTTAGATATATGAAGAGTAGCTCTCCTTTTCAAGTCTTGTCCTATCACTGTATGGTGTATTATAACCAGTAACTTTCGCTTTGTAAGTGTGCCCATTTTAATTTATCCTATGATTGCTGTGAACAAACATAAATATTGTGTTTGCCTCTAGTTAGTGCAAGGTTACCTAAAAGTAGTGGAGAGAGAGAGAGAGAGAGAGAGAGAGAGAGAGAGAGAGAGATCACTAGAAATAATCATTTTGTTTTTGTGCCTTCATTTACGTGTTAAGGAATATAAGCAGAAAAAGACTGGTCCCTGCCCCAGGGAGCTTATGATCTTGATTTTGACAAAGGTAGCAGAGGGGAAGGAAAGGCAATGGTAACAGAGATCAGGGAGGAACAGGGGTAACAAGGAATGGTTGTAGGGAGATCTCATTGGAACCTGCATGTAGTTTAACCAATAGACAGGAGATAGCACCCACCAACCAATTTACTGCAGAATAAATGCTATAAAAATACAATGTGTAGAAATCATAACCCAGCTAGAAACTTCATAGCCAGACACTGGAAAGACCTGCCAGGAGTAAGCATGGACCAATGGTACCAAATAGTATGGGAAACAGCCCTACTAGAAAAGCTAACCAGTAAGCTGAAACTGACACGGGGACAAACAGAAGAAGACACCTTCATGGTTCCCCTTCATCACACACACAGCCCAACAAGACAATGACAAAAATCTGCCGACAGCATACAAATCAATATGGCTAACCTGATCAAAAACACCCACCCACCCCACTCACACAGGAAATCAAAGATCACCACAGCCAACCACAAATGAGCAATCACACCCTACGCTAACCCCGACCTCTCTCACCGCCAAAGGAGCACAAGCGAACAACAGAGAACCTACACAAACAACGCTGACACCAAACCCTACATATATTAAGTAAAATAGAAACATCGTCACCCCACCCCACCCATCTCCCCACCTCACCCCACCCACCTCCTCACCCCTTTTCTTCCTAATGTCTCAACAAACGAAACTGATCTGCAAAAATGTTACATGCAAAAATACAAGAGAGACATTGCACACACCTTTGTAAATCAATAAACTCTTTAATAAAAAAAAATACAATGTGTACAAGTCCTTAAATAATAAACTACTGCCAAGCATCCTAAAAGTGACTCTGGGGCATACATCCATAGAACTGTGTGTCATTTCTGTCCAAATTTTCTTAATTTTGATTATCTTAGGTGGAGAGCTGTCAGGCTGCTGCCAGCAACTCCCGGCTGGTTGCCCCAGGAACATACAAAGACAAGGAAATGTTTCTTACTGTCTGCTTTTTATTCAGTATTTACAGAGAGAGGCTATAGAACCCAAACTCTTGGATAATGGCGTTTCCCCAAGTGAATTTCCACTCCCTATGTCTCCCACTTCCTAATTTGACATCATCATAATCTCCTCTATAGGTGCTGCTATGTCTTTGAGCTCTTTGCTCTCCTACTTTCAAGGCTTGCTGGGTTCTGGGAGATGGAGGGTCTGGAATGCTTTCTAAAGACACTGTGTCCATCAGCTGTCACTCCCCTGGTGCTTCCTCCTCCTCCTCTCCCATTATTTCCCAACTTTTCCCCTCATCTGCCTCTGAGGTGTGACCTCCCTCAAACACCTGTTGTAAATCTAAACTGTCTTCCTCTTCCTCCTCCATGGAAGGGTCAAGCTGGGGAGGCGGTCTCCACCATTCCTCCTCTGCCCAGTCCCTGACAAGAACTGGTGGGCCACAAGTTGTACAACTTTGCCAAAGACCATTTTCTCATATCTCCCAACCACTGTAGGCAATTTATATTTGCAAGTCATCAAGCGCTGACCTATCAAGAAATGTCATGAGGTGCATACACAGGTATCTCCCACATGAGGGGGTAAAGGTAAAGGGATGCGGGTAGCGCTGTGGTCTAAACCACTGAGCCCCTTGGGCTTGCCGATCAGAAGGTCAGCGGTTCAAATCCCTGTGATGGAGTGAGCTCCCGTTGCTCTGTCCCAGCTCCTGCCAACCTAGCAGTTCGAAAGCACGTCAAAGTGCAAGTAGATAAATTGGTACCTCTGCGGCGGGAAGGTAAATTGCATTTCTGTGTGCTCTGGTTTCCATCACGGTGTTCTGTTGTGCCGGAAGCAGTTTAGTCATGCTGGCCACATGACCTGGAAAGCTGTCTGTGGACAAACGCCGGCTCCCTCGGCCTGAAAGGCGAGATGAGCGCCGCAACCCCATAGTTGCCTTTGACTGGACTTAACTGTCCAAGGGTCCTTTACCTTTTTTTACCTTTACAAGAGAGGGTAGTGGGGGGTCACACTTGAAAGCCACACACTCCCTAGGGCTGTGCATTTGGCATCAACGTGCGGGAGAACCCACATGCATGGAAGAACTGCCTCAAAATCTACAAGTCTGCATGTATGGAACATCTTTCACACTAATGCTGAATGTGTGGCCATCAGGCATTTGCAGCGATGTGAAGGAGTGTGTGACTTGTGGGTACCACTCTGCTAACCCCCACAAAAGTTCATTGAATACATGTGGGGGGGGGATGACTTCTGTACAACGTAATGAAATAATGTGCATGCATGTCTGAAGCAACCCTAGTTTGGAAAACAAGCAAATCTTTGGGCTCCTTTTGAGTTATGAGTTCCACAGTCCCATAGCTGTCAACTTTCGGATTTGAAAATAAGGGATCAGCACATAGCTGTGAACCTTTCCCTTTTCTCGTGAGGAATCCTACTCAGAATAAGGGAATTTCCCACCCAAAAAAAGGGAAATGTTGACAGCTATTCAAAGTAAGCCTGTCCACGGTGACGTGAGGAGGGGAAGCAGAGCGAGCTCGGGGCCCCTTCTCAAACAGGCAGATGGCTCAGGGATGCCGCGAGGGCGGTGCAGTGGCACCAAGTAGCCTCGCCACCCTGCGCTCCAGAGGCTGCGCACGAACGGGAGAGCAAAAGAGCGAGCGCGTAGACGCCAAGCAGGCTGGCTGTCTGGTTGGGCGTGAGGGTCTGGCTGCACAAGGCATGCAAGCTCCGCCCCCATTCGGTCTCAGACTCCTTATTGGCAGCTGAGCAATGCAGCTGAGGAGCCTCCCTGGCTGGCAGGGAGGGAGAGGAGCTGCTTCCTTTGAAATCCGGGAAATTTAAGGGATATCATCAATCCGGGATGGCAGCGGGAAACGGCATTGGAATAAGGGAGTTTCCCGCAAAAAAAGGGAGGGTTGACAGCTATGCGGTCCTGGGGTCTAAAGTGTGGTAAAGGTTCTGATGTGAGAGGTTATTGCAGAATGGAAGAAAAATACCATACAGACTCACTGATATTTATCTGAAAGCACCCAAAGTTAAGGTGGTAGTGAAAGATGTTATGTTTATTGTGATGTCTGGCAGAAGAACCAGTAGGATAAAAAAGACTGGTGCAAATGAGACCCAAACTGGAAATATTGTTAAATATCCCATGCCTCTAAGTACAGTTTAGACAATGCACTAGGGCAGGGGTCAGCAAACGTACTGCGCCTCAGGCCAGTGTCTCTAGCGCCGATTGCGCGGTGGGCCGGAGGGCGGGGGAGCGCACGCCCATACGCGTGCACACACGCTATTTCCAGCGCACTTCCAGATCGGAGGAGCACCGGAAATAGCTTGTGCACATTTGCACGGGCCTCCTCCGACCCGGATGTGCACGGCAAATAATGCTTGCGCATGCGCGCAAGCTATTTCCGGTGCTCCTCTGACCCAGAAGTGGGCAGCCATGCTGTGCCGCGCCGGTAAGAGTGGGCGGCGGGGGTCGATGCGGGCCGGATAAATGAGTCCCTCGGGCCTTATCCGGCCCGCGGGCCTTAGTTTGGAGACCTCTGCACTAGGGAGTAGGCATTAGTTAGTTTCAACATACACAAGCTGGTTTGCATTGTTTCCTTCTTGATCTAATAATTGTAAATCAGCATGAATGACACTAAATTATGAGCTGGAAAGTGCTGAGACTGGTTTAAAATAGATCAAAGTGTTTACATTTTCAGCCTTCTAAATTATCAGTCTTGTGAAAGTGGGAGTGCATTTCTCAAGGTATGCGCATGCAAAATATTTTACCCTTTCTCCAAGTCGTGTTTCCTTCATCGAGAGGTGCTGTTGTGAAAGTCACAACCTAGTCTGTCTGCACATTACCAGCTTAAAATGCATCCGGGTTGTTCTTTTCTCAATTCAGATTGAATCTGGTTTTGGAGGAAATGCATCAAAATGCAGTATTTCATAAGAATTGACAGGACAGGTTTGAAAAGCAGGGGGGGAAATTAATTGGCAAAAAAATCAACAGGACACAGACAGACTAGATATCAATTGTGGTTCACATCATGCGTATGCCATTTCTCGAACCAGCAGTGGGAGTGTACTGGATGTGAAGTAAACCAAAGTGTGCACACTTATCTAAGCCCTTCTTGCAAAAGGAGACACAGGAACCTGGACCATCTTGGCTATGAGACCAGGAAGAACTGCTCCCTGCCTTGCAGGCCTTTTCCACATGTCTTGGGGGTGGGGGCAGGGCCCGGACTGACTCCAGCTACAAAACCTGAGGTGGCCTAACAGACTCTTTGTTTTTGTTTAATTATGTATTTTGGGTTCTTATTTTGTATTTTTATGTTGTGACTACCCTGTGATCTTTAGATGAATGGTGGTATACAAATTTTAATAATAATCATCATCATCATCATCATCATCATCATCTGAAGACATATATTCTTTTTAAAGATGGGAATGTGGTCTAAGGACTCCTCCTCACCCCCTTTTAAAAGTGAAGATAGTAAACTAGGGCTGCCATGTGTCTGGATTTTCTAAGACCCGTCCTCTTTTTCAGGGTCAAAATTTCACTCCGGGAGGATTTTTTGAAGTTGCCTAAATGTCCGGGTTTGTGCAAGCAGAACCAGGAAGTGTGTGTGCGAGTATCGCTCTCGATTTTTTCCTATCTCTATGGACACGTCTGATCTCTATACAAAGACTTGCTTTGCAAGCAGAGCCGGTAAGTATGGATGCAAGGATCGCCCTTAACCTTTTCTTGGAGTGTTTGGTCGTGGAAGAACATAAATATAGTGGCTGTAACAGAAACCTGGAGAGAACCAGTGGGACATGGTCACCTCATGATACAAGCTCTATAGGAGGAACAAGGAAGAAGAAGAAGAAGAAGAGGAGGAGGAGGAGGAGGAGTTTGGATTTGATATCCCGCTTTATCATTACCCGAAGGAGTCTCAAAGCGGCTCACATTCTCCTTTCCCTTCCTCCCCCACAACAAACACTCTGTGAGGTGAGTGGGGCTGAGAGACTTCAAAGAAGTGTGACTAGCCCAAGGTCACCCAGCAGCTGCATGTGGAGGAGCGGAGAAGCGAACACAGTTCACCAGATTACGAGTCTACCGCTCTTAACCACTACACCACACTGGCTTACTGGAGGCAGTGTTGCTCAAAGAGGACAGAAAATCCCGAAAGTAAGCCCCATGCAAATCGGTCGCTGCCTGTACATACATATTCCAATCATAATTCCTAGAACAATTGATTATGGAACTGACCAGAGGGGCGGCAACTCTTGACTTATATCTTTAGTGGCACCTGAGACCTAGTGGAAGATGTCAGCATTGTTGAAGTGACTGGAAATAGTGACCCTTGTGCTATCAAATCCAGTCTATTTTTTCTGCCTCCGCTGTCAGAGACAGTATGCCTTTAAAGGCCATTTGCTGGGAATCACAAGTGCTGTTGCGATCCTGTCTTGCTTATAGCTGTGAGAACAAGATTCTGGATGAGATGTGTCTTTGGTAGGATCCAGCAAGGTTTTTCTTATCTCCTTGTAGTATGTAGGTTACAGAAGAACTGTGGGAGGTTTTAGAACTGTGTTCCAAATATGCAAGGACAAAAAAAGAAGAGCTCAACAAGCTTTAATATCAATATTTGTTGTTAGGATTCTGGTCTTGCTTTTTCCTGTTGTTGCTGAGTTTGTTAAACAATTCCTCTTGTCTTATATATAATTCTTATTAATTTTTACTGTCTTACACTTTAGAATACTCATTTAAACATCCTTTGTTCAGTCGTTCAGTCGTGTCCGACTCTTCGTGACCCCATGGACCAGAGCACGCCAGGCACGCCTATCCTTCACTGCCTCTCGCAGTTTGGCCAAACTCATGTTGGTAGCTTCGAGAACACTGTCCAGCCATCTAATCCTCTGCCGTCCCCTTCTCCTTGTGCCCTCAACCTTTCCCAACATCAGGGTCTTTTCCAGGGAGTCTTCTCTTCTCATGAGGTGGCCAAAGTATTGGAGCCTCAACTTCAGGATCTGTCCTTCTAGTGAGCACTCAGGGCTGATTTCTTTAAGAATGGATAGGTTTGATCTTCTTGCAGTCCATGGGACTCTCAAGAGTCTCCTCCAGCACCATAATTCAAAAGCATCAATTCTTCGGCGATCAGCCTTCTTTATGGTCCAGCTCTCACTTCCGTACATTACTACTGGGAAAACCATAGCTGTCGACCACAGCAAACTATGGCAAGTTCTTAAAGAAATGGGAGTGCCTGATCACATCCTTAAAGAACCATAAAGAAGACTGATCGCCGAAGAATTGATGTTTTTGAATTATGGTGCTGGAGGAGACTCTTGAGAGTCCCATGGACTGCAAGAAGATCAAACCTATCCATTCTTAAGGAAATCAGCCCTGAGTGCTCACTGGAAGGACAGATCCTGAAGCTGAGGCTCCAAGACTTTGGCCACCTCATGAGAAGAGAAGACTCCCTGGAAAAGACCCTGATGTTGGGAAAGGGGACGACAGAGGACAAGGAGAAGGGGACGACAGAGGACAAGATGGTTGGACAGTGTTCTCGAAGCGACCAACATGAGTCTGACCAAACTGCGGGAGGCAGTGGAAGACAGGAGTGCCTGGCGTGCTCTGGTCTATGGGGTCACGAAGAGTTGGACGCGACTAAACGACTAAACAACAAAATATCAATGACTTCCCTTCTTCTCTTTCCATGGTTCATTTTGCATATCATAAATCCCTGCATATTTTGCATAAACTAAACCAGTCAGTATTCCATTATTACATCCATTGAAACTTATTTATGCTGTTGAATTTATCTCAATGCTGCCAACATTTTCAAGTGCACACAATTTCCCCCCATATATTCAATAAACATTTTCCAATCTTCTCTAAACGTATGTTCTTCTTGTTCTCTTACTCTATATGCTAAGTCTGCAAGCTGCGCATATTCCATCAGCTTAAGTTGCCATTCTTCTTTAGTTGGGACCTCGCTTGTTTTCCATTTTTGGACTAACAAAACATGGGCCGCAGTAGTAGCATACATAAACAACCTTTTTTGACACCTGGAAATTTCCAACTGAATTATCCCCAACAAAAAGGACTCTGGGTTGTTGTTGTTGTTGTTGTTTTAAAACTACTTTAAAAAAAATTCAATTCATTATGGATTATTTCCCAATACACTTTAACCCTTTTACAGGTCCACCACACAGGAAAGATTATCTTTCATAACCTTGACTTTTAAACCATGGTCTTCTAAAGAGAGAGTGGTTGTGAGGACATGGCCTACAAAGACGCTTCCTCTTCCTGGGACTTTCCTTTCCCAACATCCATTCCTCTTCACATCTGGCAAACACAGCCCTGTAGATCAAAGAACAAAAGGCAAAGAACAATGTCTTGCCACCCTTGTTTTTGAGGGATCTCCTGGCTGCCTTGGGAATAATGCTGTCCATTATACCTCTTCGGTGCATGCATTGCCATATCAATGTCTTTTAATTATAATGTTGTCTGATAGTGTCTACAAGTTACGCAAAAGGGGAATTAATATGCCACACCTAGTTTGGAGTAATGAAGTTCCTTGATCCAAATACTTTCTTCTCTCATCTATCTTTCAGGTAAACAAGTTCAAGCAATTGCTTCAGAAGTCTTCACATTGTCTTTGGTTGCCTTTGAAATGTAAATGATAGGCTCGCCTTGTCTCTCCCCATCAATTGTGCTTCGACACATTATTATATAATGATGCTGTGCCTTAAAAGGAGAGCAGTGCTTTCACATGAGACCAGAGCACCACAAATGAAGAAGAACGAATTTGGTCCCCAGTGAGCAGTCTAGAACTGGACTGGGGAACTTGAGGTCTGAGGACCCAATCTCTGTAGGGTTGCCATATTCTGAAGAGCAAAAAAGGGGACACACTTGCCGACTTCTACTTTCAGCTATGGATCTCTATGATGACTTTCATCATGAAAAAGAGGTCATGTCCTGGGAAAAGAGGACAAAAGAGAGCCAGTGTTGTGTAGTGGTTAAGAGTGGGAGACTCGTAATCTGGTGAACCGGGTTCACTTCCCCGCTCCTCCAACCCTTTGGGTCTTAGGGCTCCTATGGGCTACTACTAAAATGAGGCTGCATTTTAAATTGTATTTTAACCCGTATTTTAATTAACGGTTTTTCTTTTTCTTTTACGTTTTATTGTAATTTTATTGGTGTTAGCCGCCATGAGCCCGGTTCTGGCAGAGGAGGGCGGGGTATAAATAAATTATTATTATTATTATTATTATTATTATTATTGTTGTTGTTGTTGTTGTTGTTATTGTTATTGTTATTAGGGCTCCCCCAGGCCTCACCTCCTCCAACAAACCAAGCCACACTTTAATATTGTTACCTGGCTAGAATGTGTCCTTGAACCATGATGTTGCTTCTTACTTGCTTGGTGGGATGTAAAAAGGTAAAGGGATCCCTGACCATTAGGTCCAGTTGTGACAGACTCTGGGGTTGTGGCGCTCATCTCGGTTTAGTGGCCGAGGGAGCCGGCGTACAGCTTCCAGGTCATGTGGCCAGCATGACTAAGCCGCTTCTGGCGAACCAGAGCAGCGCATGGAAATGCCGTTTGCCTTCCCGCTGCAGCGGTACCTATTTATCTACTTGCATTTTGACGTGCTTTCGAATTGCTAGGTTGGCAGGAGCTGGGAATGAGCAACGGGAGCTCACCCCGTCGCGGAGATTCGAACTGCCGACCTTCTGATCGGCAAGCCCTAGGCTCTGTGGTTTAATCCACAGCACTACCCGGGTACTACCACCTGTCAAATGTTTAAGCCCCACCCCTTTGTTTCTAATGTGTGTGTGTTTCTAACATATGTGTAAATAAAAATGGCCATGTCCCAGTTGATAAGACTGTGCTTTTTCTACATCAGCAAATTTAAATGGTGCATGAGCTTTTATATTGTTGCAACCGGGTGGGTGGGGGTTATATCTCAACAAGCCCCACTTCTCATGCTCCTGGTAGAGCCAGTGGTCTAGGGACGCGGGTGGTGCTGTGGTCTAAGCCGCTGAGGCTCTTGGCCTTGCCGATTGGAAGGTCAGCGGTTCGAATCCCCGCAACGGCTCCTGTTGCTCTGTAGCAGCTCCTGCCAACCTAGCAGTTTGAAAGCACACCAGTGCAAATAGATAAATAGGACCACTCCAGCGGGAAGGTAAATGGCGTTCCGTTGCCCCAGAAGTGTTTTAATCATGCTGGCCATGCATGACCCGGAAAGCTGTCTGTGGACAAATGCCGGCTCCCTCGGCCTGAAAAGCGAGATGAGCACCGCAACCCCATAGTCGCCTTTGACTGGACTTTACCATCCAGAGGTCCTTTACCTTTTAAGCAGATAGTAAATGCCAAGCTAGTGTTCTGTGGAGAAACAGCTGTGCCGTAAGTCTGCAGCTTACACACATTTAATTTGTCCTCATTCAGCTTTACACACTTGGCAAAAAAAGGGGGCAGGTGTCCAAGGAAAAAGACCTTGGCAATCCCTCACAGCACAGAACCCAATGTGTTTTGATGCTATGCAATGTTGGCTTTAGGTGCAATCCACAGAACATAACCCCTATCCAGGGATTTCTAGATAGAGTAATGTAAAAGCCAATATCACCCATTCTTGTATGCAGGTTTGCAAATCTCAGATACAGGAACCCAGCTGTGGAACTTACTAGGCCAACCTAATCATTTCACTAGATCAGTGGTGGCTAACCTTGGCACTCCAGATGTTTTGGAACTACAACTCCCATCATCCCTAGCTAACAGGACCAGTGGTCAGGGATGATGGGAATTGTAGTCCCAAAATATCTGGAGTCCCAAGGTTAGCCACCACTGCACTAGATGGTACTTTCTTCTACCCCTGGTTTTTGTATTGTATTGTATTGTATTTTGTATTGAATTGAAAAGGGTGTTTAAAATAACGTTTGTAAATACCCCAGAAGCTTTTCTTTTGGGAATTAGAAGGACAGAACTACCTAAACTGTATAGAAACTTATTTATGTATGCAACTACAGCGGCAAGAATGTTACTTGCCCAAAAATGGAAAGAAGAAGAAGTCCCAGCAAAGGAAGAATGGATACAAAAACTTATGGAATATACAGAAATGGCAAATCTTACCAGAAGAGTAAGAAATCAAGATAACAAGTCCTGAGAGGCAATCCTATATATATTTGTTCAGAATTAAATGCCTTTGAATTCAATGTGTCTTACTCCCAGAAAGGTGGGTTTGGGATCGCAACCTAAATAAGCACAAAGGGAAGGAGAAGTACGACTTTTATATAGGTTAGGCTGAGCTGAATCTGAATGATCTCATATATCTGAATGTTGAAACTGTTATAATTTAATGTTTGTGAGGATAAGGCATTTCTTTATATGCATGACAAGTTGGCTTTGAAATGGATTTGCCCTTTGTATATAATCCAAGTATGCTCTGTTTTCTTGTTCTTTAAGTACTGTACCATTCAGAAAAGCCTGAATAGAACGTACCACTTTGTCTATAAAGTCAGGAACTTTAATGACACTCTCATTCAGTCATTTCTTCCACTGGTGAATAGAAAAATAACTCTTTTCAGTCTTGAGTTTGATCCACCTTTGCTCTCAGTTTTAGTCTGAAAGAGAAGCATGACGGGGAAACAGAGAAGCTGTATAAGAATGAAAATGGAGCAACTGGAACATTCTAAAAAAGTCTGAAAACAATCCATCTATATCTATATCTATATCTATATCTATATCTATATCTATATCTATATCTATATCTATATCTATATCTATATCTATATCTATATCTATATCTATATCTATATCTATAATTGTCCAGTAGCACCTTAGAGACCAACTAAGTTTGTTCTTGGTATGAGCTTTTGTGTGCATGCAAACTTCTTAGTGTGCATACACATGAAAGCTCATACCAATAACAAACTTAGTTGGTCTCTAAGGTGCTACTGGACAATATATATACAGTGGAACCCTGGGTTACGCACGTGATCCGTTCTGGGGTCGTGCTACGTAACCCGAGTGTGCGTATCACGAACGCACGAAACCCCCCCCAAAAAACCCGAAAGAAGCGCGATTTGAACACTTCTGCACATGAGCGAAATGCGCAGAACGCTTCTGCGCACCCGCGCGTCGCACGCGCTCTGCGGAGGACTTCCGGGTCGCCGCCGTGCTTATCCCAAATGTACGCAACACGGAGCGTATGCAACACGAGGTATGACTGTATGTGTATATCTATATCTATCTATCTGTCTATCTATCTATCTATCTATCTATCTATCTATCTATCTATCTATCATCTATATCTATCTATCTATCTATCTATCTATCTATCTATCTATCTATCTATCTATATATCTATCTATCTATCATCTATCTACCTACCTACCTACCTACCTACCTACCTACCTATTTCTACTGTGTCAGACCAACACGGCTACCTACCTGAATCTAGAACAATTCAAATGTTAATCTACTCCTGGGGAAAGCGATGCCATAATACACTGATATGGATGCACCTGGAGATATTTAAAGAATCATAGAATCATGGCGTTGGAAGAGACCCCGAGGGTCATCTAGTCCAACCCCCTGCAATGCAGGAATCTCAACTAAAGCTTCCATGACAGGTGGTCATCAAACCCCCTCCAAAGAAGGAGAGTCTTCGATAGAAACAGGCAAAGTGCAAGAAACAGTGCTTTGTTTTATAATCCATACACACAAGAGCCAAGGAAGAAGCCAAAACCACAAAACCAAGAGTACTAATATTTTATGGATGCAAATATTTTAAAGAGAAGAAGAAAATGCTTCATTTATATTTAAGGAAGCAGCAGCAAAATAAGAATGGAACAATATGACCTTGTTTACCATGAGAAAAGGGCCAATATCAAAGATGTGGACTAAATGTGGCTTTCCTTCTCCCCCTCCAATGGGCTAAAGAAAACAGGAAGCAAAGTCAATGGGGAGTGAGAATGGGTGGGGAAATGGGGTGCATTATATGCAAGTTGTCAGATCAACCCAACTCAAGGGTGTTCGCTGTGTAAAATGGAGAGTGTTCGTAAAAAACGAACAGGAGAACATCTACCTCTGTTGCTCAATGAAAGCAACAAACTGGTAATACGTCTGGGCATGATATGGATCGGTATTTCTCTTGTTCTTATTGTTTAAGCATTTTGGCAGTTCATTTTGCAACCATGAGCAGTGCTAATAAGATGGGGTGAAGGCAGGTTGAAGTCTCAGGCATCTCTGTTCTGATGCAAGATGGGGAAGATGGAGAGGTAGCAATATTCCTTCGCCATCTGATCAGAGCTGTCAACCCTCCCTTTTTTTGGCGGGAAGCTCCCTTATTCCAATGCCGTTTCCCGCTGCTATCCCAGTTGTTGATATCCCTTAAATTTCCCGGATTTCAAAGGAAGCAGCTCCTCTCCCTCCCTGCTGGCCAGGGAGGCTCCTCAGCTGCGTTGCTCGGCTGCCAATAAGGAGTCTGAGACCGACTGGGGCTGGAGCTTGCATGCCTTGTGCAGCCAGACCCTCATGCCCAACCAGCCAGCCAGCCTGCCTGCCATCTATGCGCTCGCTCTTTCATTCACCCGTTCGCGCGCAGCCTCTGGAGCGCAGGGTGGTGAGGCTACTTGGTGCCATTGCACCGCCCTCGCGGCATCCCTTATTTTCAAATCCGAAAGTTTGAAAAAAATCCCTTATTTTCAAATCCGAAAGTTGACAGCTATGCATCTGACACTGCTTTCTGTTCTTTCTTTTGAAGAACTGAATTGCTATGCATTTGAAATGTTGACACTGTGCTTACATCAGGGTGGGTTGTTCCATGTCTCATTCTCGCTGTTAGATGCCATCTTGGGGCCTGCTGGGGAGAAAGGTACAACAAATGGGTAAGTGTAAAAAGCAATGATTCCCTATTGCTCTGGAAAGATCCTCAGATCAGTGCAAGCATTTTAGAAATGAAATAGGTAAAGGTAAAGGGACCCCTAACCATTAGGTCCAGTCATGACCGACTCTGGAGTTGCGGCGCTCATCTCGCTTTACTGGCCAAGGGAGGCGGCGTACAGCTTCCAGGTCATGTGGCCAGCATGACTAAGCCGCTTCTGGCGAAGCAGAGCAGCGCACGGAAACACCGTTTACCTTCCCGCTGGAGCGGTACCTATTTATCTACTTGCACTTTGGGCGTGCTTTCGAACTGCTAGGTGGGCAGGAGCAGGGACCGAGCAACGTGAGCTCACCCCGTCATGGGGATTCGAACCGCCGACCTTCTGATCGGCAAGCCCTAGGCTCTGTGGTTGAACCCACTACGCCACCCGTGTCCCTTAACGGAAATAGTTAATAGTTAATAATGTATGCTGTCTCCTGACCCACAAACCTTTTAGCCCTCTTACCTGTTTCTGTTTCAGTTTCTTTCTTTGGTCTCCTCTTAAGACAGTATTACACACCACCCAAGTGGTGCAAGATTCCAGGGGTACCAAGTGTGCTTGCCAGGGTCTGTGCTTCCTTTTGGATCATGAGACACAGCAGGGACTGTGGTGTCTTTATGATATGTGGTTTATTCACTCATCCACACAACCTGAGTCTAGATGGAGAGAGCGCAGAGCCTTTACATCTCAAGAGGGTTCTGATCCTGGCGCTGTGGCAGTCTCGGATTCCAAGAGACCCCAGACATTGTGTCTGACAGCCTGCCCCCAGATTTAAAAATACCGGTAAGTGCAATTTCACTTTGTGTCTCTTTCATTCTACAGGGGAGGACAAGGGAAAAGACCACTTGAAAACCACATGAAAGCACAAAGCACCTTGTCCTCTGCCTTCCTTTCCTGGCTGTTGTAAGGATTCTCAAGCTTCAGAAACAAAATTCAGATACCTTCAAAGAACCAAGCCCAGTCCTTTCGGCAGCTGATTTGATTGCAGCCCATTATCATACCGGTATGTCAGTCCAGGAGCGCCTCTTGATTAAACGCCAATATTCCAGATTAAGGAGGAACCAATCACAAATCATGCCGGAGATGGCAGGGACACACCCCCAGGTTGCACCCTTTCTGCCTTTCAAGTTGGCAGACACGGGCTTGTGCGGCACAGCGGGATGCCACGAGCTCCCCAGACCCCACTGGGGAACATTGGCAGTATTTTTAAGGTTACCAGATTTTTTTCAATAAATCCGGGGAGACACATTAATTAATTAATTAATTAATTCCTATACATTCAGGACATTGATGCTACAGCGATGGTGGTGGCAGAGGGGCGGCCGCTGCCTTGACCTCAACTACCACGTTTCCCCTTCCTCCGAGGCTTCTATCTCCTTTCTCCGTGAGCCTGGGCAGCCCCTGAGTCGTTGGTTGTTCAGTGGTGGTGGGGAAGCGGTGCGCGGTGGGTCAGGCATGGAAGGCGGAGAAGGAGGGCCGAGAGCGGCGGTGGCAGCGGGGCTCGGGCAGCGCAATGCCTCCCTTCCCATCGGAGCAGCCCCAATCCCATTCCTACTTGCGTGCAAGCAGGAGGGGGCGGGGATCCCTCAGCTGAGAAGGGAAGCTTCCCGTTGCCTAACTGAGAGATCCCCGCCCCGCTGCATCTTAGAGGCCCTGCACACACTGGTGGCGGAAGAGGAGTGCGGGGGGAGAGCACCGCCCCCACCAGCGCGAAGCCCAGCAGGGTGCCATCGCGGCTGCCCCCCGCCCAAGCTTGGGCGCCGCGCCCCCACAGGCAGCGCGCCACGCCCCAGAATACGTGCTATGCCCCAGCGGGCGCCAGCCCCGCCCCCGCCTGCTCTCCGCCCCCCCCCCGGTGCCAGAGCATGAAGCTCCACCACTGCCTGCACCACCATCATAGGACTTCCGAGCAGCTCCCGAAGCCAGCCAGAGCCAACTGCTTCGGGCTGCTGAGAGACTTCCGCTTCTGTGTTTCCTGGGGACATCAGATGAAATCCGGGGACATTTGTCCGGGGACTTATTCACAAATCCAGGGACTGTCCCTGGGAAACGGGGATGTCTGGTAACCCTAATTGTGATTGTGGTATCGTGAATTCAAGATTGTGGTGTCGTGATTTCATGATTGCGGATTCGTGATTTCATGATTGCGGTATCGTGATTTCATGATTTGGTGATTGTGGTATCGTGATTTGGTGATTGCGGTGTCGTGATTTCATGATTGCTTATTCGTGATTTCATGATTGTGGTATTGTGATTTCATGATTTGGTGATTGCGGTATTGCGACTTGGTGATTGCGGTATCGTGATTTCATGATTGCTGAATCATGCTTTCATGATTGCGGAATCATGATTTCATGATTGTGGTATCATGATTCCATGATTGCGGTATCGTGATTTTTATGATTTTGCGACAGCATGCTTACATGACGCATGACATGTCATGATTTCGTGAGGACGGGATATCATGATTTCATGATTTCATGATTGTGTGGTATCATGATTCGTATAATCATGATTCCATGGTATCGTGTGTGAAATCATGCAAACATGATATAGAAGGGGTGGTATGTGGTGTTATGTGAGAGGTACTGTATTGGCCAAAATGTAAGATGCACCCGTAAATAAGCTGCACATTTAAAATTAATGTCGGTTTCACTTGTCCAAGCAGCCTGTCCACATCCTCGCATGTCACAGATTGGAATTGATCCCATGCAACTTGACTAGACAGGGCTCTAGCACTCTCCCGCCCAGGCCCTGCTCCCATGGTGGAGTCTACCTCTTTTTGAATCTGAGCAACTTTATCTGCAAAACACTTTACAAAATCAGTGCAGGAGATCTTAGGGTCCTTACCAGGGCCTGCTGGTGCATGTGGTTCCTCCCGCGGAGGCTTGGGAGGCAAGCTGCATGCCTGCCAGCCATATGGTTGACGGGGAGCAGCTGGCGGGTGCAGGGAAAGGGGAGGCCACGGGCAAAGCCGTGCAGCTCTCCCACTCGCTGTGGCGCCCCTGAGAGGCCAGCACCCTGGTGCAATGCACCACTAAGTCCTATGGGAAAGACGGCTCTGTACTCTAAATTTTTACCAAGTATCCTAAAAGGCAAGGGAGGGGCGGTGAGTTATCAAGAATGGGTACCACAAAAAGAGAATTGCCCCTGTTAAAAAGAGTCCATTGGAGAGTATATGTTTAAATATGCAAGTTTAGGTTGGGTTGTATATATTTTATTTAAACCTCTGCAAGAGAGTGTGTGATGAAAGTCTAATCTCAAGTACAAAAAATCTAGGCCAGCTGTGTGCAGTGTGTGGTCTATGGTCTGGGAGTGAATACCGCTGATCTAGGCTGAGTATTAGAGAAAACTTTTTAACTGTAAGAAGATTATGACAATAGAAGAGAAGGCAAAGAAAGGAGTTACTCTAAGCTAGTTACTCATCTTTTAGGGAGGGTTAAGGCTCTTGCAAAAAGTTAATCCTGGGTATTACTTTAGCTGCCTTGCACAAGTTATCAAAATCCCTTTTTAAATTATGTACAACAAATGATTATTAAGATGATGCATGTTGTTTATTAAAGGATTGCCAACCATCATGTATACTGTGTGATGCAAAAGCCTTAAGTGAGGCCACATATTAATTGCCAAATGAAATTATTTTAAATTACAGGGTCTTTTGCTGTAGAAATAACTACAGAGGTATGTAATCCTTTCATTGTGCTGACATTACTTAAAATTATGCTCCTCAATACAGGAGTGGAATAATGTAAAGTCCAGCACTTTATGTACTGGTGATTTCCATAGACATCATCTGAAGGCATCAAAGAACGACATGCAACATGAAACTACATTTTTGTGTGTGTGTGTGAAATAGGAAAACTCCTATCTGAAATCCTGGTTGAACTGCTGTCAGTCATCACTTGGAGTGTTGGGAACAGCACATTGCAGGGAGGAAGAGTCGCCCAGTTCATAAGTCCCCATTTCAAATCTTGTCTCATCCATTAATTCATAGAGCCAGTGTGGTGTAGGGAGACTCGTAATCTGGTGAACCAGGTTCGGGTCTCCACTCCTCCACATGCAGCTGTTGGGTGACGTTGGACTAGTCACACTTCTTTGAAGTCTCTCAGCCCCACTCACCTCACAGAGTGTTTGTTGTGGGGGAGGAAGGGAAAGGAGAATGTTAGCCGCTTTGAGACTCCTTCGGGTAGTGATAAAGCGGGATATCAAATCCAAACTCCTCCTCCTCCTCCTCCTCCTCCTCCTCCTCCTCCTCCTCTTCTTCTTCTTCCTCTTCTTCTTCTTCTTCACCATGGGGATTGAGCTGCAAGTCATGGAGTCAGGTTTGAAATTCACTTCTACCATTAACTTGCCAGGGGCCGGTGGCAATGTTATATTTAAGATAAGATAAGATATGATTTCTTTATTGTCATTGTACAAGTACAAGTACAAGTACAACGTTGTACAAGTGCAACGAAATTGGATGCCATCCCATAAAAACAAAACAAAACAAAACAAAAAACAGCACAAAAAAACAAAAAACCATATTTTCAGCCACACATGCACATATGTACACACCCATCACAACTCTCCAAGGTCATATTATCTGGTTACAGCATTTAAGATGGTTATAGCTCTTGGGTAGAAACTATTCTTCAATCTATTTGTTCTTGATCTGATTGTTCTATATCTCTTGCCCGAAGGCAGTGGTGCAAAAAGACTATATCCTGGATGAGATGGATCCTGTAAAATATTGTTTACTTTTTTAAGTGGTATTTGTGGTAGGGGCTGCTGCAGCTGCTGCCCGGACTCTCCATCCTCCACTGGCTGCTGCTTAGCGGGTGGCATCCCAACCCATAAATCTCTGGTCCGTTGCCCCCCCCCCCCAGTCTCTGACATTAGATTCAATGTCTAGTTTAAGGGATCCAGTTAAAAGTAAGTGATATGACAGACCTTCTTCCTGAGACTATGCAGTACAGTACTGGGCTAAACAGACAAATAGTATAACCTGGTATAAGAGTTCTCTAAGCATGAAGTCATGCCGCAGTGGCTCCCATATTGCAAATCTAATGTATGATAGGCTCCATAGTGACTGTAGACAGGTTTCACACACACACACCCCTCTCATCTGCAATAATACTGACTCACCTTACAGTCATAAAGTATGTCCGACATGCGTTGAACACTTTAAAGCACTATATAAAAACGCTAATTATGATTGTTCTTATTATCTCGTGTGCTGTAGCAAATTGTGGCCTAGATGAATGTGGTTTAACTTGTGGGTGCTGTTGCTGGTAGCTCTTTTCCGCACTTCTCGTTGTGCGTGACAATTGGAGAGCCATGGAGATTCCCAGCCATTGCAACCGTTGCAGGTCAGAAGCATTTTATTCATTCAGCTTCACATGCCTTAGATGAACTGGCGTTCTGAAGGTGCAGCATCAAATAATTTGCATGGAAGTATTAAGCAACGTAATAAAATAACTCACAATTTGAATGGTTAATAAAACCTGTGAGGTTTTTGATCTATTAACAGGTGTTTGATTAAGGGTGTGTGAAAGAAAATCCAGTAGAATTGTGTAAGAAGTGGGATTCCTTCAAAGGTTTGGAAATCGGTTCAGCAGGAAAGAAGGAAGAGTCCCTACCAGAGAGGAATGGCAAGCTAAGCTGATGGATTTCGCCGAAATGGCAAAACTGACTGGCAAGCTCAGGAACCAAGAGGACAAAAAAAAATTAAAAAAAAATGGGGAAAAATTATACTTTGTTTAAGAGACCAATGCAAGCAGATGAAAACACTAGCAGGATTTTAATCTCACTTTAAAAAGCAGAGACATCAGCTTGCCAACAAAGGTCCACATAGTTAAAGCTATGGTTTTCCCAGTAGTAATGTATGGAATTGAGAGCTGGACCATAAAGAAGGCTGATCGCCAAAGAATTGATGCTTTTGAATTATGGTGCTGGAGGAGACTCTTGAGAGTCCCATGGACTGCAAGAAGATCAAACCTATCCATTGTGAAGGAAATCAGCCCTGAGTGCTCACTGGAAGGACAGATCCTGAAGCTGAGGCTCCAAGACTTTGGCCACCTCATGAGAAGAGAAGACTCCCTGGAAAAGACCCTGATGTTGGGAAAGATGGAGGGCGCAAGGAGAAGGGGACGACAGAGGACGAGATGGTTGGACAGTGTTCTCGAAGCTACCAACATGAGTCTGACCAAACTGCAGGAGGCAGTGGAACACAGGAGTGCCTGGCGTGCTCTGGTCCATGGGTCACGAAGAGTCGGACACTACTAAACGACTAAACAACAACAAATGTAACAAATACTATGGAAAATATGGATCGATATAAAACATAGATTATGGAATAATATGCAGTTGTAAATGTTGACATTAGGACCCATGGAGGGGATGGGAGGAAGTCTCGAGATTCAGAGTAATCTCTGTATATGGATATGCATTTGGATTGTTATAAATTTATATTTGTAAAATCGAATAAAAACTATTTCAAAAGAAAAGGAAAAAAGGAAATCAGTTCAGCCAGTGCTAAAATACATCTCCGTTCTAGAAGGAAGGTGGCAGCTGAGTAATGAATATTATGTCATCTAATAGCGAACATGTGTGATGGCTGCTGACAGAAATGGACCCCAAATGGGATCGCCCCAAAACAAGAGGGAGATACCAGCAGGAGGGAAGCCCAAGGTTTGCAGAAGTACATTTAAGAGAGCCACTCCAGAGGAAGAACCGTGAGGAGAGAGAGACTTTGTGCCAGCCATCAGGCAATGGCTTTTCCCACCTGCCTTGCCTACTCCCTCCAGCCTTAGGAGCCTTTCAAAGAGCCTTTCAAAGCTGTGAAGAAAGAAGAGGAGCTCAGGGATATATATTTTTTAAAAGTTTATACGTTGTGTGTCCTTGTTTCTCAATTTGATCCTTTTACGTGGTATTTTATGCGTTGTGACTTGCCATTATTTTTATTGATTACAGTTTAGTAATTCCTTATTATAATTGCTACGTGTAAACTGTTTAATTCTTATTTGCCGATATTTAATTTCACTGTTTACTGTTATAGTCTAATGAATTGTTGAACGTTGCTTTCTTTGATATAAGTTGTTTATTTTAAAGTTATGCTTCTATTACAACTTTTTTTTATAGGATCAGATTGTTACTAGGTGTGTGATCTTTGCTGTCTATTTTGTTGTTTCTTCAGCTTGTAATCCACCTTGTGTGTAGTACCGGTAATATAGAAAGGCGGTATACAAATTAGAAATGAAATGAAAAGAAAAAGAAATTAAGAAAGTGGGGGCGACCATAAGAGACGCGGGTGGCGCTGTGGTCTAAACCACTGAGCCTCTTGGACTTGGCGATCATTCAGCGGTTCGAATCCTCGTAACAGGGTGAGCTCCCGTTGCTCTGTACCAGCTCCTGCCACCCTAGCAGTTCGAAAGCACACCAGTAGATAAATCTACGCAAGTAGATAAATAGGTACTGCTAGGGCGAGAAGGTAAACGGTGTTTCTGTGTGCTCTGGCTTCTGTCACAGTGTACCATTGTGCCAGAAGCGGTTTAGTCATGCTCGCCACATGACCCGGAAAGCTGTCTGTGGACAAACGCCGGCTCCCTCAGCCTGAAAGTGAGATGAGTGCCACAACCCCATAGTCACCTTTGACTGAACTTAACCATCCAGGGGTCCTTTACTTTTTTACCATTTACCTACCACCACCACCAAAAACCAGCCCAACAGCAACAGGAACACAGGAAACTGTCTTTTGCAGAATCAGAGTGACTTTCTAGGATTCCACGTGGGGCTCTTCCCTCAGCCCTAACCTGGAAATGCCAGGGATTGAAACTAGGACCTTGTGAATGCTAAACAGATTCTTTACCTCTGAACACTGACCATTCCCCTGAGTGCTAGCTGGAAAAGAAAAGCAGAAAGCAAGTGGTGATGATTGCAATGCTCTACTTGGAGGGGACGCGGGTGACTCTGTGGGTTAAACCACAGAGCCACAGAGCCTAGGGCTTGCCGATCAGAAGGTCGGCAGTTCGAATCCCCGCGACGGGGTGAGCTCCCGTTGCTCGGTCCCTGCTCCTGCCAACCTAGCAGTTCGAAAGCACGTCATAGTGCAAGTAGATAAATAGGTACTGCTCCAGTGGGAAGGTAAACGGTGTTTCCATGTGCTGCTCTCGTTCGCCAGAAGCGGCTTAGTCATGCTGGCCACATGACCTGGAAGCTGTACAACGGCTCCCTCGGCCAATAATGCGAGATGAGCGCCGCAACCCCAGAGTCGTCCGTGACTGGATCAGGGGTCCCTTTACCTTTACTTTACTTGGAGGGGACGTCTGGCTGGAGTCTGTAAAAGGAGCCCTTGTATTAGGAGGTGAGAGAGCATTGCAACATTTTATGGTGGGTCCCACCTGCATACGGAGGAGAAGAGGAGCTGTCCGGTGACACAAAGCCATAACCCATATTCTTGTGAAAAGTGCAGTAAATCTTTTTTAATATCCATGCAGAGCAGACAGGTGTTCTTGCTATTAGCGTCTCATCCAAAAGAGAAAGAGACGAAGCCCACACATCATAAACATCTACAAGCTATAATTATCTCTAATAGCAGTACACAGGGCTCTGCAGTTTCAAAGTGCTTTACAGACATCAAATAATGAAGTGCTTATGACATCCAGATAAAAAAGATGAGGAAACTGCGAGGGCGAAATAAGCAATTTTCCCATAACTGCATATGGGAAGGCAATGTCTGCAGTGATGAGTTGGGGTATTAATCACACGGGTTTGTACAGTCATGTCGTCAGGAAAGAGGCACTAATGATACCGGTATCTGGCAGAGAATTCTTAACACCTCACCAACATCACTACCCAAGATCCTTTGAGGGAAGCCATGACAGGTAAAGGAATATGTCAGGCGCTTGCAGCAATGCCTCACACTTAGATCCTTTTCATCGGCCCTCTTTCTAAGAATGATTGATATTCCTTGGTCCACTTTGAAGCTGCATTTTTGTGGCAAGTTGGGTTGGTGGGTGGGTGCAGGATGGTAAGAATGACCTTGCAGGAGTAATAATAATAATAATAATAATAATAATAATAATAATAATAATAATAATATTGGTGAGTTCCAACAGAATATTAAAAACACAATAAAAGATCAAACATTATTTTGCTTTGTCTTCTCTTTTTCACATTTAACCACATTTCTTAGATTATTAAATTGGTTTAAACATCGTTCTAGTCTTTACATCACTTTGTAGACTTCCACTTGTCGGCTGCTCAGAGTAAGCAAAATAAGAAGGAAAGGATGAAGTATGTATGAAGAACAGGTTTGACTCAATAATCTATGATTTCAAATGTACACATCTGGAAATTTTGTTTATTATAGATGATTTAATTTTTGTGTATTTTTAGAATGTACAAGTGGCAATTTATATGCGTGAATGTTTTGTTTTAAATTTGACTATAAATAAAGATTTTTTTAAAAAACTTTCCTAAACAGGGCTGCCTTCAGATGCCTTCTAAAAGTCAGGTGGTTATTTATTTCCTTGACATCTGATGGGAGGGTGTTCCACAGGGCAGGCGCCACTACCAAGAAGGCCCTCTGCCTGGTTCCCTGTAGCCTCATTTCTTGCAGTGAGGGACCCACCAGAAGGCCCTTGGAGCTGGACCTCAGTGGGCGGGCTGGGGGTGGAGACGCTCCTTCAGGTATACTGGGCCAAGGTTCTTGAGGACTTTGAAGGTCAGCACCAGCTGTCTGTCTAGTCCTGAGTTCTGCTTGTAACAGTGGTCAGTCAGATGCCTCTGGACATACACAACCCATCTGTATGACGATGACAACCATTTCCTCTTTATCTCCAGAACGTGCTATTCCAAAATGAGGGGATGCCATGCAGGGCAGCCCCAAAGCATTTTGGTGCCTGAAGTGGAGCAGCAAATCCAAATCAACACAGGAACAAAATCATGGAGCATCAGGCTAGGATTGGGTTTCTTCAGCTATGTTCGAAGCAGGAGGCAACACACAAGCAAGGAGTAGGTCCTTGGTATGGAGAAAGATGGAGAGATGCTATTGGGAGACAGAGAGAAGGCAGAACTACTCAACAGCTACTTTGCTTCGGTCTTCACCTAAAATGAAAGCACTGCCCAACCAGGCGATAACAAAATGAACTCAACAACAACAACAACAACAACAACAACAACAACTTATTGTACCATGCCCATCTGACTGGATTGTCCCAGTCACTCTGGATGGCTTCCAACAAAATATAAAGGGACAAAAAAAATCCACATCTAACATTAAAAGCTTCCCGAAACAAGGCTACCTTCATAAGGTCATGTGGTTGTTTCATGACACCACAAATCAGCCATCTGAATGCCTGCTTCCGTGTAACTATGTGGACTAAAAGTCATTAATTTGTCTATTCTCTCCAACCCCAGAATAAATATATTTTTAAAGCTATCTATATATATAAGAAAAAGGAGTGAGGGGAGAGAAACTGCTGGAACTTTACTCAAGAGGCTTCTCATCATTATCTTGTCAAATCCAAATGTCAAAACATTGAGGGTGGCAATAATATATACTGAAGAAAGCAGTTTATCAGTGTTTCAATAGAGGACAACTTCAAAATGTCTATTGAGATGAGTGGTTTCATCTCCCCCTTCCCCTTTCACGAAAGCAAACCATAAGACAATGTTCTTCCAGGATCGCAGAGCCTGGAGTAAAATTTCATGGCACGCTGCTATGATAATCTGCTGTAGTTGCCACTTCGTTACTGATACGGGCTGGTGAAACATCACCCCGGACTTGATTTGCTATTTATGTAACTGATCCGTCAAGTGGAAACCTGCAAGTCCTCTATTCAGTTTGGTAAACATGGGCTTGTCTATCACCTCGCATTGTTCCTCTTCAAAGTACAGTTGCCACCTTATCTGGCAACAGCTTTCTTTAAGAGTGCTGCGCCTGTGAAATCATCTTTCACCACCGAAGCTGGCATCTTCTTGTTTCTTCTTCTTTTCTTCGCAGAAGCAGAGGCATTCATCTCTACCTTAATGGTTAATTAATTTTGAAAATGTGTATTTCACAACACAGTCATAATAAAGAATGAATGGAGACTGGGAGGTGGACAATGGGGCCCCATGCCCCTTCTTCACATTGCCTCCCTATTTAGTTCTTCCAATGTCATCCAAAACACAGATAACTTTTCTTTCATGAATTGTCCTCTTGAATGATTTATACATGTTGTGTTATCTGAAGCCCTCTTCAGATCCCCTTGTGGGTTCAGCCAGCCATCAGCTGAATAATTGTTAATTTTAACACTATAAAAGGTTCTGATGCCAGAGAGATAAAGTGTTGAAGGGGAGAATTAATTGAAATGTATCTTCTAATCACAGTGACTCTCCACTTTTCAGCCGCACAAAAAAAATTATACATTGGTTTTGAGGCGGAGAGAAATTTACATCTGCGTGGTCCATAAAGCTTTAGGACTAGCAGGAAATAGATAAGTTAATTGTCTCTTGGACCCATAAAGGGTTTGCCCAGAAAATAGACCAGGGCAGGCCTACTGTTCACAGCACACTGAGCGCTCATACATCGGATCCTTCCTAAGCAACAGCAGACAAAATTGGCCGGGAGATCTCTGACAGGCATCTTTGACAAGACAGGAGACGAGGAAAGAGAGAGGGAGGAGCAGCAGGGTGGGAGGGTGGGGGAACGATTCAACTCTACCAAAATTTAATCTGGGTATTAAACACTCTACGCTTCCGATATGCTTTTGAAAACACGCTTGTGCACACAAACACACATATATTTTGAATTAATATGAGGCACCATTTCAGATGTCAGGAGGACAGCTGCAAATAGATTCCAAGGTTCCCCAAGGGCCGAGGGCCTGTTCTTGGATACATTCAAGGTCAAAGTGCAAAAAAAAAGCAATGCAATTTCCCTCTACAGTACAATAGAGAATGGGGGACGTTATCAACCCAGGACCAACTAGCATCTGTTGTCGCTGGGCTTCTTTTAAAACAACAAAGGAGCCTGCGCCTTTGGCATGCTAACCTGCTACATAGGTATTGTTTATTGGAATCGTCGCTGAGTGTGTGGCACCTGTCAGCTATCCTGAGATCAGAGATAATAATAATAATAATAATAATAATAATAATAATAATAATAATTTATTATTTGTACCCCGCCCATCTGGCTGGGTCTCCCCCGCCACTCTGGGCAGCTTCCAGCAAACATTAAAATACATTAACACATCACAGATTAAAAACTTCCCTGAACAGGGCTGCCTTCAGGTGTTTTCTAAATGTCATGTAATTGTTGATCCTTTTAACATCTGATGGGAGGGCGTTCCACAGGGCGGGCGCCACTACAGAGAAGGCCCTCTGCTTAGCTCCCTGTAGCTTTGCTTCTCGCAGTGAGGGAACTGCCAGAAGGCCCTCGGCGCTGGATCTCAGTGTCCGGGCTGAACGGTGGGTGTGCTCCTGAGGATTAGTGGGGTCTGAAATGTGGGGGGCCGGGCCCCCTTTATGGCCTCATCTGAAATTAAGCAAACAAATGCCACCCATTTTGGGTTTGCAGGGTATTACTTTATAAAAAAAAAACACCAAACCAACCAATAATTTATACAACATGGTCCCAGGGGTTATGATCTGAGTGCACTTGTGGTTGTTCCAACAGAGGGGGAAACAAGGGCCTAATCTGGAGGGTAGGATGGGAAGGAAGAGCAACGAGACAATACCGAGTTCATGGCAGGAGCGCCATCCATGCCAGACCACTGGTGCCACTGAAACTGACTCTAGAAAATAAATCGGAAGTTTTGTGAGAGTACAATATCAGGTGTGTACTGAACAAAAGGAAAAAGGTATTAAAGTACATTAACGTGGCCTTTTCTTTAGAAACTTGAGTTTCCCCTCACAATTACTTTAAGTGAAATGAACTTTGAGCCACCTCTGCTGTTCTTTGCAAATGCTCCCCTCTGCAGGGGGAAAAATCCTTTTGGACAGTGCTGGAACAATAGGACATTACAAGATTTAGGCTGCAGTCCTATACAGTGTATAGGATTATATATATAAATATATGCAAACTTACCTGAGTAGGCATGTGCAGGATTGCACTGTAAGGATTGCACTTAAACACAGTTACAAAGGAGCAAAATCCATAGACCCCAAGGGGACTTACTCCTGAGCAAACCTGCAATCCTATGCACATGATGTCGTAAATCCTACTGAGTGCACTGGAGCTTAAAGGTAAAGGGTAAAGGAACCCCTGACCATTAGGTCCAGTCGTGACCGACTCTGGGGTTGTGGCACTCATCTTGCATTACTAGCCGAGGGAGCCGACATACAGCTTCCAGGTCATGTGGCCAGCATGACAAAGCTGCTTCTGGCGAACCAGAGCAGCGCACGGAAACACCATTTACCTTCCTGCCAGAGCAGTACCTATTTATCTACTTGCACTGGCATGCTTTAGAACTGCTAGGTGGGAAGGAGCTGGGACCGAGCAACGGGAGCTCACCCCGTCGCGGGGATTCGAACCGCCGACCTTCTGATCGGCAAGCCCTAGGCTCAGTGGTTTAACCCCCAGAGCCGCCCGTGTCCCTGCACTGGAGCTTACTTCTAAGTAAATATGCAGAACCCTGGGCTTCATAGCAACAAGGTAACACTTGGGATACTCTGATAGTTACCAAGGAAGGGCCTGTCCATATTTTGGTCAGATTTTGACTGCCTTATGGGCATGTCTTTCTTTCATAAATCTAAGGGCTCTTTTGCAATTTACATATTAGGGTACATCCAGGGTTGGTTGGTTTTTTGTTTTTTGTTTGTTTAGCAGGAACTAAGGGGAACTGAGTTCCCTTACCTTTCTTAAATAATAAATAATTATTAATAAATGATATTAAAATTAATAAATAATTAAAAAGTAATATTTTTTTTTTGTCCAGAGGGCTGGAATGGATATACACCCAATGCCTGACCCAAAACTCCACCTATATCTGTAATCAATAAACTTGTGGCCATTTCTAACCCAGATCATTATCTGTTTGAGTTTATTAATCACATCTTACATTTAGACACTGTCAGGGCAGGGGTGGAGGGGGCAGCGGCACTGCAACTGGGCCCACAACAAACAAACTAACTACCTGTAACTAACTAACTAACTAACTAACTAACTAACTAACTAACTAACTAACAAAGTTTGTGGTGAGTTCCCCCACCTTTCCCCCCAGAAAAAAAGCACTGGGTACATCTAAATATGCAAAATGTAAGAAACATGTCTGGTACCAGTGACCATGCCAGCCCACCCCCTTGTAATATGGTGAGATGGACCTAAAAATACAGAGGAAGATCTGGGCATGGCCACGTGAAATGTGATGGGTTGCTATGGCTGAAAGGACCTCCATTAGTGGTGGCACCCTGGTTGTAGAACACCTTCTCCTGACACACGCTTGAATGTTTTATTTTCTGGTGCCCCCCTCCTTTTAAAACTTGTAAAATAGCTTTTAAATAAGTGTTAGTTGTTATGTTTTACTCACTGCTCTTCACAGGGCTTATTTTTTTAATCAAACTTTGGAAATCGTTTTCTGATCTCAAGACTGGGAGTGCCCACTGGCGGAGGAAGAGGAGTGAGGGGGGAGCGCACCACCCCGGGCAGCGTGATCCCGGTGGGGTGCCATCGCGGCTGCCACCCTGCCCATGCTGGGCACCACGCCCCCGCGGACACCACGCCACGCCTCCAGGATGTGTTCCACGCCCCTGGGATGTGCGCCAGCCACGCCCCTGCCTGCTCTCCCCCTCCCCCGGTGCCGGAGCATGAATCTCCACCACTGGGAGTGCCATTGCTTATATGTAGCCAAAACAGCACCACCTGCATATAAAACATAGGCATTGGCAACCTTGGGTAAGTGCCAAAGTTTGCAGGAAAGTATACCTAAATATATATATACAGGGGGCGGGGCTTTAGGGAGATGAACACAGCCCAATGAACACAGAGGATGCTCAGTAGGAACAGAATGCATTTGACGGGGTGGGAAATGAAATGGACTATCTGAGACAGGAGCTCTGCACGTTGAGACTTTCTTATCCAGACCCTGATTGTTTTATTGTCTTATTCTTCATAATTGCTCTTATTCTATAAGATGCCCTGAAACCTGTTGTTACAGGGCAGCCTATACATATAGAAAAAATAAATAAATGTATTAACTGTGTGGATAGCTTAGTTGGTTAGAGCGTGGTGCTGATAATGCCAAGGTTGTGGGTTTGAGTCCCATGTGGAGCAGCTGCATTGCAGGGGGTTGGACTAGATGATCCTCGGGTCCCTTCCAACAATTCTGTGATTCTATTATCTGCCCTGCAGGCAGTGACATCTTGAAGCTGCGAACTAGATCCGGAGTATAAATAAACTGAATAACTTTTCTTACATAGGAAGGTGCTAAATTCCTGATTTCTGCCTTAGCATTTGGACTTTAAGATAAGTGTGGAGAGAGAGAGAGAGAGAGAGAGAGAGAGAGAGAGAGAGAGAGAGAGCATAGCTTGCTACTATGTTTCAAAGCAAAATGAAGATTAAGCATATAACTTCAGAACAAAATGCAAAAGCAACCAAGATACTGAACGAACCAGGGACATACTTGGATAAACTGCATTGTATTAAAGTACACAAAAATGTCATCCAAAGCTTTCCTCGGCAAAGCTCAAAAATGGTCTACGGGCTCAGAAACGGCTAAATAGCAAAAGTTTACTCATTACTTAGATGAAAAGTAATTCCCATTTCTCAGCAATCCATGTCTTTAATTGCATTTTCTTTATAAGCTGAATGTAGGTAGGCCGAATTGTAGGCAGAATTACAATGGAGCAATTGAGAACCAATGATTTTCTAAGCCGCCGATAGTAGGTATTTAATTTTGCTTTCAAATCCATACTGTGGTGGGCACTTAGGCACACAATAGCCGAGGAGATATGCCCCAATCAGTTTATAAGATAGTATGAAGAAAATGCATAATGGAGCAACCAGATATATAAATAGAATAATACAAAGAAACCTAATCTACTACCAAAGCTATAATTCAATCCTTTTGCAACACAAGTGCAGAGCTAAACTGGCTTATGAATAAGCACTACAATCCATAGATGGGGCTGTATAACCTTGGCTGGGTCTAAAACCTTGAATTATTGTTGAGCATTTTAGAGGGAAGAAATAAAGAAAGCTAATGACTGTGTCAGAAACAGGAAATATTAGTAAATACTAATTTTGGATTAAACGTATGACAAAAGAGCAGGTCCCACACCCCCTTCCGCTCTCCTGTCAATCCCACCATCTTTTCTTACACATCCACACCCAGCTCTCTCTCTCTCTCTCTCTCTCTCTCTCTCTCTCTCTCTCTCTCTCTCTCTCTTTCTCTCTCTCTCTTTTTGAACGTAGCCCATACAACGGGTGGGGGAGGGAGACAGACCGCAATTATAGAACTGCAGTTCAGGGAAAGGCTGCCCCGGCCTTTATTCCGCACAGCTCTCTTGATTTCAGATCAACAGACTATAAGGGAGGATAAAATTTAATCAGCAATACTGTGATGAATGTCGCTGGTGCCCGGATGCACCAGTCATTATGCATGTGTGTATACAGGTATGTATATAAACATGCAAACATATGAAATACATCTCAGACAGTTTATTTGGTGCATTCATGCTTTCTACCTAGGGAAAGGTCATCATCGTTCAGTGGTAGAGCTCGGTGGTAGAGCATGCAGAAGACCCCAAGTTGAATCTCCAACATCCCCTGGTAGACCTGGGAATGTTCCGTCTCTGAGAAAAGTTGGACACAGCTGGTTGGACCAATGCTGTGACTCAGTGTGAGGCAGCTTCCCATGTTCTTCAATCACTCTCCTGTCAAGAAGAGGAAGAAGAAGAAGAAGAAGAAGAAGAAGAAGAAGAAGAAGAAGAAGAAGAAGTTATTATTTATACCCCACCCATCTGGCTGGGTTTCCCCAGCCACTCTGGGCAGCTACCAACAGAATATTAAAAACACAATAAAAGATCAAACATTAAAAACTTCCCGATACAGGGCTGCCTTCAGATGTCTTCTAAAAGTCAGATAGTGTTTATTTCCTTGACATCTGATGGGAGGGCATTCCACAGTGTGGGCGCAACTACCAAGAAGGCCCTCTACCTGTCACCTCAATTCTCACAGTGAGGGAACCGCCAGAAGGCCCTTGAAGCTGGACCTCAGTGTCCGGGCTGAATGATGGGGGTGGAGACGCTCCTTCAGAAACGCCTGAGCTTGTGCTGTGGAATCCTCATGCATTGCAGATAACACTAGGTTTTTGGTAAGGACACACACTCCATTTGCACCCACCAGGCCCATGGGGAATTAATGCTGATCCCTGTGAATTTGCTTGCCCCTGTGGATTGAGCATACTTTTGCACATTGCCATGAGGATCAGCTGAAGTAGGCAAGCTAGAGAAGCTTGTTCATCATTTCTGGTCATCTCACTGTGCGCTCCTCAATAAGCTTCCAAGAAGCGCAGCCCTATGCAACAACCTGTTGATTGAGCTCATCCAGCAAAACCTAGTATGTTCTTTGGTCATAAATGAATTTTATGAAAACAAATTGTCATGATCCTAGCCATGCCACTGTTGTCCCTCTTGTTGGAGAGGACAAAGAGGAAATTGCAGTAGGGTTTGCAGACCAAAAAAATGCCCAAGAGGAGAACTAGCTGGCCCACCAAATATGTGTAAAACTTCTTGCAATTGTACCTTCCCTTTTGTATCACATCAAAATCATGCACGAGTCTGGCCATTTTGCTAAGGTCCCTTTTAGAAGGTCCATTCACAGGGACCCTCACCAAGGATGCACAACATTTAAAAGGTCGGGTTATTCCACCACTGTTGGAATAAAATTGGGGCTACATTTATTATGTGGGACATGGGTGGCGCTGTGGGTTAAATCACTGAGCCTAGGGCTTGCCAATCAGAAGGTCGGCGGTTCGAATCCCCGAGTTGGGGTGAGCTCCCGTTGCTCGGTCCCTGCTCCTGCCAACCTAGCAGTTCGAAACCATGAAGTGCAAGTAGGTACCGCTCCAGCGGGAAGGTAAACGGTGTTTCCGTGTGCTGCTCTGGTTCGCCAGAAGCGGCTTAGTCATGTTGGCCACATGACCTGGAAGCTGTACACCGGCTCCCTCAGCCAATAATGCAAGATGAGCGCCGCAACCCCAGAGTCGGTCACGACTGCACCTAATGGTCAGGGGTCCCTTTACCTTTACATTTATTATGTTGAGGAAGGATTCATTTTGCACAGTTGCTGACAGGACCCGACCTGCTGGCAATTTTGGCACCCTAGGCGAGGGGGCGGGCCACGTGACGTCATTGCGTATGACGCACGTTGCGGAGCGGTGCCCCGCCCCCTGCCGCCACGGTTTGCTTGCTCCGCCGCTGGTTGCGGCGGCACCGGGCGGCGGGGGGGCGGTGGGGGGCGGGGGCAGGCTGGCCAGCGCCCCCTCCATTTTGGCGCCCTAGGCAATTGCCTAGTTCGCCTAAATGGACGCGCCGGCCCTGGTTGCTGACATCTATGTTACATCATGCCCAGATGATAGAAGGTGGTCATAGTTCAGGGGTGGCGAGGGTTGGGGAATGTGAGGCAGAGATTTGCTGCACTTTTAGTTTTTTAGAGCTCTATTCCAGATTCTCCATCATGTTCAGTCCTGCGTACATGCTTGCCATAATGATTGTTTTTCTCATTTGGCTAGATTACCTCCTATGATTTTTAAGAGCGACATTTGTGTTCAGGTGTAGACAACTCTAAACACTTACATAAGGAATTGCATACAAGCACATTAAAGCCGCCGCTACCACTCTCCCCCCCCCCCCTCGCCTCCTCCTTCTTTTTCAGGGGCAATTTAATATTCTGCAAATGTTACAACTTTTCTCCCTCCCCCAAATTAAAAATAAATCAGCTTAAACGCCTAGAGGAAATCTGGCTGTTTTTAATTTATTGTTTTGTCGTAAAACTCTGCGTGCTAAGAGCCAAAATAAACCAACTCTTGGAACTCAAAAATATAATGTGAATGTTCTGTCTCTCTTCTTTTAAAAGAAGAAGCCAAGGCGAGCAAAAGCTGTTAAAGGGTGAAAGCATTGTGCTTATTATTTATTACAATTCTAAACTACCTTTCTTCCAAGAAGATGAAGGTGACATCTCCTCTTCCCTGAGTTTATCCTCACAACAACCCTGTGAGGTAGGTGAGTCAGAGTGGTGCCCGAAAGAAAATAAAAATTTCAGGTCTATGTATCCTAATGCAGCTGCTTACAGACATGCCTCTGGTCTCCTTGTGAGTAACGCAGCATCTTGGATGTTCAGGGTTTGATGATGAAGGACAAACAGGGAGGGAAGACCATTGGCAATACTGTATTCCACTCTTAAGGGATCTTGACCCAGGTGGGTCAAAGCACAATCCTATACATATCTGCTCAGAATTAATTCTTGTCGAGGTTTAGGATTGCAACATAATTGTCTAACTAGAATGCATGTATGCCCATGGCTATACAGTTTGGCTCCCACAACCCTTGCAGTATACCCCCACCCCCAATATTCAGTCCACCTGTTCATTATAGCATTTAGAGTAATTTTCTCAGCAGCGGGGGTGGGGTGGGAGATATTGGAATTACTTTGTTTTTCTTCTTTCCGCTCTACGCTCTTTGTCTTCTTTAAGGAAAGCATGTCCATTAGATGCTTAGCCTATGGTCAGGGCCTGTGTTGTCATTGTAGGTTTTATGTACTGAGCTGAATCCTAGAATAATAGGATCCAAAATGCAGCAGTCTGATTGGTCCGCAGGAGCCACCCAATCCAACTCCAGGTGGAAGTGAATCAGCGACCTGATTGGCCTGCAAGAGCAGCCAATCAGGCTCCTGGATGAAGTGAATCCGCAACCTGATTGGCCTACAGGAGTTGCCTGGAATTAGCCAATCACGTGGGGCCCATTGTGTAAACAATGTATATATAGCAGACGTTTTGGGGAAATATTCATTCCTTGCTACTATGAGCTGAATAAAGAGCATGAAATTCACACTTGACTCCAAGTATATTTCAGTAGACTTATTTGTGCAGCTCCTGGAAAAATGGTGTGGGTGCGCTTGTCATGTGATTGCACCCCTGAAAACAACTGGTGGAAAGATGGGGGGGAAAGAGAAATACAGTCGTACCTTGGTTTTCGAACAGCTTAATTCTCAAATGTTTTGGCTCCCAAATGCCGCAAACCCAGAAGTGACTGTTCCGGTTTGCGAACTATTTTTGGAAGCCGAACGTCCGACGGGGCTTCTGCAGCTTCTGATTGGCTGCAGGAGCTTCCTGCAGCCAATCGGAAGCCGTGCTTTGGTTTCCGAATGATTTGGAAGTCAAACGGACTTCCGGAACAGATTCTGTTCAACTTCCAAGGTATGACTGTACGGCTTAGGACAGAGGGGTGGGTAGCTGGGAACACAACGGAGTACTGATCTCGCCCCCAGCACCACGGTTGGGTGAGTGTGCATGTCCTAAGGAAAAGCGGGGCATTCTGGTATCAAATCAGAAACCCAGACTGCTTCTGTAAAGCCAGGACTGTCCCTGGAAAAAAGGGACACTTGGAGGGTCTGTGAGAAACACACACATCTGAAACAGACTTTGGTGTAGCAGAGCCCTTCAGATGTTGTTGGGCTGCATAAGAAGCCCCTACTGAATCAGGCCCAAGCCCCATCCTGTCTGGCCTCCACTTCTGACAGTGTCCTATGGGAAGCCCACAAGCAATACTACAACACCCATCATTCCTGACCATACTGGCAGACCCTCTAAGTGTCCCTATTTTCCAGGGACAGTCACAAATTTACAGAAGCCGTCCCGGTTTCTGATTTGATTCCAGAATGTCCTGCTTTTCCTTGGGGCATCCTTGGGGCATCCCTACTTTCATCGGAGAAATGTTGGAGGGTATGGAGTTATGCAACCACCAAGCCAAGGAGATAAGTAACTATACAACCTTTAGAAGACATCTGAAGGCAGCCCTGTATAGGAAAGTTATATAATGTTTTGTTATGTTTTTATATATGTTGGAAGCCACCTAGAGTGGCTGGAGTAAACCAGTCACATGGGTGGGGAATAATAAATAAATAAATAATAAAGGAATAAAGGAATAGGGTGTCCCTATTTTCATTGGAGAAATGTTGGAGGATATGTACTGGCATGGCCTGATAGGAGTTGGAGTCCAACAACATCTTGAGAAGGAAGGCTGTCATGGGTGTTACTTGAGTTCTCCACTGAAAAAGTTGCCTTCCAGCGCTGGGATTCTGCTAAATCAGCTCTTAGGCAACTGAAGCACTTATAAACCTTGGATCTCTCTCTCTCTCTCTCTCTCTCTCTCTCTCTCTCTCTCTCTCTCTCTCTCTCTGTGTGTGTGTGTGTGTGTGTGTGTGTGTGTGTGTGTGTGTGATGGCGGGGTCTAAAGAAAGAATACTATACAAATGAGGAATGTAGTCTTGCAAGTGTGTTTAAGGGCCTGGCAACTTTTGACAACTGAAAGTGATGTGGAATTGGTGGCGGAGGCCTGCACAAAGAAAAATGTCAACTTTGAAGGGAGGGTATGGAAAGGCTTTCGTGCACAAACAAAGCAGCAAATACACAAAGTGCCTCTTCAAATAGCGCAGTGATAAGTCTATTGAGCGTGTGAGTCATCTTTTCAGTTAGTGAGAATGATTAGGTGCAGATCGCTATCAGGAAAACCACTATTCTCTTCTAATCCTTTTTTTTTTTAATCTCTCATGCTTGCCAATTTATTATTACATTCAAATTGCCAAAATTAGATGGGATTGCGGCTTTTTGCTTGCTCAGGAGTGTTGTTGATGGTAATAAAAAATAATGCAACCAGTCTTTTTAAACTAGGCCCAAGTATGTCAGAGACACATACACACAGAGAGAGAAAGATGGCAGCAATTAAATACCATCCTTTCTCAAAGCTCAGAAGTGGAGTAGCCATGTTGTTTGTGAGGGAATGTTTTGAGTCCCTGAGCCAACTGAAACTGCTTCTCATTGCCGTTTCAAAAACTCTCCCTTCTGCTCCTCAGTTTTGTGAAATGATTTATTCAAATAAGGCAACCATTGCCAATACTGTGCTTCCCTGATCTTGTGGACTAAAATTCCCCTCGGCCTTAGCCAGCATGGGAGTTGTAGTCCACATTCCCCTGAGGGCACCCCAGGTTGGATGAGGCTGAAATAAACTGTTGCAATTTCCAGAGAGAGTTTATTAAAAAGAAAAGAAAATCAATCTTTGACATGGTAATGGATCTTATTCATTAAGAGACGATAAAAAAAAAATCCCAAGCAAAATGAAGGGCCTGGATTTAGGTTGCATCATGTGTTTCAGATGCAAATTGACTCCCTTGCACAAGATGACTTTCTCATTATTCCCCGTAATTATATCGATACCATTGCATCACCGCAAGAATTAACACATAATAAAGGCCATGTTAACCAAGCATCAAAGCAACTGAATGCATTTCAACCATCCACTCCTAATTAATAATTTTCAAGGGTCTAAAGTAAGAGCGTGATGGATGACAACAGGATTCCGCTTCTGCTGAAGTCAGTGGGAAATCTCGCAAAGGCTAGAGAAACAAGATTAGTATAATTGTGGTGTCTTGGTGGTAGGAAGTATGAAAAGGGGCAGATGTCTCGGGAGCATTTTCCTTGATAGCAAAACTGTCAGCCCTTTGATAGCAGCGACAGCTTTGTCACTGCATTCAAGGAAAAGGGAAACCAGCGAGGAAGGCATACCGTTACTGATATCGGTAGGGGAGATGGAAGGGGCAGAGATTCCATTAGGAGGATAAGATTCTCGGCCTACTTTGGGAAATGATGGGGGCTGAATTGCAAAATAAACATAAAGCCCCAAACCACCCAGTGCATTTTAAGAGTTAATTGCTGTGCGGTGCGTGGAGACAGTCGGGTCGTGCATCCACAGCAGTGACCAGAGGGGGAATGACCGCTGGGAGGAGCATCAAGATAAGAAACGCCATGGTGCATCTGCAGCAGCACATCTGCTCCAGCTGCAACAAAACATGTCTCTCCCGTATCAGTCTCTACAGCCACAGCAGGCGCTGTAACTCTCCAACGATTTGACTTCACCCCCGAAGGTGCACTCCTCCCAAGACATATGCCAATAGATGCCAACAAGTTGCCAATAAAACTGTGTTCCTTAAACTTTTTGGACTCGCTTCCTTTTTGAAGCTTGTATTGGGGAGAGAAGCTTTTGACCTCCTAGATCAGGGGTAGGCAACCTAAGGCCCGTGGGCCAGATACGGCCCATACGCCTTCTAAATCCGACCCTCGGACGGTCCGGGAATCAGCGTGTTTTTACATGAGTAGAATGTGTGCTTTTATTTAAAATGCATCTCTGGGTTATTTTTTTGTTATTTTTTTTTAATAAAAGTTAAACTTTATTGATTTAAAATCAAATTACACACATACATCTCTGGGTTATTTGTGGGGCATAGGAATTTGTTCATTCCCCCCCCCAAAAAAATACAGTCTGGCCCACCACATGGTCTGAGGGACAGTGGACCGGTCCACGGCTGAAAAAGGTTGCTGACCCCTGTCCTAGATGTTGCTAGACTGCAATTCCCATCACCAGTGACTATTGGCTTGTTGTCTGGGATTGATGTGCACTGGAGACCAAAACACCAGGAGAGTCACATGTTCCTTATCCCTGATTTAAACTTTTAAAATAGCTTATTGTGTACACTAGGGATTTATAACAACAACAATCTTTATTACGGTCCATAGACCCATCACTTCGTTACAAAGCAATACCCAGTTTGGACAGCCTGCCTTCAGGTTACACAAGCATTTTGTTCAGACTTAAAATAGGGTTCATCAGTTCTTGCAACTACCGATAGAAACTTTGCCACTGCTAATGTTCTGGCATTTGTCCGGTCTTCCAATAGGAACCTGACATAGTGATCCTCTGATTTTCCTGAGAGCGGTACTAGCAAGGGTAAAATCAGTTCAGCCCTGGCTTGCTTGAATGTCACACAGTGCAGCAAAATATGTTTTATAGCAGGCATGTCCAACAGGTAGATCGTGATCTACCGGTAGATCACTGGACGTTTGCGGTAGATCACTGGTAGATCATTGGCTCCCCCCAAAGAAGCTGAACAACTGTGGCTCCCCTAAAAAAGCTCAACTTTTTACCTCCTCCCTGAAAACACCTCAACAACTTTGACCCGAACCCCCCAAAAAGGGGGTAGATCACTGCCAGTTTTTAACTCTGTGAGTAGATCGCAGTCTCTTGGGAGTTGACCACCCCTGTTTTATAGAATCAGTGTCTTGGGCACACGAGCACAGTCTTTCCTGGTAGGGAACTCCTCTCATCCTACCCTCCAACACTGCAGAGGGAAAAACGTTTAGTCTGGCTTTTGTAAATAGCCCTCGGTAATTTGGTACAGTCAGGGATTTATATTGGTTTTGCTTCAGTTTAACGGTAATGATTTTCTCTAACAAATTCCTCCATGGGGGCCTGCCCCACAGTTTGAGTACCATGGCAATATATTACATCACAGAGCCATTACCGGGAGCAGGAGTTTGTGCCTTTGACGTTCTGCATTTAATTGTTTCAAATAAGAGTCAGGACAGATGTAGTTAATGCAATAGCCAGACAGAGGTGTCCCTGAACACGGACTTTTCTCTACTGCAGGTCAATTTTGTTTGAGGTAAAAAGCGCAGAGAGTCTTAAGACACTAACATATTTCTTGCGACATAAACTTTATGGATTAGAGTCCCACCTTCATCAAATGCAGGAAGAGTTCAGTTTGGGGTGGGGCATGTCTGGTTTGCTTCTCTCCCCCAGCTGATGAACTTGGTGGTCAGTCAATGAGAGAATGTTCCTGATGTGTTTCTCTGAGTATCCTCTTAGTTCCGGGCAACAGAGAGATGCCCCTTGCTTTCAACCTGGTGTGGGGTGGAACAAGGAAAGAGGAAGCTGAATTTAAGCAATTATAATGTTTAGGCGTGGGACGCAGGTGGCGCTGTGGTCTAAACCACAGAGCCTAGGGCTTGCTGATCAGAAGGTCGGCGGTTCGAATCCCCGTGACAGGGTGAGCTCCCGTTGCTCGGTCCCTGCTCCTAGCAGTTCGAAAGCACATCAAAGTGCAAGTAAAGGTAAAGGTAAAGGGACCCCTGATCATTAGGTCCAGTCGTGTCCGACTCTGGGGTTGCGGCACTCATCCCGCTTTATTGGCCGAGAGCCGGCGTACAGCTTCCAGGTCATGTGGCCAGCATGACAAAGCCGCTTCTGGCGAACCAGAGCAGCGCACGGAAACGCCGTTTACCTTCCCGCCAGAGCAGTTCCTATTTATCTACTTGCACTTTAACGTGCTTTCGAACTGCTAGGTGGGCAGGAGCTGGGACCGAGCAACGGGAGCTCACCCCGTCACAGGGATTCGAACCGCCGACCTTGTGATCAGCAAGCCCTAGGCTCTGTGGTTTAACCCACAGTGCCACCTGGGTCCCTCAAAGTGCAAGTAGATACCGGTAAATAGGTACCGCTAAAGCACGTCAAAGTGCAAGTAGATAAATAGGTACCGTTCCAGTGGGAAGGTAAAAGACGTTTCCGTGCGCTGCTCTGGTTCGCCAGAAGCGGCTTAGTCATGCTGGCCACATGACCCGGAAGCTGTACGCCAGCTCCCTCGACCAATTATGTTTAGGCAAAATGTATGTATATTTCACATTATAGATTTGTTGTATACAGGCAAACTCTCAATTTATGTTCCAAGGATCACGCTTAAAGCCAAAATTGCATATAGTCAAAACACATTGGGTAAAATGGTGAGGGGGTTAGCAAAGTCTTTTTTCCTGGATGCCTGCCACTTTCCACCCTCTTTTCAAGTTAATGAAATTGCCAAGCATGTAAAGCTGAATGCACACAAATAAATGTGGGTAAGTTGCAAGCTACCTGTATTTCACATTATGTGCACATTTTATGTCAAGTACACATTACAGAGTAAATCTCTATAATCTCTGCAATATGTAGAGCAGGGCTTCCCAGATTGAAGTCTGTGGACCACCAGAAGTCCATCACACGTCTGCATTAAATAGCCATAGAGATTTTTAATTGTATTTTATTGCTTCTTTTATTTCTTATTCTGTACTCTATTGCATTACAATTTGAAATCTAAGGAATGCAAATTGTAATACAAAAAAATGCAATATAAGAAATAAAAACCAACAATAATACAGTTTAAAATCACACAGCGTTTAGCAAAGCACATTACAATTACTACAACAGGCAGGGAAATCATTAAGTGTGTTGCCAAGACCCTCAAGCTTTTTCAAGTGGTCTGTGGGATAAAAATGTTTGGGAGCCACTGATGTAGGATTCCTCCCTCTATATATTTTCAATATGAATTTCAAGTTTGGAGAAGCCAAAAAAAGAAAAGGAAGAACTGAAGAAAGAAGTCCGTGTCATAAGAAGTAAGTGAATGTACCACCAAGTCTTTCATTGGAACCATGTATAGGTTAAAAAAAAACACCACTTTTTTACAGGGAGTGGATAAATTCATTGCATTCTCCATCATTGGGTCATTTAATATGTAGTCCTATATTTACTTGACTGGAAAACAATGGGACTTACTTTCTAAGTAAACATATAGAGAACATATAGAGAAGTGTGCTATGATCCCCCAACTCAGTGCCTTCCTGAAATACCAGAAAGTTTGGAGAGAATGATTTAGTAGCAGCCTGAAAGTATTAAATTGTTTTGAGCTGTAGAAGATCTCAGTGATCGATGACTTCCATGGTTAATGACTTAGAAACTTACATTGGTAATATTGAAAATGTGAAAATAATAATAATAATAATAATAATAATAATAATAATAATAATAATAAAGATTGCTTCTGAGTACATACAGAGGACTCTCCCCCCCTACTGAATTACATAGCCATTCTTTATGAAAGGATTAGGATAAAGTCTTCCGCATCTGAAGCAGTTTTTCATAGCTTTAAGTTGAATATAGAAGAGTAATTAGAATAGCATTTCAGTTACAAAAACAATCAACCATTTTCTGTCTCTCTCTCTGCAAAGCATATTTCAAGAAATAATAATGGTGATGATAATAATATCTCTTATATTGTTGGCTTTTTCAATGCATAAAAAGAGGAAACTTAGACATTGCTTAACTGGACTAGCCAGATTCCAAGCAGGTGATGGAAAGAAGCATAGGACTAGGCCTGGAATCAAGTCCTCACTTTCCCATTAAACTCACCAGTTGATATTGGGCCAATCACCAACTCTCGGTCTACTTCACAGGGTTGTCGTGAGGTTCAATAGAAGAGAAAAATGTGTGTGGTTTTGAAGTCCTTGGAAGAAAACCAGGGTATGATGTAATAAATGGCATAAAAGGTATAGTCAATGACTGAGGTAAATCTGGGCATGTCAGTCTGTGTTTGTGATTCTTCCCCAGAATTTGCAGGGTGCTTAATATTTATTATTCAAAGCATGGTAAGTGTTGTAGCAGTTGTAACGGTGTTGTGTTCAATTATGCCAAAAGGATTTTGTGTGTGTTAAAAACACACAACAACAACAACTTCGGCTGCCGTCCTAAACGCACCATGATAAACCCCACTGAAAGCAGGCGGACTCAAATATGCATTAAACATGTGTAGGATTTGTTTAAGGCATTTGACCTTAAAACAACAGCAGCAAACCTATTTGCCTATCCGAAATTCTAATCTGTGTGATAAAACGTAATCTTTCTAAAATCCGCCCCCTTTTCTTAAATCCATGCCCCCAGTTTGAAGGTCCATAGTACAAATGGAGGAGGCTATTTCAGGACTGTGGGGTTTTAGAAAGGGTGACAAGTCGCACCCCTTCCCTTCTCGCTCCCCCCACCCCCCAGACTCCACATATCCTCCCCCCCCCCTTCCCGGTTTAACTCTTCTAAACCCAACTGAAGCGAATGACACACAAGCGGAGTCGCTCCTTTGGTGTCCGCATTAATCAATCTGACACGTCCATTCATGCCGTGGCCACGGGAAGGGAGTGTTAATCGTTGGTCTCTTTGACTCTTGAAGGGTGTAGCATTCTGCCATATGCTGGTATTTTCCAGATCTGGCTCTCTTGGGGCGAGGGAATTAGTCGACCCTTAGTCTTCTGGGTATATATGGCTGGCCTGTCTACCCGTTTCGGGAAGGGAGACAGATAGACAAATTAGATGCATGGGAGGAGGGGGAAAGAGGCTGTTAAAGCGGGGGGAGCTGCTCCCATTCTGTTTATTGTAACAAAACGAGTTATAAGAAGTTCCCAGAAAAGATACGGTGGGGGGGATCCCATGCCAGCCGCTTTCCTGCCCGGTAAGTAAATTTCTCAAGAGAATTTCCTAGCCATCCTGGATAGTTCAGATGCCACAATATGACGCTATTGGCAAAGAGATGGATTTTTCTTTATTTTTTGTGGAGGCCTTGTAAGATCTTGCAATCTGATGCATGCCTGCTCAGAAGTTAGTTCGCATGGGTTTTAACTCCCCCAACCTTACGGATATGCTTCCTCGCAGAGTACAAGGGGACTTTCTGCTTCTTCTTGCAAAAACCGAAGCAGATTGTAGAAATAAGGCACGAGTCATTGAAGCACTTTTAAGTCCCTTTGACTTTCCACGCTCAGAACTAAGCCCACTGTGTTCAGTGGAACATGTTCCCTGGTCAGTGTGTGAGTGGATGGGACTTCAAATAATAATAATAATAATAATAGTTGTTGTTGTTGTTGTTGTTGTTGTTGTTGTTGTTATTTATTACATTTGTACGCCGCCCTTCATCGGAAAAGCCTGAGGCGGTTCACAACAGAAAAATACAAAATGAGAATGCAGAATACATAGTGACACAGAAACAAACCAATAACCCCACCTCCCACAAACACAGTTTAAAGAGGAACGTTTTTGCCTGGTGCCTAAAGATGTATAATGAAGGTGCCAAAAGACCCTCGCTGGGGATAGCATTCCACAAATGGGGAGCCACCGCAGAAAAGTCTCCTCCACCCTCCGGACCTCTCCTGAAAGAGGAACACGAAGGAGGGAAGAAGGTCCACCAGAAAAGTGCTGATTACTTTTTTCCAATCTCAGAAATAAGGTCCCAGATATTAGCCCTTGACTTCTCCAATTGAACCCAAGAACCTGAAGAAGCCAGAGTGGAGAATAACTGGGGTTAGATGAAGACATCGTCTGGGAAGACATCGTCTGCCTGCGTTTTTCTCCCTCCCTTGCCCTCTTCCTCCTTTTCCACATTCCCCTCTGATCCCAGTTTAGATTATATCGGTGTGAACATGCAAGATTATATCGGTGTGAACATGCAAGAGCGCCTCCTTCCACTCTGGCCTGGCTGGCGTTGTTGGTGTAGCTTCAGTTTTAGCCAGGCACCTGTTACTTTTCTCTCTCCTTCGGTCTAAAGTTGGCGGCATGCATTTAAACAGGGGGCGTCGTGGAATGAGCCAGCAGCCCCGCTATAACTGGCAGAAGCAGACTGAATGAAGTTCGGGGGCTCTCGATTGATCGCTGGAAGAAAAGAACTTGAATAAGGGAATAATACCGCGATGCCCAACCGAAGTCCCAGTTAAGTCGCAGCGCTTGAATTTAAGCCGACTTTGGCGTCGCTGAAGGACACAGGCTGGACAAAACGATCTGAATTTCAGTCCGGAGTGAAACCGATTTAAGTCGTGCTAGCACCAAGGAGACTTTAATCGGTTTAAATCCAGACACTGCGCCCACGCAGTAGATTCAAAGCGCATTGTCCCTCTCTGGGAACTCTTGTTTAACTCTCACAGAGCTATAGTTCTCAGCACCCATAAGAACATCATCTCCCAAGATTCTTGGGCCAGAGGGCAGAGGAGAAGGAGAAAAATGTGTGTTTTAGATGTACTTTAAATGTGGATCGGGCTGACAGGTGGCTGCAGCCATTCTTCACCTGCATATTTGGGGACCGGGAGGGTCACTTAAAGGGAAGGTGGATAAGTTCAGAAGAAAAAGGTTTGAGGGTTAGCTGCCGACGGATTGCAGGGTCGAAGCAGGTAGCGGTACAATTTTAAGGAGGAGTAAGTCGCCAGTCTGGTGGGAAGGCGCCCGGCAAAAGCGATCTGATTTCAGAGCTATCCGACGTGGGATGGGGGAAGCCTTACTCCCCACGCACTTCTGCACTCTTTGATCCGAAGCATCATTTCATGGAAGTAAAAAAAAATTCCCGTTGATTGATAATGAATTGCGCCTCCCCACCAAAAAAATAAATAAAATAAAATCAAAGTAACGCATTCTCTGCAGAGCATCATTTCACACACAGTGATAACGTTTCCAAAGACATCAGAGGGGAGATTGGAGGAGCAGCTGCAGGAGGAACTCCCTACTGAAGTTGATGCTCTGAAGTGACCGAATTTCGGAATAAATCGTTTAAGAGAGAGAAAGGGAAAGTGCGAGGCGTGGTGAGGGGGGTTTCTTGCATCCCCCTTGCAAACTGCAACGGAAGAAATGCGCTTGTTGAACGTCCCCCCCCCCACACTCCATGGGCGTAGCCAAGAGGGGGAAGGGAGGGGCAGCTGCCCCCCAATCAATAATAATAATAATAAAATACATAGCAAACTGAGGTTCTGCCCCCCTTAACAAAAGGCCTGTCCCCGCTAACAAAAATCCTGGTTATGCCCATGACCCCCCCCCCCAGCCGCTCGTCCTGCCTGAGCGAGCCCGCAGGGGAGGGGGCGACGTGGGCTCGGTGCTTCCCCCGGCCCTCTCCCCCTCCTCCCACCCCCGCCACTTCCCTCCCCCACCATCACCCGCCTTGTGGTATTGATCAGAGTTCTCGGATCGAGGCAAAATAAGCTCTCCCCCCGCTCCCGTCCCGTCGATCAACCTCGTCTTCGCCGGGGAAAGAGTTAATGGTCCCTGCCGAGCCGAGCCGGGCCGCTTGCTTCCACACACCACGAAGGTAAGTCACAACCAAGCCCGCGCGCCGCCTACTTTCAAACCAGGCGAGCGGGTTTTCCCTTGACAGACCGACGGGCATGTCAATGCGACGGCAGCGGACCTAGCAGGTGATCTGGAAGCAGCGAAGCAAGGGGCCGGTGAATATGTTCCCTCCCCACCTTCCGCCGTCCAGGAGACAAATATTGGGGGGGATCGGGGTCTCCTTCTTCTCCGCCGTTGGCTCCCTAAGGATTTCGGGCCCTCCTCCTTAATTCACGACACCCCCCCCCCACTCCCCGCCAGTTAAGTTTGAACTGCCAAAGGGAACAGGCTGCGTTTTGATGCGCTCGTTATCCCTTGCCCTGCCTTCAGGATCTGTCCCGGGTCATTTTTTTCTGGTGCGCCCAGGTGTGCACCTCGGAACGAAGCGCCGCCTTCGAGTGGAAGAGCGTTTCCTAGAAAACTTCTCCAGGAAACTGTCGAGACTGAGAGCACTTTTTTTCCGGGAGAGAGAGAGAAATCCGCGCGGACCAACTCTCTCTCCCCGCCCCCCCGACTGGCAAGTCGCTCCTTGGAGAGGAAGAGGAGCGAGAGCCAACAAGCGCGCGTTCTGTTTGGGGATCCTAGTGAGCGATCGCGGCCGGGGTGCGATTGAAGCAGAGAGGACCCCCCTGTCGAGAAAGGGGGAGCCGTGGCGGCCCCGTCCGCCCCCTCTCCTCTGCTTCGTCGACAGGCGAAGCCGGATGGCCGGCTTTTTCGGAAGGGGAGGGCGCAGGGTTTCCAAAAGGAAAGGTCCCGGAGAGATGGCTCTCAATGCGCACGCGCCCCGTTTTTCGCTTGCCCTGGCGGCGGCGGCGGGGGGGGGCGGAGAGCGGAGAGGGAAGGGAGAGAGGGAAACACCCCCCTCGCCCAGTCCCCGCCCCTCGAAGGCCTCCGGCGGCGTGAATGGGAGACGGAAACGCGCTCTCTTTAATCAATGGAACGCGGGGGAGGGAGGAGGGGGAGGAGCCGAGGGGGGCCGCCCATTCACTCGCCTGACACCCCGCCCCCTCCTCCTCCTCCCCCGCCTCATGCCCCCAGATACACACGCTGCCCATGCACCATATAGGCGAGCCTAATGCCTTCGCCAGCACACAGGGAGCAGAGCCTGCGTCTCGGAGGCAGCAAGAGGGGGCAGCTGGCACCCAGCGCTAGGGCTAGATACGGATATAAATACAGATACGGAGAAGACGCTTCCAATCTAAGGGCTTTGCGCCTGGATCGTCCGTCATCGACACCGGCCGCGTTTTAAGCTTTTGTTTTGTTTTGTTTTGTTTCCCTCTCCTCCCTCCTCCCCCAGCCGCCTTCCGGCCCCCACAGGCTCGCTCTAAACTTCAGCGGAGCGGGGCGGGCGGGAGGAGCGAGCGGGCAGAGGTGGAGCCGACGGGAACTTGCGGCAAGTTTGCTGCGAAAGCGGCGCGGCGGCGAGATCGGGAGAAAGGAGCCGCTCCGGAGAGCGCTTGGCCGCCACAGGAAGCGCGATCGGCGGCCGGCCGCGCTGACGGCGCCCGTCGTCTTCCTACTGCGCCCTCGACGGCTGCGAGGAGCTGGTCGCGGCGAGCAGAGGAGGGGTGCTAGCGGCTAAGCGAGACCGGCGAGCGAGGATGACGGCCGGAGAGGAAGCGCCTCGTTCCCCGTCAACATAGAAGGAAAGTTGACGGAGAGAGACGGGCGGGCACCGGACAGCCTGGCTGAGGGTCTCTGCGGGAAGTGGACAGCTCCCGTCCCTCTCTCTCTGGCAATCCAGATCGACTTTAGATTGGTGCATTGGACTTCAAAGAATAACACTCGTAGCTAAGTTTTTTGGCCTGCTCGCACCATCGGGTTTAAACTTTTCTCGGCGGCCAGTCATGCTGCCGGTGGCGACAGTCCGGGGTTCCTTTGCTGTCCTCCAGTCGGCTGTCAAATGCCCCGATTCCCGCCAAGAGTAAACGCCAGTCGGACTTGGGTGTTGCAGGGAGCGCTTTGCACCTACTCGAGCTAAGGAGCGGGCCATTGGAGGGCGGGGGGCGTCGGGGAACGGGACCCGAGGAGCAGGAGGAGGACCGACGGCGCGCCTAACCACCGCCAGTTATAGGCCGTGGCAGGAAGACTGCGGCGGGGTTTTGCCGGAGCACGTTTCGGGGTTCGGAGAGAGGGGGCAGGCACCCCCGAATTTGGGCGTCCGGAGCGCAGGAGCCACCATTGATTTCCTGCGGGTGGCTCGCAGCGACGGGCTGGGCGCTGCCGCCGCAGCTGCCGCCGCTGCCGCTGCCGCCGCGGGCATGGCCAAGCCGGTGGACCACGTCAAGCGGCCCATGAACGCCTTCATGGTGTGGTCGCGGGCGCAGAGGCGCAAGATGGCTCAGGAGAACCCCAAGATGCACAACTCGGAGATCTCCAAGCGCCTGGGCGCCGAATGGAAGCTGCTGAGCGAGGCGGAGAAGCGGCCCTTCATCGACGAGGCCAAGCGCCTGCGGGCCATGCACATGAAGGAGCACCCCGATTACAAGTACCGGCCGCGGCGAAAGCCCAAGACTCTGCTCAAGAAGGACAAGTTCGCTTTCCCCGTCGTGCCCTACGGCTTGCCCGACGCCGCCGAGCATCACGCGCACCATCTCGGCCACCACCACTCGGTCCTCAAGGCGGGCGCCCTCCACGGCCACGAAGCCCTGCTGGCCAACCCGGAGAAGGCGGCCGCAGCCGCCGCAGCCGCGGCCGCGCGCGTCTTCTTCCCCCCGACGGCGGCCGCGGCTGCGGCGGCTGCTGCAGCGGCCGCTGCCGGCAGCCCTTACTCTCTGCTCGACCTGGGCTCGAAGATGGCAGCGGAAATCTCCTCGTCGGCGTCTGGAGGCTCGGGCGGAGGAGGCGCGGCGTCGGGGCTGTCCTACGCCTCATCGCTGGCTTACCCGACGGCTGGCGGCGCTTTCCACGCGGCGGCGGCGGCTGCCGCGGCTGCGGCCAGCGGCGGCCACACTCACTCGCACCCGTCCCCGGGTAACCCGGGCTACATGATCCCCTGCAACTGCAGCGCCTGGCCCAGCCCGGGGCTCCAGCCCCCGCTGGCCTACATCCTCCTGCCGGGCATGGGCAAGCCCCAGCTGGACCCCTACCCCGCGGCCTATGCGGCCGCTCTATGACATCCTGCCCCCCACGTTGGACCCCTGTACAGAGGAAGCCTGTGGGGCGCCTGGGGGCTGGACTCCGACGCCGGACTCTAGCCGACGGGACCCTCTTCTTCCCAGCCTGCTGCTGCTGTTGCTACCGCCGCCGCGGTGCCCTCCAGCCATCTGCTCTACGGGGCCGCCGACTGGGGTTTCCGGACGAGAACATTTCGCCTCTCCATCCGTCTTGTCGCCTCCCTCGCCGCCTGTCCATTTCTTCAACCTGTTGCCTTCCCTTCCGCACTCCAGAATCTGCTCGCCCTGCTCATGTCCTCGGGTTTCCTCGACGGATTTGTTGGAGGGTGATGGGTGGAGAGAGAGTAGAGAGGTCGTGCGTCTCCTTGCCGGGCATCCCGGTAGAGACGCGTCGGGTAGCCCGTTGACTTTTCTCCTCGACGTCTCATGGGATTGCCTTTTTCTTTTCTTTTCTCTCTCCTTAACATCTCCTCCCCCCAAATCCTACCCTTTCTCTCTCTCCCCCCCCTCTCTCCACACCCCCGCTAAATCCAGCCCTGTCCACAGTAGGTCCAAAAAAACGGACCCAAAGCCATCAGCCTTGACTCCATGCTGAACCAAGTGGACGAGGCGCGCACAGCTAACCACCTCGCGAAATAAGCAGAGTTTGATACCTCGCTTTATGAGGAGGAGATCGGGTCACTAAAAGGAGAATCAGTATGCACTATCGCTGTTGATTTCCTCCTAGCTCCCCTCCCTTCGCCCTTTTAATGTATACAGCAAAGTTCCCCATGACAACTTTTGTAATTCTGGAGAAGGGACCTGTAAATGTCTACATGCGCGTGGGAACTTTAGATGTAAGACTGCTTCGCTGTATTATCTGAGTCACTTTTTTTAAAATGAGATATATATATATTGGCTGCGATCCTAAGCACACAGTACCTTGGTAATGGGTCTCTTTGCAATCAATGGGGCTTGTTTCCAAGCAAAACTGTGCCATAAATAGACAGCGCCAACCACAGCAAAACAACACCGAGGCGAATTGCAACAGACTGCGAAATCTCTTTTCGGGGGGGTTTCGGAGTTCAAACTAAAAATAAAAATCAGACTTCTTGTCTGAGAGATAATTCTATATTTTCTGTGATGTTGGCGTATCCCAAACTGCTGTGTTTCGAGCGAAGACGTTTGAAATCCCCTCCCTTTCGGACACCTTCTCACGGCAAAACCTGGAGTGCTTCCATGCGGCCCGACTGGGGAGGTGGGGGAAGGGAGAAAATATTCTTCTTATTATTCTTTTAAATAAAAGCATACAGGATTCAGTTGCAGGAAATGATTTTGGAGGGCGGGGGGAGTCATTCTGAGCAATCTCTTCCATCATGACCATTTTCGTTTACTTTTGTAATGTGTATATTTGGATTAATGTTTGTGAATCAAGTTGGCTAACCTGTATTTAGTTTCCTTTCCTTTTGTTTTTCGCTTTCTGTAATATAAGGTTTTTGGAGGGGGGGTAAGTTTTTAAGTATTGGTTTTAACATTTGACGTGTATAAATGAGTTTGCTGGTGTGTTCTAATTTAAAATTAGACGTCTAAGCTATATCTGTACATTTAGAATCCGACTTACCACTCTGTTCATTTTGGAACAATGAGTTTAAATAAAAGCCTGAAGCAGGGGAAAGAGAAAATACTCTATTTCTTGTTGAGTTACTTACAAGATTTTAATCTCAATTGCCCTTACCTGCCTAGGCCAGGTGAAGTGTAAGGTATCCTCCAAAGACTTTCTTTGTTTCGCTTTTGAATAGATTGACTAGGAAATCTAAATCAGACCATTGTAAGGTAGAACTAAACCCTGATTTATCACATTTGAAATCGTGAATAGGAAAGTAGGGTTCCCCCCCTTTTTTAAAAAAAATCCAAGTAGCTCTATTATGTGGGGGATGGGTGGGTGAAGAAAAAGAAACAGCATTCATTTGTTGGTTGGATAAGACACACAGGGAACCCTGAACCGGTTTCCGTGTAGTGTTTTCAGAGTAGAAAGTTGTTTGCCTGCTCTGTCTTCCCACTACAAAGGGTTTCTCTGCTTCAAATCTGCGCAATTTGCTAAAAGTATCCCTGGGATATTTCTTATATTGCACACCTTGAGGTCGTCACCTGGCGCTAAGGACATGCCGTCCGGGCCTGTTTGTTTTCAGTCTGAAGCAAATAATTAAAAAGCAGAGCAAATGGGGAGCCACCCCGGTTAAATAAGCTCTTTTAAGGACCATTGATTTCAGTGGCCAACGTTTGCATGCCGCCCTGCTAAAAATCAGCGGGCACTTTAACGCTGCACCCCTAAAAAAAAAAAAACCCTTTAAAATTTCATCCAGGTAAGCACATATCAGATCGGTGTGCCCAGCTGCAATTCTTGGCAACCTGGACTTGGAAGTTTCTCGCTCCGGTTACTTTCGAGAATCCATCCTCAGGGCTGGGGTGGCACTCGGTTTTCATTGAGCCGGTTTCTTAATTTGTCGAGGAGAGAAAGGAGGATGCAGAAAGGCTCATTGAGCAAGCCTAAAAAAAGGAGGGGGCTACTACTTCACCCAACGGAAGGGGAATCGACTAGAAATAAAGCCCCCTTCAATCAATTTCAGATTCCAAATCTGTTTTATTAGCCTGGAGGAGTTAGCTCCCTGTTCCAAGGCTGGGCCCAACGTTTGCTTAGAAAGGGATCTCTTCTTGCAACTCCCCACCTCGCTGGACGAAATTTAGTTTTCTTGTGCAACACCCCCTCCTCGCTGGACGAAATTTCCAGCGCCATTCTTGACACGGCTGCTTGGAGGCAAGTCCCGTGGAAAAAGCAAGCGGTCTCTTGCTCCCAAGCAAATGGGCACCGGCGTGCACACGTGCGGTTGCTTCCTAAGCGCGTCTTTTACTTGGAAAGAGCTTCAGTGGGACAATCTCAGCCGAGTATGCAGAGGACTAGAGCCTTAGTTTTCGAAATGAAATGGGTGTGCATTTTGCGGGGTGTGGGTTGGTGGGATTCTGAGTGGAAGGTGGGAAACACGTCCGAGCAAGGATGTGACCTCGCACTGCTCATTAAAGCGATCTTCCTTTGTCGCCACTCCAGCTAAAAAATATCCTAAGTGAATTCATATGGTTAGGAGCGATTATGCAAAACTAACTCGGACTGTCCAGGGGTAATTAGCCCTGACACGGTTAATTAAATCCTTTTCAGGGCTCGCCATCCTCCACCCCCCTCCTTTTGTGGCAGCCCATCATTGCTTCACATGGAACTTCCTGCTGCTCTCCAGAAATCCCAGCCCTAAATCTTCTCTGACTCCCTCTCTGTTCTGTGGACTCTCCTTGGACTCGAGGGGCACCGCTGGCTTCTTCTTAGGCGCCGTAGGGCCTTATTTGTTAACTCCCAAGGCCCGTCGAGGGGGTGTTCACCAACGGAGAGCTTATAAAGGGTGGCCCCCCTCCTCTCCACCCCAGAAACCCCTTTGCAATGCACGTGGAAATGGTGTTTCTTCTCGTCCGCCTTGGACAAGAACGCAGAGCAAGGGGGCAGAAATTACTCCAGATTAATCAACCTGCCCCAAGATTAATCAATCTTGTCCACTTTTACAGAGATGTAAATCGATTGGCAGGGCTGACCGCCATCCTCTAGTAATAGTAATAATGCACGTTGTGATCTTGTGTATGCAACCGTGCTAAACTTTCGACCAACTTTGCCGCCTGAAGTGTCTTAGAAAGGAATAAACAGAATAGTGAATCGTTTGTTTTCCCCGATAAACAGGATTGTACGTGGAAATAAGTCCCACCAACAAGCTCATTAATTAGTAAGGCAGCCTTACTACAGTACTAAGTAAATGGTTTTAGTTTTAATTCCCGACGATTTCTTCGCATTCCGCTCGGGACAGGGACCTGGCAGTCAACCGTTTTTGCCCAAGGATCGGTGGCTTTTGCAAGATCAGAATTTCCCCTTGCAAAGTTCAAACGTGCAAAACGTTTCAAAAGAGGAAGCGAACTGGCCCAGGGCTGGCGCAGAGATCAAGCTCCGGTCCTGTTCTTCACCCAAGGGCGGGGGTGATCCCAACCACCACCGCCTAGCAATTAATTTGCAACGACGTTGTCCACGGTCTCCAAGTATTTGAATAAATACTTGAAGCAACCATCTCTTAATTGCAGTCTGGGTTAAACAGAGACCGATGAAAGTATGGAATGGGTGTGTGTGTTTTTTTTTTAAAAAAATGGGGAACTTGTTTCCTAATGGCCCTGTCCCTTTCCTTACTCCCGTACCTCCCGCCCCACGCCGTGGAAGGGAACCCAGATTTCTCCCGTGCAGGTCACTTCCGAAGGAGGCCGAAGATTCCTGAAAAGAATGCAGAGGAGGAGGCGAAGATTCCACCAGAGAACAGCAAGAGCGCCAACATTCCACCAGAGAACACCGGAGAGCTCAAGATTCCACCAGGGTCCCTTCGACGACAGGGGTTAGAGACGGAGCGGCGGCGCGACCGTCGGGGAGGACACCACTGCAGACCTGGAGATCTGGAGCCCCCCAGATGGGACGGAGGAGGCAACGGCCTCTTGGAGGGGGACCGGGACGCAGCACTTTTGCCCGGAATTAGGACGACACTGCCCGTCCCCCCCCCTTCCACTCAATGCTTTAGAAACTTTCCTAATCTCCCCCTCGCCCCTATCCCCCCCCCGGCCCTTCCCTTTCTCTCCTCCCTCCCGGTATCCCTCAAAGGTCACCACTTCCCTTTTTAAAGACTGATATTATTAATTCGCGGACAATTTCCCTCTCCTCCGCAAGCTCCTTTTCCTCTTTCCTCCCTCTTATTTCCCCCCACCCCCCCTCTCTCACACACACAAGGGAAATGGGGGCAGGGAGAGAAAGGACCAAATCGAGAAAAGCTCTCTCTCTTTCCCCCCTCCCCTTTCTCCTCTTTTTTTTTTGTTCTGCAGTGGGAGCGTTTAGACTGTCGAGGGGTTTTTTTGTGCCAGAACAAAACCAGGGGTTGGGAGGTTCTGTGAGGGTGTTGTTTGTTGAAGTGGAGCTAAGAGAAAGCGGCGGCTTTCTCCTCTTTGTGAAGAAACCAATCAGTGGTATTTGGAAAACTGTTAGCATTGTGCATTTCTTCTGTGCCCATTGTGAAGCAGTTCTTTTCACAAGGCTTCTTCTTCTTCTTTTCTTTCTTTTTCTTCTTCTCGGGCTTTTTTTCTTCTCTCTCTCTCTCTCTCTTTCTCTCTCTCTCTCTTTTTTTAGCCGATCCAGCTGGCCAGACTGAATAGCGGTGCAATTGTGTACACGCTTTGTCCCTCCGGCCCTTCAAGTAGCCCCCTTTGAATAGACTAAGTTGACACTGCATGACAGAGAAACAACATAATAAAAAATACATGAGCCCCTGAATGGGAACAGGCGCATAAATAAATAAAATGGGTGACCAAAACTGGATAAACTGAATGACAAAACGGTGAAAGGGGAACAAAAAGATATTTAACACGCTAGATTAGCATTAGAATGCCATCGACAAGACTGAACAATTGATGAATAGGGTTACCGGCGAAGAAAGAAAGAAACTAAATGCCCTTTGAATAGATTTTTTTTTTTTTGCGTGTGTGTGTGTGTGTCGAGGGCACTGAATAGAATATGCTTCTTGCAAGACTGAATGAGAAAAGGTAAAAATGAAGCTATGCAAATTGGGGGAGAAGATGGGCGTGCGTGTGTATACGCGGTTATGCATATAGACATGCACACGCATATAAGTACATATGCATGCGCGCGCGTATATGTTTGAGAGATGCGCATCTACGCATGCATACGCATATCCATGCACGCGCACACACTGCACTGGCAGATGCTTACAGCAAGCCGAATTACTGAATATAGATAGCCATATGCAAGGAATAATACAAACATACATGCTAGCTGGGGATATGTACAAACATCTGTGCATATTTATTTATATAACACACGCACTTTATTCTTAATTGAATGGTTTTTTCCTCACAGCTTTGTGTGTGAGAGAGAGAGGGAGAGGGAGAGAGAGACCCTTGCAATTTAGGATTTATAAGGTATCGCAGCAATGTCCGCGCTTCTTTGCATAGTCTTGGGACGGGAATCAAATAACTGGATTGATCGTAGCCATTTCTCAAGGCCTAACTCTTTGACGAAGGAGCGGATCTCCACGCACCCATCACCAATCTTTCCCAGACAGGTTAAGTTCCCGCGAACTGACCTCAAATCCCGCCCGGTCCTGAAATTCAGCGAGCGAACCCTGGAGGTTGCTGCTGCTGCTGCCTGCGCGCAAATCACATCTTAGCTCTCTGGTTCTCTTGTTATTTATTTCGTTTCTTCGAAGTGTCGCGTTTGTGGGAAGGATGGTCTTCCGGGCATGCCCCCGCGTGGGAATGTGAAGTGGTGAGGGGGAAGTTACAGGAACTTTTCGGGAGTTGTAGTTAAGGAGAATTAGGGCAGAACCCCGAAAAGTTTGCAGAGAGTTTTTGCAGTCTTTTTGTGGGGTGATGAGGAACAAAACGCTGCAGCCTATGATCTATTCTAGCTCCCGGCTAGAAACTGCAGACACACATACTGGAGCGGAAAAGCCTTCTCTGGTCCATAGAAATGACGAGAAAAAGTCTTCCGGGCATCGTTCCTCGCTTGGCTCTCTTTGTGGTCTGAGAAATATATGGCTGACCCGCGTCAGGATGATGCGTGTGGAGGGCGTGCTTTCTCGAGTTGGTGCGTGTTTGCTGGAAGAGGGTCGGGAACTGGATCTTAGGGCCTTTTCGCTCCCTCCGATGCTGTGATACCTCCCAGTTCTGCTCCCTCCTGAGCAACCAGATACTGTTTGTTTCTTGTTAAAAAAACACAAAAACAGTTTCCTTCTTTATAGCCCCCGTAAAGCTGAAGTTTAGCTAAATGTTTCTCGACATGTCTCCTTGAGAGCCTGCTGTTCGCAGCCGCTTTCTGACGTTTTGAAAACTCGCCTAGTTTCCAGCTTATGAGAGCGCACCTTTTCTAATGCGAACAGGTGCGTGATGCGCGCGTTGCCTGCAGCGAGCGGGAACGACCCGTTTTAAACGGGCGCGAGTCTGTTTCGATTTTGCACCGCTGTTGCAGGCGAGGGCCGCTCCTGCCTTGAACCTGGACGTAAGGAAGCCTCCTCCAAGTATATGCCGCTTTTCTTTGGGGGAGGAGACCCCTCTTTGCGACCTCTAAAAAGGGTGGGCGGGGGGAGGAAAGTGAAGTATAAACCTAGTCCGATTCAGTCGCACTGAATCCCAAATAAACCGAAGTGGAATCGGATTGCAACAGGCATCCATTCCCCAGCCCAACCCCAATACGTTAATTCGGTGAAAGACCATCACAGGTCGGAGTACGTTTTCTGCACTAAAATCCACCCCCTGGCTGCATGCTTTAAACCTTCGTTAAGTATAATGTCATATCATAGACGCACACACGTGTAATCCCATAGGCATTCCTTTTTATTTTTCTTCTCACATGCACGTTTCGTCCTTTGAAAGAACACACCCCCATTCATTGAAACTTTCGCATCTACAGATCCAGGGAATTTGCCGGTTGCCTCTGAATGCAAGGTTATCCTCTATCACGCGCGCGCGCACCGAAAGTGACACTTGTTTGAGAAAATTGACGTCGAGGGTGCCACGTACAAACACAGTCGCCCCGCTTTCCCCCCTTGGAGTTTCCTCATTGAGCTTGGCTCTTTCTTTCTTTCCACTTGGAAGAGAGGAGAGCCCTGGGTTGTCAGGGAGCCTTTGAAGAATCCCTAACAACAGCCTGAGTTAGCTGTGGGCAGAGCGATGTACATAATTTCTTTCCGCCCCCCCCCCCGGAAGCCCGGAGGATGCAAGTTGGCTTTCGCTGGTTTCAGAAATAAAAACTGTGCTTCCTGATCTCGATTTGCTTTCCTTCCAGCCGCACCCCCCAGCTCACCTCGCCAGTCCTGAGACTTCTTAGGTGAGTGAAAGGAATGAAGCAGTCATTGTAAACACCTCGTTGCTTTTTCTGAATGTGCTTATTATCATATTAGCAGAGGAGTAAGAGACACATGGCGCATTACTCACCCAGCGCCTCTAGGCAAAGAATTCTCCTATTGAGATCAACCAGTATAACCAGATTTCTTATGGGAAATTACAGAAGGCAGCTTTAAACGCTTCTCCCGGAAAGAGATTGCCAGTCCCCTTTCTCCTCTCCTCCCCCCCCCCATCCCCACATCAGCTACAAGCAAAAAAAGTAATTAGCTATTTACAGCTCAAGACTTGGAATTCAGCAAAGAGAAGAAGTGGGAGAGAGATGAAAATCACTTGGAGCACTCCAGAGGAAAGGGGCGAGGAGTGGCGGGTTGTGATTGGGATCCTGGCCACACTGAACCTAGAACAAGTCCTGTAGAACTCAGTGGAACTTGCTCTGGTGTAAACACACAAAGGGTTATGCTGTGCATATTGCTGTAGATGGCATAACATACAGGAATTTTTTTAAAAAAATATTGCCATGTCAGGAAAGTGATAGGAATAATGCTGGCCTTTTGAAAAGGTATGATCAAAGGTGCAGGAGGAGATCTCTGTCCTCTTAGCACCACCTAAATTCCTAAATTCCTTTATGGATTCCATGCCCCCCCCCATGTGGGCATGAGAGAGACTTACATGTGTAGATCATAGATTACGTCCTGGTTCACACATGCATGCATATTACTTGATTACTCTAGAGCTGATTACTGTATAATTTGGGCTGGGTCACACCCACATTATTCGTCATTTGATGAATGTGAAATTTACAACCTGTCAGTGTGTAATTGGGCCACCACAGATATAATGGTACAGATAGCGCCTCACACCACCTCAAATGCAAAAGCCGACTTTCCAAAGGAGTCAGGTCACATGTTTAGCTGCCGGTCATGCATGAGGCAGTTCTTGATGCTGACTGCATCAAAAACACTGGTGTTTCTGTCTTGTTTTATAGGCAATGGGAGACAACATTAAAGTTCCATCTCTGTATCTGTAATGGCCCATTCACACCTGCAAGTTATCATGATGCTAAGTGACTGGCAAGTATGTACAGTATCAAGGAGTCCTATAAACTGCATGCATATTGTTTCCCATAAAATGGATGACAATTGCTTCTGCAAATGTTGGGAAGCTGCAATGGGTTCTGGCCTCTCAGTTGCACACAGGTTTCCTACATGCTATAGCCTCCATGCCATAATCATAAACTTATTGCAATATCTCCATGTAGGAGTTCGGTATCATCAGCTTTCCACATACTGCATTGCCATCTCTTTCTCTCCTTTTAATACATCTCAAAACAATTATAGCACATCATTATGGTGTCTATATACCGGTAGCAGAAAAATCATTACAGTAATCCTCCAGAGGAGACCTAACTTAAGATGCACACAAACTATACAATTAAAGCACATTCAAAGCACATTTCCCCTCAAAAATTATGAGAGCTACAATTCCCAGCAACCCTTGACAAACTATAGTGCCCAGAGTTTTTGGAGGGGTGGGGTGGGGGAATGTGTTTCAGATGTGCTTTAAATGTGTATGCTGCATTAGAAATAAATATGATAATAATCAAATAATGATAATGCAAGAGTGTGTGTTTTTCAGTGTGTGACCAGAAAGCCATGGTTTACTTTTTCTCAACACTGTGCCCCATTTTCCAGTCCATTTATGCTGTTCCATGGAATTTAATGGGAGCCTGTTTGCAAAAACCAAGCCTGTTCCCAGCTCTGCATAGCTTCATCCCAAGTTCTGCTTCTTGGTCGCCCTAGACTGTGGTGGAATCTTCATATCCAGGTTTTGTATGTTGAGGTTATCTTAAGACCCATCAGGTTTAATGGGGGGGGGAAGCATACCATCCCTTTTATCTATCCACATTTACCACCCCTAATAAGGACTGTCCCATCCCAATCCTGAAACACACAACATTAGAAGCAAACTATCACAGAGCATCTGACTCTGCAGGAGTGATGGCTAAGTGGTGGAACAGAAGGTAGGTGCTTCTGTTCTGATTCTCAACTATTTTACAATGCCAATCACATAACGACTTTTTGTATCTACATTCCACTACTGAAATGAAAAAGGTAATGAAGAGTGGATGTGTTTGATAGGACTGTGAGCTCCATTCGGTTCTGGTACTGAAAATAATGTCCTAGGCTTAGCATCTGCTCAGAGGCACACTATTCTATAACTCTAATTTTATATGTGACTCTGTTTGGTAGAAGATCTGTAGTAAAACACCAAGTAGATCTGGCAAGTCTGCCCACCTCTGTGGTATACTGCACGGCTTGGCTGCAGGAGGTCCAAATGGAGGTCCATTCATGATATCTCAAGTTTAAAAGGATCTTGGGTAGCATCGCTGGGTATAGACCTCTGCCTGGAGATCCTGGTGAGCAGGTGCTACCCAGAGCAGGCAGCACATTGGACCAGTGGCGCAAGACAGCTTTGTGTGTTAGAAAGGTTGGAGGACGTTTCTATGTTAATAGGATTCTCTATATACTAACCAACAATTGCATCCTCCTCTCCAGATGCAGTAAACAACTGAAAGGAGATTATAGCCTCAACACAACAGCGTAGAGTTGGGTGCCCTTAAGCCTATTGAAATCAAAGGATTCTAAGTGTATGTAATTCTGTATTGGATTGAGGCCTGCATATTCTTCACCTCCTTCCAACCAAGTCTCTTGTTATGCTAGCTGGCTGCATGATAAATGTGGCTGAAATGTTTTGTCCCTTCCTGTAAGTTCCTGCCCATGTACATTCACCCCAGGAAGCAACCCCCTGTGAGCCAGAGAAGACAACTGAGAAGGAGTAAGAAGAAAAGGAAATGAAGCTGAAGCTTCCAGCGGGAAAATTTGTCCAGATTTCCCCAGTTCCCGCAAGACTGTGAAGCGTCCCTGTAAGCAAGCCGTCTCATTGCTATTTTCTCTCACGTTTATGAAATGCATAATAGGTAAAGCAAGCTTTATACTGGGCTTGACTCTTTCCCACCCCCTTCAGTGGAGGTTTCCACCTGCTGCGGAGAGCTTTGGGCTCCAGCGATAACAAGATAAAAGGGACAGAGCTGGCATCTGGCTGCTGATTGGAAGACAGGGCATCCTGTTTGTTCTGTATGACCAAACAGCTTTTGGAAAAAGTGAAACAACAAGAAGCAGCATTTGAACCCTCCTATCAGTTTTGCACATTCGCAACAACAGAAACAACCAGGAAAGCCCAGCTCTTTATATCTTTAAAACAACAACAACAACACAGGATCAGTAGAAGATTGTAGGGAAGAGGAGGCCACAGACAGAAGTGCTAGCTCTTAAAGGAATTTTCAGGAGTGCCAGTGATTTTTGATCAAGCTATTCCCTTGGAAATGTTCCTACATGCTCTCTTGAATTGAAATTTCCTTCGGCTGCCAGTAATGAAATGTGAGAAATTACTATCAATTACTAGGCAAGGGGAATGTAAGGGGAACTTTGGGAGCGGAGGAAAAGAAGAAGGGAGAGAGCCAAATAACTGTCAGGTTACATAATCCAGTATTCCTTCATGCTTCTAACAAAGTAAACCCATGGAAATTGTGGCAGTTTTCTCACTGAACCAGGTATATGCAAGATCAGATTTTTAGATTCTTTGTTAATTTGTCTAGAACAAATGTTAAACTCCATTCTCTGGTTTGGTCTTGACAACTAATACAATTAATAAGAAAAACATTGAACATTAAACAAACCACCCTGCAATGTGGACTGTGCTGTTGTTTTTTGCACATAACTCACTACAGATTAGATACAGCTTAAAATAGCTTTAATTTACCATTTTGTTCAGAGTAGCTAAAGAATTGCAAAAGGTTGGGTATTTCCTGAACTTTTCCAGTGCATATTAGTTGAGCTTATTTATTCCAGGAATACCTCTCACAGTCACCATAACTGATTAGAATGACTGGTCTATATGTTAAGACTTAAAGTTTAAGTGCTCCTTGGAGGACTGAAAAAGTCATATTTATTTTATCAATTCTAAGCTACTTTTCAGAAAAAAAAATAAAATAAAAATGAATGTTCAGGGAAAACTACTTCATACGATCACATGAATGTCTACCTGGGAGCATTGTACACACATGAGTATCATGCAAAGAACTGGGACACACATGTCCAAGGTGCATAACTAGTTTCTTCTTCCATACTTTCCCCAAGTCTAGTGGATGAGAGTTGAACTTTGACCAGTCATCACGTCCCTTTTAAGGGCAGAAAGGCAACGTGTAAATTCAAAGATTAGAAACTCCGGTTAGGCATTTGGATGTATATAAACTTTGTCAGATGCCTTTGTCAAGTTTTTTATAGAGGTGTTGGTGTACTAGGTTTTTTTTTAAATAAAAAAAATAGTGATGGTGGTAATGAAAGCACAATATTAAAATTTTTTTTGGTGTGGCGACTGGTCTTATGAATGCTACAATACATTTACACACGCTGAGACAGTGATAAACTGCTTGGTTGGAACTTACTCCTGGAACATGATCCTCAGGAAGGTCTACCTGTTAACATTTAGGCACCAGGAAAAGACCATTTTATCTTCTCAAGCTTTTAAATTACTTTTGTCTTTATGTGTGCTGGGTTATTTCTTGCGCTGTCTTTAATTGGCCATTTTTAATATACGATGTTTTAATTGCTATTTTGTTATGATCAAAATATCTTAAATAATAAATTACGCCAAGGATATAGACTTGGGTGTTCAAAGTTTGTAGGGATTTTCACAGCCTCAAGCCAATAATTCTATTCTATTCTATTCTATTCTATTCTATTCTATTCTATTCTATTCTAATAAGACCCTTGTCTGAGTCCCACCAGCTGCAATGTCTGTGGCAACCTGGTTGTCCAACTCCCTTGTAATGAGGCTTCCCTGGTGCTCATTTTATTATCTTTTAGGCACCAGGGTACAATATTTTTATTCTTCCAGGCATTTGTACTTCAAAACAATGGAACTGGGTTTTTTGTTTTTCTGTTTTAGTTTGTGCATTTAGTTAATGTTATTTTTTAACAAATATTTCTCAATGGTTGCTTGCACATTCCATTGCTTTGTTTTAAATCACATTGTGAACTGCACAGGGATAAATATTATGATGGGCAGTATCTAAATACATGGGCTGAGCAATCCTGTGGTTGAGAATCCACAAGCCCAAATGTATGCCTTTGTAGCAAAACAACCCCAAACCACCCCCAACTTGGGAGGGGAGGGGTGAAAACAAGAGAAAGGAAGAGGTGGACTTCCCGCAGCCTGACTTGGAATTGGATAGGCACTTACAGGTGTACCTGGAGAATGTTGTGTATATCTTTATGCACATAATATTCTGTAAGGGTTTTTAATCGGTTCATTTTTATTTTTTTACACATGCACGATTGCTCTGTGGAGCACTCTAAGAATCTGCATGTATTCCAGAAAGCAACCATGCATGTGCAAAAAAAAATTATAAAAAAGGAAAAGGTGGGGAGAAGAATGTTGCTTGGGAATTTAGGGGGTGAGACAGTAATTCCTACAGTTATGGCAGAGAGACACTGATAAATTCAACTCTCCACTCTCAAAACAAAAACATCCAGTAGCAAGGTTTTAACTCTGAAGTGGGGTTGGGGTGGGGCAGTGATAATAATAATAAGCAATAATAATAATAATAATAATAATAATAATAATAATAACAACAACAACAACAACAACAACTTCAAGAAACAGTTTTTGAGAATTGACTCAAATATGTTCCACAGAAAACAACAGGATGCTTGGTCAGGCTGTGTGTTTCACAACAGTCAGCAAGAATAAGGGTTTAATGTTAATTAACTTCTGTACATGTACTTACAAGGCACCTAGTTTTGAGCAGCAAATCTGCCGAAACATGACTAAGCATGGTCAGAATCCTCTTTAACTCTTCCAAGCCAGATAAGAACTTCTCAAGGAAATCACACTTGATTCAGAGTGGGACCAGTTCATATTCTGAACCAAGCAATTACAAACTTAGGAACCTCAATCTGCAGAAGTGCTGCACCCTTTGCAAAATATTTAAGCCCTCACATTCAGCTTTGTCAACATAAATTGATGGATTCAAGAGAAACATACTGCAGGTTGTTCCTAAATGTGGATTTCTAGACCATGATTCCCATGAAATAGATAGCTGGCCTGGAAACAAGCAAATATTGAGGGCATATTGTAAAGCTATGTGCATACCCACTCTCTTCCAGTGATGGAGCGTCAGCGAGTACAATCTCCAAGATGCCTCATATCGAGTGATATCTCCTATATTTCTGCTTTTCAAGGCAACATGTAGTTATTTAAAAACTGAGTACAGTACCTGGATTAATTTATTTTACCAACTTCTTTCCAAATTTATTTTGTCCTGTAGAATTCATGTAAACTTGAGAGTTTTGAAATAAACTTATCCCTATATTTGAGTATTTTGAAAAGGGAAAGGGGGGAATTTTAAAATCCACACAGGAGTGGAGTCAATTTTTCTTCATTTACTCTCTATTCCTTTTCAAAAAATTCCCCTTTCTTAAAGCTCCCTTTAAAATGCAAAGATAAAATATTATATTCACATTTCCTGGATTACTTTGAAGCAAGTGTGTCTTTCTGTGTTTGCACCAACTCTTGAGCTCATCACGAAATATATTCTAATAGTACCCATAATATTAACCAGAAGTAACAATAAGCTATCAGCATCTGATACAATTTGGACAATACAAGTCTCTAACCAACAGTAGATATCTCAAGAGGACTATATCCCCATACCCCTCATCAAATAACACATTCAGTTTTGCAATGAATCTAGATAAATGTATTTAGGTTCTGGTAGCAGGGTATTGTTTCAAGCAATTTTCAGGATGAACTATATTATGGATAACAGCCAGATTTCAGTATGGAACCATGCACCGAAGGCAAGCAAGGTGGGATTCAAACACAGGGTCTGAAGATTGCAAACAGATCACTTCATTAGCAGACTGGAGAGAGCAATTTCAATTGGCAATTCCACTCTAAAGTGGGGAATTCTAGTTCCTGAATCCATATCTGGTTATGTTCAGGTTACAAGACTCATGGAAACCTCTCAACAGGTTTCTTTGACCACCACATACAAGCAGTAGATGCCACACCTGAGCACTGACTCTTCAGACAGTTGTTGACTGGACAGTTGTTGCTTGACCACATTATGTACCTACTTTGCTGTGACTTCTCTAGGACAACATATATAGAATTTCAGAACTGAGGTGGAGGTAGCAGCGGAAGCAGAAAAGAGTTTAAAGCCTTTGTAATTGCAGAGACAAAAGCTTGTTATGAAAATAAGCGTTCTGTGAATCCTCTTAATAGAAGTGGGGCCAAATAGAGACCATGTTCTCAGTGCTTCAGTATATAATGACTATAGTTAAAACTTTGGTTTTCTGGTAATAAAAGCAGAGGCACTATTGCCTACGGAAAAGGGATGCATTTATTTTAAATAAAGTAGGATTGTCAACACGCCTATGAAAATTCAGGAGGCAAGACTATTCCTGGCATGCAAGTGATGGGGAATCGCTTTACCTGCTTAATTGCTGTTTTGCCATGTTGTCGTTAGAGGCACGGTAGCAAGGCCCCAAAAGCAAACATACAAATTGACATCTAGCACTAAGCAATATAGAAGACCTGCATGTAAAAGAAGCCGATAGAAGGATAACATTTGTTTCACTGATATGACAAGTTTATTCACAAGAGTATCAAGGACTGTAGCCATGAGCTGAAATTTAACAGATGTGGTGTTGAGAATCAAGGATGCACCCTATGGGCCAACTAAGTTAACTGCCTTTTCTTAAACATGTAACCCAGTGCCCAAAGCTTCTACAGCAGATGTCTGGCAAACATTTTCTTGAAATCTTGTATCAGTCTTCCGAGGTGGTTTATTTCATTGCTAAATTGCTCTTAACCTCTAGGATGTCTTTGTTTGTGGTAATAATGACGATGATCCATTATTATCCTCATAAATTCTCCTCTTAATCCTTTTCAAGCTGCCATAATATTGAGGACGCTTAGCCAGTACTGGCTATAATAGCTTCTATTTCTTTTTTAACAGTGCAATCCTATACATCTTTACTCGAAAGTAAAGGCCTAATGTGTCCAGTGGCACTTGGCTTAATCTCAAAAAAACATGGTTGGGATTGCAATCTAACAGCACAAACTGTGTTTACCTGCAATTAAGTTCTACCATAATCAGTGCAGCTAACCTCCAGATAATGTGAACAGGATTGCAACTGGAGTCTCTGAAATGTTTAAAGTCATCGTAAATGGCAGCATCACAGTATCATATTGTTGACTCTAGTTCAGTTTGTTGAATCTCTGCATATTTCTTGGAAGTGTTGCTTGGTTGTCATCTGGTTTATATTGTAAACTGGCATCTTATTTTGTATGATATTTGCATCTTGTTTACATTTTGTTACATTCTGTTTAATTTTTTCACCCAGGAGAGCAATTTAAACATTTTTATCCTCTAAAGTGATAGTCAGTGACCAACAGGCAGCTTGCAGACTATCAGACACCAGTTTAGTCCTGCAGCACCTGCCAGCAAACAGGTCTCTCATACAGCTGCTGTTTTTGTACCACATCCCTGTTAGGTAGGTTCATATTATCTACATCAGGGGTCAGCAACCTTTTTCAGCCATGGGCCGGTCCACTGTCCCTCAGACCATGGGGGGGGGGGGCGATGGACTATATTTTGAAAAAAGAAAAGAAAAAAAAAGAAAAAATTCCTATGCCCCACAAATAACCCAGAGATGCATTTTAAATAAAAGCACACATTCTACTCATGTAAAAACACCAGGCAGGCCCCACAAATAACTCAGAGATGCATTTTAAATAAAAGGACACATTCTACTCATGTAAAAACACGCTGATTCCCGGACTGTCTGTGGGCCAGATTGCGAAGGCGATTGGGCCGCATCCGGCCCCCGGGCCTTAGGTTGCCTACCCCTGATCTACATATTTCAAGATCAGGGTGCAAGTGACTTGTTTATGACATAATACTGAATTTATGGCTGAAGTGAAATTTGAATCTGGGAATTCATGGCTTACACTCTTAGGTACCACACAACACAGTTATCAAATCACAATTAAGCAGTTATATTTATAATAAAGAAAGAAGACAGACAATGCTTTTCAGGAGGGATGGGGCCTATTCACCATTTGCTGAAAGGAAAAAGTTAGGCTGAAGGATAGAGAAAGGAATAAATCTATTTCCCCCAAAAATATACAGTGTTGTTCACAATTACAGAACATGGTGCCATTTTGTAGTAACATTAATAACTGAGCTGAGAATCTATAGGAGGCTTTGTGCTAAACTAAATCAGCTGACATTCCATTTCAAACTTAATTTAAAATAGTATGTACAAATTGTGAGCTATGGAGTGTACTCCTATGTATGTTTGCTCAGAAATAAGTTACACTGTGTTCATTAGGGCTTATTTCCTAATTGGTGTATTTAGTATTGCAGCCACAGGCAAACATACATTATTGCTCTGTTTTAATTCCTCAGCATTTAATGCCCAAACCAAGCCTTGTGACAGTAATACAAGCACTATTGGTGTGAATAGGCCTTGAGTAAGTGGTTCAATGCTGTTAGCCCTGAAATTAAGATGAATCCACAGGGTTTTTTTTAAATTTCAGTGTGAATATTACTAAGAAACACATACTTTCCATTAAGATTGCCATGAAGTAGCATCCCTCCCGCCATCAAATAATTCACAAATAAAATAACAGTATAAATGGGAGAGCTATTCACAAAAGGCCAGAATGATGAGACTCAACTTGGGGGATACACACAAGCAGAGAAATCACCACACACTCACCCCAAAATGTTCTGCACAAAAAAGGGTCAGATGATTGAGGTTTTGTGGTGGAAATCTCCTGTAAATACTTTACAAAAAAGAAGTGTGGGGATGAAGTGGATACATTAATTTTAATAGCTATGAACTACAAATTTGAAGGGCTTCAGATAATACAGTTATATAGTTCAGCCACATCCCTGCCAATGGTAATTTCACTTTGAGGAGCTTTTCCTCTAACAATCACCCAGTTAGAGAAACACAATGAAGCTGGATATTTTTAATTGTAAGATCTGGGCAGGAGCCAGCCTTAAGTATTAAACACGAGACACCATCTAATATGGTTTTTAGGTCACTTTTACTACTTCATTCGGTGCCTGATACCACATTTTCCCATGTTGTTATCTCTTCTGGGACTGACACTATTTCATCGGGGCTGTGCATCTTTAACAGGGAATTCAAACTGGCAGTGTGGAGAATTAAGAGATTATCAGCCATCAGATGATAGGCAAGTTGGATTTATGTTTAAACATTACAGTATCGCTGGTTTAAGAAATATATCAAAAGGTACATTTCAATGTGGTTTGAAATGTGATTTGAAAAGATGACCCTAATCTTCTGAGAGTCTGTCTGGACACATGTGCATTTCACTAGATTGTACCTTTTCTCTCCCTCTTCCCCCCACCCTGAGGAATTTAAAGAGATATGCTAAACTGTTACCTAATGCAGCTTTTCTGTACAGGAAGTGTTAAACTGCAGCTACTGATAAAAGCGGCTGATAAAGCCCATGAAATATATGCCCCTGCTTTGCTAGGAAGCTCTATTTTTTACATGTCTGAAGCTGAAGTAAAGAGCAGGTTGCCTGGAACCAAAACTTCCTATGCTGAAATTGTAAAGGGGAAGAGAGATTTGGGATGTAATGAGTATCCTTATCCTCCCTGGTATCTTTTACAACTGCTTTAGATGACTTCCTAATGGTTGCTTTAATACATTTTAATTAGGACGACACATCCTCACTTTCGAGGATGATATATTAATATTACAGATCATTAACATTGCTAAATGGCTGTAATGGCACAGAAGTCTTTAATTGTCCCAGTTAGACAGAGACCCGCTTTTTCATTTGGCTTTTTCTTTTCTTTCTTTTTTGCTATTAGCCTCACAGAGAATTCAGGAATGACTCCCAAGTCTTTAGAGCATGTAGCAAGAAGCAGCTACACCCTCCTTATTAAATTATGGATAGAAGAAAGACTCTTGTGTAATTCTATTTCTTCTTGAGACTGCATGACAGCTAATATTGTCTTTCTAATATCCACTTCATCAATATCGGAAGTTAGGAAACTTTGGCTCTTGAGCAGAGCTTTAAAAAAAAACAATTAGAGCAGAATGTATTTAACATCTGCAAAATACTCATGCTTATAAGGAATGAGCTGTTACATTCTGTTTGCAATGGTTTTAATCTCTTAACTTTAATATATGTCCTCTAGCAGGCTATACTACTTGGATTTCATTTTTAGATCCTTAAGGCTGCATATATCTGTCAAACAGACATAATGAATTTAAAGTGCTAATGCTTGGGAGGCAAGAAAAAAAACAACAACATTGAAATATATCCTCGGTTGATTAAATTGCCACCTCCAGCTACTTTACCTCCTTATGTCCAAACTGATTTCCTTTTCTACTTTCCAGGTACTGGATCTAGAAGATGTGGAAGATGTAATTTAATGGTAAAACATGCACAAGTATTTAGACAAGAACATTTTCTTTAAGCATCTCTTTGACTCTGTGTCTATAAGATAGGGCTCCTCACTGACTAGAGGGACTTTCAATTATACTCAACCTCCAGGCTGACCTTAGGCTGAAGGAAGACTTTTGTATACTGGCACCGAAAGATGATTAGGGTTAAAAATATCTGGCATCACACTTCAAATTTCAAATAGCCTATCTCTCTCTTTCTCAGTGTAACTTGCTCTGCTTATTTCATGATTTATTCCATTATACACAATTGGTAGTGTGTGCTGTCCACACCTAATACTGTAACTTATTGTGCCCTACCACTGTGTGATTTTGTCACCAAAATAAACAATCCTCTTAATCTGAATTTCCTCATCACACTTTTTTTTGGGGGGGGGGAGAAGAAAAAAGTGTTTACTATCAGATCACTGCTTCACTGGCAGTATTTTTTTGGAACAAGCAATTGCCTTGCTTTGCATCCATAGCTGTGCCATCACCATCACCATCACCATCACCATCACCATCACCATCACCATCACCATCACCATCATGTAGTGGCTCATCAAATATAATCTATATAATGTCTTGCTCCTGCTGTCATTGTGAAGTGCAGTGCCACTTTTCACATGGTTTTTCCTTATGGCATGGGAAGTGTCCATGCCAATCTGGCCCAGTCTTGTGGTAGTTGAGCTGTGTAGAAGAATTACCGGTAAGTAGTGGGAAGAATTAAGCTGGAGATGGTACTACCTGCTATGGTAGTAGACTGGATAAAATACTCTATGGAGGCTGTTACGGTGCGATCAAAATAATATACAGACGAGGCTTTACTCATAATAGCTGAAAGCAGAGAGCATGGGGAATTTAACGGGTTAAGCAAGGTTATAGAAACGCCTTGGTCTGCATAGCATCACAGTATTTGAAGAACCTGGAAGGTGCTAAAGGTTTGAAAATATGCCAGTGCAACCACAGCATGCATATATGTGACATATACTCTAATAAAAACATGAATATTCAAAAAAATTCAGAAATGCAAAGGCACAAATATGAAGGAAATTCTCCTGTATGTACACATTTAGTCTAGGTAAAAAAGTTTACTCATGCAAGTAGCTACACAAACACAAATCCAGTTCAGGAATATTAACACGCATAAGAGAGAGGGAGTGTGTGTAGATAGATAGATAGATAGATAGATAGATAGATAGATAGATAGATATTTCCCATTCAGGTAGCTCTACTAACCCATAAGTACACGTAAATGAATAAATTTCTGTTGCATCTAATATATACCATAATTAATCTTACTCTTTCATCTTTCAGGAAATACAGACATAAACATAGTCAGACATTGCAAGAATGTGCTCGAGTAAATCTTCATAACCCCCCGCCCTATCCTTCATATTCTTCTCAAGATAACTCACATCCACACAATCCTGGAGTCGCACAATTACAAATATTTGTTTCCTTGGCAGCCTCAAACTACGCACATCAATCCTAAGTACAAATATGCATGTGGTCAAGATGAACTTGCATATGCACCCTACGGAAGCACTATTGCTTCCTCCAGACACATCAATGCCCCTTCACCCCAAACACAAATTTGAACAACACACTCAGTTCGCACCAAACATGAATGCTCTCGGTTCGTGGCCTAGGCTCCTTTGTTAGGAAGGGTGGGATACAAATGACATAGTAAATGGCAATTTCACTATTCAAATGCTCTCATCTTTTTTCATTTTTCTCAGAACCACATCCGCACAAGCATCCTCCTAACATGGCGTTCACACTTGATATCCACCCTCACAAAATACCCCATGACACACCCTTGAGACCCCATTGAGACACACATTTCTAGACTTTCCCCACATTCGGATTGGAGCGCACTTTATCATCCCAGAACAACCACCATCAGCACCCACCTCACACTTATTTACCATTTTATTTCATTTTTTTTCACTCCTTTCCCATCTTTCCTCCAAGGAGCTCAAGGTGGCACACATAATTCTGCTTATACAACAACCCTGCAAGGTAGGCTAGGGGGAAGAGCAAATGCAGGACCCAACATCACCCAGCGAGCTGTGCTGCCAAGCGGGGATTCGAACCCTTCTCGGGGAGATTTGCCTAGAAATACCCGCTCACTCTGTCCGTAGATACAAACGCATCCCCACAAGGCCTAATACATGGCCCACCCACTTCTTCCGTTTCCTCAAGGACGTGCCCCATGTTACACTGAAGCACCCTTGCACCCCATCAGGCCTCACACCAATGCCCCCTTGCTCTCCCATCTCTTCCTGCACCCACACAACGCATGGTTGGCAGAGCGCGAGACCCTTTTAACCTCAGGGCCATGGGTTTGAGCACCACCTTGGGCAAAAGGTTCCTGCATTGCAAGGCATTGGACTACATGGACTATGCCCTTTTTAAATGTGGTTCTTTTTGGAGTGTGTGTGTGTGTTATTGGGTTGCAGCTTTTATTTTGATTATATATATCTTGTGGTTTTATATTTTGATTTTCTTCTGTGAACCGCCCTGAGACCTCCAGGTATAGTGCGGTATAAAAATACAATACAATACAATACAATACAATACGTCAGGGTTTTCCAATCTCAGGGCCGGACTAGGACTCCCATCATCCCCAGCTAGTAGGATCAGTGGCTGGGGATGGTGGGAACTGTAGTCCAGAAACCGCTGGAGACCCAAATTTGGGGAACCCTCAGGGTCCCTTCCAACTCTACAGTTTTGTGAGGCACCCCTTGGCCCTTCTTCCCAAATGCAAACAGGCTTAGACCACACATAGTAAACAGCCACTTCTTCAAGTTTCTCACACACACACACTCACAAGTCACACTTTTCCCGCACAGCAGTACAGACACACACATGTGTCGATCGGTCGATCGGTCGATCGATCAACCAATCAATCAAGACAGGGTTCTCTTTTTCTCCCTCTGGAGTCAATATGGCGGCACTCCCTTGTGAGGCAAGGGGCCATCTTCCCATGAAAAGCCACCTCGCCTGCTCTGGAGAAATGAGTTTTCCCACCAAAACTCCCCTGCCATGAAGTTCCCTCTCTTTTTTTCCCTTTGGAAAATTTATTTATTTGGTTTTTCAGTTTAAGGTTTTACAACATGCAACATGAAAACAAGATTCCAAAGAATCTCCTGGACTTCCCACCTCCTCTTTGTGGGTCCTATTATTAGTAATTTCCTCCTGCATCTTTTATAATAACCCAAATTTATTATTATTATTACTATTACTATTATTATTATTATTATAAATTATATACTGCCCTATATAATTTTTTTAATAGGGCGCTTTTACATCTCCATTACGTCCAAAATTAATCATTAAACTACAAGTGTTATTCCAACCCTACTAACGATTTTAGCTGTTTGCACTGTTTTTTTCAGGTAAATTATAATTTTTCCCCATTCCTTATTAAAATTTTGGTCTTCCTGATCAGGAAAATCAGGACGTTTCCTCTCTTTTGCCAGGGGAGGTGTTTACCCCGCCTTTCCCCCCTTTTCCTCAGCCAGGGCCGCAAGGGCCAAGCGGGCTCAAGTTTCCCAAAGGACTGAGGGGGCTCTCTCTCTTTCTTTCCCGCCATTTTGTCCCATGCACGAGCCTTCCTCTCCCTCCTCAGCAGCAGACAGAGTTGAGGGGGGGAAATGAGGGGGACACAAATGGGGCCTTTCTTCTTCCTCCATTGCTGCTGCTGGAGGGTTGGCAGGGCCTCTGAGGTGCCCACAACATGACCAAGGGAAGGGGATACGATAGATAGACGTATATAGGCATTGTTGGATAAGGAGCTTTCCCTCAGTTTTTCGTTTATTTTATTATTTTTTAAAAAGAAAAGCGAGTGCCCCCAACAGATGAGCAAAGTCCCCACAATTTGAAGTGGGTGGGTGGGGGTTAGGGGGCGATGGGTGTGGGGCAGCATGAGGTAAAAATGAACAGGGGACGGTGAAGTTGGGGGGGGGGTAGGGAGAAGCAAATGGAAATGAGTGAGACAAAAAAAAAAGGGAAAAAAGGCAGAGAGAAAAAGAAAAGAGAACAAGAGGGGGGGGGAAAGAAGTAATATTTTCCTTGATAAAAATGCACAAAAGGGAAGATGAACTTTGTTCTTTTTCTCTTTCTACTCTCCTCTCTCTTTCTGCTTTTCGCCTCGCAGCACGCCAGCCTAAGCTGAGAGCTGTAATGTCATTAAATTGCAAATGCTTTTTCATTTCCGACACACACTGTTTACTTATCTGGCAAAAACATATGTTGGAAGGAATCCGTTAAATTCTGCCCATTGCCTTGGGTAAAAGTGCAATGGAAACGGACCCAGTGAGCGTCTTCTTTCTTCTTCTTTTAGCACTTCCCTTATCTACAAGACTGCTTCGCAGCAAACTGGCTAGTTCAATGAAAAATGAAGATACAGCAGGAGATTAGAGAAGAACAGTGAGCAAAAAATTCCTGGAGAGAGGGTCACTTCATTGCAAATGATTTCACTTCTCTAGATCTGCATAAATTACTATTTTTAAGGCATCTCCAAAGTCTGTATATTTTTCTCACTCTGTCAAACATTTAATTTCACGCCCCGTGTTCTGAATATGCTAAAATGCATATCTCTGATGCACCTTTAAGCCAGAAAAACGAATGCAAAATTGAAGATAAAATGATGTGATTTGCACTACAAGCCTATTACTTGAGGTATTTACATATAGTTTACCTCTGCAGTTCTGAGAATGATTTATTAAAAAAAAAATATCGGGATTAAGCTCATATAAATATGTATAAATCTTTGTTTAGAAAATAGATTTTTCAGCTGTTGTGTCAAGAAGTTCTTTAAGATTCTGTGAAGAATTTTCCTTTTAGCGTGCCTTTCTATTTAAAAAACAACAACAAAAAGAAAGAAAAGAATTTGACAACCTTCTTTGGCAGGAAAACACATATTTTTTCCTAATGCCTTGGGTTTCCCCCCCAAAGATTCACTTGAAGTTTTTTCTCTCTCTCCCTTTTTGCCTCTCCCCACCTATTTTCCTAATGCCACTTGGGTCCTTTCTGTCTTATTTTGTTTGGACCCTGAAAAATAACCGCTATGGTATCTCTCGAATTCAAAGGGAATATTCTGGGTTTATAAAAGTAGATCAAACCACTGTGGATTTCTCTTATTCCCACTAAACTATTGTTGTCGCATAGGCCCCAGCTATGGGAAAGAGAGCTCTTCAGATTTAAAAGATTCTTGAAACAGAAGCATCGCTCTTAAAAAGGGACGGGGAGGGTTCCCCACATGTCCCCTTTTATTTTGAAACTGATGCTCCTTTAATCGCCTCTGTTTAGGTGAACAACGCCTTCCAGATCTGGCATCCTTTCACCTGGTGAAATAGAAAATAATGTCATTATGACGTCTTCGCCCTCCTTGTAATAAATCCCATCCCCACCTTCTAACAGTGAGAGTCTAACTCTTCTCTCGGGCCTTTGCTTACAGATATCAAAGCGATGGGAGATGCAAAAGCAAGGCTGAGCCACCTTGCTGCCAGTCTCCAAACTAAAACCAGGAAGATGCTTCTGGTTTCCTCTGCTCCGGTGCTTTCTAGCTCAGCTAGCTCTGGGGAACAGGTACTGGAGGAAAAGCAGGTACTTCAAAGGTTACGTTAAATGCAATTAAAAAGACGAAAGGACTTTGGCCAGAGACAGATTGTATTGGAGAGAGTGAGAGTGAGTTTGCTGTTTGCTTACAAAAGCTGTGATTGAGAGCTCTTAAGATGCGCTTGCTTGGAGTTGGCTAATGACCGCTGGGAAGAGGGGAGGGGGGGGGAACACCCAGAAACTTAACAGTTACTTCCAGAAATTCAATTTAATTTTCTCCCACACACAAAATGGTTTAACAATCCCCCTAGCGGCATTTCTAGTGCTACTGTAAGTACACAAAAAATTGCACATAAACAAATCCCTACTTGCAAGTGATAGCACGGTTAAAAGATGGATTCGGATAGGAAGGGTATGTGTTTGTATGTGTGTGTGTGTGTGTGTGTGTGTGTGTGTGTGTGTGTGAGAGAGAGAGAGAGAGAGAGAGAGAGAGAGATCATTCATGCTGTGAAATAAGCACAGCTTATGTTGTATATAAACTGCACATGCATATACCTGTCAAGAGATATAAAAATGTATTTTAACAAATCTTTTTACCCTGCACATCTCAGATTGGTATAAACTAATTTGTCAGCATACTTTATCAAATGGGGCAATAAATTAAAAGCAAGCATCCTTTGGAAATTGTGTCAATCTCTCAGCTGTTAACAATTTCCTGAAACAGGACTGACTATGAGCACTGCCTGCTCTCCATCTAACCAATCCTATAACTAAGATTCAGAGTCCAATGCAACTAACTCCCGGTAAATGAGTATAGTAGGATTGCAGCCTAAATACTATGTTTCTGTAAAATGAATATAAAAGCTTTATTGGCTAAAATCCACATTTGATTTTCAAGTTAGCTTTCCTACACTGCATTCAAATATCAGGTTTTTTATTTCAGCACAAAGTGTGTGAAACATGTGCTGTCATCATTTGTGAAAATGCAGTAGAAGAACCATTTTACATATTATGCGGAAAGAGTTGGTAAGCTGTGGTGGTAGATTACTGGAGCATACCACTTCAGACTCCAGGTGGAGTTCATATTATTGAATGCGTTCCCTACTTAAACAGCCAGTAATAATATTAGGTACTGCTAACTCCATCTAATGTGCAGAAAGACTCACAAAAGGAAGGAAGTATATAAACAATAACTTTTGATTGTTACTGTCCATAGCTGTTGTCTGACATACGTAGCTGAAATATTATAAATGTATTCATATAAGTATGTACAACTTAAGTTCCTAACTGCATCCCCGTAGTAGCAGTTTATCTGAAAGAATTAAAGTTTGTGTTGCCTTCCCATTCCAATGCTATCTTAACCTTACATTTTCCACATACCTGCGATTTCAAAGGTTAAAGGTGGGTTGCTGCTTTTGCTATAAGATTGTGTCCTGCGCCCTGTCACCTGTTTGCAGTTATTATATAAAATTGCATGCTTTATTTTATCTATTGTTCACTTCCTCTGCTTTTACATGCACTTAAAAAAGCAACTTTGTGAGCTAACTACATCTTAGCCTCAAATGCTTCACAGTCATGTTTGGAAAATGTGGCTCTTTCCAATTTACAAAAATACAAAGGCAGGCACAACCTGCAGAATTACCGGTACCTGGTTTTCAGACCCCAAAGAAAGAAATTACTCTAGGGTAATGCACATAGGGACACGGGTGACGCTGTGATCTAAACCACAGAGCCTATGGCTTGCCGATCAGAAGGTCAGCGGTTTGAATCCCTGCGACGGGGTGAGCTCCCGTTGCTCGGTCCCAACTCCTGCCCACCTAGAAGTTCGAAAGCATGTGAAAGTGCAAGTAGATAAATAGGTACCGCTCCGGCAGGAAGGTAAATGGCGTTTCCGTGTGCTGCTCTGGTTCGCCAGAAGCGACTTAGTCATGCTGGCCACATGACCCAGAAGCTGTAAGCCAGCTCCCTCAGCCAGTAAAGCGAGATGAGCGCTGCAACCCCAGTCGTCCGCGACTGGACCTAACGGTCAGGGGTCCCTTTACCTTTACCTTTAATACACATACAGTAGGTGCTGCAATACACTCTTTCTATATTAGGACTGATGCAGGAGTTACACTGGGACAACTTTTGCACTTGTGGAACATCTCCCAACAACCACGTTCATGTGACTAATGTAACATATGAGACAGAAGCCTAAGACCTTTGCTCTCTAATGCACGTTAGAGATATTGCTGTGTATGAGGTTCACATGGTTTGCTGCTAGGAAGAATGCCAAGAGAGCTTGGTGAATGCAAAAATCACCTCCATGTAATGTTAAAATTGGTCCTTAGATATGTAGGTGAAAATGCCTTTTGCCTGACACAAACATTTGATATTCATGATAGCCTTTTGGTCCAGTAGCAAATAATGATGGGCATTATTTGCTCCTTTTTTTAAAAAAAGTATTTTTTATTAAAGATTTTCTTGATTTACAAAGGTATGTGCAGTGTCTCTCTCGTATTTTTTTCCATGTAACATTTTTTACAAATCAGTTTTGTTTGTTGAGACATTAGGAAGAAAAGGGGGAAAGAGGTGGGTGGGGATTTGCTCCTTCTTTTCAGGAGGTCCATTCCACAAGATAAGAATCAGGCATTTAGTATCATGGCACAAACCCTTCAGAATTCCCTCTCTTAAAATATTAGGCAGGCACCATTACCATTGTCTTTTGGGTGCCTACTGAAGTCTTTCTTCTTTCAATAGGCCTTTTAAGTGGAGCTCTTTCCCAGTCCACATCTGTACTGAGATTGTTTTTAGATGTTTTAATTGTTTTCCTCTGGGCTCCTTTGGTAGGAAGTGTAGGATATAAATTTGAATAATGATAATGGTAATAATTTTCTTGTCTTACATTTATACCCCACCTTTCTTTCATTGTGAAAGTATGTCCAAAATAAGTGAACTTCATGGTATAAAAAGTAAGCATGCATTTTGTGTATGTTAATGAGACATCATGTGCCTTTTTTAGACAAAGAAGCACAATGTGGTTCTTTAACCCGGGTGGAATCTACACACATAGTAAAAAGGCTGTGAAAATGCTTTTTTAAAAAAACGTTTTGAAAAATACATTGAATTTGGTATAGCTCACTGTTACCATCTAGTGTTACAACACATTTAAACTGTTTTATTTGCAGCTGTATAGCTGAGTCCCAGGTTGCCATTACTACCATTTTCACATACATACATCTCTAGTTTTTGGGTATCAGAGCAGCAGCTTTCTTGTTCCAGTGAATGACACATTCATATGTGATTTGATATACCGTATATACTTGAGTATAAGCCGACCCGAATATAAGCCGAGGCACCCAATTTTACCACAAAAAACCTGGGAAAGCTTCATAGGAGCCACTGCCTGCCTCACTCGAGTATAAGCCGAGGGCGGCTTTTTCAGCACAAAAAATGTGCTGAAAAACTAGGCTTATACTCGAGTATATAGGGTAAGAACTTTCAAGATTGTTGTTACTTCCATTCATTGTTTTCATGAACACATAGTCTGAGGTCCACTTTTATAGCAAACGTTTCCCATTTCTATCTTGATTCCCATTGCAACACACTATATGGATGGTGTCAAGCACTGTTTCCCTTTCCAGGAAGGAAAACTGTAGTTCTGTAGAGATGATAGAGTCCAGCTCAATTCTACCTGCTTTGCTGTTCACTTCTGACAATATTGCATATGGCAACCAGATCAGGAACTGAGCCAGCGGCTTGGACCTGCAGGGGAGCTGTCCAGCAGAATCTAAAGTTGAGTTAGATAGGCTACGGTAAATGGGAACCTTCTTCATTGCTTTGTACTGACAACTAGCAGGCCAATATTTTATAGCAGACTTTGCAGCAGCACCTCTTCCTGAAGCTAAGTAGGCCCGAATCCCAAACATGTACTAGTGCTTGCTTCCTCCTCCTAAGTAGGGATGAGGGAAGGGAAGTCTTGGGGTGCTAACTGGGTACTGTATCTTCAGTGCCTATTCTTGTACAGGGCCTTCCTTGCCTTTGTTCCTGTGGTCACTGGAGTGATGGTATAGACTCTAGAGCTATTTGGGAACATTGGGTCCCTAGTGCTGAAATAATCAGAAATCTGCTCTTATTCCCTTATGGGGTACACAAGAGCCTTTTGAGGTTCTCCATCGGAAGGAGTAAATTACAGAGGCCAACCAGAGAAAAATTGAGAAGCAAAGAATTTATTTGTTGCAACATGGCGTTTTTGCCCCACACCAGCGAGTAGGGGAAAAAGGACCCCCAACAAAAGCACATGCTCTTATAAAGACATTTCAAAAATTCCCCCCAGCGTCCACCCCCACCCCCAGATACCTCCCACATACCTCACAGAAGGGGTGTAACTCCAGACCACTCCCCAGATACATCACAGCTGCATCACAGATTGGGAGGGACAGAGGAGGTAACCTGAGAATCCTCACACCTGTGCCATCTCTCCCTGACCCCTCCCAGACACACATTTCAGCAAAACAAAAGGTTTCTTGTTTCCTGCCCTGGCCTGGCAGGGCTAATGTAGGGCTAACGATCCAAATCCATTTGAGGTTGTGGGTTCTTTGTGAGGGAAATGGCCCATGTCTGGCACTCAGGCGTCAGGATGCCAGAATTATCACTTTATTTTCCTGAGACAATCCCCCCTCCTTCCTTGCAGAGAAACAGTTTGTCAGTTTGGGAGTCTAAATGGAGACAGGCCTTGTTTTGCTTGGCACACTTATGAACAATTATTATTATATATATAAGACATTGATATTCTTATAACAGTGCCCACAACCTCTTGGAGCAGGCGTGATCTGAAATCAGGACTTTAACTCCCTATGGTCCTTGTACGATGTGCAGCTCACAGAATGTGCCACCGTTGGTGCTCTGCCTGCCCCCCCCCCCCCGCTAGCAATGGAGAGGCAAGGAGACGCAGCAGTGGCTTCTTGCAAAATTTCACCCAGCTCTTGGGCAATCTTGCTGGAAGCCACCGTTGCTTCTCTGCTGCCGCTGTGGACATCCTGCCTGCCTTCTGCGGCCACAACTGGAGAAAATCAAGGCAGCTTCTGGGTTGTGGCAAGATCTGGCAGGACTCTTGCAAGATCTTGCCAGAACCCGGAAGTTGCTGCCGCAGCTGCACAACCCCAGTAAGTGAGATTTTGGTGGGGGCAGGTGGCACCTTCTCATTTTGCCTCAAGCGGTGAAGCAAGATGCACCAGCCCTGGTGAACACACACAGACCAAATGCAAATAAAGCTTATTTGCATCTGGATGTACCTAGAATTCCATGGGAAACTCATTAGCCCCAAAGTTGCAGCATTTCCTGTTTTCTACCCTGTGGGTAGAAATAACCCACGCAAGACTTTTCATAGCTGCTCTCAATTCCATTGCATTTTAGATTAAATCCAGCCTCTCTCATACGCTTATCTTACTGCCATTTTATCTGAATATGTTTATTTAAAAGTCACCCACTGACCTCCACTACTCTTGTGCAGCAATTGCTGCCTATCACTCAAATACATATTTGAGCTTTGAGTAGCACCTTCAGTGCATGTTCGGCAGAAAGCCTCCTGTGTCTCTGAAAAGTGGTTGCACTGTGTGTACAGCAGGCACTTTTCAAAGTAAAATATATCTTTTCAATTTTTTTAAAGTTTCAAAATACCCAAAGCAGTAAAATCATGTAATTGACTAATCACTTGCCAATTTTCCTTTTTTTAATCTAATCTATTTTAATTCTTAACAGTGCCAAAATGCAAATGAAACTGGTATGCTTCCAAGCTGCTTTATTTCTTTTACAGCACAATTTAAGGTATTCACAATTTAGAGAAAACATCCCCCCCCAAAAAAAATAATAACATTCCCTCTAGTATGCATGAGTGTTGTTTTGCAAGTTTCAGCCTGAAGCAAAAGGTTCGTGTTGAGGGAACTGAATAGAGGCCTTTTGTAAATATTGAAACACCTTTGACAGCAATGTATGTTTTCAGCATATGGATTGAAATTCATAACTCAATTGTCTTAAACTGAATCACATGCCCAAGAAATGTTTGTTAAATGACTTACTGTCCTGATTGCCCTTTCAGCTCTACCTACCACATCAAACAAGCCAATAGATGGCCTCCTGAGACTGCCTGTTTGCAGAGTTTTCCCTGGTGAGTTTTCTTAGTGTACCGTGAAATACTCATTAACCAGCCTAAACACACTCTTCAGCACTTTATCCTGAAGTGGGAAAACACAATTTAAGTAGGCTGCTTAAATGAACCTTGCCACCATTTTGTTTGTATTCCTTAGTACTCTGTACAATTCAGGCTGGTTGGCCTAGTGCTTTAAATCAGCGTAGTTCATGGACAGAATACAACTATCAATGTATGGATTATGTATCTGTCTGTCCAACAATTCATCCATCCAGAAACACACACACACACACTTCCAGAAATCACATATGACAGTCTATTGCAATATTTTTAAATGATGTATGGCAGGGATGTCCAACCGGTAGATCGCGATCCGGCTGATCCTGGTAGATTGCGAGATCCTTATCGTGTACAAAAAGTTACGGGGAAAAGGCTAAAAAACTCTGTGCAATCCTACCCCAAAAGCTCAACAACTCTGGGCAATCCACCCACCTCACGCACGCTCCTCCTCCCTTCAATGACAATGGGTAGATTACTGCCAGTTTTTTGTTTTTTGTTTAATACTGGGAGTAGATCACAGTCTCTTGGGAGTTGGACATGCCTGATGTATGGCTTCTCTTGCCTTTCTTGCTCCAGAGAATTTTTTTTAAAAAGGGTTTTCACGAGGAGAAAGCAACAGTGACATTCTGGTGCGTAGAGGTGACAACCACCTAGAGAACCAAGAATAGGATGGGGAATATCTTGAACCTTCTTATTTGCCCAGGTGTTTCTTGATTGCTCATTATGTGTAATTGTTAGACGCAAATTATTTCCAGACTGAGGATGACTCCATTTCCCCACTCTCTTAGGCGTGGGCCTACTGAAGGCTTCGCCACTGCTACTAATGAGTTGGCAGAACAGTATGCCGAGTGTTATGCAGTTCAGGCCTGACATGCCAAAGTGATTCGATGATTAAATCAACTCACGTTGGCTGATCTTTTCTATGCAAGCCTTAATGAGGAAAGATAAGCAAGAAGTGGGGATAGGCATGAACCAAGTGAACACTTTCCAAATGAGTAACTTCCTAGAAGTCACAGAGGATGCCTGGGCTAAGCAGGATCTCCCCCCTGTCTCTGGATATGCACTCTTAAAATGCCCAGATACTATAGCCACCAAACAGTATGCCCAAAATGGGCAGTGTGTCACCATGAAAGCATTTGGAGTTGCCTGATTTTATTCACAGGTTTTCCTGTAAAAAATAGCTAGTATGGAACTTGACCACAGAATTCACCACTGAAATAAGGGTACTCGTGCAACGCATCAACAACTGCACCCAGGAACTTAATATCTACCATGTGAGTGCGAAATAAAAGCTTTGGTATTGAATGCAACATCATGCACGAGAACAGTGTTGCTGACTGTAGACAAGTGATGTTGCCTTGATAATAGAACTCTGGTGGAGCCCAAGTGCCTCTGAAGAAGGCTGGGGTTCTCCAGTATTTTATAAAGATTACACCATTTGATAAGAGAGTCATAATAAAATACTGAAAAATGCCACTCGGAGGCCTCCACTTCACTCTGCTTTCAGGTGGACAGCGGAATACCATACATGGCAGCTGGGCTGACAAGGACAACTGCTGCAGAATCGGTTGTGTAATATATTTAAACTTGTTTAAATGCTATTAACTTACATAGCATTTATTTTAATTTCGAACAACTAGATACTTTTTAAGGTGGGAGATTTTGCTAGGAGGCTTAGCAAATGCAGCTGGCCAGATAAAGTGGCAATTTTGCAGCCTTTCAATTTTGTGCCTAGAGTCCTAACACTGTAAATTGGATAGCGCAGGATACGGGAAGAGAGAGAATTTGAAACAGATTCTGGACAAGTACTAGACTATTTGGAAAGGAGCATCCAGCAGTGAGTAGCAGGAACAGTCAATCTGAACAGTGGGGACCAGACATTTTAGCAAGAGTTATCAATTAAATTATAAACTAGATTATGTGTACTAATTTACCCTATGCAAATGAGGGCAGTAAGGGGCACTTGCTGCAGGAACAATGCACCTTGAGAAGTCACATAATATATTAAAGGGAAACAGAAACCTTCTTCTACAGTGGTACCTCGGGTTACAAACACTTCGGGTTACAAACTCCATTAACCTGGAAGTAGTACCTCGGGTTAAGAACTTTGCCCCAGGATGAGAACAGAAATCGCACGGTGGCGCGGTGGCAGCGGGAGGTCCCGTTACCGGTAGCTAAAGTGGTATTTGGCGGTTCGAATCCCTGCGACGGGGTGAGCTCCCGTTGTTCGGTCCCAGCTCCTGCCTACCTAACAGTTCGAAAGCACGTCAAAGTGCAAGTAGATAAATAGGAACCGCTCTGGCGGGAAGGCAAACGGTGTTTCCGTGTGCTGCTCTGGTTCGCCAGAAGCGGCTTAGTCATGCTGGCCACATGACCCGGAAGCTGTACGCTGGCTCCCTCGGCCAATAATGCGAGATGAGCACCGCAACCCCAGTCGGACACGACTGGACCTAACGGTCAGGGGTCCCTTTACCTTTAAAGTGGTGTCTCAGGTTAAGAACGGTTTCAGGTTAAGAATGGACCTCCGGAACCAATTAAGTTTGTAACCCGAGGTACCACTGTATATGTACTTCATGTCCTCTTCATGTAGCTAATGAACTAAATTTGCTGTCATGAAAGCTGGTATGTCGGAAACAAATTGTGGCGCAGTTGCAGTTCTGGTACTTGTGGTCTGGGTTTAATAGTTCTGTTATGCTGTGTTATGTTATCCTGGGCAATTGCCGGGTTTGGTATAGTTTTGATAAGAGCTGTAAAGGACCTTGCAAATATTTTTAGTTTTGAAAGGTGATATATATATACGGTATGTGTTTATTAAATAAAATGAAATAAAATCAGTCTGTGCTTTATTATTCTTTTGTACAAATGTAATCAAATTAAGTAAAACAAGCAAACCGGCATGCATTTATTGCCGTACACTGTTATCCTTCTCTTTACCATCACTGGGAGATCAAACAGCTGTGCAGACTCCATAAGCATGCACACCCCTGCCCCACCCAGTTCTGAATCTTGCTTCAGATTAGAACATTTTATCCAGCATCACCCACACATTTACTGCCTTAAGCGCTAGAAACTTCTTCCAATTTTTTTTTTTTTTAAGCTAGAATTCTGGCCCCTTCTGGGCCTGTGATTCCATGAATAGGGAAAAAATTAAAATCCAGGCAAACGGTAGGGTGTTTGCGTGGCTGAGAGTGAATCAGAGCATGGAGAAGGTCAGCCAGGGCATCAGTGATTCAAAATGGGTATTGATAATGGCCATCATCTTTCAAGACCATACCTTTTGGAGAACTGCAAAGAGAACTAAATGGTGCCCTGGTGCCTTAGCCGCTAAATGGTGTCTTACACTCTCAGTTTAAGGGGAGGTGCAACCTAATAATAGAATCTAACAAAATATGAGACAAGGGTCAGAGAAGCTGCCTGCAGTTCTGAGATTACTTTTATTGCCATTAGGGCCTATTCACTTAGAAAATCAGCGTTTCTGTTACATTAGCATGACTTGAAATATTGTGCATATTAGCAGAACAATAGATTGCTTAATTTTTTTCCTATTCCCATTCTATTTATAAGACCTTTAAAAAAGCCACACACCCAAAGCATGCCTTCTCCACTAATGTAAGATATAGCAAGATTTTTTTCTTTTACTCTTAAATCAAAAAATGTGATGAACTAGAATCCAACAATGTGTTGATCGACTAGCTTCTGAGAGAGCATCCTCTCTGTATCCTGAACCTTTTCTGATTATTAACTATGTCAGCTACGTTTGCACAGGCTTCCACAGCTCCAAATACGCCCACTGGGTGCTGTTCAAAAGGCCACAAAGCAGGATTGTGCTGGTTCTCTAGGCTGCCCTCTTGCACCGTTGCTGGAATTCTAATGATGGACGGGCTGAAACAACAGAGAACTTCAGAGCACACCCATTTTAAGGACCAAAGGCCATAGCACTCGCAGGGACTTGCTGTTTTTAAGGGCCATACTGCCAAGAAGCAAATTTCTACAGGGTAAAACTAGATAGCTAGTAGAGGAAGAGTGCCACAGCCAACGATTAGTGTTAATGACTGGCCAGTGTGGAAACAAAACTTCCTTAAATGGCAGTACAGCTGTAGGATCCAGTCTGAAGAAGTTCAAGCAGAATCTTTCACAGATGAACACCCAATGCAGCTCACGGCAACCGTTTATCAATTGGTCAGTAGAAACGGTGCATGTGGACAATTAACAATAGTGCTATATGCTGTATCAAACGCGGCATCGATATATTGTGCTAAAAGACTTACTTTGTGAATATCTTTGTAGTTTTAAGTCAGTGATGGCTAACCTTGACACTCCAGATGTTTTGGGACTACAACTCCCATCATCCCTGACCACTGGTCCTGTCAGCTAGGGATGATGGGAGTTGTAGTTCCAAAACATCTGGAGTGTCAAGGTTAGCCATCACTGCTTTAAGTTTATTACAACTATTATATGGTTTCTGTTTTTGTTTTTGCTATTTCTGTTTTTGTTATTTATATTTGGCCTGTTGGTAGGGATTATTCTCAATATTGAATGCTATATTGGCTCGAGTTCTTGGTCTGTCTCTCTTTGGTGTACATCATAACAAGAACTCCAATTTATTTAGCAATCAACAGTGGCCACAGCCTGGGAAACGGCTTCGACTGGTCGGCTAAACCAGGCGAGGGTAGCCAATAAGTCTCAAACCCTTGGTGGATCAGGGACTTCTCCTGCATGTGAAGCAGATTGAGTGGATGAGACCAATAGTGAGTCCAATGGTGAAGGAGACAGTTACTGCACATGCTGTAGAGGGAAGTGAGGCAACCTGGAAAGGTAGCCCATCTAGGAGAAGGAGAACCGTAAACTTCCACTGCCTTGCGGATATACTCATTTGTGAGAAAGGGGGAAGAAAAGGCTAAGGAGTAAGCCCTACACAAATCTGGAGTGGAGTTGCTAAGACGGTTGGATGGCATCTTGTACCCCTCTTTCCGGCAACTCCTACAGCCAAGCTGGTGCCAAACATATTGCTCTGATTTCCCTTTGAGCGCATTAGCGAGCCTGACAGTGGGGTCTTGCTGTCTGCCCTGACAGTGGCTTTGGTGCTTCCAATGCAGCAAAAACAACATAGGATGCAGCAGTTATGAGTCTTTGCAGCCACAGCAGGCACTGTGATTCTCCAGTGGTTTGACTTCGCACCCAGAGGCGCAGTCCACTGACTTTTGAGACAGATGGATACTGATAACATGCTGATGGTAAACCATTCATCAGAAGCCCAATCATGACATTCTCCCTTAACTTGAACTCCTGGACTCTACTTTAAGAGTAGCAACCCCCTGCTGAGCAACTCCCTGCTGTTAAAATAATCATCTCTAATTTGCCAGCACTTGGACTACTGAAAGCAGAAATCACACTGCACAATTAATATGAGAATTGAAGTATCAGAGTTTCATGCATTTTTTCTGACCAAATGCAACTTTTATCACGCAAGATGAAAACTGGCACCATTCCTCACTCTTGGTGCAAGCCTTGTGTGCATTTTGCATGAGAGGAAACCCAGATGTATGTTCCCTTGCATTATTAAAAGTTTGTGCCGAAACCCACCTTTTCTATTCTGAATACGAGCACAGAGATAAACACAATTTAAGCCGACAACATTTTGATGTGGCTACCAGAGAAATGCAAAAATTAATGTTGCCGTCGTTCTGCTGATGGCATGAAAGTCTACGATTTCAGTCTTTCCAGCCTCAACCTGCCGTTCTTGTCCTGAATTACAAAGAGTAACTAGTGAATCTGTTGAATGAACAACTTTGTCATGTTGCCATTTGCCTTAGTCAGAGGCAAATATGTGGCACCTATAAACTTAAATGAAATCCCGAGACCTGATTCTCAAAGAAGCTCTATTACCTTTAGTAAGGCTTGTGCTGAAGCAGTGCTTTTGAAGGCTAGACTGTCTGATTTTAAAGGCTGCATTCCTAAAATTATGTTCAAGCTTGTACTGTATCAGGATTGCCGCCTCAGGCTCCCCTGACGCTCTCCCCGTACGCTCCTGACCAAGTTCTTTGAGGATAAGTCTGCCATAGTTGTATTCCCCACTGCTGCTAATCCTGGTGTGAAGTGGGGAAGAGAGTGGGGAAGGGGATAAGTGGGAAGCATTAGTTTTGTACGGCCTTCTCCTTTCTTCTGGCAGTTGGCTCAACACAGTGCGAGTATTGCCTTGGAGCAAGTAGGAAGAGTAAATAAGCATGAATCAATCGGCTTTCATGGCTGGCTTCTGATGATGGTACAAACACAGCCTTGTGTCTGGAACTCAGAAAAAAACTGAAGCGTATTATAAAACTAGCTTCACATTTCCTCCGAGACACCAGTTTACAAGCATGATTTAATAGCACACAACAGCACAGAAATTACTTAACAGGAATGTTTATTTTATATAGCAAAACTCGTTCAAATTATTTCAATCTTGAGCAATAAATAGGCACTTCAATAAGAGTATATATTTACAATGGCAGTCTGAATGCTAGGAATCATTTAAAAGTGTGCTTCGACTACAATGGGTGGGAGATGGCAACTACTTAGAACCCACTGCCAACATGGATTATAACAAATCCAGTGAGTATTTTGTTTTTCAATTATTCATAGAAAATTTAATCCTGATTAAGTATCCTTGGGCAGGAATTCATGGGTAGTTGATGACTGAAACTAACATTTATTTGAAATGCTTCTGTTAATTTAATCTGTGAATATGGCTTAATTATGATTGAATCCTCAATGTAAGAGTAATGAATTATATCAGGATTAAAATTCTAGTGCTGCATCACATTACCCCCCCCCCCCCAGTTTAGGAGATGCTAGCCTGCTGTTTTTATAACCTTAACAATGCCAGGTTTTTGTTTTTTTAAAAACAGAACTCAAGTTAGTCCATCACCCTTATGCTCTTGTAACATTTGTCACAAATATGGTGTGTAAAAAGCAATTGGTAATCAAGCTGAAATCTGAACTGCATCCAAATCTCAAGGCAAGGAAGTGTTTTTTCTTTTCGTTTTCAAAAACACAAATAATGAGTGCTACAGTTTGCTGTAAACATTTTACACTGGTTTCCTGGACCTATTACAATTTCCAAGTCCTTTTAAACTTCTGCACAATTTGCACTGTTTCAAAGCAACTTTAAACCAATATATTATTTTAATTCCAAAAGTGGTCTATGTGATCCATTTATGCTTGTGGTTATTACAATTTGGATCTAGTTCCAACGTAAGATGAGGCAGTTTTTAAGTGAAAACACCGAGGTTAAGAATTTTCTTTGACTTCATCCAAGATGCTTTGTCACAATTTTTGAGAAAATCTGCCTCATACCTGCACTCGTTCAGCTCCTGCAGCAGTGTAATTCTGTATTTTGATTGTTTCGTTTCTCCCAAAGATCCTCTGTGGTGGATTCACTGCTGAAAATAGCTGCACATTTCCAAGTCTTTATTGCACATTTGTCAACGGATCTCCCAGATGCATCTCAGAAGTGATGCCGACTTTTATGTCCAGATGCTACAGTAAGTGGCAGTGTTACTGAAGAGAGGGAGGACACTTCCCAATACAGACTATGGGAAACAAAGAGTCGGTACAGGAGGACCATGGAGAACAACTGGCAGAGGATGACACCTACGGTGATGGCCTAAAATATGAAAGGAAAAGAAAACAAAGAAGAGAGCTCTGTAGAAAGAACATAATATTCACCTGGAATTTACTGGACCTACCCAGGAATTCAAGTTTAGAAGTTCACCTTGGGATTGCCAGATCTCTTAAAACACAATTTCATGTAGTCTTTCATGGGATCTCTTAACAACTCTCGCTTGGATTACTGCAATGCGCTCTATGTGGGGCTACCTTTGAAGGTGACCTGGAAACTACAACTAATCCAGAATGCGGCAGCTAGACTGGTGACTGGGAGCGGCCGCCGAGACCACATAACACCGGTCCTGAAAGACCTTGAAAGAGAGACTATGGGATACATGTCAGCCTAAAGATCTGCATTGTCTCCCATTATGTTTCCGAGCACAATTCAAAGTGTTGGTGCTGACCTTTAAAGCCCTAAATGGCTTCGGTCCAGTATATCTGAAGGAGCGTCTCCACAGCCATCGTTCAGCCCGGACACTGAGGTCCAGTGCCGAGGGCCTTCTGGCGGTTCCCTCACTGCGAGAAGCCAAGTTACAGGGAACCAGGCAGAGGGCCTTCTCATTAGTGGCGCCCGCCCTGTGAAACGCCCTACCATCAGATGTCAAAGAAAACAACAACTACCAGACCTTTAGAAGACATCTGAAGGCAGCCCTGTTTAGGGAAGCTTTTAATGTTTAATAGATTATTGTATTTTAATGTTCTGTTGAAAGGGGTATAAATAATAAATAATAATAATAATAATAATAATAATTATTATTATTATTATCACAATTCTAAAGCTGCCTGCATACATTACGCACATGAAGGGGCAAAACGGGTAGGAAGGGACTGTGCAGTTCCCTCTGGCCCCGCCATTCACGTTTTGCAGGCTTTCCTGGAACTTGCACAATTAGAGTTACAGGACATGAGGAAGTCTACATGCACAGATGTCCCTGCCTCAAGCATCCACACTAATACATGACTGGGGGGGGCAGGGGAACTTGATGTGCTGGGGGAAGGGAAGGGGTCCCACAACTCCCCTCTATACACGTTGCTCCTTCATGTGGAATGAGTGAAGGGGGCTACAGGGGAAAAATAGATTCAGAAATTCCCATTACTTATCAAAGTTTAACAATCCAAAGTCTTGCATACAATTAAGCCTTCATTCTGTAACTGGCTCAAGTTTTATTATGCTGTATCTACCTACCTTCTCTCGCTGATAATCTCTTAACATTACAGATATGGATACAAGACTTGGGTGACACAAAAACCACAGAAGACAGCCCTGAAAGAAGAAGAAAGACCACTATCAGCTAAGGAGCATCTCCACCCCCATCGTTCAGCCCGGATACTGAGGTCCTTCTCCGAGGGCCTTCTGGCGGTTCCCTCACTGCGAGAAGTGAGGTTACAGGGAACCAGACAGAGGGTCTTCTCGGTAGTGGCACCCGCCCTGTGGAACGCCCTCCCATCAGATGTCAAGGAAATAAACAACTATCCTGACTTTTAGAAGACACCTGAAGGCAGCCCTGTTTAGGAAAGTTATCATCATCATCTGTCAGTACTAAAGGTCACTCTGTCCGTTAACAGATCTTTAGTTACATATTTTCATTTTCATTTGACACGTCAAGATACATTCCGTAACTTACCAAGTGTTCTTCTGCATCAGGCCATAGCACATTATGAGAGTCTTGATGTATAACATCATACCTTGCTTAACCAAACCCTATGTATGTATGTACTCAGAAGTGAAGTCTCACTGTGTTCCATGGGGTTTACTTCCATTTAAGTGTGCATAGGATTGTAGCCTCAGACTACAATCCTGTACACAATAACATGGAAATAAGCTCCATTAAACACAATGAAACATTTGTAAGTACATATGAGACGGCACTGTTTTATGTTCCTCCAAACTAGTCACTGCATTCAATAGCACTCTGGAAGAATACGTCAAGTTTCTATATGATGCACATACTTTTGTGAAAGTGATATAGAATTCTCTTTTCAGTGTACTTCTCTCAATTCGGATGATTTGGTAAAGTCCACAGCCAAGCGACAGAGCTAGGCAAATTCTCAAGCCAATGAGAAGCCCGCCTGCTAAACTTTGGTGTGAGTGGTAGCTGTGATGATTTGTATCCTCAAACTGTTCCCAAATTAGCAAAATGCCCTGCAAAAGAACAACGAACACATTTAGAAGAAAGATAGTGTCCAGATGGATCTTTCTTCATATAACTTTGCACAGTATAAAAACAAATTATGATGGCCCCACATTGTTAGCCTGGGCAGTGGGGAGAGAGGAAGGAGGAACAAAAAGAGTACAATTCGCTGAAGCCCTCTTCAATAAAACAGATTCTAGTCAGCAATTATTATTTTTCATACAATCTTTTTAGGATGTGAGGTGGTCAGGGATAGACAAAAGTTCAAGCACTTGGTTTGGGACTGATGTGGATAATTTTGCCTCAATTATAGGGTCCCAATTCAGTGGCAGATTCCATCTGTTGACAACAGCATGCAGGCTTCTACCGGTATGAGGTGTGACAGGCACTTGCCAAGAGAACTATGTGAATGGGCTTTTTAGCTTTGGGAGAGGGAATAAACAAGCATTGGTTTAGAAATAATTAGAAGTATGTCGGAGAAGGAAACCTTTCACCTGTGCCCATTTAGCTTGTTTGTTTAAAAAGTAATAAAATATTTCAATATTCCGTATTTTCCCGTGTATAGGGTTTTTACTAAAAAATAATATCAAAAATTAGGGGGCGTCTTATACTCTGGGCCATCTCCCACCATTTTCTTAAATCTGAATCCCCCAAAATAGGGGGCGTCTTATACATGGGGGCGTCTTATAGATGAAAAAATGCAGAACCTCTGTGTGTGTGTTCATGCACAGTTGTGTGTGTGTGTGTGTGTGTGTGTGTGTGTGAGAGAGAGAGAGAGAGAGAGAGAGAGAGAGAGAGAGAGAGAGAGTGAGAGAGAGAGAGAGAGAGAGAGTGAGAGAGAGAGAGTGAGAGAGAGAGAGAGACACCACAGTAAAAATTAAATGGCAGACAACACTTATCATGGCTGGTGCGCATATAATACAGGTACCAGCTCAGGGCCACATGTTGAAATGGCGTTCTCAAAGGCATATGGCTGAGAGGTGAAAACTGTTTTTTTTCTGCTGAATGTCCATCAATATATGAAGCACAGAGGGCCAATGAATGAATGAATGAATGCTTGGAGACATGTCTTGTCATTGTCTAGACCAGGGGTGGATAAATCAAGGCCTAATCCCATGGCACCCTGAGTTCATACAGGTAACAAGGGAAAACCAGGGAGTTAAAGGGATAGAACAGAGTGGTAAAAAGAGAAATAAAAGAGAAGCAGTGCAATCCACCTTTGGTGCCAATATGCGGTCTCCCACAGATTACCCTAAGGGTGTAAAGCCCTTGAAAGAGTTTGTTCACCACTGCTCTAGACAATAGTCCAAGAAGTCTATTTTGCCAAAAATGAGAAAGAAAAGAATCCCATCTTTGGGTAACTGATCAGTTGGAACATTGCATACCCCCCCCCCGCAAAAGGCATGTAACATTCACATGAAAACATTGGCCTTTTCCTTTCTAGTGATGAGCTGGACAAAATAGTTACCAAATTTATTTGAATTTGGCAGAGTTGCTGGGGGGTGGAGGACGGCGGCAGATCAATTACAGTGGACCCTCTAGTTATGTACCGCTCTGGATACGTAACTTTCGGGTTATGAACGCGGCAAACCTGTAAGTGTATACTTCTGGGTTTCGCCGCGCGCGCATGCGCAGAAGCGGCACCTCTGCCTACGGACTTTTCGGGTTGCGGACGGACCCCCGGAACAAATGTAATTCGTATCCGGAGGGTCCACTGCACTTTGGCAACTAGGAAGCCAATGCTGGTATGAAGAGAAAAACAGTTTGCCTGTGGCAGCGGCAGCAAACATGGTGCCCTCTAGACACTGGGCTACAAATTCCACCATCTCTGACCATTTGCTATGCGGTCAGGGGCTGACGAGGATTTTAGTCCGACAACATTTGGGTGGGTGAGGGGGCAGGCTGGCTTCCCCTGGCCTAAGACAACAAAGGAAGTTCATGATTAAGAGCAGATTTGAACGAGGGACTTCCCATTTCACACTTTGGGCTGACGCTGTGTTTCAGTGTAGCTAAAGAAGAGACTTTGAGTGACCCTGGAAATACTTAGCCATCAGTAAGGATTTAGAAAATGTACAACCAGGTACTCAGGGCTGCTACTTTTTCAGGAGCTAGGTATTACATTAAATCCTCTTCCAGCCCGCAAAGAGCTCTTCTGAAGAGTTTTTCAATCATCTGTATCACTACATGAGCATTTGCAGTCTTTTGGGTTGGATACCCTTTCACAACATCCCTAAAGGAACATCAGTATAGACTGCCTCTTCTCTTCTTGCAGGATCATTATGACATCATATGCTTATTAATGTTTCTTAATTACCCAACAAAACACTTCCACAGTAAATAAAACACCCAGCACGAAAACAGACCTGTGTTACCACGACAGCTATTGCAATGGCTGTGGATGTTGGAGTGGAATCCCACTGGAGAGGTTTACTCTGAGATTTCTTCATTCTCCCTATTGTCCATCCCATGCACAAACTGAGCAGCAGATAGAGCATCTGCACCTGAGAGATTATGTCGCACACTAAGGGGAAGAACATTGGTATAATTGAATTGTCTTACTTCTGCAAAACATACATAAGAGGTCAATTAACATTGTTGTAAACACTTCAATATAACTAGCGGGATGATCTAGCCTAGATAAATAGCATGCATACTGACCAGCACTCTTGCAGTGTACAAATCTTCTTTGGAGGTCTTTAAGCAGAGGCTTGACAGCCACCTGTCAGGAATGCTTTGATGGCGTTTCCTGCTTGGCAGGGGGTTGGACTGGATGGCCCTTGTGGTCTCTTCCAACTCTATGATTCTATGAAATTCATTTAAATTTTGTCCATTGGGGTTCCAATACAAAGTTTCCTGTATATATCGTCTTTTTTCCTCAATATTTAGAGCCTCTGCTGTACAGAATGTCCTCTTGTGGAGGAATGCAATTTTCATAATCTGGACCAGACTTCCCCAACCTCGGGCCCCCAGATCTTCATCACCCCCAACAACTCGCCATGATGTTAGGGAAGGCTGAACTTTACTGTGGTTGTCACTGCAACCACATCATGGAAAGTGTGCAGGGACAGCCTTGCACGGCTTTTAAACAGATTTTTGGAACACTTAAACCAGAATCAGATATATGGAACACACAAGGAAGAAGGAACATCCCATAAAAATATTTCTGAAATGAGAGGGGACAAAATGAAGCACGGTCATGATTTCATGCTTATGTTTCTCCCCTCTCTCTTGAGAGTCTGTACACGTCATCTATCCAGAGCTGTTCTGCATGTGTCCAGAAAAGCATCTTTAAAAAAAAAAAAAAAAAAGTCTATGAGACATGCAAGCCTATTCTCCTAATGTCACCGGATACATCCAGTACAGTGGTACCCCGTGTTACGCACGTGTTCCGTTCCGGATCGCAGTGCATAACACGGGCGTGTGTAACATGAACACAAGAGAAAAAATAACCCGGAAGTTCGCGATTTTTTGCGCTTCGCGTACGCTCCGTGGAGGACTTCCGGGTCGCGGAGGTGCATATCTTGAACGTATGCAACACGGAGTGTACGCAACACGAGGTATGACTGTATTTGCCACACAACAGCAACAGAGTCACCTTTTCTACACTGAAGGTCAACAGTTGCAATAGCTAGGGACAGAAATGTTTCCCCCCCCTAGCACTGGCAGGAGATACACTGGTTTGCAATTAAGTAAGTTTCGCCGCAACAAAAGCATTGGCAGCTGCAATTAACACTGCACAGTCCTCCTGGAAGTACAAGAGCCCCAGGAAACAGCACAGGATTGTAAAAATGGTACCCAACAGATTTTACGCAATATGCTACAAGAAAAATTAAATTAAATTAAATTAAAATCAGCACATGTAAGGGTGGAGTCGTGTTGGCATATCTTGAAATAGTAAATCTGTCAGGTTTAGCTTTTGCTGCAAGAAATTCAGCGAAGGCGGTGCATGACTGTATGGGGACTTGAGTCTACAACATCTGGGGAAAATGCACACCTCTTTTGTGAGGAAGCAAGATTTACAGAGAAAGAAACTGGAAGTGAGGAAAGGAGCAGTGGCAAATCACAGAGTGGGGTCTAACCTGTGCCATGTCTTTACGGGAATATTTGCACAAGAAACTGTCTGCCTGGAACACCCTAAGGGGGGAAATGAAATTTGTTTAGCTGAAGCGATTTAACTTGTAGTTAAGCGGCAATCCTATATTGACTTATATGAATGAAGTTTTACTGATTTCACGGGGCTTAGTTTTGAGTGGAATGCTTGAGTGGACTCTAACACTGTTCTAAAAAGCGTAACTATTTTTAATAAATAAGGGTAAAGAGCCCCATTTGCTGCAGGGGCTCCCTTCAGTTGCAGCTGGGAATTGCAACTCTGCGCAAGGACAGGTTTCTAGGTGTGGCTTACATTTTTTATCTAATATTTTAAACCACTCTGACTTTCCAACAGACTCAGCATTTCATGCTATACAAGATATATTAACATCCAGATAACGTGCTTCCCTAAAACCAATGTCCTCATTTGTGACCAGCTCAAAGAAAGCAAGATGTACTTACACTCTGCAAGGCTTCCCATAAATGGTGCTCCCACTCCATTTTTAGAGTAACTAAAAAGGAAAACCAGCTTGATAAATAAGCCTATACTAAAGAAATACACATCATAAAAGCATAAACTGATTGCAAAACATAACCACCACTAATACCATTTTTGGATATTAAAAAAAATGGAAGTAACTTTGTAAAAGCTTTAAGAATACATAAGGCAAATCTACTAGCATATAACTATTTTGCATTCCGCACAGAAGCTCCAGAATTCTGCTTTTCTCAAATGAATTTCTGTGAAGCAGATTTCACTTCTTAACAGAAGAGGATCTACACTAGCAGTGTGCAGTGGCACTCAAGTTGGGTTGATCTGGAGGTCTCCTGCCTCCCAAAATGTAATGCCAATACTTCCCATCATCCTGAGTTGGATTAGCTGCTGCACATAATGGCCTTTCTCTGCACTGTATTTCCTATATTTCTTTAGGTCCACAAGTTTTGCAACAAGTGGGGCTGTCCAAAATGTTGCCTGCAGAACACTGAAAAGCTGGCGATTGTTTTTTTGTGGAAGTGCAGCAGAAGAGGACTTTCAAAAACTTATAAGCTTTTATTTACTTACTTTTTAAAAGTGTTTTTTAATTGGTGGGCAAAAGGGAAATACATATATATATATATATATATATATATATATATACAGTGGACCCTCGACTTATGAATGTAATCCGTTCCGACGTGAGCGTCGGAACTCGAAAAAATCGTAAGTCGAGTCCCCATAGGAATGCGTTGGAGAACGCATTTGTAGCTCAAAAAAACCTTCGGAACTTGAAAAACCCCTATCTAAAGCGGCCGCGGCTTCCAATCAGAAGTCGAAAAAATTCAGAAGCGGCGGCCGCTTTGATCCCTCGTAACTCGAAAAATACGGAAGTCGGGGCATTCGTAAGTCGAGGGATCACTGTATAGAGAGAGAGAAATGCACTTGACTGAATTTATGTAACTCTTTTTACATAAAGGGGAAATACTGAAACAAAATGTCAATACTATTCTATTCCAGAGTAGTAGGCCTCAATTAAGAAGTTAAAATGCAGCAAATCTAGAGGAACCAACAAGAATGACAATCGATCAGTACACCTGAGTTCAAAGGAAGCTGAAGCATGAATGTTTAACTACAAGAAAATAAAATTAAGGTGGAAGAACACCTTAAGAACAGCATATTTACCGGTAGGTTTTATAGTGGAAAGTGACAACAGCTTGTTTCTTCACCTATTTTCAGCACTGAATTGTATTCCCTACTACAAAACCTAAATCAGCTCTGCTAAATGGTTATTTCCTATCTCACTCTTTGGTACAGAGAACAGTGGATGATCATCTGTTGGGGATGGTGTAAATATTACGAAATAGATGTGTTTCCTACACCCACCCCCCCAGTGTTTCCTGCAGCAAATATGTATTACGTAAAGTGTGGAAAACATTCACGCCTGTGAATGCATTTGGAGACTCTGGTGATTCAGGGTTCCAACATACATTTACATATTTGTATGTCTTCTACGCTGTTCTAGGAAACAGCAGTGTAATATTGCAGTATATGTAGCAAAAACATTTATTGTGCAAAGCAGGGAGCTGCCCTAAGATACATGTAGTCTACCTTTGCTCAGTTGTTTAGTTGTGGTAATTGTATCAGTGTGCCTGCGAGTTCGAAACCTGCTGTTCCCCTGTGCTGGGGAACCAGCACCCTGTATTTTGCTCTACCACCCTTGTGTGGTGATTTGCAGAAAAGAACATTTCAGATTGAATCTGAAGGGAACAAAGGAACATGGGTAGGAATGACTTCTGGGTCGACTGCGGGCAATGGGGGACGATGGAGGCCGCAGCAGCTCGATTGCTGTGAGGAAATGGGAAGGGAGCATGGGCAAAGCACCTTCTCAAAAAAGGAAAAGTTCGAATTCCGAAGGGTCCAGGAAGGAACTCTCTAAAGGTAAAGGTAAAGGGACCCCTGACCATTAGGTCCAGTCGTGTCCGACTCTGGGGTTGCGGCGCTCATCTCGCTTTATTGGCCGAGAGCCGGCGTACAGCTTCCAGGTCATGTGGCCAGCATGACAAAGCTGCTTCTGGTGAACCAGAGCAGCGCACTGATAATAATAATAATTTATTATTTATACCCCACCCATACAAACCTAGACAGCATCTTAAAAAGCAAAGACATCACCTTGCCAACAAAGGTCCGTATAGTTAAAGCTATGGTTTTCCCAGTAGTAATGTACGGAAGTGAGAGCTGGACCATAAAGAAGGCTGATCGCCGAAGAATTGATGCTTTTGAATTATGGTGCTGGAGGAGACTCTTGAGAGTCCCATGGACTGCAAGAAGATCAAACCTATCCATTCTTAAAGAAATCAGCCCTGAGTGCTCACTAGAAGGACAGATCCTGAGGTTAAGGCTCCAGTACTTTGGCCACCTCATGAGAAGAGAAGACTCCCTAGAAAAGACCCTGATGTTGGGAAAGATTGAGGGCACAAGGAGAAGGGGACGGCAGAGGATGAGATGGTTGGACAGTGTTCTTGAAGCTACTAACATGAGTTTGGCCAAACTGCGAGAGGCAGTGAAGGATAGGCGTGCCTGGCGTGCTCTGGTCCATGGGGTCACGGAGAGTCGGACACGACTGAACGACTGAACAACAACAACAACAACCCCACCCATCTGGCTGGGTTTCCCCAGCCACTCTGGGCGGCTTTCAACAGAGCATTAAAATACAATAATCTATAAAACATTAAAAGCCTCCCTAAACAGGGCTGCCTTCAGATGTCTTCTAAAGGTCTGGTAGTTGTTGTTCTCTTTGACATCTGAAGGGAGGGCGTTCCACAGGGCGGGTGCCACTACCGAGAAGGCCCTCTGCCTGGTTCCCTGTAACTTGGCTTCTCGTAGTGAGGGAACTGCCAGAAGGCCCTCGGCACTGGACCTCAGTGTCCGGGCTGAACGATGGGGGTGGAGACGCCGTTTACCTTCCCGCTGGAGCGGTACCTATTTATCTACTTGCACTTTGACGTGCTTTCGAACTGCTAGGTGGGCAGGAGCAGGGACCAAGCAACGGGAGCTCACCCCGTCGCAGGGATTCGAACCGCCGACCTTCTGATCAGCAAGCCCTAGGCTCTGTGGTTTAACCCACAGCGCCACCTGGGTCCCTAGGAACTCTCTAGGAGCTCTCAAAGCTTCAGAGGGAGCTGCGGGAGCCCCGAGATCAAGCACAGACACACGGCGCGATCGAGACCCACAGCAAACTGCCTCAAGAGCTGCCATTGAAGCAGCGACTTCTCCAAATAAAAGAAATTCGGATCAGTTTGACAATGTAAATTCCTTCTTGAAACCTGGGAAGGTCACTACCAAAGCAAGACCAGGGATGGGGGACCTGTAGCCCTCCAGACATTGGACTCCACCCGGCATTTGCTCCAGGCAGAATCACCAATGATCAGGGACGATCACTGTCAAACAACATGCGGAGAGCCATAAGTTCCCCATCCCTGACACAGACAGCACTAGACATGGGAGACCAATGATGTTACTCGGTATGGCAGCTTCATATGCCCAAAGGCGGAGGGTTTAAATTTACCTTGAAAAATGTAGGTAGTTAGCAAAAGCGGAAGCAGCTTGCAAGAGCAGAACAGTCGACAGAACTTTTAACACGGTGTGCATAGGTCCTGCTTTTTTAATCGTCTGCCACAATGTCTGAGCATATATGCAAGCAGCGATGAAGTATGCCAGAACAAGCAGGAAGAAGAACTCATGGAGGCCTGCAAAGAGAAAAGTACCTTACATAATATTTCTTTACTTAGATATTTAATGTCCAACCCTTAAAAAAAAATAAAAAATTTCCAGAGCTAAAAGTAATAACGACAAAACACAGTAGCAACCCGACCAGATAAAATTTAAATTAAGAATAGAAATCTAAAAGAGAAACTCAAAAGGGTCTCACCCAGTGCTCAAAGGGCAACAAATCAGATGTCAAGTAAACCTCTCTGGGAAGGTTCTGAAGGCAAGGTAGGGTGGAGTTAAGGGTACTACAGAAAACGACTCATCTTTGGTGCGCAGAGATGAGAACAGGGGAAAGAAGTGGTCCCTAAGGAACGTTGCTCCAAAGCAGGGTTGTTATTAATATATGCCTATATCCTGATTAATTTCAACAGAGACAATTGCTAGCTTAGTTTTTTAAAAAAGGCTGGAAATTTTTTCTATCAATAAATAGAAGCAAGAAACTTCAACTACTGCCCCAGCAGATTGTAAATACCAGTACTGTGCTCGCATGTATACTCACAATACCAGCATAACAACACTGGAAATGCTGGAGTCTTATCATTAATTATATTTGTTACCTGTCTTTCAGGTCCCAGGACAGGCTGCATTTAAAAAGATAATACAATACCATTATGCTGATATGCCCTAACCTATGTTATCACATGCTACCAGTGTGGTGTAGTGGTTAAGAGCGGTGGACTCATAATCTGGGGAACCGGGTTCGCATCCCCGCTCCTCCACATGCAGCTGCTGGGTGACCTTGGGTTAGTCACACTTCTTTGAAGTCTCTCAGCCCCACTCACCTCACAGAGTGTTTGTTGTGGGGGAGGAAGGGAAAGGAGAATGTTAGCCGCTTTGAGACTCCTTCGGGTAGTGATAAAGCGGGATATCAAATCCAAACTCTTCTTCAACAGCATTGCAACCAATTTATTTCAAAGAACCAATTAAGATGTGACCAAAGAATATTTTGTTCCTTCACCAAAATAACTTAATAGATTTTTAAAATAACTGTTTACTAACTGCTGGTACTATGAATATTGCTTACAAACCGTGGGGACAGATGTTGGATTTTCTTGTTTCTGTGTAACAACAGAAATAATTTTCAGCCTACTTTATTTTTTACTAAGCAGGCAACCGTCTCTGTTGAAATTACGAAGTATATATGCAAACACACGTGCCTTGTCAGAAGTGTATGAAACTTACTGTGTTTAGTGTCAAGAATCGAGCCTTTGGGTAAATGTAGCTCCTCTTTGCAGTCATGGAATAGAGCTGACTTTGCAATACAAACATTAAACGTTTGCCTTGAGGATATGGCATTTGTGAACAGTGCTCTCAACTCAGCAGATCTGTTTATATGAAGACTTCTTTGTTACTGTTGTAATGTCTTTTGCTAAAGCAGTTGAGAAACACTGAGTGACTGAAATGTTTCAAGCACAGCACGCACAGAAGTACAGTAAATGGCAGGATAGTATATGCGTGTCAGTCAGTCCCAGCTAATGCCACAACCATTGTGAATGAGCATCAAAGCCATGCTTCACACACATTATTGCTTCCCAAGGGTGTAATTCTGTGAACCCTAAAGCGTCACTGAATTAATGGGATTTACTTCTGAGTAAACATGTAGAGGTTTGCACTATAAAAAGTGCTTCCCATGTACTCATATTTTCCCTCACAATACCAAAAAGAGATGTTTGCAGCATGTTTGCTGCAAATATTCATAGTGATTGCAGCGTTTGAAGAGGAAGTTCCCAGCTGTCTGTTGGCAGACATACATTTCTGTTCAAATATAGTGCTTGACATGCTGCAAACGCCACTTTTTCATACAGAACAAAGAAGCTTCCACTTTTGCTTTAGACTTGCGGACACAATTGACTCACCAAGATTTTACTGTGCCAACATTTGAGAGACCGTGCAACAGATGTGAGAAACATTCATCTTACCACTAGATGTCATTGCTGCAACATTTAAAAGGCATAGCCAGTCCACAATGCACTTAAACACAGGATACAATTTTCAGCTTTGAATGAATGATGTTCATGTTCTATGGTGTGCAACATGAAGATGAATTAAAGAAACCTGGTCCCTGAATTTCTCAATCAAGATATTTTATTTTCCTTTTATATTTGTCTGGATTTATTTATTTTTGCTGTGTAAGAAGTAGTCATTTATCTCTGTTACATTGTAAATTCTTAGTGCATTCAATGAACCCCAAATAACTTTCTTTAAAGCTGTGTTTGCAGTCAGAACAAAAGTGTCATATATATTAGCAACTAATGTTAATTATGGAATAATAAAATTGAAGTGGTTGATTCTATTAATGTGTTACTGTATCTTCTGAGACATCACAATTAGAATGCACCAAAAATGGAACTAAGTACACACTTTGGGTAATTGTCCTGGATTGTGAAAAAAAAAGGAATAAAAAAGTGGGTGAACACTAATCTATTAGGGCAAATTAAAGTTATCAGGCACTTCAAAGTCATCATTATATGACCAATCCTATACTTTTCCCAAGCAGGTATGTTTCCCTCATCCTATAGATAACTGGATAACAACATCTATGTATACAATTTAATGGGTTATTTTTGCCTGTCACTTCGCCAACCAATTTCCTCCAAAGTCCAGAAGAAACATCTTACCTGATTCCCCTGCGCTAAAGTGATCTAAAGGATTCCCTTCCGCATCTGGATTTAGTAACACCATTTCAAATTGAACTTCCTCGGATTCAGAGTCCTCATAATTCACCGCACAGGTAAACTTGTCAACATAAAACACATACCATGTGTCAGGGTACGGAATCTGGGACACGGTCAAATTTTGTTCTGTGCTGTTCAGATGCACTGCAAAAGGAACCAGACTTGAATAAACTCAGAAAGCTTTGACTTACAGAACATAAAACAATGCTAGAAAACAAGAAACTTTTCAGGTTAGCTATGGCTAAGGAGTGCACAAGCTGTTTTTGCCAGATGCACATGCATCAAGGTGCCAATGCATTCACATGTTAAGCAGTTTCGGTTATCTTTTAATTCCAGTAGGAGGCAGTTAAGCATGTGCATAACTAACATTGCAATCAATGGGATATAAAAGTGCTAAGCTGTGCTTAGATTGTGATCATAATGTTTGGTCTAGTTCAAATGTTAATTCAACGGCATGCCTTCAGCCCCAAACCACATTGTCAATTCTCTACTTGTCCATGGTAAAATCTGGAGAGGCTGGGCTAAAGGAAAAGGGGGGGGGGATCCAATTATAACTAGGCTTGTTCATATAAATGCTCATATAAATACACTTACATGATACTACAGTAATGTTTTTAGTATCTGTTCTATTCAGTTATATAATTATACTGTCCTTCTGAGACATAATTTGCATGTCTTTATTTTGATCAATAAACAAATTAAGAATGATCTTGATTAGCACTTCTTGGATAATAACTGTGAGAGGAACTTCAATATTTTGTACATTAAATATTTGTGCTCCACAAGTGCTATATTAGGCTTTAGATTCTGAATTCCTGACTTCATTTTCAATGAGTCTGTAATTGGACCATGGTAGGGTATGGGGAGATAGGATGATACAAATGACTTAATTTTCCCAGAAACTAAACAACACTGCACACTTATTCTATGCTAGCGTACTTATAAACTCAAATATTAGCATTCAATATATTCCAAGACAAACCACAATTAAGTGATGAAATTAAGTGTTTTAAACCAGCTGTAAAGAAAGCAGAGCAGTCTACAAGTATTTCGAAGAGATAAAATGTTTAAGAGAGATGAGAAGCAAATATTTAGAAAACAAATACTTTGTGCAATGCATTTCTATGCATATCTACTCAGAAGTAATTGTCACTGAGTTTAGAGGAACTTGCTCCCAGGTATGTGTATATAGGATTGCAGACTTACCCATTTACCTTAAAAATTCAGACATGATGCCGGCAATGAGGAACTTGGGGTCCTCCATGGACTACAGCTCTCACCATCCCTAACAGTTGGTCATGCCAGCTGTGGCTGATGGGAGATAGAGGTCAAAACATCTGGAGCAGGCACCCCCAAACTTGGCCCTCCAGATGCTTTGGACTACAACTCCCATCATCCCTAGCTAACAGCACCAGTGGTCAGGGATAATGGGAATTGTAGTCCCAAAACATCTGGAGGGCTGAGTTTGGGGGTGCCTGATCTGGAGGAATGCACCTTCCCCATTGCTGCCCTATAGCTCTTGGCATGAAAGCCCTCCGGATGCTATTGGACCAGCTCCCATCAGCCCCACCGAGCCAGCATGGTCAAAGGTCAGGGATGACAGGTGTTACATCTGGAGGGCCATAGGTTTCCTGCTCCTGAATGTGAGCATTTGCCATTAGTCTATACCTGTAAGCGTATGAAGATCTTTGAGAGGAGAATTAATATCGGCTTGGATTCTAACTTAAGTTCATGGTAGAAAAGTTTCCTCCTCCTAATTGCCCACTAAATCCCAACCAAAATTGTTTAGGAAGGCTCCTGATTTCCTCGAGAGGGTTTTTGGTGGAATAACAGGGCTGGGAACTTATATTAGGATGCAAGCCATTTTTTCAATAATTGCAAAACTTCCCCCCAATGAATTATCATGCCCATTTTGATACTTCCCAGAATAAAAATGGTGGTCAGAGTGAGCAGGCTGCTTTCTGGACGGGGAATGGGCAGCTGACATGCTGCTGCATGCATTATGCATGTGCTGAGCTGCTTCTTGCGCATGTGTTGCCGTGCATATTTTTATGTGATGGGCTATTGCACGTGCCTGCTCATGACACAGTTCAGCCTGCTGCTGCATGTGTTTGCACGAGACACACTGCTGCACACATTGCTGTGTGGATGTGCTGTGGCACTGCATGTGTGCTCCCCCAATATGAAAACTGGAGCTGAAAAACCACGGGAAAGTGCATGTATGAAGGCTAAGTTGCAATCAGGCACAATATAAACTGCTTGCATGGCATGGAAATTAAGTCTAGGTACCTTAGCTTACAATTCCATGCCTTTTGTTTACATGAGCAAATTTATAAACACCTTAACTCTTAGTTTTTTCTTCATCCTAAATCCATTGTTCAACTGATGCATATAATAAGCTATGAACTGACTCAGTATATTTATGGCACCCACCGCCCATTCAAACTCACTTATCAGCTGAGCTTTGGACAATCTCTCTTTACAGCTGTAATCCTGGTAGCTTTCTTGCAGCTTTAGCCATTCCTGAGCTTGAAAGAGGTGAAGCTTGGCTTCTTTTCCGACTGCTGTTGCTACATTGTTGATTCTGACATACAGAAGAGCACAATCACCTTGATATTTAAAAAGAAGTCAAAGTCTATTATACAGATAAGGGTGGAAATAAAGGAGAAATATTACCTAGAAAGCTTTTAATGCTGGCAGAATTGCCTCTTAATGCAAACTGCTGCCAAGTGTTCATTTTCCTACCAATATTTAAGTTCAACAAATAGTTGTATAAGATGCCTGCAATTATTTTTCCAGCTTACCGGTACATCAAGGCACAAAAAATTCCAAACTGCGAAAATGCTCTACATTGGGCTGCTATATATTTATCTTAAAATAGGATTGTAGAACCTAGATTTATTTGGGGAAGGGCACTTTGGACATTCTGACATGGGTATAAAAAATGTTTTGGATTGTCCCTGCTGCAGAATGTTATTTATACAGCAAAGTGATTTCAGTTGGCTCAAATCAGACATCTAAGACCTAGGCTGAGCGACTCAATTACACCCATGTACACACTGGATCTCTATGGAAGCAACCCCATACACAAGACACTGGCATAAAGCAAGCTGGTTTAACTTAAACTAGGGTAAAATTACAGCATATCCAGACTCTGTTCAGTAGTGGGGCTGCAGCTGGCTAAGCCTGCCTAAGTCTGGCAGAGAGAAAGCAATAGTGTTTGAGTTGTTTCACTCTTTTTGCCTTTAACTTGTTAAGGTTTAGGATCCAGCCTAAGTCTCTAACCTCTGCCCCTATACCGCCCTTTATTCAGGGGTTGCCTTGGGCCTACGATTACTGGGGCAATCTCATAGCTCCAAACTGGCAGAAAGGAGAAGCGACTAGCAAGGCAATGCTTGTCATCTGACAGATGCCTGCGGGATAGATAGCTCAGTCAGTAGAAGAGCATGAGGCACTTTATCTCAGGGTTGTGAGGTCGAGCCCAACGTTGAGCAAATAGATTCCTGCATTGCAGGGGGTTGGGCTAGGAGACCCTCGTGATCCCTTCCAACCCTGCAATTCTATGACCCTCCAAAGGGGAACAAGAAGCCACTCCAACAGCGCCATCCTCACTCTTTGACAGTGAATGCTGTTTCTTAAAATCAATGTATGCAAAATTTAATTGCTTAACTAAATATATAAAAAGGTAAAGGTAAATGCCCCCTGGACGGTTAAGCCCAGTCAAAGGTGACTATGGGGTAAAGCACTCATCTTGCTATCAGGTCAAGGGAGCCGGTGTTTGTCCACAGACAGCTTTCTGGGTTATGTGGCCAGCATGACTAAAAGGCTTCTGGCGCAACGGTATACCGTGATGGAAATGAAAGAGCATAGAAACGGCGTTTACCTTCCCGCCCACAGCAGTACCTATCTATCTACTTGCACTGGCGTGCTTTCGAACTGCTAGGTTGGCAGGGACTGGGACAGAGCAATGGGAGCTCATTCCGTTGTGTGGATTCGCACTGCGGACCTTCCAATTGGCAAGCCCAAGAGGCTTGGTGGTTTAGACCACAGCGCCCCAGAGTCCTGCATATATAGATGAGCGTAAAGAAAAATGCCAGAGAGCAAAATTAGCACCGCAACCCCATAGTCGCCTTTGACTGAACTTAACTGTCCAGGGGCCCTTTACCCTTTACCTTACCTATATAGGTGACGATATATATGGCTGCAAGATCAGCTGAGATCCAGACAGAGCCGTAGCTACAGGGGGAGCTAAAGGGCGGTGGACTGCAGGCTGGGGCGAGTCTCAGAGCCCCCTGGAGTCGGGGCAAACCCTTGTCAAATCCAGGAAGGGAGCATAACGCGTGGAAACGGGCGCAAACAGCAGAAAAGGCCCTGGCACGGGATCCCTCGCATCCCTCCTTCTCCTCCCAACCGAAGGCCCCGCTGCGCTCGATCCCGAGCTAGGCGCGCATAGGATCGCGCTGCGGAAAGGCGCTGGGCGGGATCCTCCTACAGGCCGGGCAGCCGCCGAGGAGGCGGCGGCCGAGGCGGAGGCGCCCCGCTTACCGTGGAACTGGAACTGCGCCACCGCCTGGCCAGCTCCGGCGGCCGCGCTGGAGAAGCCGCCCCGGACCGTCTTGGCCTGCGCCGCCGAGAGCCACGCGCCGCAGCACAGGGCGGCCCAGGTGAGCCACGGAACCCCCATGGTCGTTCCCCTCGGCGGCGGCAGCGGCCGCCTCAGTCACCGCTTTCTCATCCCCGTACCACGTCTACAACCTCACGGATGGGTGGGCGGAAGCGAGACTGGCCGCGCAGCTATCCAATAGGGTTCTTCGGATCGACGGGGTGGGGGGGGGCAACCTATAGAGACGGCTATACTTCCGGTCCGCAGCCCGTTTGATCTCCCCCTTCGGCGCGCGGCTGTGGTTGCTAGGGGACGAGTTCTCCAACCGCGTGACCCGGCCGTGTTTGACGAGCCTGTTGATTGGTTGATGGGTGGGGACACTTCCTAAGGAGGGCAGAGAGTGAGGGAACGCGGCGTCAGAAGGGGTCGTGACGTCATAGCCATGGGACACGCCTTATACAGGATTGATGATGAGTATTGTGATTATGATGATGATTTATATACCCCGAGGTCTCAGGGCGGTTCACAGAACAAAATCAAAAGATAAAAGCACAAAATATATAATCAATATTCGTATTTTACTTTATATTCCGAATCAGAAGAATCTTTTATTTGCATCAGCCACTAAGCAATAGCAATAAAATAAAATAAATTGTACTGAAGAGAGGTTAAAAACTATACAAAATACATTTTGCAGGTTTACATCAATAATCAAATAATAGATCATATTCTAATTGCCGCCGCTAAAAGCCTTTCAGATTTTGCTGTCACCTTATCATCTTGATCAGCTAAAAGAAAGTGCTAAAAGATCATCTTGATCAGCTAAAAGAAAGTGCTACCATAAAAGCAAGGACACAGTAGCAAATGTTGAGCGACAATAATAGAGGAGTAAAAACTTCACTCCTCAAATCTTTATAGAGAGTGCAAGCCAGAAGCACTTTATACTGGGAGACCCAAAGACAGAATAAAATACAGGGTAAAACGCAGGTAAGTAATTAAAGCAAAACAACAAAACTAAAACTCCCCGCCCCCTTTCCCACGGGATAACATTTAAAAGGCTGTATTCAAAAGTCTGCTTTAAGAGGAACGCATGCCGCCTTTGCACAGTACCAGCCGCGCTCAAGGCAGTCGACGACATGAGAGAAAAAACACATCGCTGCCACATAAGAGGAAAAAATGAATACTTTTTTGGGGGGGTGGGGGGTGGGGACAACTTTATTTTATCACGCCCAGTTTTGGAAAGAGGGGAGCGTCCGAGTGCGCATGCCCGCGACACACCCCCTTGCGCTACGTTTGCAGAACGCACGTGCAAAGGTCGCTCCGGATGGCAGGGGCAGGCGGAAGTGACTTATACAGTCGTGACGGAAGTGACGCGTCGACGGGGAGGAGGAGAGAGAGGGAGGAGGGAAAGACCCTCCAGCTGTGGGGAGAATGTCTGGGGGGTTGTCCGGGTCCGAGGCTGCCCCGCTCCCCCCGGGCTTCGCCAAGAGGATTTTGGTGACCGGCGGCGCGGGCTTCATGTAAATCCCCGCCTGGGTTGGGTTGGGGTTTTTGGGGGGAGGCTTCCTGGCTTCCTAAAAGCCCTCGCGAAAGGAGCAAAAAGCTCATTGAATATGACGGGGTGGGCTTACTCCTGAGTAAAGATGCGTAAGGGGTGTGTGTGTGTGTGTGTGTGTGTGTGTGTGTGTGTGTGTGTGTGTGTTTGTTTAAAAAAACAAAAACTTTTGGCCTGCTTTCTCTGCCAGCGTGCCTTTCAAGCAGCCTTGCGAAATTTAGATTGCATAAATTACCGGAGTACAACTTCCTTTTTTTAAAAAAAAAAAGCTTGCAAAAAAAGGAAAGCAATAGGTATAACTCCTCTATCTGGTGAGCTGCAGGGTGGTTCTTTACCTACTAAGCTTTCCTTCTCAGAAAATATGGGCTTGGAAAGAGAATAATAATAATAATTTGTTATTTGTACCCCGCCCATCTGGCCGGGTCCCCCCAGCCACTCTGGGCGGCTTCCAGCAACATTAAAATACATTAACACATCACAGATTTAAAACTTCCCTGAACAGGGCTGCCTTCAGGTGTTTTCTAAATGTCATGTAGTTGTTGTTCTCTTTGACATCTGCTGGGAGGGCGTTCCACAGGGCGGGCGCCACTACCGAGAAGGCCCTCTGCCTGGTTCCCTGTAGCTTTGCTTCTCGCAGTGAGGGAACCGCCAGAAGGCCCTCGGCGCTGGATCTCAGTGTCCGGGCTGAACGTTGGGGGTGGAGACGCTCCTTCAGGTATACTGGACCGAGAAAAAGGTGTCTTATGCTTCTTCCCCATTGAAGTGCTTTACAAAAAAAAAAAAACCTTGCTTGTGTTTGCTACTTAAAAAATGAGAGAGGAAAGCAATAGGTTTTAGTATAATTCCTATACCTGGTGAGCTGCACGGTCGTTCTTTACCTACCATACGTGATTGGGCTTGTGTCCTCTTACAAGTTTGGGTTGGGTTGGGGTGAATTTGGGGCAAGGGATTAAAGGCCTTAAGCTTTCCTTCTCAGAAAATATGGGTTTGAAAAGAGAGAAAGGTGTCTTATGCGGCTTCTCCATTGAAGTTCATTCATGAGACCCACGTCATTTTTTCCATGACTAAAAAAAAAAAAAGAAATCCTAGTATGTGTGACTGGAAAGGGTGTCACTTATTTCTTGATGCCCCTAATAAAGGGGCGGGAAGTTCAAACTATTTGGAGGTGGGTAGGTATGCTGCTTATTTACTAGAAGCTTTTTATGTTTTTGTTTCTTAAAAAACCCCCACAGTTGCTTCTTAAAACAATATTTTGGATACAGTTTTCCTTACTCTGTCTGAAAAAGGTTTACAAACAGATATTCTAAGAGATCCACAAGTGAATATATTTTCCACTGAGATTTGCTTCTCGGTTGAGGCTGATTACTTGAGACATTCATGAGACATTACCACAAGACTCTTTTGTGGTGTGCCAGTCTTAGTGACAGAAAAAGCAATCAGACCATAGCAGCAGAAACAAGGGAGCAGCATGTGTGTACGTGTTTTGGAAATGCATCTGAAATCAATGCAGTTTAAATTTGAAATATGTTGATTTTTTTGTTTTTTCTTCAAAACCTGCAGTGCATCTCATGTAGTGGTTTCCCTCGTAGAGAAGCATCCAAACTATATGATTATTAATCTTGATAAGGTAAGACTCTTTTGCTTAAATAAACATAAATTAGCAAACCAACATATACTTGACAGCAATCAGTGACTGCATGCAATAATAATAATAATAATTTATTATTTATATCCCGCCCATCTGGCCGGGTCTCCCTGGCCACTCTAGGCGGCTTCCAACATAAATTAAAATACATACACATGTTACAAATTAAAAACTTCCCTGAACAGGGCTGTCTTCAGGCAAGATTTCAGGTCTTGATTTTAAAGTAAGCCATTACCATGGAACTCATAAGCATGTGCTGCCATGGTGAATTTTGATCCGTAAGGCCAGTGTCTTGCAAAATACTGTATTTGCTTAGCTCTGGAGATAAACAACACACAGTAAATGAGATCTGAATGTTTGCAGCTATGCCACTTTAATCCAAATAGCCATGCCCTAAGGGAGAAATCCCATGCAGAAGAAGCTGGTGTAAAGTGAGCTAGTGTAAATTAAGGTGGCCTAAGGTTACACCAGATCCAAACCCTGTTCAGCAATTGCTTTGTTGCTATAATATAATAAAAATATTCATTCTAACCTCCTCAATACACCTCCTTGTTCTTAAATAAATTGAAGGATCACTCAGAGTATAGATTAGAAATACCACTTAAGGTTTCTGAATATGATACATACCTGTATTATACCCTGTTTCCCCCTTTTTAATACATAGTCATAAAGTAAGCCATAGCAGGGTTTTTTTACCTTTGTGAGAAGTAAGACGTACCCCAAAAGTAAGCCGTGGTGCCGCCATTGTTCCCGTCACCTCCTCAGCCCCTCCTGCGTGCGCAGGGAGCCAGCAAACCAGCGAGAGGCGCGGGGGGGGGGGGGAACGCGCCTCTTGCGGAGTTCTGCCCCTCCTGCTCAGCGCGCAGGGGGAGGCTGTACCGAAGACATCCCCCCGAAAATAAGCCACCCTGTGTTTTTTTGAGGAAAAAAAATTATAAGACAGTGTCTTAAAAAGGGGGAAAGACGGTACTCGGTAACAGATTCTAAAAGATGAAGTCCAGTGCATTGTCATTAATGAAGAAAAAAACCCCCTTAACTTTCACAGCTTGCTGTTACTGACTTCCACACTGTTTCTTTTTGTAATCCTGGCTTTTGGACTTCTCATTGACCAGTTCTGTGTGTCTTGCACATTTATCCATGTAAATAAAAAATTAAACTCTTCCTTGGAAGTGTTTAAAATGAAAATACAGTATATCTCCTTCAGATATTAACTCTGCAGACCAAGGAGTTGTCATTAAACACATATTTGCTTTCATTATACTTTCTCTCTGTTAAGAATTCATTTTCTTGACTTTTTTGTAATTGAAATATGGATGTGATGATTTTCATTTATTTTGTACTAAGACACACCTGAGTTTAATTAAAAGGGTTGATTTGTACTAGTCCCAAGATACAGAGAAGGTGGGTTAGAAGAGAATGCTATGAGACAAAATGGAGGAGCAGGGGCTTGACTCTAGAAATAAAACTTCTGTTATTTTCTTTTTTTGCTGTTAAGCTGGACTATTGTGCAAGCTTAAAAAATCTTGAGAGAGTTTCTGAGAGACAGAACTACAAGTTTATCCAGGTAAAATAGACTCTTTTTTGGGGTGTGTGTGTAATTCATTGTTATTTTAAAAACCACCTACAATATAAAGGCTGCAATCCTGTACAGATGTACCTGAGCGTAAGTCTTGTTAACTGACTTGGAACTGGCAGCTTTTTCTTTTCTTTGTTGCTGAGTATTTCACTGTGTACACTGAAGTTAGAACTGACTGAAGCATCCCTCTGCAGAGCTTTGTGAAGCGAAAATATTAAACTTTCTGCAACAGGTGTAAAATTTGGTGTAGTTGGAGTTTTGAGTATACATAACCAAAGTTGATGTTGACTACTAATTTTATACTTTTCATCTTTCTCTTATAGGGGGATATCTGCGAACCCAATTTTGTAAAAGAATTATTTCAGGCTGAGAAATTTGATATAGTGCTACATTTTGCAGCTCAAACACATGTAGGTGAGCACTGCATGTCACTACAATAATGTACTGTACTAGTAGTAGCTTCCAGTTTTTGCGCGAGCGACAGAGGATACTGCTTATGTTGGCACTGCTAAAATAGCTGGACATCTATCCTGCTGTACCTCCTGGTGACAATGTGCATAAATTGCTATGGTTTACTGTTTTGCCATTGTGCCCCTTGATTCATAATTGCTTAAACTTTTGACGTCAGGTGTTAACTATGCTGCTGCTGTAGATAAGTGGCGCAGAACATCTGGCCCATGGACCTGATTAATGTTTTTAATAGGAGCTGCTCAGAGTGGCTGGGGAAACCTAGCCAGATGGGCGGGGTATAAATAATAAAATTATTATTGTTATTATTATTAGGCCTAGTGGGGATCAGCCTGCAGTAGCTCCACTTCTGAGTGGAGTTTGGGTCTGGTGGAACTTTATCATGATTTAATGTACACTGGCTTGCTTTATACAAGCTTCTTGTGTGTAGGATTGCTCTCTTAAGAGTAGTTTTGTTGTACTGCATATGGACACATTTTTTCTTTTACTTGAGTTCATGTTGTAGGTCTGAAGGCCCCTCAGAGATCATGGCCTTCAGGCTTTTTTTTTGCCATATCATTTTTTTATTAATTATAAAATAAAACAATATTAAAATTCATCACAATATTTTATCATCGTCTTTTGGCTTACAAAGCCGAGACTTCCATCAAACCCTTCTAATCATATTCTAACATTTTAAACTAAAATCTATACTTCATAAATCAATCATTGCTATAAATTGTCACTCCTAATCTTATCACTATAAATTCATATCACAACAACTTTCCTTCATTAATCTACAAAGCTTCTTGTAGTCCTACCAACATATTCAAATGTGTGCAATTGTCTTTCAAATAGTCCGCAAATTTAGTCCAATCTTTGATGAACTTCTGGTCCTGCTGTTCTCGGATTCTTCCCGTCATTTTGTCCAATTCCGCATATTCCAGGCCTTCAGGCTTTTTTTGGTACCAAGCTGGACGTACATTTCTCTTTATTCTTTTGTCTCAAAACTCAGATCTTTCTTTTTGGCATAAGTTTGAATTCAACTATGTCAACGTTTATGGAACTTGCATTCTGGTTGGTGCTGCTTATGAGGCCAATGTGGAGAAGTTCATATATGTCAGTACTGATGAAGTTTATGGGGGAAGCTACAACAAGGTGAGCTTGAATTAAATGAGTTTCTTACATCTCTTACCTTCATGTTTGTCTCTTGGGTGAATTAAACAGGGCATGATCTTGTAACGACCAGTAAGTGGAGACTGTTAGCTTTGTTTAACTAGTACCACTTTACTTCCCATGACCAACCAACAAAAATAGACAAACATTAGAAACTGAGCCTCTCTTGTTTCCAACTTAGTAAGCATCTTGTTTTACATTTACACCACTTTTACATGTCCGGCCACTTGAAAATAACCAAAAGATAAAGATAATCTTACACAGAAGGAATGTGCTGGTACAAATTTGACCTAAAGCATTTTTGATTCTGCTGTCTTTAAAGGAAGCAAGAGTTTTTGTTAGGACTTTGGTATTTTAGGATTGCTGCGCAAGTAAATACTTTTTTTCCAGTAAGAGGATGGAACATGAAACCTCACTTATCACGAGCAAGAGTAAAATGTTAATTCCTGGTAAAGGTAGTCAGAGTTGAATTTATGAGAGCGCTTTGGGCAGGATGGTTTCCTTATACTATATAGGTAGACAGGATCACTCTTCCTTTTTCCATGATTTCAGCTGCATCTGCTAGGAAAAGGATCAGGCCCTCTGGGGTATCTTGCAGCACAATCCTAACCAACATCTACTCAGAAGTAAGCCCCATTGAATTCAACAGGGCTTACTTCTAGGTAAGTGGGTTAGGATTTTATCCTTATGTGCTTAGCTGGGGGTAGATTTTTCTTAGCACTACCCCTAATTTGAGAGTGGAAGTATTATTTGGGTATAATGTTAGATAACTAGCAATGAGAACGATTCAGGTAGGTAGCCTTGTTGGTCTGATCCAGTCGAAATAAATAAAAAAATTAAAGAAATAAAAAATATATTAAAAAAAATAAAAAATAGTCTAGTAGCACCTTAGAGACCAACTAAGTTTGTTCTAGGTATGAGCTTTTGTGTGCATGCACACTTCTTCAGATAGTCTTCATGCACATGAAAGCTCATACCTAGAACAAACTTAGTTTGTCTCTAAGGTGATACTAGACTATTTTTTAATTTTTAATTTATTTATTAGCAATGAGAAAACCTCTTAAATGTTTTCACTCCACATACAGCATTTTGTGTTTATTCCCAAGTGGTGGTGGTGGTGTTTTTTTTAATTTATTATATGTTTTTGGCTAGCTTGCACTGCTTATTTGTGTTAACTCAAACCAAAAAAGGAAAGGTGTCTAAAGTAACAATTTGCATGCTATTCCACAACTATCTTAAACATTACTGTTGGTATATAAATGTAGAATTTAGTATTGTGCAACCATTAGCCAAACTGAATGATGTTTCTATGAATTATTGCTACATTAGTAACTTAATGTTTCTAGTTTCGAGTTTATCCTTAATCACTAGTTTAGTTTGTAGACTATTTAAGCCATGAATTACTGTTTCCTGAAAACACAGGCAAATGACATAACTGTGGTTTATTTATTACCAAGAAACCAGATTATAAAGTTGTGATTTGTTGTTGGCTTACGAACCCTGCTTTGTTATAACCTATGACTTGCTCTTAATGTGTGAATCTAGTACCCTTCCTTAACCATAGTTTGTTTGGTTGCTTAACCCCAGATGCTCACTAAGCTACAAAGACACAAGGGAAGAGGTAGTGTTAAAAAAATCCCAAACTGTGGAGGAACAAGCTATTCTTTGCTGCTTTATCAGACAGCTCATGCTTAATTTGAGGTTTGTTAAATAAGCCATAGTTTAGCATTATGTGAGAATTGGGCCATTAACTAGAGTCATTTTAAGCTGGCTTGTAAATCAATATAAATTCTTTTTAAGACTTTGAATGTCTGGCATGTAAAAAAATTGTTCTAGGAATTTGATGAATCCTCATCTAAAAAACCGTCAAATCCTTATGCAGCTTCTAAGGCGGCGGCTGAATGCATTGTCCAGTCATATTGGGAAAGATACCAGGTAAGCAGAAATGAAACTTGATATTTTAGGTACTACCCGGTATTATTAATTATTTGGATTTCTGAACATGGTCCATATGCCCAAAGATGTTTTGGACACAGAAGAAATGCACAAGAACCCACACTGAGGTTAAAGAAGTTACCACCGCAAACTATATACATTTAGTCAGAAGTCAATATCATTATGTTCAATGGGCTAGCCAATGTTGTGTCCTCCAGATAAGATGGGGCTACAACTCACATCATTCCTCACCATTGGCCATGCTGGCTAGGGCTGATGGGAGCTGTAGTCTATCAACCTCTGGAGGACACAAACATTGGCTACCCCTGCTATGCTGGTACTAGTGAGTTTTAAAATACGTAGTAGATTTCCAGTATAAAATATGGTAGTTATATCTTTGCTGTGGGCTTGCTTACAACGAAAAAGAAACATTTAAAAACTTGATATGTAACCTGCTAAACTTGCTATGCTAGTTTACGGTTTTCTGTGAAATGCTGCACCACAGGTATCAATTTCCTGATAACGTCTGGCTTTTCCCTCTTTCAAGAATATCTGTTTATTCTCTGACTCCAAAGCCCAGCCTTTAAGTGAAGTGAAGCATATCCCAGAGTCCCCTTTCTGCTGCTCCATATTGGAAGCAAGGAATACTTGAAAATAGAACACCACTGATTACTCTTGCTGGGCCTGGTGGCCACGTGGCACAATATATAAGTATGCTTGTCAAGGAGCAAGGTTTTTTTAGTTTGTGTATGTGGTGATAAGCCCAAGCTTGCCATTGTATAACATGCAATTGGGCCCAAAGTCCTGTCCCAAAAGTGTATTATTTTGATCTTAGCTGATATTCTTCAGAGATATGAAAAGTGCACCACTTACTGCGTCTTCTGTTTGTGGAAGAAGGCATTGGTTTGTATCTTTACTAATCCCCTGCAAACAGAAGGCGTTGTTTCATTTGCAGAGGGAGCTGTGAGGCTAGGACATGATTTTTCCATTTCATTTCATTTCACTTTTAATTTGTATACCATCTTTCTATTTTACAATACCCAAGGCGGTTTACAAGCTGAAGAAACAAAGAATGTACACCTTATAAGAATCTAATCCAATACAAAAATGTGATAATAAAACATAACTTTAAAATAAGCAACTTATATAAGTAATACAGTGGTACCTCGGTTTAAGAACAGTGCGGTTTAAGAACAATTCAGTTTACAAACGCTGCAAAACTGGAAATAGTGTCCCGGTTTGAGAACTTTACCTCGGTCTAAGAACGGAATCCGAACGGTGGAAGGGCACCGGTGGCGGGAGGCCTCATTAGGGAAAGCACACCTCAGTTTAAGAACGGTTTTGGTTTAAGAACAGACTTCCGGAACAGATTAAGTTCGTAAACCGAGGTACCACTGTATTCAACAATCCATTAGAATAGTATAGAATAATATTAAATATCAGCATATCAAAAATTAAACAGAAATCCACCCTTAACAATTATAATAAATAATTTCTAAACTATAGTCAATAAAACAACGGCAAGCCACAGTGCATAAAATAATACAATACAAATTGAGAAGCAGAGACTGGAGGGTGGGGCAAGGCAAATGGAAGAACGCCTTGCCTGGTGAAGTCTCTCTACTCACATGATGCTTCTTGGGAGGCTATACCAACACCCTAGAGCAGATTTCACAGGGGCAAATCAGCTGGGTGGTGGGAGGAAGGGGAGATGCCCCCCACCAGCGGAACCTTAGTTAGGATCTAAGCCACTGCAAGCTTTTTATGGCTGTTCCCCTTGAATTTGTGCTGGCACACTCATAGTATATCCTTTGAAGTTTCCAGTGGTTATCACGCGGAGCAGCAATGTTTATGGACCCCATCAGTTTCCAGAAAAAGTAAGTGAGATGAAGGCACTTCTTTTATCAAACAAACCCTTTGTGAGCTCTCAAGTAACAAGTCACAGTACTTCGCCAAGCATTTATTACGTGCCCTCTGTTCTGTAGAATTACTGCTTATTAATGTGCATGCCGTCAAATATTAAGAGTTGGCCATTCATCTAGCTAGGGATTCTAGCATGTGAAAATAGGCTTCCATGGAAATAGTAAATCCCAGCTGGGTGAGGAACCACGCATGCAGCTGTGTGCTACCCATTCAGTTCACCTCTCCGATCCAGCAGCCAAAATTGTGTGTGCAGAATCCATAATTGAAAACATTTTGGCTTTAATTGGCTGTTTAGGAAATGGAGCAGGGTGTGGTTTCAGCCCCTTCCCTTTAAAAAAAGAAAAAAGAAGGCACTGCTACAAGTGATTGGTGGTTTTTATTACTGTCCGTTGCTAGAATTAAATATGTTCTCACACAAATATTTCAAAAAAGCTGAAAGGTTTATCATTCTCTTTAAGTAGCCTGGATTAACAATTGCTGTCTATTTTTAATGTTTCTTAGGTTATTCCAAAGTTCATTTCTCGCTTGCAGCAGAACAGAAAATGGTATGTATCACGGTCATATTTGGTCCCCACCCCCTTTCTGTTATGGCAAGCTAAGTCAGTGACATACCCTTGAAATTGAACACCCCGTGCTAAAAACCAGTCTGGACAGTAAAATGGGTCACGTTTTGAGACCGCACTGCCCTGGGACAAAACCTGCATGCACAACTGCTTTTAATCAACAACAATAGGTATATGGTTTCTTAATACTCTGTCCCACCACAAGAGGTCATAGATGTAGAGCTGGACATAGCAGAGTCACTGTTTCATGCTTTTCGCTAATTTAAAAGCTTGGCTGAAGAGAATGTATAATGCTGGGGTAAAGAAGATTTGTTTTCCTGGTCTTGTACTTGTTGTTGTCGTTCAGTCGTGTCCGACTCTTCGTGACCCCATGGACCAGAGCACGCCAGGCACGCCTATCCTTCACTGCCTCTCGCAGTTTGGCCAAACTCATGTTAGTAGCTTCGAGAACACTGTCCAACCATCTCATCCTCTGCCGGGTCTTGTACTTAGCCTTTCTCATTGACATGCATTTGCACCTGTTGTATGTTTTAACACTGCTAGGACACTCTGTAGTGCAAAGACTGACACAGGGTGCAGTGCAATAGCCACTTTCCTGTAATGGGCCATTCCATTGTCACGGGTGGGACACTTGGACCATGTTTTTTGGAATTCACACATGTGTAACAATGTAAATATACATAAAAATTAACAACCAAAATTCAAACTATGTTCTTAATAAGATACTGAACATTTTACTAATTTTTTATTATTTTTATGGATATTTTTGACAATTTTATTAAATGTTAAAGTATTGTCACGGGTGGGACAAAAAAAGGACATGGAGCTTGAGATAAGTTTGATTTATGGAAAAACTTTGTGAGTTGGGAGGTGAATCAATGATAAACTTAGCATATCTGTTTAAATCAATGTTTATTGGTTACAACTATGCAATCAGAAATTAAGTTTAAGAAATTTAACGATACAAAATTAAGGAAAAAATGCTGTCATGGGTGGGACAATCATCAGAAAACTTTTAACATGAACACTTCTGTGAAGGCTACGTGGGTGGACTTTTGAAAAGAAGGTCCATAAACTAAACTTCTTTTGTCTTTAGCTTTAAAAAAATGGTTAGACTGCACGTTTGGAATCTGTTTAGGTAATGAAACTATAAGTAAAAGAAGTATATTTTAAAAATCATTTTTTTCTTATCAGGCTCATTTTTCATGGAATGGCCCTAATTCTTTGTAACTTGCTGTGTGTGCCACCAGGTTTATTGCCATTGTGAAGAATTAGCATGAATGGAGGTTGTGTTTTGTTATCACATACTTTGCCCTTTGCCCTTTGGAAGCAGTTTATAATTTTGCAAACCTGGCTGGAGTGTTAGAATAGCATTTGAAAAGCAATGCTAAATGTATGCACTGTCTTCCTTGCTTGTAGCTGTATTCATGGCTCAGGACTTCAGAGAAGAAATTTTCTTTATGCCAGTGACGTAGCCGAAGCATTTCTTACTGTTATGAAGAAGGGGCAGCCAGGGGAAATCTACAACATTGGGACCAGCTTTGAGATGTCGATTGCACAACTTGCAAAGGAATTAATCCATCTAGTGAGTAATAGACAGTGTTGGAAACTGGTGGCTAAGTAACAATAAATACTGACTAGGACAAATGAACTCAATTGATGAATTTCAGTAAATGACTCTGTAAGATATATGTGTGCAGATATATTTGGAAGTGGGGAGCATGTGCAAAGTTTTATTTTACTAACCAGTGGGGTTTGTTTGCTCTGCCTTTGATCCTGTGTTGACAAATTCCTTTCCATCATATTTCAGGCAGGCTCTCTGCTTTTGGTTTTGTTGTTTATTTCCTAGCACACACATGGTTATATCTTTAAACATTTGACTTAACCTCTTTTTGCCTATAATTATTATTATTTATTATTATTGCTATTATTATTGCTATTATTAAATTTGTATGCTTCCCTTCATCCAAAGATCCCATAGTGTTTCACAACATAAAATACAAAATGAAAGTTCTTTCTGATGTTTAGCCAGAATCTCCTTGAAATTGAAGCCATTGGTTCCCTCTAGAGGAGGAGAGAACAAGCTTGCTCCACCTTTCGTGTGACAGCCCTCAATCCATTTTCTGCTCAAACCAGTTTCCCCCCAAGTTCAGTCCAGGGAAGAATGTGCTTTGCCCAGTTACAGCTTGGTTGAGCAGACTCTATGGTGGACTTCTCACTTGAAATGTTGTATTTCTGGGTGTACCGATAATTACATTACAGTCTCCCTTCCTGACACTTTCAGGTATCACCAGTTATATAAGAACGTGCCAGTTCTTTTTCTTTTCTGCAAGTTCCATACAAACTACTAGGGCAAATCCTCATCACTTATCTGCATGACTTCACGCTCTTATTATGGTCAATATTGCATGGCTCAGAATATATTTAGTAACCTGGTTAGACACATACACCAAACAATAAACACCTTTGATTTGAACCGACAAGCTAGCACCTAGCATCTTAAATGTAAGATTTATTTACGGCCACTTGAGTGTTTCTCACAACTTACATCTCTTGTTTTCCTTAGTAGTTTTATAGATACAACTAGCAGCACTTGGGAATTGTCTACATTTTAAACAAAACAGAGGGTGGAAATTTTTGTGGAAATCTGTTCATTAGAAGTAGTTGTGCTTACAATGCAATAGAAATCAAAACATGTTGTTAAATGTTAAATCTCTCACTGCTAACATGCGTCTCCCCCCACTCTCCTGGTTTACAGATTAAAAATACCAGTTCAGAAGCAGAGACAGAATATTGGATGGATTTTGTTAAAGACAGGTATGATATTTATTATTTCGTTTCAAGTATTTTGTCCTGTCATGTAAAATAACCCACAGTATTTCAGAAGTCATCTTAATTTGTGTAATATTATGTGTCCTCTTATTTAGTGGTACAGAATGTTTTCCTTATGTTACAGTGAAGCCAAATTTTGAGCTCCTCTGCCCCCCACCCTTTGTAGGTTGGGCTGTGGCATGGAGAGGCAAGCTGTACAATCCTTTCCTGCTCCAGGACAGGAAGATGAGTTTGGTCCTGGGTGCCCAAGGTAAAAAGGTAAAGGACCCCTGGACGGTTAAGTCCATTCAAAGGTGACTATGGGGTTGTGGCGCTCATCTCGCCTTTCAGACCGAGGGAGCTGGAATTTGTTCACAGACAGCTTTCCGGGTTATGCGGCCAGCATGACTAAACCGCTTCTTGCGCAACGGGACACCATGACGGACGCCAGAGTGCACGGAAACACCGTTTACCTTCCCGCCACAGTGGTACCTATTTATCTACACCCTTGTGCAAATTAATTGAAACAAAGCATGTTTTCTGTCTTACTCATAATCCTGTACTCAAAACAGACACGAAAAGTCACTTGATCATTATGGTGTCGGACGCCTGCAGCCAATAGAAGGAATGATGCGTTCGTCACAATATATTGAGGTTCTATGAAAGAGAGTTATTCCAGAGCTGGAAAAGAGGTATCCTCATGGTACTGGGATATTGCAGCAGGACCTAGCCCCCTTTCACACATTGAAAGTGGTGAAGAAATTCATGACAGAGCAGTACTTGATTGTCCAGGGAATTCCCCGGACGTAAATCCCATTGATAATTTGTGGGCTATATGCAAAAGTCGCCTCCATGCTGTACACTGTACAACTATGGAGATGCTCATTCGGGTGCTGATTCAAGTGTGGTACAGGGATCCAAAAATCAACAGTGACTGTTCGAAACTAGTAGACTCCATGCCAAACCATGTTCAAATGCTGCTTAAAAATAGCGGTGGTCATATCCATTACTAATGTACATATATGTGAGTTTTGTACAATAAACTACATTGTTCCAATTAATGTGCACAAGGGTGTACTAGTACTGGTGTGCTTTCGAACTGCTAGGCTGGCAGGAACTGGGACAGAGCAACGGGAGCCCATCCTGTTGCGGGGATTCGAACCACTGACCTTCTGATCGGCAAGCCCAAGAGGCTCAGTGGTTTAGACCAAGACACACTCCCAAGCCTCAGAGCTTGAAAGGGGGCAGTGATTGTCTTAGCATTGTGTCTGAAATCAGGTTCACAGTTTGTTTTATTTCAGACAAACCATGAGCAGTAAACCCAGAACAAACCTTTGGTGCAGCTTTGCATGCAAGCCGAGTCACTGCATCTCATACTGGCATATACACTGCTTTTATGTTTTACCAACCATGAAGTGACTTGCTTGAGACTTTAACTATTTGAAAGTAGCTTATAGCTACAATTAAACAAAGACCCTATGCTTGGATTTGGATATAAAAATGATGGGGCAAACTACCCAGTATTTTTACTGGAATATTTTGTTTCTGTTTTATAGTTCCTTGAAGCAATTCAGTTAAAGATTTCATATAATGAAACTTCTTCTTGAAAAACCAAAAACATCACAAGAGATATTCAATTGGGTCTGCGGTCACACGGCAATTTTTTGGTCTTCCTGGCATTTCCTGTTATTTTCTGCATTGCATTTGATCTTTCACACGACGGAAATCTGGTTGAATTTAGTATTAATTGCTTTACAGATAAATTCTGTATCCAACTATTTTAGCTTGGAAAACCACAGGAATTTGACATTGTAATTTCATGTGACAATTTTTGGGGTGGTATCCCAGCATGCATCCTTTCCTGCCATTTAAAATTTAGTGTAACATGGTGGTATATTGATCAAAAAGCTGCCACTCCAAAATGAAACAGGTACTTCAGTGTGAAAGGAACTTTTGAAACCAGGACAGAAATGTTATATATAATAAGAAAAACTAACACAGTAATCCCCACATCTGAATTCGGGCAGAATAATTGAATCAATGGACCTAAGTTAACTGATTTCAGTAGGTCTGCTCTAAGTATGTTAAATGTTGTTTATTGCCAGATACAGCTACTGAAATAGTCCTAAATGTGACTTGTTCTTATGTATCTCATTTTCTTTACATGTACCAATAAAATGTTTCATCTGCATCTATGTGATTCATGGTCTCGCTTAAAGCTTTGAGGGTTGTAGAAAGAGTGGTTTTCTTTTATGAGAGATGAGAAGTCAGTGTGGTGTAATGCAGTGTTTTTCAACCGCTGTTCGGCGGCACACTACTGTGCCGCGAAACATTGCCTGCTGTGCCGGGCTCCGGCTGCCACCCGGCCAAAATGGCCGCCACCCTAAAAGGAGGAGCGCTCTGCGACCGCTCCAACCGCCAGCCACCTGAGAAGCCTCCCGCGACTCCCGCCGCCGCCTTTCCAAGCCTGGGCGCTTGCCTGGAGGCTCGCACACCAGCCTCGGCAAGGACCCAGGAGTCCCGGCTCCAGCTCCGCCCTTTGTTCCGTCCCCCGCGCTCCGCTCGCCGGCTGTGAAATAACTCCGTGATTTCCGTTACCATAGCGACGTTGCCGCCGCCATTTTGTGGGTGGTGTGCCGCGAGATTTTTTTAATGAAAAAAGTGTGCCTTTGCCAAGAAAAGGTTGAGAAACACTGGTGTAATGGATAAAATATTAGTCTTGAATCAATAATACTTGAGGTTGAAGGGACGCGGGTGGTGCTCTGGTTTAAACCACTGAGCCTCTTGGGCTTGCCGATCGGGTTGGCAGTTCGAATCCCCGCAACAGGATGAGCTCCCGTTGCTCTGTCCCAGCTCCTGCCAACTTAGTCCGAAAGCACGCCAGTGCAAGTAGATAAATAGGTACCGCTGCGGCGGGAAGGTAAACAGCGTTTCCGTGTGCTCTGGTTCCGTTGCACCAGAAGTGGTTTAGTCATGCTGGCCACATGACCCGGAAAACTGTGGACAAACGCCAGCTCCCTCAGCCTGAAAGCGAGATGAGCGCCGCAACCCCATAGTTGCCTTTGACTGGACTTAACTGTCCAGGTGTTCTTTACCTTTTACTTGAGGTTGAATCATTTATCAACAATGAAGCTTACGACTCTGTCAGCCTAAGCAACCTTCTAGAGTTGTTAGGATACGATGAGAGCTCTTTGGACAAAGAGTGGGACAGAAATGTAGTAAACTTTGAAATGGAGTTTTGAATATGCAAGGGCTTTCAAAATTCCATTTCAGCGTTTTGATTACATTTCCTGAAAAATGCTGTTGGTGTTAAGGCTTAAGGATGTTCGTAATACTCCTTTCTAATTTTTTTTTAAAATATCATAAATTGGTTGGGATCTGATTTGGCATGTTTGTGTTATGTGTTCCACATGGTTTTAATTTACACATTAATGACTGGAATTGTGATGCGTTATATAAATTAAAACTAAACTAAAGGTGTCTATAATCAGAATGTATATGAATATATCTATGCACCTGCTAGGGACAGTCACCTGAAAATGCAATTACAACTGCTCAAATTCATTGGTATTCATCCATAATATTCCAAATAAATTTCCCATGTTTGAGGTTAGTGGTAGTATATTTTTCTGCCCCACATGACTGATCTTTGCTATGATTACTCACACTCAGGTCTGTAATTGCACTAATCGAGTCAGAGATTGGAAATTATTTGGGTGCCTTGCATGTGCGTAATATTTGTGAGTATAGACTATTCTGTGTAAATCATGCATGTTTAACAGGAGAAGGAAGGGCAGCCTAAAGAGTAATCCAAAGGAATAAAGTGCTGAACTTCTAAATGTCCTTTGAAGGTAATTAATACACATGCTATATGAAACTTTGAGCTTTCCATTGGAATAACACTCTTCTCATTTATTTAAAGGCCTACGAATGACTTGGGATATCCAATGAACTCTGGAAAAATGCACAGCTTGGGGTGGAGACCGAAAGTGCCTTGGAATGAAGGAATAAAGAAAACCAGTATGTTGCATTGATACTAAATCTGGAATGAGAGTGAAAGGAAACAGGGCAGCGTTGTTTTCAGAAGAGCAGTTTTTTATAGGTTACTTTGGAGAGTAAGCTGTTTACTAAATTAGCTAAAGCTAGAATTTTTAAAGTAAAGTCTTTGAACCTCCCATTGTATTTTTGTTTGTATATACAGTCGTACCTTGGCTCCCGAACAAATCGGCTCCTGAACGATCGAAACCTGGAATTGAGTGTTCCGGTTTTCGAACGTTCTTTTGGAAGCCAAATGTCCGACACGGCTTCTGCGGCTTCCGATTGGCTGCAGGAGCTTCCTGCAGCCAATAAAAATTATCTATACACTAGACCACATAAGCACTTTTCACATACATAATTTACATTTGGACGTGGTATGTGCTTGGTTGCCGTTGGTGGAATTTCACTTCTGTAGCTTCCAGAAGCACATAAAACCAGTGCTTTTTTTCTAAAAAAATGTTTAGGGGTACTCTCATTTTCCTACCCATATTGAAATACTGCCTCTCAATGAGGCCAAACTTAGATTTACAAAATGTTTAGGGGTATGGGTACCCCTGTGTACCCCCCAGAAAAAAAAACACTGGTTTCCACCATTAGCTTAAGTGCCCCCATCAAGTTCCTAGGCTGCTCTGGAAACTTGGCAAAGGATCACAGATCTCGACTTAAACTTCCATAAGACAAATATTTGTTCACAAGTTACCGTATTTTTCGCTCCATAAGACACACTTTTTTCCTCCTAAAATGTAAGGGGAAATGTCTGTGCGTCTTATGGAGCGAATGTGTGGTCCCTGGAGCTGAACTGCCCAGTGGCAAAAGCAGATCGTGCTTTTTAAAAAAAAAAGAGAGAGAAGGGGTTGTTGAAAGGAAGCCCGCTGAGCAGCTGCTCAGCAAACGATCAGGAGAGAGATAAGGAAGAGAGTTTCCAGCCCCGCCCCCTTGCAGAGGGAGGCTGTTTCCCCAGCGACATGTGACTGGCTGATTAGATTATCTGTCTGGAAACTGTAGAAATGACTTCCTGAAGCTGCAGAACTGTGAGTTAAACCCCACAAAACAGGGTTTTTTCCCTTTGCAAAGTAAGCTCAACAACTTTGAGCTGATCCTCAAAAAATTGGGCTTTTCTCCTTTGCAAAAGAAGCTGCAGAAATTTGAGCTGATCCTCAAAAAATGGGGCTTTTCTCCTTTGCAAAAGAAGCTACAGAAATTTGAGCTGATCCTCAAAAAAATGGGGGTTTCCCCCTCTAAAAACTAGGTGCGCCTTATAGAGCGAAAAATACGGTAACCTGGAATTCAGGGCCTTCTGTGTGTGAGCAAAAGCCAACTTTGCTTGTGCAAGTATTGCCTGAGTTTCACCAACTTGTGCTAAAACCCTGTGGACCTTGAGGAGTGGGAGTCGCTTCTCAAGAGACACAAGGGCCTGTAGAGGAAGAAAGAATGGCTTGTTGTGAGAGCAGAGTTCTGCATACCTTTCTCTGGTTCCAACCAGAGAAACAAGTCTACATATGCTGTGAAATGAAATTGACTTCCTTTTTGGGGCTATCAAATGCCCTGCTTAATCCTTATGTCTGGCATTGTTACTCTGCTGTTTAGAACATTTAAACCATCATAAACCAAAACTTTTTATTTGTGCCTTTTGGTTCCTGAATTCTTGAAATGTGCTGTCGAAAAAAATCACGAGATAGAAACCTTCTTCAAACTGAAAAATACACTTCGTGATTGTAACTAGTACCTAGTACCCTGTAATCTGTCATCCACTGCACTTAATGATTTTGTGTGTGTTTGAGCCTGCATGGAATAGCCCTGTAAGATTGCTTATTACATATTCATACTTTGAAATCTTCCTTTTCTTGTGCTAGTTGAATGGTATCAAGAAAACTTCCACAACTGGAAGAATGCGGAGAAAGCTTTGGAGCCTTTTCCTGTTGCTGAAGAATCTGTATGATTTGGTCTGCGGCAAAGTTGTAAAGAAAAAATGAAGGAAAACATTCTACCTCAAGATCATCACATTAATGAAAAACTGTACTCAAGCAGCCAATTGGGATTGTACTCATGGAATGTCAACTATCAACAATATCAAGAAAGACAGTGGAGTAGAATTTTACAGTATGGGCTGTAAGGGCTAACGCCTTTTAATCAACATTCCAGTGCAATATTGAAGCTTTAATATTTTTCTATAAAAATAATAATTGAATTGGAGCAATTTTTTTATTAAATAATGCACTTTTTAATACGCACAGCGGTTTTGCATTTTAATTATTTATTAATGTATTGTATTGACAGGGTTATAGTTTTTTACAACCTAGGCAGCAGATTTTGGTTCAGGAGTATTTGCTGCTTTTTGTAGTTGTATCTTCCTGTCCCAGAAGTCTATGCTTGATCACGTGCTTGTTTTAAAATACTGTCATATCATGTATCCTCAATGATCTGGTAAGGAAATCTGTCTCCCATTGCTCTACAGAAATAGTGCTTTGGAGACAACCAAAGACATCCCAGAACTCAAAAGAATACAGTATAGAAACCTGAGAGTGCCCTCATGCCAAATATTTGTCATTTCTAATAGGTTCTTTCAAATTTATTTTGAAGAATAACAGTGCTTTCAAATTTATTTAATTTGTCTGTCTTGTTGCATAAAAGTATTTTAACTCTATGAACATGTGAAATTATGTGAACAATATTAAAACGTAGGACACATACCCAGTGGTGCTTTTTCTGAGCTAGACTTGGAGCTGTGTATTCAAAAGGTAGAAAAGTGTAACAGCTGACATCTGTTTTGTCACTGTGCAATATGGCAGGTAACTCTCATGCTTTACTAGTATTCATAATGATGATGATGATAACAACAATGATAATTTATTTTTTATATGTTGCCCATTTGACTGGGTTGCCCCAACCACTCTGGGCAGCTTCCAGCAAATTAGAACACCAAACACAATAAAACGCCAAACATTAAAAACTTCCCTATACAGGTCTGCCTTCAGATAGTTGTTTATTTCCTTGACATCTGACGGGAGGGCGTTCCACGGGGAGGGCACCACTGCCAAGACGACCCTCTGCCTGGTTCCCTCTCACCATGCAGTGAGGGAACCGCCAGAAGGCCCTTGGAGCTGGACCTCAGTGTCTGGGCTAAATGATGAGGATGGAGACGCTTCTTCAGGTATACAGGGCCAAAACCATTTAGGGCTTTAGAGGTCAGCACCAACACTTTGAATTGTGCTCGGAAACATAATGGGAGACAATGCAGATCTTTAGGCTGACATGTATCCCATAGTCTCTCTTTTCACTTACTGTTGATGCCACTTGGCACATTGTATCTAAAGGCACGTTTAAGTATCAAACCCAATTAGCCTGTACATTGCTTTATGTTGATAGAGATATTGAACCAGTGACGAGTATTCTTCATCACAAACTGCAGTCATATAAAGGCGCTTTGTCAAACCCCTTGAACATCGAATCCAAGTCTAAAACACCGTAGCCACATTCTGTTGTGCCAAAAGGGTTGTGTGAATTAACATTACTCTCTTCCCAAAGCTTTCAGTATGAGGAAACTATGATCATGGTATTCTGAGGCCAAATTTCATGTCATGCTGGCCATTGGTGAATCATTTGCCTATACCAGGCATCCCCAAACTTCGGCCCTCCAGATGTTTTGGACTACAATTCCCATCATCCCTGACCTCTGGTCCTGTTAGCTAGGGATCATGGGAGTTGTAGGACAAAACATCTGGAGGGCCACAGTTTGGGGATGCCTGGCCTATACTGTACAACAGCAGGAGCTTGACGTCGTAGGCCAACTTGGTCCATTGATTCATCTAGTATTGTTGACACTGACTTAGGAAATGGCTGTCCAAGGTTTCATGCCGAACTCTTTCCCAGCCCTGCCTGGGGACACCCAGGGATGGAAGTTCCATGCAAGGCATGTGCTGTACCACCAAACTATGGCTATCATGTCATTTAAATTGTCTTTTCGCTTGTGCTGGCCCATATGCCTGCGGTGTTGGCATGCCAGCAGCATCTCCACAGGGCTCAGAATTCACTAGCATGCAAATACCGTATGTGATAAGGGAATTTAAACAGGATGGCGGCTGTGTGGAATGCTTACCTGAGTAAATTGCTTGCCCAAGGTCGGCATAGCCTTGAAAATCTAGTGAAATCGCAATGGAAAATGTTCACCGAAGAGGAATGTATGCATGTGCAATATCCATATTGTGTAAAAAAAGAAAATGCAAAAGAGAACAGACTATAATTGAAATGGCATAGACTACACATTCAATACTATTATAACACAGGAATCGAGCTAAAGGCTTATAAACCCCTCTGTTTAGCTCCTGAAATGAAAGATGCGAAAATTGAGTCGTTTTCCTTTGCCCCACTTTTTTTAAAATTCTAAACCACTAAGGACTAAGCTGAATCCCTCAAAGGCATGTTTCCTCACTATTTATGTTAGTTGTATAGAATCATACATCTATTATGGTCCTTTAAAAAAAAACAACGCAGAGAACTTTGATGGCTACTACTTGAAAGCACTACTTGTGTACTTTAAATGATCTCCCCCAGCCAATGTGTTTTGATGAGTGCAATGTGCCACCCTTTGAAAGCAACCCAGGACCTTCAGCTGGTTCAGAGGAGGACTTTGTAAATAGGATCACGCCAGCACACATTTTTGTCGCCTGCAGTGACTTCCAGTCCGTTTCTGTGTCCAATTCAAAGTGATGACATTAACCTTCAAAGCCCTAAAATAATTTTGCACCAGGTTATCTCAAAGGATTGCCTTCTCCCATAAATACCGCTCAAGCTTGGCCCTTAAGAGCTTGTGATGTTCTGCAGGTTCCCCCACCCAATGAAGTGAGGTGGGTAGGTTACTACAGAGGGGACCTTTTGGGTAATAGCAACCCATGGCAATACCCTCCTCAAAGATACTTGCATCGTAACCTACCACCAGGTAAAACGCTTTTTATTCTTACAGGTCTTTGCACAATATTTGCATACTTTGGTACTTTTTATATTCCTCCACCCTTGGAGTTTTTGTGCTATTTTATGTTGATTTATGCTGCTGGGGGCATTTTTGCTTGTTCTATCTTCTTTTTTTATATATCTATAATTTTTATTAAATTTTCTGTTTTACAATTTAAAGTACTCATTTTTACATCCTTAAAATATCAATGACTTCCCTTCTTCTCTTTCCATTGTTCATTTTACATACCTGCATATTTTACAGAAACTATACCATTCAGTATTCCATTATTACATCCATCAAAACTTATTTGCACTGTTGAGTTTATCGTAATGCTGCTGGCGTTTTCAGCTGTTGCTTGTTTCATCTTATTTGCATGCGTGCAGCTAATTCATACTACAGTACAGTATATATATTTTTCTGATTGTATGTTTAATACAATGGTAAACCACTCAGGGGCCAATATACCGTATAGAAACGCCGTTTCAGTTGCATGTGAAGAAGAAGAAGAAGAAGAAGAAGAAGAAGAAGAAGAAGAAGAAGAAGAAGAAGGCAAAACCTTGCATGCTGCCTTTAAAACCCCACGTGGCAAAACTTGCCCGCAGCTGCTTTCGCTGCCATAACTTGGAAGTAACTCCCGTTGAAGTCAATGGACCTGAACTTGAAAAGCAAACATTGGCAGAGTTGCCACGTGGGCATCTATAATAGCGCTGTTATCGCTGGAGGAAAGATGACAGAGGCTGCCCATCTCGCCCCCAGTTTCAACGTCGGATTGCAAACGTGCCAGCCTGCGATTTCCTCCTTTTCATATCTAAAAATTTAATTCTGTATATTTATATTTATATTTAAGTGTGTGTGTGTGTGTGTGTGTGTGTGTGTATGCAGAGAGCACCATGTGAGCTAAAAGTTTTCCTGGGAGTTTTTATCTGTCTGTCTGTCTGTCTGTCTGTCTGTCTGTCTGTCATATTAAAAATATAAAAATATATAAAAAATAAAACTCCCAGGAAAACTTTTAGCTCAAGTGGTGCTCTCTGCAAAGCCCATGCCGATACTAAAATGTATATATATATATATATATATAAATAAACTTAAATATAAATATAAAAATTTAATTTTTTATATATGAAAAGGAGGAAATCACAGGCTGGCACGTTTTTTTCAGAACATGTGTTAAAATAAGTCCTAAGGAAATCGCCAGCCTCTTGGGGGTGGGGTGGGGGGAGCTATCCAGGTGGTGGTGGTGGTTATTATTATTTAAATAGTTGGGATTTTCCCCCCTTTAAGCAGAGGCGCTGCTCACAGCCACTGCCATGAAATGGAATCTGCAACTAATTCAACAATCGTCGAGAAGCTGCCCAACACAGCACCAGCGCCGAGCGAAACAATACATATGTATTTTCAAATGAAAAGCACAGAATTAATCAAGCGAGAGAGTCCTTTTGGTAGTGCTTCTTCGAAAGCGGCAGAGCAGCTGCCGAAATAGCTCAGTTGGGAGAGCGTTAGACTGAAGATCTAAAGGTCCCTGGTTCGATCCCGGTTTCGGCAGGTGGTGTTTCCTCCGCGAGGAAGGTTTTTTTTTTTTCCTCCCCTCGTTGAACTACGTACTTCCTGCACGTTAAAATCTGCTTCTCGGGAGAGGTTAATCGCACACAGACGGAAGCTGAGCTTTTTTTTTTTGCTTTGAAAAAGCAAAGACTGGCAGAGCTCTGCTTGCTGTCTGAAAAACCAGAGTTAATGTTGCAAACAGGACATTCAGATATCACAAATGGGTTGGCAATATTAAAAAAACAAAAAACAAACAAACACAAAGAACACAAAAAACCACAACTAAAAAACTTGCTGCGTTTTCTGTAGAAAATGTCAAACAGGATTCAAAGGGGGGGGGGTGGAATGTGGGCTGGCAATTTTTATGCAGTTGATATAGAAAAATAAGGGTGGTTGGCTTTTGCTGCCCAACTCCCCAAGGGACTGAGCCTCCTAAATTCATGATCTGTCAGAGATGAATGGATGGAGGCTGGATGCACTGAAATCAAGGCACATCTTTATTTTTATGTTGCAATGGAGTTCCTGCCCCTCTTAGCAAGGAGGCAAGAGAGACCCAGAACCAAGAAGAAACAATAGTAGTAGTGGCAGCAATATTATTATTATTATTATTATTATTATTATTTATACCCCACCCATCTGGCTGGGTTTCCCCAGCCACTCTGGGCGGCTCCCAACAGAATATTAAAAACACAATAAAACATCAAACATTAAAAACTTTCCTAAACAGGGCAACCTTCATCTCTTTTAAGGGTTTTCATTTTGGCGTTGAAAGAAGGACATCTCCTCTACAAACAGTCAGAAATTACATCACACCTACTGTGGCTCAGGCAGGCCAAGGTGTGGCATTCCTGAGGATTTAGCAAGCTTTACATAGTTCCAGGTGTCCACTATTTGAGCAGACAGTCCACTTTTTTCACATTATGTTCACTATTTTTTTCCACAAAATAGTGGACATTTTTTTTATTCAAAAGCTTTATGATGAAATGGTACGTAATCTAAAGCTGTACAGTCTAAGAGAATAAGGATAGGAGAATCGCGTTTTGTCTTTTCTTTCATAAGTAAGAATGAGACAAAGATCGAACATCCATTGAACTCGATTCTCCGAAAAAATTATTAATCATACTCAATTGTTTCACAAGACATTCAAAAAATGGGGGGGGGGGGAAGAGAGAAGGCGCCTCTTGCCGGAGTTCTGCCCCGCCTGTTCCTGACTCGTGGGGAGAACAAAAGGGAGAAGCGCGAAAGAAAAAGACGCCTCTTCCTGTTCCTGACGCACAGGAGCAGCAGCAAACCAGCTACCGGTAGAGGCGCGGCGGGAAAAGGCAGGCTTGGAGGAGACTTGCCCGACGACCTGAGGGAGCGAGATCCTTGCCCCAAGGATCGCCTCCCTAATACAGGAACGGTAAGAAGGAACCCCTGTTGGGAACTTTGGGTAGCTTTGTTTTAATACGTGTTAAAATGTTTGTAAGAAAATATATAATTTAATTTAATTTAACACGCCCCCCCCCCCCCGCTTGTCCGCTATTTTTTGGAAGCAGACCTGGCAACCCTAAGACACAGTTTGCGCAAAACATTAGCATTGGATAAGACAATCGGGATGCCCCTTGGACATTCCTCAATGCAGAGTATCTGGGCAAACAATGACAATTATTACAAAGAAGGTTCATAGATATAGGAGAGGAATCCCTTCAGGAACTTCCCCTGACTGTTATCTGCCTGCGTGTTCTCAGGCAAGGGGGATTAAGGAGGCAGAGGAAATATTAGGGAGAGCCAAGATGGCTTTTGGATTGCTCTCCTGTACTGTTTTAGACATGTGGTTTATATACTTATGTATGTGCGCCTACCTTGTGCAATTATCAACATTTATTCTATATTTGAGACCTTAGCCAGGGGTCAGCAAACTTTTTCAGCAGGGGGCCGGTCCACTGTCCCTCAGACCTTGTGGGGGGCCAGACTATATTTTGAAAAAAAGAGAAGAAGAACCAATTCTTATGCCCCACAAATAACCCAGAGATGCATTTTAAATACACATTCTACTCATGTAAAAACACGCTGATTTTCAGACGTCTAGGGGCCAGATTTTGAAGGCGATTGGGCCGGATCGAGCCCCCAGGCCTTAGTTTGCCTACCCAAGCCTTGAAAAGAAAAAAAAAAAAAAAAAAAAAAAAGGACCCCTGACAGTTAAGTCCAGTCACGAACAACTCTGGGGTTGTGGTGCTCATCTCGCTTTTCTGGCCGAGGGAGCTGACGTTTGTCCACAGACAGTTTTTCCGGGTCATGTGGCCAGCATGACTAAGCCGCTTCTGGCGAACCAGAGCAGCGCACGGAAACACCGTTTACCTTCCCGCCAGAGCGGTACCTATTTATCTACTTGCACTTTGACGTGTGTTATGTACTGAGTTCAATAGGATTCAGAATGCAGCAGTCTGAATGGTCCTAGAACAATAGGAATCAGAATGCAGCAGTCTGATTAGTCCGCAGGAGCCACCCAATCCAGCTCCAGGGGGAAGTGAATCCGCAACCTGATTGGCCTACAGGAATATCCTGGAATTAGCAATCACGTGGGGGCCATTGTGTAAATAATGTATATAAAGCAGACGTTATGGGGGAACTTTCATTCCTCGCTACTATGAGCTGAATAAAGAGCATGAAATCCACACTCGACTCCGAGTATATTTCAACGTGCTTTCGATCTGCTAGGTTGGCAGGAGCTGGGACCAAGCAACAGGAGCTCACACCCGTCGTGGGGATTCGAACTGCTGAGCTTCTGATCGGCAAGCCCTAGGCTCAGTGGTTTAGACCACAGCGCCACCTGCATCCTCTACCCATGCCTTAGACACTGGAAAAAAGCTTGCCTCCCTGAGGAGCAGTGATGCCGCAATAAACACTTGTCTAGTAGGACCCCCCCCCTGCTCCTGATCTGCATGGTTTGCAATTGGGTCAGCCTAGCCCACAGATCATTTAGGTGCATTTGCCCTAATTAACATCATGTTGCTTCTAGGTCAAAATCTATGATAAAATAAATTTTACGGCTATATTGTTCAGGAAAGCCTTGAGGCTTAAAGAAAGAAGCTTGCTTTGTTTTAGCTACTACTAGTAGTACTACTACTATTTATTTCAGGCAATCAATGCTTCCATTGTTCCACATGTAGAAAATATGTCAATGAATTTGAATGACTTCTGCACAGCAGTGTGTTTGTGTTTCCTTCTGCCAACTTCAAGACCTCGGTTTCTGCACTGATGAAAAGCAAAGCAAACATACCACTCTCAGGGAGCATGTGATTCACTTCTATGCTTGCTCACATACGGACACATACCCGGGGCAAACAATTGTAGTTGTGTGATTTGGTAATATGGCTTCCCATGTCTGGTGAACAGTCCTGCCGATGGCTAACATTTCCTGTTTCCCAGAAGGACAAGCCAGTAATTAAAGTACCATCACATCGACATAAACCAAAACACCAGAAACAAGCTGTTCCACACACAGAAGACCCATTGATTGAACGTTTGCTGAATGTTTGTGTCTGCTGGCTTGTCTTGTTCATAGGATATAGTATGCCCTTTGGTGTTGAACTGTTCTTCTCAGATCTTGCTTTGAAAAAGAACTTTTTGAAGATGAAAAACTAAGTACAGTGATCCCTCGACTTACGAATGACCCGACTTACGAGTTTTTCGAGTTACGAGGATCAAAGCGGCTGCCGCTTCCAAATTTTTTTGACTTCCGATCGGAAGCCGCGGCCGTTTTTAGATGCGGTTTCCTCGACTTACTAGGTTTTTTTTTCGACCTACGAATGTGTTCTCCCAACGCATTCCTATGGGGACTCGAGTTACGATGATTTCGACCTACGAAGATTCCGTTGGAACGGATTATCTTCGTAAGTCGAGGGTCCACTGTAGGAGAGCCGGTGCCGGGCTTCGCTGGAACTTCAACATTGGTGCTGACAGCAAGATGGGCCTCTGCTTGAAACTCAATGCCTGACCCAATGTTTGGGTCAAGTTTTGAGTTTCGGGGCAATGTGGCTACCGCGAGCAGAGCCAAGCATGAAGTTTGGCTCCTGTTTAAAAGTGAGGTTTGTGTGAAGTGATGGCAGCAACAGCGCCACAAACACAGCTTTGGTGGTGGTGAACCATGGCAGGGGCCACAAAGCGCCAGAAGATGGTCCTGATGACAGCCTGTCAGATGTGGGTAGGCGATGGCCCTTTCTGAGTCCCGGGAGGTGGCCCATCCCTGCTGATCCCTGCTGTTGGGCCTGCCAGGAAGCCATACATTTAAGGAGAAACGTCATTTCTGCACCATCCCTTGGAATCCAGCCACCACATACTTGATGTCAGTGGAACAAGAGATGAGGATTCCAGGTAGGAATTGGAGTGATTCTTGAGAGCTCTTGGGAAGTTTCTTGGCTAGAATGGTTGACCTATTCTGTCAATCTCCTGGTCATTCTGTGGGATGTGGAGATGACTCAGGAGGTTGACATGATTGTTCCTAAAACACCCTGTCCTCCAATGCAGAGCCCATCCAGTACTCTGATTTTCTGGGAATGTAGGGGCAATGAAAAAGGGACGCGGGTGGCGCTGTGGGTTAAACCACAGAGCCTAGGGCTTGGTCGATCAGAAGGTCTGCGGTTCGAATCCCTGCGACGGGGTGAGCCTCCCGTTGCTCGGTCCCAGCTCCTGCCCCACCTAGCAGTTCAAAAAGCACGTCAAAGTGCAAGTAGATAAATAGGTACCGCTCCGGCGGGAAGGTAAACGGCTTTTCCGTGCGCTGCTCTTGGTTCCCCAGAAGCGGCTTAGTCATGCTGGCCACATGCTCTTTGACGTGCTTTAGGACTGCTAGGTTGGCAGGAGCAGGGACCCATTCAAATATAGATAGCTGGTAAAATCAGAATGTGTATTCGTTAAATAATTGTCACACACTAGCTAATGGGGTGCAATAACATTAAATTTGACAGTGATAGGGGTAGGTTGGAGTCATTTAACTTCCGACTTAATTTCTGATTGCTTGTTAATTCTCCAATTCTCGTCCCAAGGGATTTCTGCCAGAGTCCCAGCCACCTCCTCTGTGACACATTGCAGAAGTCGTGCAGCTAGTGTTTCTTTCATGGGCTGCACTCATGCTCTGTCTTCTAATGATTAAAAAGCCAAGAAAACTTGGGCAAAGAGGTACTAAGTGAATTATCCCATGAGGCTGCTTAGGCTGTGATAACCTCGCAGCCCAAACAACCTCATGAGATTATTGCAAGGCATACAATTGAAATAGAAAGCTTTGAACCTTCAGGGGTAAGGGGGAAATGTCACCTAAATGAGTATGTACATGTTTGATATCATCTTAAAAGTCTGGCCTGGGTAAGTTGGCAGACAACTTGCCTACTGTTTTCTTGAGATGGGGTTGCTCAAGGCGAATTCTGGTGGATTAATTGCATTTGTAACGTTGTTTTCATTACTTTAGGAAATGAATCCTCAGTTTAGGGTGATTGGCAGGTGCAAGATGGTACAAGAAAACCAAACCAAACAAGCCTTGTGGGCAGGAATTGGGGCAGGCAATCTTATGGGGGTGGGTGTGCCTGGTGGGAGAACATCAACATTTGAGGGTGTACCCCTGTTGAAAATAGGGGGGAAGAAAGCCCACAGCAAGGACTCATCCACACTTCTGCAAAAACACTTGTTCCAGTCCTGGAACTGGACCTGAGATCTTAGAGCCAGTGTGGTGTAGTGGTTAAGAGTGGTAGACTCGTAATCTGGGGAATCGGGTTCGCGTCTCCGCCCCTCCACATGCAGCTGCTGGGTGACGTTGGGCTAGTCACACTTCTTTGAAGTCTCTCAGCCCCACTCACCTCGCAGAGTGTTTGTTGTGGGGGAGGAAGGGAAAGGAGATTGTTAGCCGCTTTGAGACTCCTTCGGGTAGTGATAAAGCGGGATATCAAATCCAAACTCTTCTTCTTCTTCTTCATGTGCTGAGTTATGGACCAGCCTCCCCAGAAACAGTTGGACATGTAAAGCTATCGTATACCAAGTCAGTCCTGCTTCCAATTGGTTTATCTGAACCTTCACATAAATCTTCATGCACACAAAGGATGTGACTCACTTCCCAGCATTCGGGCATCCCCTTCTGTTGCTGAGCAAGGACCTTTCCTTGTCCTTTCCTTTCCTTTCCTTTCCTTTCCCTTCCCTTCCTTTCCTTTCTCCCTCCTTCCTTTCTTGACATTCTTCAGGCCAGAAATATACTTAAAAGGGGGGGGGGGGAGAGAGAGAGAGAGAGAGAGAGAGAGAGAGAGAGAGAGAGAGAGAGAGAGAGAGAGAAGAAAATGGTTTGGAAGAGGAATGTCACTATTAGTGGCTTGCAAACTCATATTGCTTTTTCCTCCAGAAACAATATTTAGCAGATTTCCAATACCGTTTAAAAGACCTGCAAATCCTGTCTTCTCAGAGGTAACAATGGTACAAAAGATGTGTGTATATGCTCCACGACGAGCAGCGAAAACTTCCCTCCAACTGCTCTTGGTTTTCTCATAAACGATTATCTGCTTCCAATTTATTTATACTTATTTTATTTATCTCTAGAGAAGTCCTACACCTCAGCCTCCTGGTGCCTGCATGCTACTTTTTGCAGCTATGAACAATTAAAACCAACCTGAAAATACAAGGCAAGTCCGAAAGAACAAAGACAAGACAAAGAAACACAATATTATCAAGCCAGAGATAGGTGCAGCAGATAGGCTGAGGCTTTCAGCGATGAGTATTCATTTAAGCCTTTTATAGTACATTACTGTTTTAAATTCTCTCTCTCCCCTCTCTCTGCATAACATTATTTTTATTCTATCTATCTGTGCCACAAAAAAACTGGTGTCTCCATGCACAGTGCATGAACTCCGATGCTAGCGGTGTTGCAGAAAGAAAAGAGAACAAGCGAGGGAGAAGACAAGGAGAAGCAATGAAAGGCATTTTGTCTCCCTGACCCAGAGCCAAAGTCTTCCACATATCCCCCACCTCTCTGAAGGCCTGTTTTTGCCCTTGATGTCATGTGCTAAGCACGAGGGTTGCTAGAAAGCTAATCCTTCTAATTAGGGTTTGCTGCCCCTACACAGAAACCCCCCGGCCGTGGCCTCTTGGCAAGCAACAAAGGACCAAACTGTCCTCGTTTCGACCACATTCAATAAAATTAGGTTCCAGGATTATGCAAACGCCCCAAAGTCTAACCTGGTAGGCTGTGGCGGGTTGGGGGGTTGGAGACCTCATTTGGTCACATAAAACCTGGCTTGCTTGTTCAGCCCAGAGGCTGCGAATAAGACCGCCTGCCCTGAATCCCATGCTGACTTTGCAAGTTGAAGAAAGCGAGTCAAGACGTCCGGGAGTCTGATACCGATGGCCTTCCTGCTGCTTTGCTGCGCTCTCTTAGGATGCCTGAGCCCCTTTTGGCCTCCGGAGGCCAGGGCGCAATTCCCACGAGCGTGCATGACTGCGGAGATGCTGCAGTCCAAGCAATGCTGCCCTCCTTTGGGGCCTGATCCTAACAACGTGTGCGGCTCGCAGCAAGGCAGGGGCATCTGTAAGGAGGTGCAAGTGGACACCAGACCTTGGAGCGGGCCCTACACTCTCCGCAATGTGGACGACCGAGAACGATGGCCACTGAAATTCTTCAACAGAAGTTGTCAGTGTACAGGTGAGAAGAAAATAAAAATAATAATATATATTTTTTATTTTAAAATTTTATTTTATTTTTATTGATAATACATAATTCACATTTTTCCCTTTAGGTAGATACAAAAAAGGGAAACAAAAACAAAAACCAAAAATCCTTTGCAATTATCTTCCATTACACTTATGTCACGATATGATACCATTAACTCACTTATCTAAATAGAAAGAAATAAGAAAAGAAAGTAAAGAAGAAGAAAAAGACAAAGAGAAAAAACAAGAAAAAAAAGAATAAAAGAACAGAAAAAGTAAAGAAATAAAACATTTCCACCGCCTTCCGCACAGTATTCAATAAATTTTTTTCTCTTTACTCTGCCACTTAAGTATTTATAATATGTTATTAATGAATGGGAATTTGGTAATATTAAAAGAGGTAACAGAAAACACGTAACAGAAATAATAATAATAATAATAATAATAATAATTATTATTATACTGTACCCCACCCACTCTGGGCGGCTCCCAACAGAATATTAAAACACGATAAAACATCAAACATTAAAAACTTCCCTAAATAGGGTTGATTTCAGATGTCTTCTAAAAGTCAGATAGATGTATATTTCCTTGACATCTGATGGGAGCGCGTTCCACAGGGAAGGTGCCACTACTGAGAAGGCCCTCTGCCTGGTTCCCTGTAACCTCACTTCTTGCAGTGAGGGAACTGCCAGAAGGCCCTTGGAGGTGGACCTCAGTGTATGGAGGGAGGTTCCTTACTCTCTGGAGAAAGCCAGGAAGATTCAGAAATATACTAGAAAGTCCCCATGATTCTGCCAGGTTCCATCTACCTTGCATGTGGGAAATAGACACAAAGCTATGTTTTATATTTCTTATTTTCATCCCCAGTACTTGTGAGACATATCGACAGTTTCCGATGTTACTTTTCCCTATTAACGTTCCAAAAATAGCTATACAGAAACAGGAAGAAAATGGCTACAGGTGCACAGCTTTGTAATGTGTTCAGATCTGAATTGGACGTACATCATGATGAAAGACAGGAGAGCAGAGTTTTGCCAGTTTTAGGCATTTCCCCACATTAAAATAGGTCTTTTGATTCATGGAACTTACTAATTGCCTGACAAGAAAGACACTAAGGGCAATGTACTGTTATATGGTCCTCATTTTCCTGAATGGTGAAAATTTACAAGGGAAGAGCTTCCTTTGGGGGAGAGACCACTAGAGATTTATGGTGCCTTTGCAATATAAGTTGAAAAATTGTAAGTATATGAGCAGAGTATATTGGAAGCAAACAGAAACTCATACAGCAGAAAGCAAATCCCATACAGTGTTTCTGAAAGCTCAGCTCAGCTTTTATACCTCCAGACAATTTTACAGCTCCCAAACGCTCTCTAAAGGTAAAGGTAAAGGGACCCCTGACCATTAGGTCCAGTCGTGACCGACTCTGGGGTTGCGACGCTCATATCGCTTTACTGGCTGAGGGAGCCGGCGTACAGCTTCCAGGTCATGTGGCCAGCATGACTAAGCCGCTTCTGGCGAACCAGAGCAGCACACGGAAACGCCGTTACCTTCCCGCTGCAGCGGTACCTACTGGTATTTATCTACTTGCACTTTGACGTGCTTTTGAACTGCTAGGTTGGCAGGAGCTGGGACTGAGCAACGGGAGCTCACCCCGTCGCGGGGATTCGAAACGCTGACCTTTTGATCGGCAAGCCCTAGGCTCAGTGGTTTAACCCACAGCGCCACCTGCACTCTAATGCTCTCTAAATTCAGACTGACATCTGGAACCAACTTTATTTACTTTATTTACAGTGGAATTTGCTGCCAAGGAGGGTGGTGGGGTCTCCTTCTTTGGAGGTCTTTAAGCAGAGGCTTGACAGCCATCTGTCAAGAATGCTTTGATGGTGTTTCCTGCTTGGCAGGGGGTTGGAGTGGATGGCCCTTGTGGTCTCTTCCAACTCTATGATTCTATGATTCTACTCTGCTTCTCACCTAGAGAGTCCAAGCTCTGGATATCACATTGCAGAAGTTGGGGAGAGATTTCTATTCCAGCTATCTCCTATCATTTGGGAATGTTTTAGTAGTCAGCAGACTGATAAATAGATGCTCAGCCAGCATCTGCCACAGTCACCAAACAATAACAAAACAGTATTAAAATGAATATGACATTTTCTTCACTTCCTGCTCTTAGGTTTTCGAAATGCGTTAATTTGGAGGAAGATCTGCAGCTAATTACCAGTTTAGTAGCAGCAATTAGACAAACAAGAGATCTTTTTGGAAATCTCCAAGATCTCCCAAAGTGTGTTCTCTGGTATATATTTGTTTTTCTAATGCATTAGTTTAACCTTCTGGTGGCTGCTTTGCTGATAATATCGCTCTGTTATGCTAAAGGCAGCACTGTTCCGTCTTTGCCAAATGTTTTAGCCACCAGAACACAAAGTGCAGTTATGAGACCTCATGTAAGAACAGCGCATGAGGCAGCTTGAAGGAAAGTTTTGAGCTGACAGATAAGGTTTCGTTTGAAAGCATTTGTGTGTTCCACAACAGATGCATTAGGGTAGCCAATTTGCCCAGAGGCGAGAAAAGGAAAAAGAAAGAGAAGAGCCAGGAACAGTTGCTGCGGTTGTACCTATCAAGTCCCTCAATGTCAATTTGATTGCCAGGTTAAAACAGTCAAAGATGAATATGGAGTGTGGCACTCATCTCGCTTTCAGGCCAAGGGAGCCGGTGTTTGTCCACAGACAGCTTTCCGGGTCATGTGGCCAGCATGACTAAACCACTTCTGGCGCAACGGAACACCGTGATGGAAAGCAGAGCGCACGGAGCTCACCCCGTCATGGGGATTTGGACTGCCGACCTTCTGATTGCAAGCCCAAGAGGTTCAGTGGTTGCAGTTTAAACTTTGGGCTTGCAAATTTCAGTGGCGCCTTGCCCGATGCTAAAATTGAGCACCCCCACCTGTCACACTCTGTTTTGCAGCATCATTTGGGCGCCCCCTGTAATGCAACCACAGTGTTTGCACTTCTCTAAAACTGCCTCTGTTAATGACCTACCAACGGGGCTACTGTTATTAGAGCAATACTTTGTTCTGTGGACATTGCTCTTCCTTGTAGCTAGGGTGTTATAAATCAGAAATAATTGAATATGAAAGTCTGACCTATTCCAGTTTTCTTCTGCTAATACTCCTTGTAAGGGATTATTGTTTGAATGCGTCGGCTGATTTAGGGCAGAGGTCATGAATGTAATTGCAAGCAATTACCAGCCATTATGGCTCTTAGATGGCTCCTTCCATACTTCATCTTTTATGAATGTGATGGATTTTCCTTGTATGTTGAGACAAGTCAGCAAATCCTTGCTGTCAGTGCTGTCCACACATTCCCCTTTTCTCTGCATCCCATGTGCTCCCCGTACCACTTTAGGAAGTGGTGTTCACAGGGCATTAGTCCCAATCAGTATCTATACTGTCATTTCTTGTCAAGTACTGCATTTTGATGTCTTTCCCTGCAAACCAGATTTGATCTGAATTGAGGCAAAGAATGACCCTGGCCATGTCTACACAGCCTGTACTCTGTTTCTGGTTTCTCCCCCCTGCTGAAGCTAAATCCCAGGGGGCGGGGATCTCTCCAGATCTCAGAACTAGGGAAGGGGAATAGTACTGTTTAAAAATAAATATATATTTTAAATCTGTTCTCATAGCTGGTTCCATGTTACCTACTGTATGGTATACTGAAAGGAAATACACACCAAGAGCTCTGGCCAGAAATTTCAATACTAAGAATAAATCCTACTCGTGAGTTATAGTCAAATAAAAGTATGTATTCTGTTAAGAATTACAGTCTTAGGCAGAGAATGTCAGTTCAAATAAGAAAACCAGTTTCAAGGTCACAATAATATGTGTAGCTTCAAATGAAAAATACAACTCCAAATTCACAGTGGTATGAGTAAACAATAATTCGTTACAGTATAAGAACATAAAAAAATTCAAGTAACAATAAATGTATATCAGTTTGTTTTCAAAAGTATTCAAAAGTATTCAAAAGGATTGTTTTATAAGTAAAGCTGGAGTGAAGAGTCGATTCAGGAAAAGCAACCAAGACAGGGCCCTGTTTCGATATGGATGTCTTCGTCAGCTAATTTCTGAGTTCGTGTTAGTTTGTAGAGTGCATTTGGAAGTATCATGTAACTCTATGATTTTCAAATGTAGTGTCTGAGAATGAAGAGATCAACATGTATCTGAGTTTTTCTGTGCGTTTTCCTGGGTGGGTGGGTGCCATCGCGGCTGCCCCCTGCCCGTGCTGGGCATCCCGCCCCTGCAGATGTCGCGCCCCACCCCCGGGATGTGTGCCAGCCCCGCCCATGCCTGCTCTCCGCCCCCCAGTGCCGGAGCATGAAGCTCCGCCACTGCATGGTGAGCCTGTGCATCAGGTTTAGGCTGCTCTTTCCAAATGTCACACCAACTCTGCAGACTTCAGGGAGGATGGCTGGCAAATCTAACCAAGGTAGCAGTCATGATCTCATTTGTTCACAATGCCTTTAGCGTTCCCATGGAGGTGACTTTATGGAAACAGCCCATGTTGGAGAGCATGGAGTAGTCATCCTGGCTGCATACACAACATACATTTAAAGAATCACAAAGAATCATGGAAAATGTAGTTTACCCCTCTCTGAGTTACAGTTCCCAGCGTCCTTAACAAATTATAGTTCTCAGGATTCTTGATGTGAATATGTGTTTTTGTGTGCGCTTTTGTCAGGCTTCAGGGAATCAGCTTCCTCCCCCTTGGCAGTAGATAAGCAGAACAAAGGAAAAGGAGTCTTCTTACCAGTTAGAAACTTTAATAATCACAGTGAGAGAACAAAGAACACCTCTCCTAGAAATGGCGGTGCACCCAGTTAAGGAATCCACCCCCTTCTGTCCCTATTAATCTATGTCACTCCTACGTCTTGTAATCTGAGCTTGTACCTCTGTGCTTTCTGTTCTGCCACTTTCTGAGCTCTCCTTGACTTTGGAGAAGGGGGGTGAATGCTGTCCAGAGACTGTGAATCTGTTAACCCTCTCTTCCTACGGTAGCTGTTCCCCATCCAGTATTTCCCAGCATCTGCCTTCTGAACTATGTCCCTCTGCAAACCACTGTTCCAAATCTATACTGTCCTCCTGCTCCTGGGAAGATTCAGGATCTGGAGCAGGAGCAGGAGGAGGGGGAGGCTCCCAGAATTCCTCCTCAGTTCAGCTCTCCTCAGCACGGTCCCTGACAGCTTTGAATGTTTAGTATTTATTCAGCCTTTAACTCCTCCTCATCACAGAGTTTTGGGCAACATCTTCTGCTTCTGTATGCTGAGGTATGACTGATGCTGTCTTTTAATACAGGGAACTTTGCCGGCTACAATTGTGGGGACTGCAAATTTGGTTGGTCAGGGCCCAACTGTGACGCAAAGAAGCCTCTGGTGGTCCGGAAGAATATCCACGCTTTGACGGAGGAAGAGCGAGAGCAATTCTTGGATGCCCTCAACCGCGCAAAGACCACCGTTCACCCCGACTACGTGATTGCTACCCAGCATTGGCTGAGTCTGCTTGGTCCCAGTGGAAATGACCCGCAAGTTGCAAATTGCAGCATTTACAATTACTATGTGTGGCTTCATTATTACTCAGTCAGAGACACACTTTTAGGTTGGTGATTTTCAATAGCAAGGGATAAGATAGAAAAAGCTGAAACACACACTAAAAGGAATGTAAACAGTGTTGTTGTTGTTTTTAAAAAACCACTTTGGAAAAAACACGCTGTAGTTAACATATAGGAAATGGAACATTTCCAACACAGTGGATGTGATTTGTCTGAGAACTTCCCTTCTTCTGGGGAAGAGGATTTCCCCCCCATTCTCCCAACTTAGGAACTTCAGAATGCTCCTTGAAGCTTCTTAGGATTCCTGTAATTTTTGGAATAGTCTAGTTAATAGAAATGGGACCCAGGTGGCACTGTGGGTTAAACCACAGAGCCTAGGGCTTGCTGATCAGAAGGTCGGCGGTTCGAATCCCTGCGACGGGGTGAGCTCCCGTTGCTCAGTCCCAGCTCCTGCCCACCTAGCAGTTCAAAAGCATGTCAAAGTGCAAGTAGATAAATAGGAACCGCTCTGGCGGGAAGGTAAACGGCGTTTCCGTGCGCTGTTCTGGTTCGCCAGAAGCGGCTTTGTCATGCTGGCCACATGTTTTTGGGGGGCTCACGCGCGCATGTTTCTTAAAACACACACAAGAAAACCATTCAAAAAGACAAATAAATCAGAAATAGATGTGGAAATATTCCAGCATTACATTCCTTTGTCTGAAACATAAAGTTTAGAGCCACATACTCTGAGAGCCCAAAATGGAAATAGTTTTGCAGTCTGACTTTCCATGCAGAGCATACAGGGTTTTCACCATAGGATAAGAAGAAAAGTGGTGCTGGCAGATAACATTTCATCTGAGCCTACCTGGTCTAATCTGAGTCCTGGGCATATGACAGTCAGCTAAATGGGTAGATATCTAGAATTTTAGAAATCGAGTTCACCTATAGGGTGAGCACGTGTTGTGGTTGGGACAGGAAAGCACCTCCCCCTCCTCCCTCTGGTTGACCGAGGGAGGAGTGGACAATGGCCACAGGTGGGAGGGGGCTAGGCGTTGCTGGGGTAAATTGCATGTAGCAATTTGGTGATGGGCAGCCCAGGTCCTATATAACCCCAGCACGCCGGTGAGTCAGCCTCTTGGCTGTGTGTTCCAGATTCCCCGCCCTCCTCTCCCTTTTTTATTAGGCCTCTGTGTTGACCTTGCTTTGCCTGTAATGGGGTCGTCTGCTTCTTGATGGCAGGGGCCTAGTAGGAATTTTGTCCATCTGGCATATTGGCTTGAGCCAGTGGTTTTTGCCTACTACATTGCAACTAGTCACAACTTGTAAGGTTGGCGGTTAGGCATTGGTTCATTGATTCATTGGTGGATGGGTGTGGTCGCCCTAAAACCGATGTTGGTGTTAGGAGTTCCGGTAAAGGAATCCAAGGGGCTCTATAAGTTTGTCCGATCCCGATTCGGGAATGCAGGGCCATGCTTGAGCCCCTTGGGACCCCTGGGGGGAGGGAGGACTGTGCCCCCAGGCTCTTTAACTCCCCTCAGTTTAAAGGGTCTCCTTAATTCCTGCCAATGGCAGCTCTGTCCCCTAGGGACATGGTAGACGAACCAATGCCTACGCAACCACTCATGTGATTTGTATTTAAATAAAGTTGTGGCCCTAAATTTCTTGCCAAAAACCCAAACAAAAATTAATGTCTGAAGTGTGAATTATTTTGGGGGGTGACTTGGTGTCCTCAACACACAAACACTAATGTGCCATAATTTATATGACAGGACAGCAAAAGGCACAGCTTTTCCTCGACTGTCAAGGCATTGTAGCAATGCTTTTAACGTGATAGAGAAAACGTTCACTTTCTAAGTTTGGTTCCATTTTAACCCACAGGGCCAGGCCGCCCCTTCACAGCAATAGACTTCTCCCACCAAGGACCTGCCTTTGTAACTTGGCACAGGTATCATTTGCTGCTGCTGGAAAGAGATCTGCAGGTTAGTGAAAACACCGACTGGTGTATGTTTGAAAGATGCAAACAGAGCAGCTTCTAAGCCCTCCCTCCCTCTCACCCCACCCCCATTCCTGAGAGGGAGGAATTCTCAGCATAATGAGCCTCCTTAAGGTTTAGCATTCTAGCACAAAATGGGAAATGTGTAAAGATGGTCCTGAGGAAAGAGAATGATGGGACAAAGCATTTGGAGCTTCCCTATCTGCTGCAATGGTAAAGGTAAAAGACCCCTGGACACTAAGTTAAGTCCAGACAAAGGCGACTATGGGGTTGTGGCGCTCATCTCGCTTTCAGGCCGAGGGAGCCGGTATTTGTCCACAGACAGCTTTCCGGGTCATGTTGCCAGCATGACTAAACCGCTTCTGGTGCAACGGGACACTGTGATGGAAGCCAGAGCGCATGGAAACGCCGTTTCCCTTCCCGCCGCAGCGGTACCTATTTATCTACTTGCACTGGTGTGCTTTCGGACTGCTAGGTTGGCAGGAGCTGGGACAGAGCAATGGGAGCTCACTCCATCATGGGGATTCGAACCGCCGACCTTCCGATTGGCAAGCCCAAGAGGCTCAGTGGTTTAGACCACAGCGCCACCCACGTCCCATTGCTGCATTGACTGATAGAGGGATCAGTTGAGGTGGGGATAAACTACACAGACAATAATGTATCCAACGCCATCCCACTCTAATTAGGCATGTAAGAATGATTGTTTTGCATGCCCAGGCGGTGACCCCCGACCCCCCGAGAGACCACTGCATGCTTTGCTGTCGGCTCTGCCCCTAATAAACAGCATGAGCGAACCAGAGTGAAGCCTGCTCACTCACAGTCCACTCGGCTGGCCCCGCCTCCACCAATACCACCTACTGGATTATTTGAACCGAGGTTTGGCGGGAACCCCCAACGGCTGTGGCATCAGGGAGGTGGGCCAGCATGGTGAGCTGGTAAGTCCCACGAGGCTTGGGGGTGCTGCACGTGGTCCCGCAAAGGGCGCCCACAATCCGACGACTGAGCGTTCCTTCTCTTCCCCACTGTATTTTCGCATGCAACACTGTTTCCATTCCACCGCTGTTCACCTTCTGCTAAAACTATGTCTCGCTGTCGTCTGCTATCATTACATTGTTCCTCCCTTTTCATTTTGATGCAAAGGCAATCCATTGGATAGCTCAGTTGGTTAGAGCATGGTGCTGATAACACCAAGGTCGCAGGATCAACCCCCATATGGGACAGCTGCATATTCCTGCATTGCAAAGGCTTGGACTCGATGATCCTCAGGGTCCCTTCCAATAGAATCATAGATTTGTTTTGTATGCAACACAAGGCACGTGTGTGTGTGTGTGTGTGTGTGTGTGTGTGTAAGCTTTGTGCTCTGATTTCAGACAAATATAGCATACCTACCTGAAGAGATATCCATGTTTTTGTAGGGATTGGGATGGCCTGGATTTGAAAAAGGAAAGAGACGGTTTGGGCAAGTGTTGCAAAGAGGTTATATGGGGTTTGTTGAGATGCGGAAATAATTGTAACAAATGTTTTATGCAAAGAACTAATCCAAAGTGGTTTCATCCCCACCCCCTTCATCTCCCCACTCTCGTGTTTAGCGGATGATTGGGAACGATTCCTTTGCATTGCCTTATTGGAATTTTGCTACAGGCAGAAATGAATGTGATGTGTGTACTGATCAGCTTTTGGGAGCACAGAGTCCAGACAACCCAAACCTAATAAGTCGGAATTCAAGGTTTTCACAGTGGCAGATAGTATGCAACAGGTAACACAATTTTGTGTAGAACTGAGATATTGGGGATACCTATGCATTCAGGTTTTTAACTCCTCCTTTGATTTTTTTTTGGAGCTGTCAATAAATTCAAGAATTACCTGCCTTTTCATTGATGAATAAATTCATTCATTGCATTTAAAGAAATGCTGCATCAAAACCTCAATAAAGGTGACATTTTAAAATTTCTGGAGGAAGTATAAGATAATCTTCGGTTTAATAAGTAATAGCTGCCACCAAGACTTGGTTCAGATGTAATGCTAAACTATGGTTTGGTGTTACATACAGAGCCTAGGGCTCATGTTCTCCCTCTTCCTTAACTCTGGTTTGCTCTTATGCCTGAAGCCACAACTGTGGTTAATCTTCACTATGGTTTAGCGAAACAAACCAGGACCACAAGCCACAGTTTGAAGTTGACTTGTTTCCCCAAAATGTAGATAAGACTACCCACAGTTTGTTTGGGTTCAGACGTAACAACAAACCATAGTTAGTCAAAAATGGAAGCAAAAGCTTCTGATTTCCTCTCAGCAAACTTGGAGAGGAAGGGGGTGGTGGTGGAGCGGCTAATGCACAGGTGTCTGAATACAGCCAACTATTTGAAGAAAAGTCTATTTTTAATTTGTTGAGCATGATTTATTTCACCTTCCTTGCACATGGCTCCAAGAGGGATTCCTCAGTTGGGACCTCTCTAACTCCCCCAGCCCTGAATCTGCCTGACCAGGATATGTTGGTACTTCCAACACAAAGATCCAACACTTTGTATCTCCTATGCTCCCTGGTGTGCAAACAGTTCATGTATGGGTGATCAACATTTTCCCCAACTGGAAGATTAACTAAGCACCAGCTAATTAATCTTCCAGTTAAAACCAATTAAATTAAAGCTTTGGGCCCGTCTTCCTCCCTGCCTAAAATCAATAACAAGAAAGCTCAGCACAAAATCAAGTCTGACTGCTTCATGTCTCTCTGTAAACCTAAGTTTGGATGATTATAACCGCCTGGTTACACTTTGTAATGGGACCAATGAAGGACTTCTGCAGAGGAACCCATTCAGCAAAGCAGGCGACCGGCTGCCAACCATGGAAGATGTCCAGAATTGCCTCTCTCTGCAAGACTTTGACAAGCCGCCTTTCTTTCGGAATTCTAGTTTTAGCTTCAGGTTAGTTCTTTGGTTTGCATCGTTTGCTTTGCTGAACAACGGAGCTTGTGAGATGGTAATGCTCTGTCTTGCTTGACACAGGAATACTTTGGAAGGCTTTGATGAACCCGATGGAACCCTGGGCCCATCAGCCGTGAGCCTCCATAACTTGGTCCACTCGGTCTTGAACGGAACGAGTGCTTTCCCTCATTCTGCAGTGAACGACCCTGTCTTTGTGGTATGTCCTTATCTCATTTTGGGTCCCTTGAAGTCCTTGTAACCAAATACGCCTATTGGGGCGTGGGTGGCGCTGTGGTCTAAACCACTGAGCCTCTTGGGCTTGCCAATCAGAAGGTCGGCAGTTCGAATCCCCGTAACAGGGCGAGCTTCCGTTGCTCTGTCCCAGCTCCTGCCAACCTAGCAGTTTGAAAGCACGCCAGTGCAAGTAGATAAATAGGTACCGCTGCTATGGGAAGGTAAACAGCATTTCCCTGTGCTCTGGTTTCCGTTATGGTGTTCCGTTGCGCCAGAAGCGGTTTGGTCATGCTGGCCACATGACCCGGAAAACTGTCTGTGGACAAACGCCGGCTCCCTCGGCCTGAAGAAAGATGAGCGCCGCTACCCCATAGTTGCCTTTGACTGGACTTAACTGTTCAGAGGTCCTTTACCTTTTCCTAATGGGGAACATTTCCCAGGAGGACCACTTCTATGAATGAGAACAGAAGTCATGTCTTTTCTTTTTTATTTGGTGTACCTGCTAATGCTATCCACCCAATATTGACGTTTTCAATTTTCGCTAGAGTGTGCAGTTTTTGGAGCTGTGATCTCGAGCAATTCCCCATGATGGGGAATGTGCCATGGACCCCCTGGGTGGGTTACACAGATCCCCTGGAGTCTGTGAACCACCAGTTGAGAACCACTGGGTTAAAGCGTTGCCACTTCAGATTTAACCAACATATGTCAAAAGTACTCAGGTTGGTGAATCGGTGACTTTAGTCCACTTTCGAAATCTGGCCTGCTTTTCAAAATAATGGAATGAACTGTGGAGGTAAAAACAACTCTCTGATCAGATCATTTAGACACAGAAGGGAGGAGGCTGTGGAACGCCCTCCCATCAGATGTCAAGGAGATAAACAACCATCTGACTTTTAGAAGACATCTGAAGGCAGCCCTGCTTAGGGAAGTTTTTAATGTTTGATGTTTTATCGTGTTTTTAATATTCTGTTGGGAGCTGCCCAGAGTGGCTGGGAAAACCCAGCCAGATGGGTGGGGTATAAATAAATTTATTATTATTATTATTATTATTAATTAAAAAATAGACAAATCAAAATCTTGTTCATTAATAGTTTTGTTTTGATAAAGTGTTTACAACCCTTTTGTGAGGACAAGAGTGTCCTATTCATGCACCTTACAGTACCCCTATGTGGGCAGACAGGGAAAAAAGCAGGGAAGAAGGAATATTTCATATGCATGAAAGTGCCTCTATTAATTCACAAGATCTTCCATCGGTGTTCTGGGGGCATAACGGAGTATGTGAGCTCCATCTGGTGGTTAAATTAAAGCTCGAACTCTGCAGCTTTAGTAATGCAAATAGAAGAACTACATGGAAAAAAACTTGTAGGAAATGTTAGAACTCTGATGATAAACAGCATAGGGAATAAAATGAACACGGGCAAATTATTTGTTCAACTCAACTCAACACCTTTATTGGCATATATAAAAAGGGGACATACAAACCATCTATTTATATAATATTTCTATATAATATAATATTTCTGAAAGCATGCAATAAATAGAAAAAGATAAAAGGATCCTCATTAGTCACTATTGGACAGGCTAGTTATACTGGCCTTAATTTCAAAAACCCTAGTCAGATATTGAGCCATAGCTCTAGTGAGGGCAGAGGAATCATCCCTCAGCAGGAACTGGATCGTAAGTTGGTTATTGAAAAGGGCACTAGGCCACCTTGAGGACATTGAAGGGCCAAATCGGAAGATATTAGAGAGGGGACAATCCAGGATCATGTGGTCCATAGAGTCCGGCACATTCTGGCCACAAGGGCAGAGTCTGTCCTGGTAAGGGATACCTCTGAGTCTTCCGGAAAACACGGTAGACGGAAAGGCATTTAGACGAGCCAACATAAATAATTATTTGTTTTCATCATATTGGCCTGGGCATATCCCTGTGAGCTTACGATCATGTGTGAATTGACTTCCCAGGTCCTCCATTCCTTTACGGATGCTGTTTTTGATGAATGGATGAAACGATTTCACCCGTCCGGCAGTGCGTGGCCCGAAGAACTGGCTCCTATTGGCCACAACCGGAAGTTCAACATGGTGCCTTTCTTCCCTCCTGTGGCCAACGAAGAACTGTTTCTGCCTGCAGAACAACTTGGCTACAGCTATGCCATTGACTTGCCTGGTAACATAGATAGTTTTGTGAGTTATATAGTGTAGGTTTAGCTTGCAAGAGCTCAGCTATGCAGCATGTACCAGTTGTCGCAGTGTGGTACCACTTTGGGCTAAGGGCGCAGTGTGGTAGCCTTTGCCAAGCTGGTGCCCCTGGTTGTTTTGGCTTACAATCCCCACCGGTTTAATAGCATGGCCATTAAAAACAACGGAAGCATTGTCAATTATGGCAGTTGTCCAGGGATTTAGTGTAATGGTTAGAGTGTGGATGTGGCCCTCAGAAAGGAATGTGGCCCTCTGGTTAATTTATGCTCCCCATCCCTGCTTTACCACAATGTTGTAACTGGCTTTGTTCTTTGTTCTTTTTACAAAATTTATTTATTTGGTTTTTCAAATTAAAAATTTACAGAGATATATCAGACATAAATCATAAAAACGAGATTCCAAAGAATCTCCTGGACTTCCGTCCTCCCCTATATTGGTCCTATTATTAATCCTTTCCTCCCTCATCTTTTATGATAATCCAAATCCTTTACCTCTTCCATTATGTCCAGAATTTAACCATACACTTATTCCAATCATACTAACAATTTTAACTGTTTACAATGGTCTATAAGGTAGTTATAAATTTCTCCCATTCCTTATTAAAATTTTGGTCTTCCTGATTTCTGACTCGTCCGGTCATTTTAGCCATTTCAGCATAATCCATTAACTTCATCTGCCATTCTTCTCTGGTAGGAACTTTATTTTCCTTCCATCTCTGGGCCAGTAACATCCGTGCAGCCGTGGTTACATATATAAATAGTATTTTCTGCTCCTTTGGGATATCAGCACCTAGAATTCCTAAAAGGAAGACTTCAGGCTTTTAAACAAAGGTTATTTTAAACATTTTTTTCAACTCATTATATATCATTTCCCAAAATCCTTTTACTACCTTACAATTCCACCACATATGATAAAAGGTGCCTTCTTTTCCCTTACATTTCCAGCATACATTTGAGCACATTTTATACATTTTTGCTAATGGACGCGGGTGGCGCTGTGGGTTAAACCACAGAGCCTAGGGCTTGCCGATCAGAAGGTCGGCGGTTCGAATCCCCGCGATGGGGTGAGCTCCTGTTGTCCAGTCCCAGCTCCTGCCAACCTAGCAGTTCGACAGCACGTCAAAGTGCAAGTAGATAAATAGGTACTGCTCCGGCGGGAAGGTAAACGGCATTTCCGTGCTCTGCTCTGGTTCGCCAGAAGCGACTTAGTCATGCTGGCCACATGACCCGGAAGCTGTACGCCGGCTCCCTCGGCCAATAAAGTGAGATGAGGGCCACAACCCCAGAGTCGTCCGCGACTGGACCTAATGGTCAGGAGTCCCTTTACTTTTACCTTTATCAGTGCATCATTTTCATATAATTTTTTCAGTGTATAACATGCCGTCCCCAAAATCACATATCGGTAGCTATTTATCTGTTTGACATCTGCTGGGGGAGGGCGTTCCACAGGGCAGACGCAACTACCCAAAAGGCCCTCTGCCTGGTTCCCTGTCACCTCACCTCTCACAATGAGGGAACCACTAGAAGACCCTCGGACCAACAGCTTCAGACACTCAGTGTCACTCTCAGCGCCATCCAACTCTTGGCAGCAGACATGCCAACTTGGAGGGCTGACGTATCTCTGGTCCTTTCAGTCTTTGTTGAAAATGGGCTGGGACCCCTCAGTATTGTGGGGGCCCAGCGTGCGTCACACAGGCGTGACATATAACATGCCATGAACTTTAAATCCCAATTCCATAACTTCTCCCAAGCTGTGAGCTGTATATTATACCCAAAGTCTCCTGCCCAGTGTATCATTACGGACTTGACCTGTTCGTCTTTTGTAGACCATAACCAGGCCCTTGCAGAGCCAGGCAGAGGCCTGGGCCAGGTAGATAATGTGGCCCCCCCTTTTTTTTTTTACCCTGGGGATCTCCGATAACGTAATTTTTTTAATAATGTATTATAATTTTAAATACATTTTACAATAAATACATTATTCATTTTAAAATGTATTATACAATTTTTAATAGTTCAAAAATATATTTAAAAATATATTTTTAAGTAGACAACTTTGACTATTATTTATTACCGGTATCTTCTTATTCTACTCTTAAAAAAGATGTATGCTTGTGAGAAAGCCACTATTTCTTTAAAAAACATGGTTTCCACCAAATTTTATCCTCATTGAGCTATATGTACTCCTCGGGTGTAAGTAACATTGAGCTATATGTACTCCTCGGGTGTAAGTAATATGGCCTAGTCAACAAAAGTTTAAACAAATGGCCACACCTTCATCAATTTTTCATAATTTTCAAAAAAATTTCAGCGATAAGAAAGCCAACACACTTACCTTTAAGTTAAAGGTAAAGGTAAAGGGACCCCTGACCATTAGGTCCAGTTCTGACCGACTCTGGGGTTGCGGCGCTCATCTCACATTATTGGCTGAGGGAGCCGGCGTACAGCTTCCAGGTCATGTGGCCAGCATGACAAAGCCGCTTCTGGCGAACCAGAGCAGGCCATGGAAATGCCGTTTACCTTCCCGCTGGAGCGGTACCTATTTATCTACTTGCACTTTGACGTGCTTTCGAACTGCTAGGTTGGCAGGAGCAGGGACCAAGCAACGGGAGCTCACCCCGTCGCGGGGATTCGAACCGCCGACCTTCTGATCAGCAAGCCCTAGGCTCTGTGGTTTAACCCACAGCGCCACCCGCGTCCCCATCTTTAAGTTACGCATGGTTAAAATTTTTGGCAAACAAGATTTCAAACAAAAACTCGCCAACTTTTAACAGCATGAAAAACATGGTCCACCATCACAAACACTTGACTTGACTAAGACCTTACTTGCTTACCGAGGGCGTATTCACAATCCCTCACCTTTCCAACACAACCAGGTGAGCAATTGTGAATATGCTGACTGAGGCCCCCTTTGGAATCGGAGGCCCGGGCCAAGTGGCCCATATGGCCCACCCTCTGTCTGGGGCTGACCATAACTGGCTTTGCTCTTCTGCCTTCACAGAATCGGCTGAAGAGGCCCGCACTTGGGCTCTCATGGTTGGATCTACAATTGGAGGAGCTCTGATTGCTTTACTTGTTCTGGTCCTTCTGCTTGTCCTCTTCCAGCACCGGAGACACCGGAAAGGGTTTGAGCCGCTAATGAATGCAAGGTTCAATGTGAAGAAATACAGCGATGAAGCCTAAGGGCGGGGTGGGTGGGTGGGAAGTGTTTTGCAGTTGACCGCCCTTGAGAAGTCAGTTGGTCAACACATAACATTTGTTGCTTTAGCATCTTGACAGAGAACAACTTCTGGACAACTTATACTTTTACAACCAGCTCAACTAAGCCTCCATTCCTTTCTGATTTGAGGTTGTCATCTCGCATGTCAACACCCTTCAAAAGGACAGATGCAGATCTTGATTACTGTTCCACCGACTGCACCTCATCGGCTCTCACAGGATTTAAAGTGGGGTGCTCACATGTGCAAGAAGGAATCCTCCCCAGGTTGCTGAATCTCTGTGAAATTGATTTGTCCACCCTTAGCCCAGAGTTACCTTGAGAGATTTCTCTTAGGTGTTATAGGTGGCTACGTGCACAAATACAGAGGAGAAGAATTGATGCGTTGCACACATTCAAAATACAGTGGTACCTTGGTTCTCAAATGCCTTGGTACTCAAACAACTTGGAACCCAAACACTGCAAACCCAGAAGTAAGTGTTCTGGTTTGCAAACTTTTTTCAGAAGCTGAATATGCTCCGTTTTGAGTGTTATGCTTCCGTTTTGAGTGCCACACTTCCGTTTTGAGTGTTATACTGAGGTCTGTCTGTTTTTGCTATTAATTTTGCGTTTTTGTTTTTGCGGCTTTATTGTTTTGTTTTTGTGACTGTGTGGAACCCAGTTCAGCTACTGATTGATTGATTTTCTGCAAACAATTGCAGTACATTGACTGCAAACAATGCAGTACATTGTTTATTGCTTTCATTTTATGGATCAATGATCTCGTTAGATAGTAAAATTAATGTTAAATTGCTGTTTTAGGGGTTGTTTTTAAAAATCTGGAATGGATTAATCCATTTTGCATTACTTTCTATGGGAAAGCACGCCTTGGTTTTGGAACACTTTGGTTTTGGAACAGACTTCCGGAACGGATTAAGTTTGAGAACCAAGGTACCACTGTATGCCTTGTTATAGACAGGCAATGCTGATATCCACATATCCATCATGGGGTAACACCACTTTGCTCTCCCAGCTACTTAACTGTGAATGCTGTTCTAACATTTATTTAGCACAGCGTGCTAAGTGCTGTACAGAGCGTGCCCACGGTGCTTAAAGAACACTTGCCAGAGGAGAACTGTTGTCATTTGCTACCTTCCTATATTTTTAGTCGGCTCTGAGGGCTTATTACATTGTGCTTCACATGTTTCACTGAAGTGTTCTGTATACACTAAATTCTCCATCTCTTTGTGTGCAGTAACATACTTTGATTCCTACTTGTATGTCTGCTCACTGGTGAAAAGACATTCACCAGTATCTGATCGTGCCAATTGCCTGTTGGAGAGCCTGAGAGAAAGTGGATTCAGTGTGCCTCTCCCCTCCATCCTGCTTCCAAAAGTGATTATTATTTGTTTTTTTCTCAGTTTTCCTCAAAGGACCTCAAGAATAATGCAAGGCATTCCCCCTCCACCCATTTTATCTGCACAACAACCCTTGGAGGTAGGTGAGGCTGAGAACCAATGACTGGCCCAAGGTCCCCCAGTGAGCTAAATGGCTGAATAGGGATTTGAACCCAAGTCTCCCTGGTCCTAGTCAGATTCTCTAACTACTGCACCACAAATAGTGGGTGCCCAATAGCTGTTTGGAAACAAATGTATAGACCTGATTCAGGGCAGCTCCAGGAAATGCAGGACCCAGAAGAACCTAGCTTCCAAGTGTGGCTAGTGATTGCTGGATTTTACTTAGTTTGTTTTGTTTAACTGCATACATGAATTCATTTTTTTTAAAAAATGTGCTGAGATTTCTGTAGTAAATCCTTGGCTAATGCACACTGCAGTAGCACTTTGTATCCCAATGAAATGTGGCGATTCAACCTACAAATCATGGAGCTGTAAGTCTTATTTTCCCTCCTGTGTTTTGCTTGCTTCATTAAATAAAACGTAACCTTCCAAAAATGCAAGAAGAAGGAGAAAACTTTGTTTTAGAAGGGACGGAAACCTGTGCTGCATGAAAGTGTGGGTTGCCCTCTTGTGGCTTGCTTGAGAACTACAGGGAGATCCTCTTCTGCTTGATCAGAATCAAGACCGAGGACTAAAGCTTTGGAAAAAAGCATGGTTAAACTGACCATTTTTGTTTTGAAGAAAAAGCAGCTGTGGCATCCTGAGCTGAAACACGGTCTCAATCCAGATCAAGGGCTCTATGCTGGAGGGCCTCTTCCAACAGAGGTGCACTCTAAGCACTGTCCCAGCTCCTGACAACCTAACAGTTTGAAAGCACACCAGTGCAAGTAGATAAATAGGTACCGCTGTGGCAGGAAGGTAAACGGTGTTTCCATGCACTCTGGTTTCCGTCATGGTGTCCCGTTGCACCAGAAGTGGTTTAGTCATGCTGGCCACGACCCGGAAAGCTGTCTGTGGACAAACGCCGGCTCTCTCGGCCTGAAAGCGAGATGAGCGCCGCAACCCCATAGTTGCCTTTGATGGGACTTAACCGTCCAGGGGTCCTATACCTTTTTTGCTCTAAGCTACAAGGGGGTGGTATTGAAAACAACCCTGCCCATAGCTATCAACTTTCGGATTTGAAAATAAGGGATGCCGCGAGGGCGGTGCAATGGTACCAAGTAGCCTCGCCACCCTGCGCTCCAGAGGCTGCGTGCGAACGGGTGAGCGAAAGAGCGAGCACATAGACGGCAGGCAGGCTGGCTGTCTGGTTGGGCGTGAGGGTCTGGCTGCACAAGGCATGCAAGCTCCTCCCGCAGTTGGTCTCAGACTCCTTATTGGCAGCCGAGCAACGCAGCTGAGGAGCCTCCCTGGCCGGCAGGGAGGGAGAGGAGCTGCTTCCTTTGAAATCCGGGAAATTTAAGGGATATCAACAATCCGGGATAGCTGCAGGAAACGGCATTGGAATAAGGGAGTTTCCCGCAAAAAAAGGGAGGGTTGACAGCCATGACCCTGCCACACAAGCCAGTCCCACGACAAATCTCTGGACGCACTGCGTCACGGCATCATCCCAGAGCCTCCCTTGTATTTAGGCTGTCAGGTCACCATGCACATGGAAAAGGGAACTCAAATATCCCTGGCTGAAGCAGAGTGCGAGCAGGTGCCCTGCATAGATGGGACTATGACAACGCAAACTCTGCTGGACCCTGGTATGGTGTACTTTGTACGCAAGTGGGATTCCTACAAAGTTCATGCTCAATACTGCTGCGGATCTCAAAGGGAGAGACGCCTGTATTCTCTGCGTATGGCATGTGTGGATTTGTTCTGCCCAGCTGTCAGGCTTCGGGGAATCAGATCCCTCCCACGGTGGCAGCCAAGAATCAGAGAAACGATAAAAGTTCTCACCAAACAATTTATTCAGTAATTTGCAGAGAGCGTTGCTCCAAGTAAAGTCCCACACCCCTACGTCTCCCCATCAGACGTCACTCCTGCGTCGGCTAATCTGAGCTTTCTGCTTCTGAGCTCTCTGTTCTAATACTGTCAATGCCCACCTGGTTTTGGGAGGGGGGGGGAATCATGAATGCTTTCCAAGGACACTGAGTCTGTCAGCTGTCTCTCCCCTGGTGGTGCTTCTTCCTGCGGTTCCTCTCCCAATATTTCCCAGCTTCTCCCCTCTGCAGCCTCTGAACTATGCCCTTCTGCAAACCACTGTTCTAAATCAATACTGTCCTCCGGTTCTCGAGAAGGTTCAGGAAAAGGGGGGGGGGGCGGTCCGCACTATTCCTCCTCAGTCCAGCCCCTGACACCAGCCCTATACAAGGTTAAGATCAGGGGTAGGCAACCAAAGGCACAGGTTGCGGCCCAATCGCCTTCTCAATCCGGCCCGTTGACGGTCTGAGAATCAGTGTGTTTTTACATGAGTAGAATGTGTGCTTTTATTTAAAATGCATCTCTGGGTTATTTGTGGGGCATAGGAATTCATTCATCCCCCCCACCCAAATATAGTCCGGCCCCCCACATGGTCTGAGGGAAGGTGGACCGGCCCACGGCTGAAAAAGGTTGCTGACCCCTGGTTATGAGTGAGCTGAGGCCCATCCCAAAACAATGCATGCCCACCAAGACTGAAGTAGAGGCTACAACTACAGGCATTTAAAAGGGGAGATGAGCGGTGTAGCAGCCACAAGACTGTTTTCTTTTTTTAAATAGCATCAGTATAAGCATTTATTGCTTCTAGAAATACTTACGCAAAAACTTCTTTCCCCAGAAGCTTGTATTTGGCAGTACTGGAGGAAGGACACAGCCATTGTGAATGACAGCCATTGAATCTGCCTAAATAAGGCTTTAAAGTTATCCATGTTCCATTGTTTAGCTATGTGCTGCCACCGTGTGAATAATCACTTCTTTTTGTTTGTCCAGAGTCTTCCAGCATTCAGCTTCATTCAGGAGTCTCAGGTTCTAGTATTATGAGAGAGGGAGGAAAGACTTCCCTCTCTCCTCTTTATCCACACCTCGAGTAATCTTATACACCTCTATTGTATATCCCTGTTTTTTCTCTAAACGAAAAAAAATCGCCGAATATTGTAACTTCTCCTGATTGTAACTTCTCCTTAACACCATAAAGCAAACTGCCCTCATTTCTGTCTAATACTGTACTGGCAGCTGTCAACACCACCCCTGACTTGTGCATTTTTAGGTTTATTATAGTGTTTGCATTGCAAAATTTTAATACAAAGCACAGTACAGTTTAAAAAGGGAGAGGCAAACATGTTATCACTTTCCCTCCCTGTCAGTTTGTATTCTCTTTAAAATGAAAGTGTGGAGGTCAGAGAAGCGATGTCTGGCCTCACTTACACACACTTCCTGCAGAGGAGGCACATACTTGGCCCAGCATTTGGAGACACCAGTGAGGAAGGCAGGTGAATGCAATACAGTGGTACCTCGGGTTACAGACGCTTCAGGTTACAGACGCTTCAGGTTACAGACTCCGCTAACCCAGAAATAGTACCTCGGGTTAAGAACTTTGCTTCAGGATGAGAACAGAAATCGCGCGGCGGCGGCAGGAGGCCCCATTAGCTAAAGTGGTACCTCAGGTTAAGAACAGTTTCTTTCTTTTTTTTTTTTTTTAAATAATTTTTATTAGATTTTCCAATTTTTGTCCAGCCCCGATTCAGGCCGGATCACATACATTTTATACATTCTCTGATGACTTCCTCACGCCCCCCCTCATTGTTTTCATTTATCATTATTCACATTCTTACCAGGTTTCTACTTCCATATCTTTAACATTTCCATAGTTCATTAATTCCAAACCGCTTACCAACCACTCACATCTTTTATAATCTTATCTTTTACTTTAAACATATTCCTGCTCCCCCCCCCCAGTCCCCGGCGCAGACTATTTCAGCATCAAAATTACTTATCAAACTTATCATGCAAAATACCTATCAATGTTAAATCCTTATTATCAATCTTCATTTTCACTCTTATATCATTATCAATCTTGTATCACTATCTTCATTATCAATCTTATATCATTATTTTTCTAAAATCATACTATAATCATATCCTCCAATCCAGATTCAAAAACCAGTAATCCACAAAACAGTTACTTTGTATAAATGTTCATCCTATTCCAGCAGGATCCCACTTTGGAACCCAATGTCTTTGCTGCAGGGTGACATCCAAAACAGTGTCCATAAAGATTTTTGGCCTTCCCTTCCACTTTTGGTCCAAATTGTCACGACTTCCTCTCCGCTGCTTTTCACTGAGCTGTAGTTTGTTGTCCATTCTCCTAGTAATTCTCTTTTTCCTGATGATGGTGACAGCTCTTGGCTTGAAATGTATGCGTCTTTTGCGTCCTTTGCAGCTGGTTGTCTTCTGGGTAGGCTTCCTTTGTTTGGGCACATCAAATACACTGTTCACAGAGTTGAATTGTAAGTCCTGACCAGTCAGACCATTGTTTATATTTTGCTTTATCTCAGTCACAGTGCTGTTCCCAGCAGCAGCCAGTTCAGCTCTCAGTACTTTCACTCCAGCTTTGTAATCCAGTCTAAGTTCTTTCAGTTTCTCCAGCAATGTTTTCAAATCCACATCCTGTTTCGCCGCCATCTTTAGCAAACAATTCTTTTCTAATTTTTCTGACTTTTCCAAACTTTTAGAAATTTTTCAAAAGTTCCAAAGCTCCAAAATGCTTCTCTTACTCTTAGCAATTAAATTTACTCCGTCTGCCCCCTAGGACCGGGGGGGGGGGATCGCAAGGGTTAAATCTCCGAAACAAAGTGTCAAATTCCAGGCATAACTTCTCAATCTGTGCAACAATGCCCTGTCGTTGTTACACAATGGCAAGGGACGGACCTCCGTAATTTCGCCCTCAAGCCAGGTTCCAAATGAAGCAAAAATTTAAAAGTTCTTTCTTGTAGGTTACTTACAGTTCCAAATTAGAATTAGGAGGAATCAGCGCGCTCGGCTGTGGCAGTCTTGCAGCTTCGCCAGACGGGGCTGTAAGCGGACCCTGGAGCTCCGCCGTCCGATCGCCCGAGAGCTCCGCTGGGAGCTCCCTGGGACCGGGACCGGCATCCGAGCTCTTGCGGGTCCTCCAGGTCCCGGGACGCCCTTCCCGGGGGTTTTGGGGGTCGCGGCGCTGGCGCGAGCACCCCTTTGCCCGGTCTGGCGGGGGAAAGTCAGGAGCGACTTGTCCCCCCGACCGCCATCTCCGGCGCGCCGACCGGAAGTCTCAGGTTAAGAACAGTTTCAGGTTAAGAACGGACCTCCAGAACGAATTAAGTTCTTAACCCGAGGTACCACTGTACTCCCGCAATACTCTTGTATTTCTGGTGATGTGGGTGGCGCTGTGGTCTAAGCCACTGAGCCTCTTGGGCTTGCCAATCAGAAGGTCGGCGGTTCGAATCCCCGCAACGGGGTGAGCTCCCATTGCTCTGTCCCAGCTTCTGTCAACCTAGCAGTTTGAAAGCACGCCAGTGCAAGTAGATAAATAGGTACCGCTGCGGCGGGAAGGTAAACGGCATTTCCGTGTGCTCTGGTTTCTGTCCCGGTGTCCCTTTGCACCAGAAGCGGTTTAGTCATGCTGGCCACATGACCCGGAAAGCTATCTGTGGACAAACGCCGGCTCCCTTGGCCTGAAGCGAGATGAGCACCACAAACCCACAGTCGCCTTTGACTGGACTTAGTCCTTTACCTTTACCTTTTACCTTGTATGCCTCAAGCAGAGATGCTTGCCCATGCTACCTAATTCAGGGCTAAGCATTGTGTAGTGGTTATAGCATTGGACTAGGATTGGGAGACCCAGGTTCACATCTCCACCTAGTCATGAATTTCAGTGAGGGACTTTAGGCCAGTCAACAAAACTCAGCCCGACCCAACTCACAGAATGGGAACTTTGTTTTTTTCAACTTTGCTCCTGGTCTAACTCTGCATACGTTGGCCTCCCAAGCAACGCAGGAACCAAATATGCCATTATCTCAGTAAGGACCCCAGAATGCCGCCCAGAAAGTGTGAGTGTAGCCTTGTCATAATATAGAGCTGCAACTCTTTGGCAAGGGGATAGTCCGGGGGTCAGCAACCTTTTTCAGTCGTGGGCCGGTCCACCATCCCTCAGAGCATGCGGTGGGTCGGACTTTTTTTTTTTTGGGGGGGGGGGAGAATGAATTCCTATGCCCCACAAATAACCCAGAGATGCATTTTAAATAAAAGCACACATTCTACTCATGTAAAAACACACTGATTCCCGGACCGCCCGTGGGCCAGATTGAGAAGGTGATTGGGCCGCATCTGGCCCATGGGCCTTAGGTTGCCTACCCCTGGGATAGTCTATATATGGTGTAGGCTCTTTAGAACCCTTTTTGTATTTGAATGTGGCAGCACACTCTGTACCCTTCAATAGTTCGGATTTAATTTAATATATTCAGTGATTTGCTACACTTGGTTTAACCTCCCTGTACTCCCCACCAAGAGATGCTGCTGCTGCAGGCTGATTAACAAATTAGATTATGAATTCTAAGAGAGCTTGTTGTTAATTTAATTGAAACCTAATTGTGACTTCATTAGCATCTTCTATTCCCCCCCCTCCCTGATACTTAAGGTTATCTGAGGTATTGTGCCTCTCTAAAAACACATTGTTGGAAGGAAGCCCCATTGATCCCTACATGACTTGCCACTGTCTTAAGTGCTTAGTTGCCCTTCTGGCCTGATATGGAAGGATTGTTGTTGTTTAGTCGTTCAGTCGTGTACGACTCTTCGTGACCCCATGGACCAGAGCACGCCAGGCACTCCTGTCTTCTACTGCCTCCCGCAGTTTGGTCAGACTCATGTTGGTAGCTTCGAGAACACTGTCCAACCATCTTGTCCTCTGTCGTCCCCTTCTCCTTATGCCCTCAATCTTTCCCAACATCAGGGTCTTTCCCAGGGAGTCTTCTCTTCTCATGAGGTGGCCTAAGTATTGGAGCCTCAGCTTCAGGATCTGTCCTTCCAGTGAGCACTCAGGGCTGATTTCCTTCAGAATGGATAGGTTTGATCTTCTTGCAGTCCATGGGACTCTCAAGAGTCTCCTCCAGCACCATAATTCAAAGATAGGTTTGATCTTCTTGCAGTCCATTTGACTTCACTCTCCAGTGGAAGGATACAGGATGCAAACAGGCATCGTTTAGGGAAGACGTCATGTGAAAAGCCCTGCTGGTTCAGCTCAATGGCCCATCTAGTCCAGCATCATCTTTTCACAGTTGCCAATCAGATGCCTGTGGGAAACCCCAAATACAGGTCCTGAGCACAACAGCACTCTCTTAATTTCTGATACCTACTGTACTATGATGGAGGTAGCACATAGCCATCATGGCTGGAAGCCACTGATAGTTTTATCCTCCGTGAAATATCCTGTAAAGCCCCTTTAAAGCCATCTTCACTGGTGGCCATTACAATGCCTTGTAGCAGGTAATTCCAGAGCTGAAACATGCGCTGCAAGACAAAGGCTTAAGACAAAGATCTCTTGCTTATTAGATAGATCCTTAAAAAACACCTGTCTTTCTGAAGAACTTCACGCTCCCTGCTGGACATTTGGCATGAAGCTCTTGAGCCCAGAACCCTGGCAGCTGCTAAGACAGTTTTTGCAAACAAACAAGCTGCATGAATTATTATAGCTAGGAAGTGTAAGGGGCAAGCAGAATATAAAATGGAAGAATGGTATAAAGAAGTGTGGGATATAGCTATTAATGATAAATTAACATGTGCCATAAAGGCAAGGAGGGGAATATGCAGGAGAAATGATTTTGAGGAGGGTGTTTGTAGAATTCGTGCTGTTAAAACGGAAAGGGGTCAAACCATCGCAAGAGGTCTTAAAATTTTGGGAGACTGGATAGTTAGAATATAATGGTCTCGGTGGTGGGGTGCACATTTTTATTCTTATTTATTTATTATAATTACTTTGTTAAAATAGAACAAAAAATTTAAAAAGAACAAAAAAGAGGATTATAATATATCAGAGATATTTAAAAATTATCTGGCTTAAGGCCAATATAAAGAAAAAAAGAAAAACAAACAAACAAACAAACAAACAAACAACACACATTACAAGACTGTCTGCATATATCTGTGTTAATGAAACACCAAAATGGTCTGCAGGGTGGTAAAGGTAAATGTAAAGGGACCCCTGACTGTAAGGTCCAGTCGCGGACGACTCTGGGGTTGCGGCGCTCATCTCGCTCTATAGGCCGAAGGAGCCGGCGTGCAGCTTCCGGGTCATGTGGCCAGCATGACTAAGCCGCTTCTGGTGAACCAGAGCAGCGCACGGAAATGCCGTTTACCTTCCCACCGGAGCGGTACCTATTTATCTACTTGCACTTTGATGTGCTTTCGAACTGCTAGGTTGGCAGGAACAGGGACCAAGCAACGGGAGCTCACCCCGGGAGCAGGGATTCGAACCGCCGACCTTCTGATCGGCAAGCCCTAGGCTCTGTGGTTTAACCCACAGCACCACCCGCGTCCCCTGCAGGGTGGTAGTTGAGGCCAATTCTCTTCCAATGCCTAGTTGCCTGTAGATGCTTTTTTACTTGTGGCAAGCAACCAGGCAAACTGCTCTTCACAAGCCTGTGGCAGGTTGGGAAGAAGAGGCAGCCAAGTCTGTCCACTGCCTTGCTTGTGATCAGAAGTCACCATGAAATGTCTACTCCCTTCTCAGGCAGCAACTGCAACAAGAGGCTATTCTGTGTGGCTAGGAAGACTGCACACCATTTCAGCAGCATCCCTCGGAAGTCTTTCTGAGATTTCTTGCTGCTGTACTGAATGCATCAAACTGACTCATGACTTTTGCTTTTCCTCTTGTAAAATATGTTGTCCCCATGGTTATTTTAGCTCTTTGTCTATGCCATTGCTCTTCTAACAAAAGGACCATAATTGCAAATGGTAATGAGATCGCTATAATGAACAAGCGTATCTAAGCAGAATGGAAAAGCTGTTCTATTTGGAGCCTTGCTTTGCTGACTGGTCCTTGTTTGTTATCTGAATGCAGGCACTGAGTGTTGAATGCATGGACAAAATCTACGCACATTTAATCCTCAGCATCTAAAGAAGTAAAACTGAAGCGCTTCCAGATGCTCTAGACACCAAACTCTGGTCGGATCTGTGTTATCTTACCCTTCAACTACAGAGAACCTGGATTTGCAAATGTCAGAGGCATGGATTACTTTCAAAATATATGGGGAGCTTGCCAGAATTTCTTTTCCATGTGCTCTGAAAAAATTGCATTTCCACCCTTTTTCTAGCAGGAAGCTTTCCAAACTTTATTTTCTTCAATGGTGCAATGCTCACGAGGAGAGCAGAGTATAGAATGTGAAAACATTGTTTAAAAAGAGCATACGGCTGTTATTCACTCAAGCCCTGTGAATTTTCACCATCAGCCACTATTTGTTCCAGGGCCAAATGCAGGGAGCCTTTATGCTGTCACTTAAATTTGGTCCAGTTACAGGTAGGTAGCCGTGTTGGTCTGCTGCAGTCAAAACAAAATAAATCCCCCCCCCCTTCCAGTAGCACCTAAGAGACCAACTAAGTTTGTTCTTGGTATGAGCTTTCGTGTGCATGCACACTTCTTCAGATACACTGAAACAGAAGACACCAGACCCTTATATATAGTGAGAGGGTGGGGAGGGGTATTACTCAGAAGGGTGGTGGGAATGGGTGATTAGCTGATAGGTGAGGTAAACAACCTGTTGACGATTGTTAACGACTGCAATTGGTCTTGCAGGAAAAAGCAAGGTGTGAGATGGCTAAAAAAAGCTTTGTCATGTATAATGAGATAAGAATCCAATGTCTCTATTCAAACCAGGTCTCTCCATGGTTTTAAGTTTGGTAATCAGTTGCAATTCAGCAACTTCTTTTTCCAGTCTATTTCTGAAATTCCTTTGTAATAAGACAGCTACTTTGAGATCTTGCATAGAATGTCCTGGGAGATTGAAGTGTTCTCCTACTGGTTCCTCTGTCTTGTGATTCCTGATGTCAGATGTGTGTACATTTATCCTCTGGCGTAGGGTTTGGCCTGTTTGTCCAATATAGAGAGCTGAAGGGCACTGTTGGCATTTGATGGCATACACAATGTTAGAAGATGAGCAATTAAATAGTCCTGAGATGGTATGTTTGATGTGGTTGGGGCCAGCAATGGTGTTGTCCGGGTGTATGTGGCAGCAAAGCTGGCATCTGGTACCAGTGTCCATGTTAAGTCTGATTGTTGTATTATTGTGGGTGAGGAGTTGTTTAAGATTGGGTGGCTGTCTGTAGGCGATGAAAGGTCTTCCTCCCAGAGTTTAAATTGGTGTACAGTACAGGTGTACAGTACAGTACAGCGCGGGTGGCGCTGTGGGTTAAACCACTGAGCCTAGGGCTTGCCGATCAGAAGGTAGGCGGTTCAAATCCCCGCGATGGGGTGAGCTCCTGTTGCTCGGTCCCAGCTCCTGCCAACCTAGCAGTTCGAAAGCATGTGCAAGTAGATAAATAGGTACCGCTCCGGTGGGAAGGTAAATGGCGTTTCCGTGCGCTGCTCTGGTTCGCCAGAAGAGGCTGTCATGCTGGCCACATGACCCGGAAGCTGTATGCCGGCTCCCTTGGCCAGTAAAGCGAGATGAGCGCCGCAACCCCAGAGTCGGTCACGACTGGACCTAATGGTCAGGGGCCCCTTTACCTTACCTTTACAGGTGATTATTTCTGTGGTGTAACAAAAGCATCTTTCCCCTCTTTGCTACTGGGACACTATTCCTGATTTCTCCTTGCTAGCTTTACAGCAATACAAATGGAATATGGAGGTTCATTATTCGCTCCGCTTTTCCAATTGCACCAGCTTCCCCTGCCCATATAAGTAAAAGGAATGCTGGAATTGTTTAAGGTAGTTCACGGTCAGTTTCTGGCTTAGTTAATTTCACTCCTAAGGGAAAATGAACTTTAAAAACAAACAAAACAAAGTGAATTTATGTCCATTACACCAGTGTTGCTCTTGCTTCTGGTAGCTTGTTTCAGAGACCTTGAAGTGCTACAAAACCTGGGAAAACCTGGATCCATCAGATATCACAGTGGCACATGAAAAGCAAGAGTTTGTACTACTACAGGCAATGGCAGCTCCACAGTACCATTTCCAAGCCACAAGAACATTTTCAGTCAAATGTAGTGACATTTCTCGCTGCTCCTGAGATCACACTCCCATCCCGCCGATCACTGGAAAAAGTAAACCACTGCCTGGAGAAACAGTTCTTCCTGCAATTGCGTAGATCTTCCTGTAGCTGGAGCTCATGGAATCTAGAAAGGGTCAGGAGCAGGCTGAAAATATGCTGATTCTGTGGAGGCTGCCGAAGTATTCAGAAGCTGACCACTGTCATCTAAAATCAGCTGAAAAAAAAATTCTGAGAACAATGGACGAATCACTCACAACACAACACACTTTGGATCCTTGGCTTTCCTGATAGACAAATCAGGTGGATTTGGCTGCCGTTGGGATGAATGGGACTTACACCCAGTGCTTTTTTTCTGAGGGTATGCATGGGTACACATACCCCTAAACATTTTGTGAATCTTTGGACTTTTGTCCATTTACTGTATTTATTTCCCCCGAATTCAAACTATAAAATGGTGATTTTCTTGAGTCAAAATGAGAGTACCCCTAAACTTTTTTTTTTAAAGAAAAAAACACTGCTTACACCATACATCTAAAGCATATTGCTTCCCCAAAGAATGCTGAGAACTGTATCTTACCCCTTTGTTGTTGTTCAGTCGTTCAGTCGTGTCCGACTCTTCGTGACCCCATGGACCAGAGCACGCCAGGCACACCTATCCTTCACTGCCTCTCACAGTTTGGCCAAACTCATGTTAGTAGCTTCGAGAAAACTGTCCAACCATCTCATCCTCTGTCGTCCCCTTCTCCTTGTACCCTCCATCTTTCCCAACATCAGGGTCTTTTCTAGGGAGTCTTCTCTTCTCATGAGGTGGCCAAAGTACTGGAGCCTCAACTTCAGGATCTGTCCTTCTAGTGAGCAGTCAGGGCTGATTTCTTTAAGAATGGATAGGTTTGATCTCCTTGCAGTCCATGGGACTCTCAAGAGTCTCCTCCAGCACCATAATTCAAAAGCATCAATTCTTCGGCGATCAGTCTTCTTTATGGTCCAGCTCTCACTTCCGTACATTACCCCTAGCAGATGCATAAATCTTTTTGTTGTTGTTTAGTCATTTAGTCGTGTCTGACTCTTTGTGACCCCATGGACCAGAGCACGCCAGGCACCCCTGTCTTCGCATAATTCTTAGCACTCAACAAACTACAATTCCCAGGATTCTTTGGGAGAAACCGTGTGCACTGAATGCTTGGCATCTACGCTGTCACAGCAATAAACTCTCATTTGGAAATGGCATGAAAAATATTCCCCTTAGGGGGTTGGTTTTTTACAATGATTATTCGTAGAATCCCATAACCCCCACCCCCATTTTAAGCACTTTATTGTTCATTTATGATTATTGTTATTACCATTATGTCCTGCCACCCTTTTTGTGTGTGTAAAAGTCAGAGCAACCAGGGCTTTCTCTTCCAGCCATTGATCAGGTCCCATTTATTTACCTTCACCGTTGTGCAGGTGGCTCCTGGCCAATCACGGGAGCTTCCCATCAGCACCTGATTGGCTACATACAGAAAGAGGATGCTGGGCTAGATAGGCTTTTGACTTGGTATGGCAGGGTATGACTTGGAGCGCAAATACTACTGCTCTGGTAAAGAAGGCCCAGCAGAGAATTTATTTCCTCAGACTTTTAAAGAAGAACAATCTGAGTGAGAGACTGCTGGTGTCCTTCTACCGCGGCTCCATAGAGAGCATTCTTACATATTGTATTTGTGCTTGGTTCTCTAGCTGCACAGTCAGGGAGAGGAAGGTACTACAAAAGGTCATAACCACAGCCCGAAAGATTACTGGTCATCCTCTCCCATCTTTGGAAGAACTATACAGTTCCCGTTGCCTTTAAAAAGTAAACAATATTTTACAGGATCCATCTCATCCGGGATAGGATATAGTCTTTTTGCACTACTGCCTTTGGGCAAGAGATATAGAACAATTAGATCAAGAACAAATAGATTGAAGAATAGTTTCTACCCAAGAGCTATAACCATCTTAAATGCTGTAACCAGATAATATGACCTTGGAGAGTTGTGATGGGTGTGTACGCATGTGCATGTGTGGCTGAAAATGTGGTTTTTTGTGCTTTTTTGTTTTTGTTTTTATGGGATGGCATCCAATTTCGTTGCACTTGTACAACGTTGTACTTGTACTTGTACAATGACAATAAAGAAATCTTATCTTTTGGTTTGATCCAGCAGGGATCTTATTCTCTTAAATCCTCCATGTGCTCTGTCAAAGTGAGAACATTAAAAACTAGCATCCTGAGAAGGTTATGGGAAAAGCACCGAGTTGGACCTTACAGTGTTAAATACTATGAGACCTGGGGAGGCGGGGAGGGGTCAGTACAGGGCCTGCTGCTCCCTCCCTCCACAATTTCATATCACATATGTGCAGTTCCTCATCAAAAGTTATGTTGGTATTTACCAAGGTGGCAGTGGCACTAAAGCCTCGTAGATGGGCCACCTAGTTTGTGGAACTGGAGCAGAAACATCACCTAAGGGGAAAAAGGAGGGGGGAAATGATATCTGAATTGCAAGTGGAACTAATGAATAGGGTTTTTCTCCCAAACAAAATTTAGCAAAATACTTGGGAAGCGTTCTGTTTCTAGTTGGTATGGATGGTTAGGACAACTACCATAAAATTATCTGCAACCATAACCATGTAATTTCCACATCCAATTTAATTATGATGCTGCATTAAAAAAACCCCACACTATAATATTCTAAGGGATTTCAAATACGCTGCCCTAGCCGTTGCATGATTATTAATGCGGCCTTGTTGTGAAAACAACTTAAGCTTTGTTTGCTGTATCTCGCCGTAAACAGAAGAGAACCATTTGAATTATGGCACTGAAATAATTCCGCATTTCCTGTAGACAAATAGTTATTATAAGCAAAGAAAGTGTAAAGAGAAGGCACTTCAAATGATATAGAAACTTGCATTTAGAAGCACCAGGTTTTTAAATTTTTATTTCCTAACTCCAAAATCCAACACGCTCTGTAGATTTAATAGCTCCTTCACATTCCAAGACAATCTGAGGTGTGAAAAAAAGAGAGACAATTCAAGCTTTAGGGAATATTGGAGAATTATGTGCACATCTCGCACAAAGCGATCACCATATCTACTGTGGAGAAATAAACAGAGAACTATGACCGGACAAATTCATCCCTGATTTAACTCACATTCTAATCGATGAACTACGACCAAAACATGATGGATGGAGGCATGTTACCTTATTTCCATGTTACCTGGCATCCTCAGCCAATGCCAATCTCAGGATGGGGAAGTAGAACCATTACTATTGCATAGCACCTGGCATCTTCGTGAATGGATGCCATCCTGAATCCGGATAAAAATGACCCTCTCTTGAGAAACTCATCATGGTTGCGTGCTCCTCATTTCATCACCATTTGTTCTCTTGCTTCGCCGAATATGCAGCTGGGTTACTACCATCTCTATGAATACTCAGACCAAGTTGTATGTTAATGCAGTGCTGTGTGAGTGCCATTTCAATGCGACTGGGTCTCACATGGCTCTGTTAACTTTTGTAGAAAGAAAGCATCTGTGACAGGCCAGTGAAGTGGCACCTTTGTGTATCAGCTGGTAGGGAAAAAGGTAACCGCATCAGCCATCTTTGGCCCATGTGGTTCCTTCCTACAGACATCAGTGGAACGAGATTGGTCCACACAACAGAAGTTGCCATACAGTTCTAGTATCAAGGCAAGACCAGAAGTGGATGGAGTCTGCAGTAAGGGGCAACAGAGTGGAGGGCAGCCCCACAACGCTTTCCTAAGAAATGTCTGTGAAGAGGAAACCATTTTAGAAGAAGGCAAACTATATGACAGAGTGGACTATGGGGCTTTTTTTTGTTAAAACAGGGCTCTACCATTTCTTTTGCCACTTGTCTCAACTGTGCTCAACTGAGATGTAATGTGGAGTAGCAGAGAATCTGAACGAGGATACATGGGCTTATATTCTATTTACCTATAGCATAATTAGATGAAAGTGAAACTGGACTCTGTTTTATCAATATCTCATTACATTGGCAAAGGCCCAAGAAGAATCCTGGCATGCTGGAACATGCTGGATAAGTGTACTGAAGTGTCCAAGGATAATAAAAAAAGGTAAAGGTAAAGGACCCCTGGATGGTTAAGTCCAGTCAAAGGTGACTATGGGGTTGCGGTGCTCATCTCGCTTTCAGGCCAAGGGAGCTGGTGTTTGTCCACAGACAGCTTTCCAGGTCATGTGGCCAGCAGGACTAAACCACTTCTGGCTCAATGGAACCCAGAGTGCGCAGAAACGCCGTTTGCCTTCCCGCCGCAGTGGTACCTATTTATCTATGTGCACTGGTGTGCTTTTGAACTGCTAGGTTGGCAGGAGCTGGGACAGAGCAACGGGACCTAACTTTGTCACAGGGATTTGAACCGTCGACCTTCCGACTGGCAAGCCCAAGAGGCTCAGTGGTTTAGACCACAGTGCCACCCGCGACCCAAGGATAATAAGGGTGAGCTACAAGATAAGATGGTAAACATAAATCAAGATGGTAAACATAAATCAAGAAACTTAAAAATAAATGGGATACAATTAGTTGTAGGGTGATTAACTGCTGGCTCTCTCTGTGACAAGGAAGATGGTTTAGCATTTATTCATAGGTAGATGAAGTAACTTGTGGGGAATCAGCTTATGGTGTTTACTGTATCCTTTTTCTTAACACCTTAGGCAGGTGAAGGGAAGGGCCATTCCTCAATGGGACAGGATAGGTGCATATAAGGCCCTAAGTTCAACCACTCACATGCTCAGTTAAAAATCCCTTAAGAAACGGTCTGTAAGTAGTCTCTACCTGAGACAGAGCTGCAGCCAGCCAGCCAGCCAGAGCAGATAGTAAATGGACCATTGGCCGAATCGCATACAAGGCAGTCCATTATATCCATATTCTCAACTAGAGATTCTGAATTTGTGTGTAACCTATAAAAATGTTCAATCGAAGAAAGATTCAACGGCTGATGTACAGTCAAAAGGTGCCTTTACTTAAGCAACCACCACTACCACCATGTAACTGCGAATAGGGGTGACAGGGTTGGGGGGGGTATAAAATTTTAAATAATAATAACAAAAAACCCAGAATAAACCTCTTTTTTGAGAATCAAGACCTCTGCCTTTTGTTTACCTATGGGACGTAGCATTTAATCGCTAGCTGCATATATGCTCATTTTAGGGGGAAAGGGGAGTGTAAAAGTGCTTAAGTATACTTTATACATTTGTGCTGTGCGCCTACTACTTTCATTACTAAATCGATAGCTAATTATAATGAGATGAGGAGATGATTATTTTGAAACATGTACAATTCATACGGTCAAAGCCTTAACAGCAATGTGAGCAGCTTCCTTGAAAGTGTTTCACCAACTTCTCTCTTTCTCTCTCTCAACGCTAGAAGAGCAATACAAACTGGGCCATCTATTTGTAACGACTCCCTTTTCAACGAGGCTGTAATCCTATACCTATTTACACGGGAGTAAGCCCTTTTGAACTCACTTGGATTTCTGTATAGACATGTAAGGTAGCAAGGATCTGGTTTGGGCCTACTCACTCATGTTTATTAACAGGGGTCGGCAATCTTACCAGGCCCTGGGCCGGTTCCTCCAGCACCGATCGCGCAGCGGGCCGGAAGGCGGGGGAGCGTGCGCCCATACACATGTGCACACACTATTTCCGGCGCACTTCCGAGTTGGCAGAGCACCAGAAATAGCTTCCTCAGACCCGGAAGTGCGGCAGAAATGACGCTTGCACATGTGCACAAGCTATTTCCAGCGCTCCACCAACCCGGAAGTGGGCAGCCGCGCCACGCCGGTAAGCGGCGGGAGTTGCCGGGGGCCGGATAAATGAGCCCCTCGGGCCGTATCAGGCCCCCGGGCCATAGTTTGGGGACGTCTGTGCTAAAGCTCCATCTTAGCCTCGCCATTCCTGGTACACAGGTGTGATACGACACACAGAGGCTTTTCAGACATTATCAATAGGATCACCAATAGCATAATATTGGTGCGTATGGGAGCAGGATCACAGCCCTGGGCTTGAACACTTTCTTTTACATCAGATCCTGCTACCCAGACACATCCTGGGGTTGCTATCACCATGTAGGCAGTCAAACTGGCTTTTGAAGGAAGCACACAAGAGTACAAATTGTCATCACAAAGTCACACTGCATTTCCATGTCCGCATTGCACGTGCTCGCGCAAATGCACAGACACAGAAGAGGGAGAGAGACGCCCCTTTGCAACTCCATAAAGAAATGGACCAAAGAAAATGCAGAAAAGTTCCCTTTCTGATTCTTGCACTTGCCAGTTATGAAAAGACGACTCTTCCTAAGCAGAACAACAAAAATAAAAGCCGGTTGACAAAACATTTTCCCCCCATACAAAGATGTGTCAACCCTGAGCTTGTAATTAAGAAGTTAAAATCTGTGATTTATATATATATATATAATATTCATATATATAAAAATAGATGATCATACTAAGACTAAAAAAGTGAAAGAAATTTTCCATGTCAGTACTATATATATATATATATACTTGTGTCGACGTTTTAGCAACAGAGTTCCCTTCTGATACAGAAACTAATAGATACGAAGGATGCCGTTTCTATGCAAAACTAACATATTGATCCAACTACTGTTATCAGTTCCTTTGAAAACTGCCATTTGGTTAAGGTAATGAACACAGTTGCAGGAATTTCTACTTGATGCCAAACCTGCAGCTAAAGAAAAAGAGAAAGAAAAACTAATCTATCGCAAGAGATTAGTTTTTATGTCAAAACCCTCGAGTTAAAACTTTTCAAGCATTGTTAAGACTTTGCTACAAACCAGATGGTGATGGGGCAACTTAGTGGACGCCTTTGTCAATTTACATACCTTGGCTAATGGGTAAAACCAACTAGGACAAAGAGTGTTAGAATTCAAATAAGAAGTGTGCTAAACAACGTGAATATTCTGAGACGAGTGATGTTCCTTGATGAGTAGACTTATTCCTGCTTTCGTTTTGGACCTCTTGGCAAGTCTTCTATTTATGGCTAATGGAGTGCAAATAATACAGAATTCAAAAGATACTCCCTCAATAGTAAAGATCATTTCGGTGATTTGAAGTGTGATACAGAAGCACTCCTTGGATTTTTTTTTATGTATATGTTTGAAGTCACATTTTGCTATTTTGGGGGGCCTTGGACTTAGCTTGATTTTTTTTTGGGTGGGGGGACAGGACATTCTTTATTTTGTTTCTCTTCTCTTTTTACTTTGTAATGGAAAACCCACACGTTGTACCCTTAACCCTTTCCCACCTCCCCCCCTTTTTCTTCCTGCAGCATAAAAGCAAATGAAGCTCTGAAAAGTCTCCTGTAATAAAAATGTGAGAAAAAGAGATCTCGCCGAGGAGCGGACAGCGTCTTCATCACAGCTATCTGAAGGAAACAGGGAAAGGTCACTCTGGCACCTGGTGCTCTTTGGAAATGCACAAAGGGGAGCAGGTTGCAGTTCCGCTCTCTTCTAGTAGAAAACTGTAAGTATTTGTGGCATGGTCCGTTGCCCAAGAGCATAAGAAAAAGAGAAAGTTGGCTGTTTTTGTTTTTATTTTCCGAAAGCTAAAAGGCAGTCATCGCTGGCCAGAGCCAGGATTATCTGCACTGTTTTTGCAGTAGGAGAACCAGGCAGATGACAAACCACGTGAGGGCTGACCAACTGGGCTGACTGGCTGAAGAAGAGTCCACTTCCCTTCTGTCCGAATCAACGAGGGGTGCGTCTGTGGTGATGAATTCAAACTCTGTGGGACAAATGTCATCCGTGCAACCGCTTCCGCTTCCTGAGCCACTGGTCTCTTCACCTGCGGGAGGGGAGGGGAGAGGGAGAATGTCATCATCACCATCATCTTCATCATCACCATCATCTATTTCTTATACCCTGTGCATCTGACTAGGGTATCCCAGCCACTCTGGGCAGCTTCCAACAAAATATAAAGGAATACACCAAAACATCCCGTATATCGAACGAACATGCCCTTGTGGCCTACCTGAGGTGGAATCTATTGCCCATGTTTTACTAAGCTGCCGCTTTTATAATGATATACGGCGAGTTTTATTTCCACCCTTATACAAAATGCCCCAAATGAATCTCTGCGCCTTAAATGTCTTGTTGAAGACACGAATCCCGAGATCACAATGAAAGTGGCCAAATATTGCGCAGCAGCTATAAAATCTAGGGAACAAGCGCTGTCACTGACACGATCGAGACAAAATGGCGGCCTCTAACCATAACCACAAGCCCGACTCCCAATATACGCATGGCAAATGCTGCGGCACACCTAAATTCATATGTTTTACTCTGACCGGTAAATTTTAATGTGTTCTGTGAAACTTTTTATCTATTGGTCTATGACCGCTAAATAAAGAATGAATCTTTCACCAAAACATCAAACTTTAAAAGCTTACTGAAACAGGGCTGCCTTCAGATGTCAACGAAAAGTCATATAATTGTTTATCTCTTTAACATCTTTGACATCCTTCCAAGCACAATTCAAAGTGTTGGTGTTGACCTTTAAAGCCCTAAATGGCCTCAGCCCTGTACACCTGAAGGAATGTCTCCACCCCCAACGTTCAGCCCAGACACTGAGGTCCAGCTCTGAGGGCCTTCTGCTGGTTCCCTCACTGCGAGAAGCGAGGTTACAGGGAACCAGGCACAGGGCCTTTTTGGTAGTGGTACCCACCCTGTGGAACGCCCCCCCATCAGATGTCAAGGAGATAAATAATTGCATGCCAAGGCCCCGTGACCAAGGTCACCTAGTGGATAAATAAAACACATGAACAAACAGATTTTGGTTTATGGGTTCAAATAGGGGCACAAATAGTAAAATTATTTCTTATTCTTATTATGGTCAACTGTCAGGGATGATGGAAGTTATGGGCCAACAATATCTTGGAAGACCACAGGTGGATCTCTGGCTGTCAGGATGGACAGACCTCTCCGCATGAGACCTCAGAGAGCTAGCGTGTAAGCAGCACTGAGATGGGTCAAGGCAGTTTCCTGGTCCCAAGGAAGTTTTCATCCAAAAATAATGAATAAATGGATCACAATGGACATTGCAGCATCTCAGCCAGTGGTTTCGACTAAGAACATCCTTGAAGAATATTTTTCTATCCCATTAAGCACTGCTGTTGTAAGAGACCCGATTAAGAGAAGCTGAATGATGCGGGATCTTACTTGTATCCTGAAAATTCACATCGTTTCCATTGTATGCGTTCTTGAGTTTGTTCGTCATGACTCTCAGGGCCATGATCTGCTGCCTTATGTAGGTGTCGGGCCTGGTGATGTCGACGTCAACCTCAGGATTGTTGATCTGGTTGGTGAGCCCATCATTCATGATCTCTGGGAGGTATCTGTGCATCAGAATGAAGAACTGCATCAAAATGATATGCCATGACCAAGAAATTTCACTAGTCCCTGACACAAAAAGCCAGAAAGTTCAATTTGCCAAGCCAATGTACATGCAGCACTCAATCCAGTAAGTCTTTTAAAAGTTATTATTTTTTAAAGAATGAAGGAACAGGCAACCTGTTTTTCAGAATGGTCACTTTAGCTCACCCAGTAAACCCAATGTTTGAAACTGAATAAGCAGTGAGTCCCCATCAGGCGGGCTTTACATTGTTGTTGTTGTTGTTGATGATGATATACTGTGCTGGTTTACACATTTAGGAAAGCACTTTGCTTAGTAGCAATTAAGAAATGTATTGTGGTTAATGCAGGGGCTTTTTTTAGGTAGGGAGATGGGAAAGAAAACGATTTTCAAAAAAATATTTATCTGCATTAAAGAAAGAACTATATATTATTTTGACAGGGTTTAATGTAAACTCTGTTAATATGACAGAAATGAATGCCTGCAAGTGTAGAAAATGTTATGTGAGAAGCACAGGGAAACTGGCACAAACCACCTGCATCTGTGCCTCAGAGGAAGCGCTTTTACATAAAGAATAATCTCACCCCCCCTTCTGTTTTAACAGTACAAATTCTATAAACACCTTCCATATCTCCTTGAAATCATTTCTCCTGCATATTCCCCGCCTTGCCTTAATGGCACATGTTAATTTAAAGCTGACCGAAAGTCCAGAGGTAGCATTATTATCAATTTATGATGGGGTGGAAGGTTTGAAGGCTATGAAGGACTTGCTCACAAATTTATTGGTAAAGGTAAAGGGACCCCTGACCATTAGGTCCAGTCGTGTCCGACTCTGGGGTTGCGGCGCTCATCTCGCTTTATTTGCCGAGAGCCGGCGTACAGCTTCCGGGTCATGTGGCCAGCATGACTAAGCCGCTTCTGGTGAACCAGAGCAGCACACGGAAACACCGTTTACCTTCCCGCCAGAGCGGTTCCTATTTATCTACTTGCACTTTGATGTGCTTTCGAACTGCTAGGTGGGCAGGAGCAGGGACCGAGCAACGGAAGCTCACCCCGTCACGGGGATTCGAACCGCCGACCTTCTGATCAGCAAGCCCTAGGCTCTGTGGTTTAACCCACAGCGCCACCTGGGTCCCTGCGCCACCTGGGTCCCAAATTTATTGACAGCTGCACAAATGATGATAGCTAGGAATTGGAAGGGGCAAGCAGAATATAAAATGGAAGAATTGTATAAAGAGATGTGGGATATAGTTATTAATGATAAATTAACATGTACCTGCTCTCTCTTTAGTTGGATAGGTTTCACAAAATCAACACATAATTGACCCAATTATACAGAAATAGGGACTTACATTTTTTTTTATTTCAAAGACTTATAATTTAATTTTGATGAAACGTGTTTTGTAAAGTTGCATCAATCTGTGAGAACGTGTTGTGTTCGAAACATCTCTCTCCCTTTTATTATTTTACATAGATATCTTTTGAGGGATGTTGTTTCTGCTCATTTATTTTTCTGAGTACCGATAGTGACAGAGGACATCCTGCTGTGTATTTCTGAAAAGACCAAAAAGCTCAGAAAAAGCTATGATTGCATTTTCACTTGTTCATTAGGGCTCCATTCACATTATAAGAGCTGTTTCACACTCCCAGCTCCCTGGTCGTATATGGCCTGATAAAATTACATCTCTGATAATGAGGCATTCCTGGCTGCCTTTCAAATAAAGGGCTAGAAAGATCAATCCTTCTCTGTGTTATTTGCTAATTGATGGCCTAGAATTAACTCGGCCTGGCCTCTTCTTAATTAATAGTGGCAGTTGTAGAGAAAGGAGTGATTTTAATAATCACAAGTAATCTTGACATGATGACTTCTTCACAGCCACATAGCTTCCTTTGCCTCAAAACTGAAGTTAGGAAAGGGATGGAGGTTCCCCCTGCTCAATGATATGAGAGGCCCATTTTAAGGCATGTCTACTATAAATGGAAATTAGTTTGATACCAGTTTGTCATGCCTGTTTAAGAATGAATCCTGGGATTTGTAGCTTGGTAAGCGTACTGAGCGTGCCTAGCCTCTGGTTTCCAGATATAGTTCTGAAAACTTCTTTATTCCTTCATTGCAAATTGAGCCTTACACTGTCTACTCATAAGTATGTCTTACTGTATTCAAGGGAGCTTACTCCCGGGTAACTGGGTAAAAACTGTGCAGCCTTACACTGCAATCCTAAGCATTTTTACTCAGAACTAAGTTCCACTGAGTTCAATTGGATTTACTCTCTGGTATGTAAGTATGCTAATTCTCACAGTTGTTGTTGTTGTTGTTGTTGTTGTTGTTGTATCATCCTGCCTTTTCCCCTGACAGGGACTCAAGGCAGCTTACAGCTATAATTGTATTCCATTCTATTTATCTGTTGAAGGCGTTGTACACGATCCCTTTTTTTCACACATTTTTTCTTTACAACAACCCTGTGAGGTAGGTTCGGCTGAGAGGTTGTAATTGGCTGAAAATGACAGGTGGAGTTGTGTATTTGACATCTATGTGTGCAGGAGATCACACTCAGGAAAAGCTCCCTGAGGTGGAATAGGATGTCCCTATTTCTGTGTCTTTGTCCATGGGGTTTTCTTGGCAGGGATACTGGAGTGGCTTGCCAGTTCCTTCTCCAGGTGGATCACGTTTAGTCAAAACTCTCCACTATGACCTGTCCATCTTGGGTGGCCCTGCACGGCATAGCTCATAGCTTCTCTAAGTTATTCAAGCCCCTTCGCCATGACAAGGCAGTGATCCATGAAGGGTTTTCCCAGTAGTGATGTATGGAAGTGAGAGCTGGACCATAAAGAAGACTGATCGCCAAAGAATTGATGCTTTTGAATTATGGTGCTGGAGGAGACTCTTGAGAGTCCCATGGACTGCAAGAAGATCAAAGCTATCCATTCTGAAGGAAATCAGCCCTGAGTGCTCACTGGAAGGACAGATCCTGAAGCTGAGGCTCCAATACTTTGGCCACCTCATGAGAAGAGAAGAGTTGTTGGAAAAGACCCTGATGTTGGGAAAGATGGAGGGCACAATAAGAAGGGGACGACAGAGGACAAGATGGTTGGACAGTGTTCTCGAAGCTACCAACATGAGTCTGACCAAACTGCAGGAGGCAGTGGAAGACAGGAGTGCCTGGAGTGCTCTGGTCCATGGGGTCACGAAGAGTCGGACACGACTAAACGACTAAACAACAACAACAACAACAACAACATGTTTCTCTGTGTGTACCTTCAACACAGTATTTCAAAACAATGCTTCACAAAGTGAGCAATGCATGGTTCCATGGAAGTTTCAGATGCAAATATTAATATATATATATATATTGGTCTCCCCCCCTTACTTAGCTTTGGTGTGCCCATTCCAGCAGTCCTCCTCATTGGACAGGCCTGCTGTCACTCTTTCTTCTTTGCAGATGCTGTACGGCAAAGTTGACCAGAACTTTTTGGAAAGCTTCAGTTTTTCTTTAATGTCAATTACCTGATCAAAAGAGAAAAGAAGGACATTTGGTTAAAAAGAGATAAGAAAAGATGAATAGACTCAGATTGTGTGTGCGTGTTTGTGCACATGTGCATATTTTTTCTTTTCAAGAATTACAAAATGGCAAATATTATTCTTGATAGTCGAGACTATTAAGGAACTCAAGATAATTTCTATATAGACTGAAACAAGGTGCAAACCACATGGGACTGCAATCCTATGCCCACTTACCTGGGAGTAGGCTTCACTAAACTCAACAAGATTTATTTCTGAGCAGGCATGTAGAGGATTCTGCTCTCAATTTACCTTAAGGCCATTTCTACATAACATTTAAATTGCCCTCGCGCTTTCCCTATGCATGCGACTTTGTGATTATTCATCCAAAAGGGAGTGTGGGAGAAAAGCGCTTGTAATTCAAATTGTCAAAGCAGGCTTATATTTGCAGAATAAACTGAAGTAAGAAGAAGACCTAGGGGCGCGGGTGGCGCTGTGGTCTAAACCACAGAGCCTAGGGCTTGCCGATCAGAAGGTCGGCGCTTCGAATCCCTGCAACGGGGTGAGCTCCCGTTGCTCGGTCCCTGCTCCTGCCAACCTAGCAGTTCGAAAGCACGTCAAAGTGCAAGTAGATAAATAGGTACCGCTCCGGCAGGAAGGTAAACGGCGTTTCCGTGCGCTGCTCTGGTTCACCAGAAGTGGCTTAGTCATGCTGGCCACATGACCCAGAAGCTGTCTGCAGACAAACGCCGGCTCCCTCGGCCTATAGAGCTAGATGAGCGCCACAACAACAGAGTTGTCTGCGACTAGACCTAACAGTCAGGGGTCCCTTTACCCTTTAAGAAGAAGACCTAGTAAGAAGACCTAGAAGATTATCAGGAGTAGCTCAGTTAGACGATCAGCAACAGTGGGCAATTTCCTTTGAGGCTTACTGTGAGAGGTGTGTGATGTCTTCTCAAGAGTAAGCATCCACGCACGCTTCTTGCTAAACTAATAACTTTATTTACAGCATTAAACGCTACAGCGTTCAAGCTTCATCATCCGTCTCGTCTGAGTCAGATACCCGGAGTGCGGGCTGTCGGCTCCGCCCCCAGCATAAGAGCTTCGGGAAACCGAAGCGCCGCCTACCTTCCTTCCGCTTCCGCGGTCTGGACCTGAGCGGGGTAGCGCTGGTCGCTTCCCCCATGCTCCCGTCCTTACCGCTGGGTGGCTCTGGGGCTCTTGCAGCACCCCAGAGCCTCTGCTCCTCTCCGTCCACCTCCATTTCCTGTCCCCTGCTTTCCGGTTGCTCTGGGGCTCTGGTGGTATCCTCGAGCCCCACTCCTCCTTCCTGCTGATCCTGTGCTCTAGCTTCATCCCAGAGCCTGAGCACCTCTTCCGGTGTCAGCGGAGCTCTGGCCTCTCCGCAGAGCCCCTCCTCCATCTGTGGCGCTTGGGTTTGCGCCTCCCCACTGCTGCCTTCCTCCTGACTCCCCTGTGAGTCGCTATCCGATCTAAACTCCTTCCGTTGCCTCCAACTGCCTGTACCTTCCGACCCTGCCTTGGGAATGGACCAGTCCCTGACACTTACCCTCTGCTACTGAAATATGCACCTTCTCGTTTGTGTGGTTTTCAAGGGCTTGCTCAGTTCACATGGAGCCATGGTGAGGCCCACCAATTAGAATATGTTCCAGAATCCTAGGAATTCCTGCTCAGTATTTCATGCAGAAAGCACACCTTTCTGGTAGAAAGCCAGACAACTGGGATGTAAGAAATGACTTGCCACATGTCAGAAAAACAGCATTTGAGCTTCAGTAAGAAGACCTAGGCGATTTAATTGATTTTTATAATACGTAAGCAAACCTGCCAGTCTTCCATTTCATGGTGCTGAGTCTGAGGAGTTGTTTTTGCTGCTGTCTTAAAGAACAGTCGACTCATCTCCTTGCTCCATAGACCCAGAACCAGAAAGCACTCTAGATGGCAGCATTGGCCAATATTCTGCAGAATTAAGCATTTCCCTGGCTGCACACAAAACATTACACCCCAAATAAAATTGTAGATTGTTCTACCGAATAGAAAACTGACAGGTCTGATATTTTAAAACTTGAAACTGACAGGCTGCTATTTTAATGAGGTCTGCCAGAGCCAAGGTTAACCAAAGCCTTAGTTCCTTACAAAGCATTACTGCCTTGCTTCTCAGCAGGAGACTGCACAATGCGATGCCTATTGATATCTTTATAGAGTTCTCAAAATTGCATCATGGGTGTGTTTGGTATAACAAAGGGCTTTAATTTTTAAAAAATATATATATGCAATTTTGGACAAATTTTATTTCTTTAAACAGAAATGGCCTCACCTTATTTTTGTAAAGCATAGCAGCGTACCACCTAGAGACAAACGGGCCCTTTTGTAATTTGAAAATAAAGTGGGAGACCTTTCTTGTAAAGAGATATCTCCTCCCTCTCTGATGTTTCAGAAACACAGAAGGAAATTTAAAGGGAGGAAATGTACGTTTGATATTTGCAAATGGCTTCATGAATTTAGACAAGGAAATAAATGCCAGAGGTGGTCCGACAGCCCATGCACATTTCATCTCTCTTCCGCAATGTGTCCTATGTGAGCACCACATAGCATGCATCAAACTCAAACATGATTTTCCAGCTTCACACGTGACAGTGTTCTCTAAAGACAAATTAAAGGTTTGCTTCAGACGCTCTCCCCCTCACATCCCTGGACCTTGAGCTGAGGGAGTTTGTGGTGCCACAAGAGTGCTTGTAACCTGGCCAGGATAGCATGCAAGGTACTGGCTGAATGAACAAGCCCCTCCAAATTGATTCGATTTAATATTTGTATTCTGCTTTTCCAACAAAAAAACAACAGCAAGGTAAATCTTGTGGTCTTGCGCACCCCTCCAACATTTCTCAAACGAAAATAGGGACGTCCCATTCCATAATGATAAATTTACTATTTACACCCCACACATCTTACTGGGTTGTCCCAGCCACCCTGAGCAGCTTCCAACATACGGTATATTAAAACATTAGAAAACATTAGAAAAAAACTTCCCTGTACAGGATTGCCTTCAGACAGCTTGGGGGGGGGTTGGATAAACCCATACCTTCCAACATTTCTCTAATGAAAATAGGGGCACCCTAAGGAAAAGTGGGACATTCCGGGATCAAAACAGAAACTGGGATGCCTTCTCCAAATCAGGGATGTCCCTGGAAAACAGGGGCACCTATGGTGAGGGATCATGTGTCTCTTCTGAAAGTAGTATTTTATTATCTTGCTTCATGTTCAACACAAATACAGCTACTGAGTCCTCATACCATGTTTGTTTTAGGGGGGGGGGAAACAGCTTTCAGGTGGGGCAGTTGGGGAGGAGAGAAGCCATGGGGATCCCGTATGCATTTCCTGATTCCATCCCTTGCTGCTTTTGCTCATATGGGACTTTAAATGTGTGCTTGCACTCACATCGTCTCGCCTTTAGGAGGTGGAACTAAGAGCTGATGGCTTTAAATATTCAACTAAGAGCCATATGAGCTACAAAATCGCGGTGTTCTTGGATATGCCCCTCAAACACCAATGTTGTTTTATTAGTTTGTCTGTCACATTTCTATCCCACCGAGGCACTCATGGCAGCATACATGTTTCTTTTTTTTTTGAGAATAATATTTTTATTTTCCAACACAAAATTAAACAAACATACAGTAAAACAATAAAACACATACATAAATACTCACTACACTACAACTACAACACTACACTACACTACACAATAATAATTATATTCTTATCCTATATCCTTAACATTCTCTTGTGACTTCCTCCACTCTGTCCCTCTATGTCGATTCTCCTTATCTATTAACTACCAGCAATTTCCTAATATTTAATCTTATCATTTCAATTCAATTTCTAACTTATTTTGATTACATTGTTTGAATCAAACTATAACTTCTTAATTTTTTCCCACTAACTATGATTTCTAATGAATATATGTATTAAAAAAAAGAAACTTTATTTCAGTAGTACTTAACACCTATATCTATAATCTAACTACCATCATATTTACTATATTAATCTTTTATAAACTACTTTTATGCAATGACACTTCTGTTTATATTGGTTCTATACTTTATAGTGTTTTTTAAGATAATCTTTAAATTTTCTCCATTCTTTTTCCACTTCGTCATCCCTCTGGTCGCGGATTCGCCCGGTCAGCTCAGCGGTTTCCATATAGTCCATCATTTTCATCTGCCATTCTTCTAATGTCGGTAAGTCCTTTGTCTTCCAATATTTTGCAACAAGAATTCTTGCTGCAGTTGTGGCATACATAAACAAAGTGTGGTCCTCTTTTGGTAAAACTTGGTGAGCCATTCCCAGGAGAAAGGCCTCTGGTTTCTTCAAAAATGTGTTTTTAAACACCTTCTTCAGCTCATTGTATATCATCTCCCAGAATGCCTTCAACCTTGGGCATGACCACCACATATGATAGAATGTTCCTTCCGTGTTGCCACATTTCCAACATTTATTGTCCTGCAAATGATAGATTTTTGCCAGCTTCACTGGGGTTAGGTACCATCTATAGATCATTTTCATTATATTTTCTCTTAACAAAGTACATGCTGTAAAGTTTATACCTGTTTTCCATAATCTTTCCCAGTCTGCCATCATGATGTTATGTCCTACGTCTTTTGCCCAATCTATCATTGCAGATTTTACTAGCTCGTCTTGCGTATGCCACTCCAACAGCAAGTTATACATTCTTGACAAGGTCTTGTTCTTAGATTCTAACAGCTCTGTTTCCAATTTTGACTTTTCCATTTGGAAGCCAATCTTTTTATCCAGTTTGAAAAGTTCATTAATCTGATGATATTGTAACCAATCTCGAATCCTTCCTCTCAGTTGCTCGAAGGGTTTCAACCTGACTTGTTCTCCTTCATAAACTAGCATCTCGGAATATTTTAGCCAATTTTCTTCTGCATTGAGCCTTTTGTGAGCCTTTGCTTCTGCTGGTGACAACCATCTGGGCGTTTTGCTTTCGAGGAGATCCTTGTACTTCATCCAGACTCTAAAAAGAGCCTTCCTTATTATATGATTTTTGAAACCTTGATGGGCCTTTATCTTGTCGTACCATAAATATGCATGCCATCCAAATTTGTATCCGTATCCTTCTAGGTCAAGTATATCTGTGTTTTCTAATAGGAACCAATCTTTCAGCCAGCAGAGGGCTGGCAGCATACATGTTTCTCTTCTTCCCCATTTTATCCTCACAACAAGCCCTTGAGGTAGATTAGGCAGTGAGAATGTGACTGGTCCAAGGTCACCCAGTGAGTTTCATGGCTAGGCAGGGATTTGAACTCTGGTCTCTAAACTACATTGGATCTCTGGTTCGTTGCAATTTCTAACAGTCGATCTCGTGTTAAGATGAGCTCTTGTTAAAGCAGGTTTGTTTATACGCTTTCAAATGTCATCATATTTGCATCATCTCTCCCTCTCTGTTTAGTCACCTTCTCTAGAGGACTGTAAAATAAGACTCCTAAAAATGGAGAAAGAAAACCGAGGCAGCCGAAAGTATGGAAGCATAATTTAGCATTCAAAATGATTAAACAACAACAACACACAAACAGGTTTTATATGTCACAGCAGAACTGCACCCACTTTAATAACTCCATCACACCCTACTGTACAATGTAGGCTTCAGAAGTAACTCAAAGTGGTGGGGAGTTAACTCCCTGAAGTGGAAATCTGAAGAAGTCTGTTAAAGATTTTCCTTTTCCTAGACAACTTGGGAACAGTGTTAAAAAGCTAAGTCATAAATCTGAGTCAAGAAAATCCAAAGCATTCTGACGGAGATGCGTTTTATTGCAGATGAGTGTAGCAACAGCATTGCAAGCGCACTAGTACAGTGGTACCTCGGGTTACAGACGCTTCAGGTTACAGATGCTTCAGGTTACAGACTCTGCTAATCCAGAAATAGTACCTCGGGTTAAGAACTTTGCTTCAGGATGAGAACAGAAATCGTGCGGCGGCGGCGTGGCGGCAGCAGGAGGCCCCATTAGCTAAAGTGTTCAGGTTAAGAACAGTTTCAGGTTAAGAACGGACCTCAGGAATAAATTAAGTTCTTAACCCGAGGTACCATTGTATCTGAAAGTGCTGGGAGGGGTGTGTGTGTGTTTCTGTGACACATCCATAGCTAACTGCTGAAATTTCAGGAAGAAACTTTCATCTCTCTGAGAAAGTACAAGCAAAACAGGATCTCAGGCAAGCAGATAATAGTGACAGAATGTCGGGTCCCTGCATCTTTCCCCCTGTTTAAGAAAACTCATTTGCTTGCAGAAAAGAAATGGCCCACCCTTTCAGCATTTTTGAAGGTTGTGAGAGTGGTTACTTAAATGGCGAATCATGCATTGGTAAATCAGCAAACTGGAGGATGGAATTGGATTGATGTGGATATTCACATTTGAATGGTGACGAGGCCAAGGCAATTTTTGTGCATATCCAAAATCTTGAGACATTCAATGGAATACCACTTTCTTTCAATGCTGTGCTCTCATGCCCCAGCGGGGTCAGAGGTCAACCTGAATGGTGTTCCAGTCAGGCTGCTGGTGAAGGTCTGGAGGAGACACAGATGTCTCCAATGGACCAGAGGCTTACAGGTATGTGGGCACAAACCCACAGTACCATCTCTGACCATTTTAGACCAGCTCGGTATCAGCACAGGGCATGGTGGGACAAAACGAAGGGAGACCAGGAAGTCCCACTATGGCTGGTGATGGCACCTCCCTTTCTGAACATCACTTTTCTTTTTTAAAGAGCTGGGAGGTAAAAGGAGAAGCTCCAGGCCAAGCAGCTATGGTCACCATCTGCATTATACTCAGTGCCCCTGAGCTCTGCTCCCAAAGCTTTAGCGACCTGTGAATCTAGGCTGGTACACAGAGCTCAGTGGAAGTAGAATAGCATAAAGTTTATTGTGAGGACTAAGCCTTTACACATATATCTACAAAATAGTATTAAAATTTATTACATGTAGCCTTAACAATGGCTTCGTCAGATAAAAAAAAAAAAACATTGTAGACAGATTATGGAGACGAAAAAGGGACCTTATCCTTGTCGACCAAAAATCTTTCCCTGGCTTTCATAGCCTTCATCACATAAACCGCTGCCCCATGAGAAATCTGAGGATTGGCATCAGCTAATAAAATTTTTACACAATCTTCAGGGTTGCTTATTGAGTTGGGTATAATTTGTAGAATTCCACCTCTAAAGCTCGAATAAAGAGGACAATGAAGAAAGTCGTGTATAAGGTCCTCTTTGGTTCTCATGGAGCAAGGACACAAACGGTGCTCTAGTGGGGTTTTGGCAAATCTGCCGGCCAGGTATGCTGTAGGTATTGTTTGGAACCGAGCCATAGTAAACGCTCTCCGAAGAGTGGGGTCAGTGATGTCCACCAGATAACTGGCACAAACTTTAACTGCTTTTAATCTGGGGAACCAGTAAGAAAACCCAGAGTTTTTTGTCTTCATGATGTCTAAAAAGGCATCCCTATTAAAAACCCATTCTCGAATTTTATCAGGCTCCAGAGTTTAAGAGTATTGAACTCAGGAAGGGTATATCTGGATAAAATATCTGAGAGGTTTTGGCACCAAGCAGAATTGTGTTGGAAAAATGCACAGGCTTGTTTAGCCAGTAGAGTGTCTGGGGCATTTGCAAGATTGATAAATGAGCGCAAAAATCTTAAATGGGCCCTAGCAGACAAAGAGGGTAGGCCCACTTCAGTGGAAGTAGTAATATGATGTAGTAATAAATGTAAAAAAGAAATCAACAATAAAACACATTTCCAAACAATTTCAAGTCCAATACAGATACAGACTTTGATAAGAAAATCTAAAAAAAAAAGGCTTTCTGGAAAAGGAAGGCCAAAAAAGGCCTTTGAGAAGGTGCCTTTCTGATGTGTAATAGGAGGGAATTGTAAAAGCTAGGTGCTGCCACCCCAAAGGCCCTATTCCACAGGAGGCCCTTTCCTGCAAAAAGCAGGATTATAAGGGGTGAGATGGTTTTTTTCTATTGAAGTTACAATCACCACAGAAAAGAAAATGGCAGGGATGGCCTGGCTGCAGAAGGATATGCTAGATAGGAAGGGAAAGTGCTTTAAAAGAAGTATTTCATGTTCGAACACTGGAGAGCAATAGCACACAGTCTCTGGAAATACGAAGGGGAAAGAGAGAGGGAAAATTCATATCACCAGTGGACTCTGAAAACGGTGAGGGCAGGCACTGAGCAACATGAACACCAACGAAGAGGTTCCCATCACACCACTCAAACTACCCCCTTTCCCACGGCAAGGGCCACAAACAGACACAGTTACTCTTTCGTAGAAACTGGAAGCAGCAGTTTGAGTGCCAATGCGCAACCATTCTACGACATGAGCATTTCCTGGCTGACTCAGTCACAGCGGCACATTCCCAGGGGCAAACACACAACATCTGGAAAAGCCCTAAGTAAACACAGGATGTGGTGATAGTCCCTTAGTTGACAGATGCCTAGGTGTTTATTTTCAGGGCAGACATCCTGTGTGAAAAGGTCCGCTTGTCTTCAGCCTTCATTCTCGTTATCTTCTGTGAACTTAGCTCCCCTGATCACTCATTCATTCTTTTTCTTTCTCCCCCCCCCCATTTTACCTAGTGCAACACTGACCCCAAAGTTTCCATACTTAACCTAGGGAACATTTAATGATGCGATAGAGTTCTCCGTGTGTGCAAATCTGAGCTATAGAGCTTAAAGCAACAGGCTGGTTCTACTCCACCAGCTGTTGGTAGCGAAATAATTTTTTTCCAGGAGGATTTTTCAGAGGACTTGAAGCTGACCTGGGAGTAAGTCCCATTGAACTCAGTTGGGCTTAATTCTGAGTAGATCTGCATAGGGCTGCACTATGAACGTAGTAAATTCCAGTTGGACAATCTCACCAAAATGTTGGCTTGATGCAAACAAGATAAAGACCAGGGGCTTATTTATATCCTGCCCATCTGGTTGGGTTTCCCCAGTCACTCTGGGTGGCTTCCAACAGAATAATAATAATAATAAGCGATAAAACATCAAACATTAACAACTTCTCTAAACAGCGCTGCCTTCAGATGTCTTCTAAAAGTCAGATAGTTGTTTATTTCCTTGACATCTGATGGGAGGGCATTCCACAGGGCGGGCACCACTACCGAGAAGGCCCTCTGCCTGTATTAATGTAACATTTCTATATGTAACTGCACTTTTTTTTGCAATACTTTGTCTAAATTGTCTGTTGTTGCTTCAGTTTTTAGTGTACTGCTTAGAGATATTTTTAATATATTAAGTGGAATAGAAATACAATGATAAAATAAAATGGTTGAAACACTTTTCAGCCTATGCTGAAGACACACCTCTTTATCCTGATACCCTATCCTTGTGATTGTTAATTGCTTTAACTGATTTTTAAAATTGCATTTTTACTTTGTCAGTAGCCTCCCCTGGGACCTTATGGTGAAGGGGAAGGTAAGGAATAAGCAGCAGCAGCAGCAACACCAACAACTTTGGTCACATTTCCCCTTAGAAATATACTCCAGTGCCAGTTTACACTATTTTACTCAACAGCTTTTAATCTCTCTTTCCTAAAGGCAGGAAGGATTTAAATACACACAGAGAAGCCTTGAAGGATTCCACTGATGGTTATTGAGCCATGAGGCATTAGGACCAAACTTTTCTCTCTCTCTCTCTCTCTCTCTCTCTCTCTCTCTCTCTTTTTTGCAAAAACTTTATTGAAACTCCATCATCTATTACACTCCGATAATTACAATATCAATGTTTGATTACACTTTAAATAAAACTACAAAATAAATTAAAAATCAATAAGCATTTGAACATTTCTGTCTTACTATAAATACCATTACCTTCACTCGCTTACCAACCTAATAAACCAAATCCAAATACATAACATTGATCTAGATAATAATCTTACTCAGTTTGACTTCCTGTCCATCCCATCCGTATAGCTTTTCATACACAAGAATGTAAAACCTTTATTGTACATTTCTTCTTCTATTTATTTTACATTCATATATCTACCTGTATACTTAATTATATTACCAAACTGTTTCTCTCACCAAGATCCTTCAAATGCCAACATAGGTACTGTCCCTTTGGTATAGTTCCTCACATAACTCTTATATTTATCCCATCGTTCCCTAAATATTTGTCTAGAGTTGCCTCTTATGTCGGACCAAACCCTTCGGAAATTCTCCTGAGGGCAGGATTCTCTGAGAAAGGACCAAACTTTTCTCAGAGAATCCTGCCCTCAGGAGAATTTCCGAAGGGTCTGAGGAGAAGGGTGAATTCAGTGAACACCACACACACCCTTCCTTCAAATATCAGATTTCACACAGCGGTCAAATTAAAACAAGGACCAGGTTTTCCAAGGTAACCAATGCAAAGGAAGTTTTGCTTGGCCTTTTAAGGATGAGCCGTGCACAAAATGCATTTCAAATATAATTGGTAGAACAGGAAAAGGCTTTGCTGAGGGAACAACGAGACCCTGATGGATATACGGTTACATGACCTGCTAGTGAACTCTCCTCGCTGCCCCCCAGCAATGCAAGAACGGGAGCAAGTCCTCCAATTAAACAAATGAATCTCCAAGATTGTCTGTATATAAGATAATAAACAGTAAGCTCATTCCTTGGTGAAGCTTTATGTAGCCAAAATGGCACCAATCACGCAAAAGGATGAGCTATCTGAATAATGGGATGAACCGCAAAGTTTTCATATATATATATATATATATATATATATATATGAGAGAACCTTAGGGGGGAAATCAGCTTAATGAGAACTGAATGCAATGGGCATAGGGTGCTGATGAAGTATTTTGTGTGTGTGTGTGGTTTTTTTTTGGGGGGGGGTTAGATGGAAAACTGATGGGAAAGAATTGAATGGATTATGGAGAAGTATGTTGGAGGCTTGCTGGATTCCTGAACACTCTGCGCTGTAACATTTTGTTGCACTCCCCGCTGAGTTTGGTTATTATGTTCCAACTCAAGGTGACTTGCAGCAAGCACCTAAAAATGTACAACGTTTTCCTTTTGCTGATTTCCGCCAAAGAAATACAAACAAGTGATTCCAATTTGTGCATATTCTTTGATGGGAATTAACAAAAGGAGACTGGTATTTCTTATTTCCTAATAATGGAAATTTAATCAGGCAGCAGAAAGAGGAATATAGTCAATGGGAGAAGAGAGCAACATTCTGTGAGTGAATCCAATGCACACTTACCTGGGAGTAAACCCCATTGAACTTAATGGGGATTAGTTCTGGGGAGATGCATAGAATTAGACTGCAAAGGAGTCAAAGGTAAAGACTTTTAATTTCTGCCTTGTTGTGTTTAAACAGTCTAAAATGTGAAGAAAATGGGCAGAGAACTGGGAGTTCAACAAGAGAAAAGGTGGATTCAGTTACCTGATGTAGACATCAAAGTGATCAACATCTTTGATTTGCTATAATTCTTATCTTAGATTTTTCTCAGTGAAAGTGCCGTTTAGTTCTCATGTAGCTGTAATTCATCCAGGCTTAAGACATGTCCTGTCAAATCTGTCACAGCCTCTCATATTTCATTTGTCCATCAAAGTCAATGGCATTATAGACGGGAAAATTGAAAATAAAGGGGGAAAACCTGCTTGGCAAAGACAGGTCTTTCAAGCAAATGAGGGAATTTGGGGAAGAGTCTTTAGGGCAATTGATTTACTGTAGGTCTTCATGAATATAGAACTGTAATTTTTAGTCTTTAGGCACCCCACAGTACAGACACAGCAAGGCTCTTAACTGGATCTGATGTGTGAGGAGGAAGCAAAGCAAAATATAGACAGAATGTAAAAGCTCAACAAGAATTTTTGTATGAAATGATTGTTAGTGAACCTTCTGACATCAATTCTCTGCTCTTTTGGTGTGTGTGTGTGTGTGTGTGTGTGTGTGTGTGTGATTTGCAATACAAAGCAGAACTGGAACATGATCAGTCATCAAGAAGACATACAGGGCTGCTTCTGAAACCAGTAGCTGTGCATCCAGCATTGGTGCAGTTAAGTAATTTTGAGTAATAATGGAAGGGGGCTTTTTAGATGTAAATTAAAGGTATTCAACAAAAATAACTGCACAACTGTTCTACTTGCACAACAGGACATGCCCTCTCATCCCCTTGAGTGTATCCCATACTGCCACCATATCTGCTGCATAAGGTTTGGGGAACCCTCTGAACAGCTTTAGGGGGAACATAGGACTCACAGAGGGGGAGAACATTTCGTTGAGCAAGGAGAAATCCTTGCGCCAATGGAACATTCTCCTTAGTGCTACTTTGAATACAACCCACTGTACATGACTTCACTTTTAAAAAATATGGTAAGCAAGCCCTGCGTGCCTGGAGACCCTCATGCTCATGTAACTGGGTGTGAGGGGACAGGAAAAGAGAAAGGTGTACCGGGAAGAAGAAAGAGGAAGAAAGACTGGGATCCATCTTGGGCAGGCTGGCCGAAGGCAAGCTGGAAGAGATGTCTTGCACTCCATAGCTGCACTGCTGTGGGGTACAAGTCCCACTTGAAATGACCACACTGTAAGATCTGGACTCCCTCCATGCAGACTGAAGGTGTAAATAGGTGAATAAACCATATTTCTCAAAGCTACATCCGCCTCTGCCATTTCTCAATTCTCCAAAGGAACACAGACCCTGGGTGAGTGCCTGGAACACACAGGAATATTGCAAAGAGTGGGGGGGGGGGGTGGCACATGACTTTTGTAACAATATATATATATGTGTGTGTGTGTGTTGCCCTCCCTGTCTCCTTGCTCCTTTCCTTCCATGCCAGATGGGCGGGATATAAATAATAAATTATTATTATTATTATTATTATTATTATTATTATTATTATTATTATTATATAAGTACACAGGAGCAACTCAGGTGTCAGGATGTCAGGTGAGTGCCATTGCATCGCCATGTTGCCTGCTTCTATGGATTGAAGTTAGCATGATGGGGCTGCATCATTCACTTGACATTTGTCCCGATGACTTGCGGCAGCATCCTGGGAGAGACCGGTGCAAATGCTCTGATGGAGCCAACCCAGTGCTCCCAACAGCATGTTTCCACCATACTAACCTACTGCTGCCATGCCCCTCTCCTTCTCCACCCTGGTAAACGGCATCTCCAATTCCTCGAAAGATTCCATCAACTGTGTCTCTGAACATTTTTACACATCACTTGGGAGGACAGGCGAACTAATGTAAGTGTACTGGAGGAAGCAAAGATCCCCAGTGTCGAAGTCATGATTCTTCAACCTCAACTTCGTTGGACTGGTCATGTTGTGTGGATGCCTGATTGCCATCTTCCAAAGCAACTACTCTATTCTGAACTTCAAAATGGAAAGCATAATGCTGGTGGGTCAACAAAAGATGTTCAAAGACTCTCTCAAGGCAGATGTAAAAAAAAAAGTAGTATAAACACCGACAACTGGGAAACACTGGCCTGGGAGTGCTCCAATTGGAGAACAGCCTCTACCAAAGGTGTCATGGGCTTTGAAGACGCTTGAACTCAGGACAAAAGGGAGAAACGTGCTAAGAGGAAGGCACGCTTGGCAAACCCTCACTGTGATCCACTCCTGCCTGGAAACCTATGTACCCACTGTGGAAGGATGTGTGGATCCAGAATTGGCCTCCACAGTCACTTACCGACTCACTTTTAAAACCGCGTTTATGGAAGACAATCTTACTCGGTTACGAGGGATCGCCAAAGAAGCTGCGTCAACTCAGACGGACAAAGGTCAGGCAAGTGGCACAACCCCACCCTGTCATCGGCTGCAGATTGCAGCTTAATTAGGAGTAAATCCCATGGAGCTCACTTCTTATTCTGAGTAGATGTGTAGAGGAATGCACTGTCTGTACACACTTTTCTAGGAGTAATCCTCGTTGAAAATGAGACTTCTGAGTAAACATGCACAGGAACACACACCATAACTGGATTTTATGCTGGATAAGAACACAATATGAAAGCTGCTGTTTTGAGGGATAACCTAGAGCAGGGGTGGCCAACTCCGAAGAGACTGAGATCTACTCACAGAGTTAAAAACTGGCAGTGATCTACCCCCTTTTTGGGGGTTTGGGTCAAAGTTGTTGAGTTTTTTCAGGGAGGAGGTAAAATGTTGAGCTTTTTTTAGGGGAGCCACAGTTGTTCAGCTTCTTTGGGGGGAGCCAATGATCTACCAGTGATCTACTGCAGACTTCCAGTGATCTACCAGTAGATCATGATCTACCCGTTGGACATGCCTGATCTAGAGGAATTAAAAGGGATTTTGTTGAGATGGCAGTTAAAGAATACAATGTAGAGTTTGATGTAATTGATAGGCACACCCGGCAACCTTTAAATTCTGTAAAAAAACCACAATGATCACCAAGCCTTGTATGAACATATATGAAGCTGCCTTATGTTGTGTCAGGTCACTAGCTGTGTCTGCTGTGACAGGCAGAAGGTATTTTGTAGATCAGGGGTGTCAAACTCCGGCCCTCCAGATGTTTTGAGACTACAATTCCCATCATCCCTGACCACTGGTCCTGTTAGCTAGGGCTGATGGGAATTGTAGTTCCAAAACATCTGGAGGGCCGGAGTTTGACACCCGTGTTGTAGATGATGCTGATGCTGATGCTGATACCATCCTATAACCGCAGGACCCTGGGTGGTTCACAAGATAAAATCACAATGGAAAAAACATAACATAAATAATCAAAATAAAAACTAAAACAACCCAATAATATCTCCCCCCACCCCTGCTCCAACATATTTTAAAAGGGCATTGGATGTCAATCAGCAAAAGACCTAGTTAAAGGAACGTTTTTGCCTGGTGCCTAAAGGTGTATAATGAAGGTGCTATGTAATTATTATAGCAATGTTATCAATACATATAAAAAGCACCATCTCTTTTAAATGAAAAGACTTGTGCTTACACAGACCCATTTAACTATTGATCAATGCATGTGCTCTACTACAAAGCAATAAATTTACCTATACTATTTGTCCTCTATAAAGCATGTTTAAAAACAACAATACTTCCTATAAGCTACAGGGCAACCATTGCTCTTTCTAGAAAACCATTCTGGTACTGGGTTTGTAGATGGATCTAGTGTTAAGGGAGAAAAATGGGACGAAAGGTGCTTTCACACATAAGCTTTGAATAATCTTGCATCTCTTCTGGATGCACGATCATCATTAATGTTAATTATCATCCACCCCCATCGTTCAACTGAGATCCAGCTCCGAGGGCCTTCTGGTGGTTCCCTCACTGAGAGAAGCTACCGTATTTTTCGCTCCATAACGCGCACCGGGCCATAACGCGCACCTAGTTTTTTGAGGAGGAAAGGGGAAAAGCCCCCCTTTTTGAGGATCAGTTCAAAGTTGTGCATCTTCTTTTGGAAGAAGAAAAGCCCTATTTGCAAAAGGAGCAGCTCAAAGTTGTTGTGCTGCTGGTTTTGCAAAGGAGAAAAGACACATTTGCAAAAGGAGCAGCTCAAAGTTGTTGTGCTGCTGGTTTTGCAAAGGAGAAAAGACATTTGCAAAAGGAGCAGCTCAAAGTTGTTGTGCTGCTTTTGCAAAGAAAAGCCCCAGTTGCAAAAGGATCAGCTCAAAGCCCTTTCTACAGTTTCCAAACAGATAATCTAATCAGCCAGTCACATGTCGCTGGGGAAACCAACAGCCTCTTCTGCAGGAAGGGAGCCAGCGACCTTATCTCTCTTCCCGATCTCTTGCTGATCAGCTGTAAAGCGGCAGCCTTTCAACACCCCCTTCTCTCTTTGTAAAAGAAAAAGCTGATCTTCTTTTGGTCCCTGGGCAATTCAGCTCCAGGGACCATGCATTCGCTCCATAATGCGTACAGACTTTCCCCCTTCCTTTTTAGAAGGAAAAAAGTGCGCGTTATGGAGCAAAAAATACGGTAAGTTACAGGGAACAAGGCAGAGGGCCTTCTCAGTAGTGGCGTCCGCCCTGTGAAATTGGTTCCATTGGTTCCAACTAGCTGCCCCCTCCTGGGGGCAGACTGACATCTGCCCGGTTAGAGGAAGTCAGTACAGGGAAAACACTTTGGGGAGAGAATGGGGCCCAGGGGCCCAGGCCCTCGCCTCTCCCCAAATGTTCCCAGGGGCTCTTGCGTGGCCCTAGCCCCTACCGGGGGATACAGACAAAAGCATGATGAGCCCCTGGATTCCTTTATAATGGAATTCCCTGTGCAGCAGTATTGGAGGGGCAGGCACAGCCAACCACATCCCCTCCACCAACCAAATTCATAACCAATGCCTAATCACAACCTTACAAGTTGTGACTAATTGCTACGCAGTAGGTGAAAACCAAATGCCACCAGCCAATCAGCCAGATGGAAAAATTCCTACCAGGCCCCTGCCCCAAAAGCAGACGACCCCATGACAGGCATAGCAAGGTCAACGCGCAAGCCTAAATAAAGGGAGGGAGGGCAGGTGAACCGATGCACGCAGCAAAGAGGGCCGCGTGCTGCCTGCACTGGGAATAAATAACCTCTGAGCTGTCCATCAAAAATTGCTACATAACATTCTCCCCAGCAACCCGCAGGGCCCAATCACCTGCCATGGTCATCTATCCTAACCCGCCCAGCAACAGTGGGGTGAGTTGTTAGCCCACACCGCAACACGTGCTCTCCATGAAGGAGAACCTGCTTAATAATAATAATAATAATAATAATAATAATAATAATAATAATTTTGGGATGGAAAGCTGATGAGAGGCAGCTGTAATTGCAATGGCATTCAGTCCAGTGCATGTTTTACACTTGCAAAAAGTCACATGTGAAAAACACAACGTAATAATGTAAGAGCCCTTAAGCTATCCACAGCTTGTAAGTAGCTTTTAAAGATATTTCAGATCTACTGTTCTCAGCGTCAGAGCTACTACTTCAAAATGCTTGCCCAACATAACAGGTGTCCCCCCCCCTCCATTCTGGGCAAACTGGGCAAAGGACAAAACTCCAAGTTTCAAAGAAGAAAACTACTTTGTCTCACAGACTGCATTTGAATCAGTGACACTGACTGAGTGAGAGAAAGAAGAGAGTGAGGTTATCAGCGAGGCTTAAAGGGCTGTTATCGAACCTGTAGGATTAAATTGCACAAAAGCAGCACACTTCAAGGGCATTTGTTGTAATTGCTTTCCTCATAATTATTATAGGATTGTTATCAACACATATCAAATAACCACCATCACTTTAAAGGTAAGGGACTTGCGCTTACACAGACCCTTTTAACTGTTAATAATCATGGTCACTGAGGATCAAATGCTATAGATGGTGCATTATTTGCACTCGGAAATCGCTCTCTTTTTGTTATCGTTCTTGAATTTCTTAACATTGAAAATAAATACATATTAAACAACAACATGGGAGATCCTTGGCTTTTTTGTTTTGCTCAGTGACTCTTCACAAAAAGACAGATTTACAGACTTAGTTTCTCCACTTGTTTCTATTGCTGATTCCCACAATTTTGCTATGGGACCCTTAGTGTTCCCTATGATAGCTAAAGGGACCCCTGATCATTAGGTCCAGTCGCGGATGACTCTGGGCTTGCGGCGCTCATCTTGCATTATTGGCCGAGGGAGCCGGCGTACAGCTTCCGGGTCATGTGGCCAGCATGGCTAAGCCGTTTCTGGTGAACCAGAGCAGTGCACGGAAACGCTGTTTACCTTCCCGCCGGAGCAGTACCTATTTATCTACTTGCACTTTTGACGTGCTTTCAAAATGCTAGGTTGGCAGGAGCAGGGACCGAACAACGGGAGCTCACCCCGTCGCGGGGATTTGAACCGCCGACCTTCTGATCGGCAAGCCCTAGGCTCTGTGGTTTTAACCCGCTGAATAATCTGTCAACTTCAGTTTCCTGTTTTGCAGATCTTAATATCAGTTTGTCTCTGTTTCACAACAGTTTGTGACTGCATATTTTACCTAGTATGCAATTCTTGAAGCAATTTTCCTGAACACAATATATTTATCTAAGCTCTTTCCATTAATATATTGATTTTTTGTGCAGGTAGCCTCCTAAATTACACTTTGTTTTGTATGCATTCTTTCTCCCCCCCCTTTTTTGGTTGGAGAACACTGCCGCAAAGTTCAGAGAAGTGCAAATTTCAAAGGATGATCTGTTTCAGGTCACTTATTCGTTTGGGAAATGTGAATTAGATGACATGAAAATAAGAACGAAACAAATCCATCCCGCCATCCCTAACAATAGCAGATGACCTCAAAGACTCATAAGATTCTTGTTCAAAAGCAGATGCTGTCACCCCTTATTTTCTTTTTAGAGTGGAGATCTCTGGTGACCTTCCTTCTTCTGGATAGTTGCTGCATAAACATGGAGTCTTCATTCACATTTTTAAAAAATTTCTTTTTGCTGACCTAGCATCGTACAATAAATCAAAAACTTGCAGCGATGGATAGATTGCAGTCCAAACCAGCAGGCCTCTGCAATGTTTATACCAAGTGGTAATATATTGCCTCTAGGAGAACCAGCCAAGAGTTTGTGAGGAAGGCTGTGTTTGCTTTCAAAATTATTGTGTGAAATATGGGCAATCTTTAGGACCAATGGCACATAACAGGAGACAAGGAAGATCTGGGTGTTGCCATATCTTCTATATCTTTCCTACTGCTTTAAGTTGCATATAAGATAAGTTGCTTCACCCCCTGCAAAGACTTTTTCCTCTCTCTTTTGGTATTGGATGTTGGAGAAATGCTTTCACATTTCGGAAAATGGTCAAATCTCTTGCAGGTTCACTGGACTTGAATATCCCTATTTCATGATCCTTATTTAATGGAATGCTAACTTATCTGGGAGATTTTATTGACTTTTGACTACCCCACCACAGTGGCTTCTGCTGCTGAGCTTGTCTTAGTAAGAGGGCAAAACTCTCTGCCCTCCCCAACGTCATGCCAATACATGTCTATACTCAGTAAATCAGGCCATAAAACAATATGGGAAGTATTATACAAACATCGTTGGACACTCTCTAGAAACGGATGAAATGGCTTGCCAGAGATTTTCATTTTCATATTTTATGAAGCTAGTAACATGGTCACTGCATCAACTGGAGTACAGAATTCAAATTACCTTAAAAAAGAGGGGCGGGGGGAAAGTTAAATTGCAGATAATAATAAAGCCTCCAACCTAAATAAACAACCGGCCTGCAGCTGGTGTAATTCTTTATAAAGGTCTTCATAAAAATACTCAGTTCCTATCAGAGGATTCATATAAACACCTTCCGTAAGACCAAATGTGCCACAAAGAATTTATATTCTCATGTCTCAATTCCTTATTTTCCTCACAAACCCCAAGAATAGCTTGAATGTTTTTTTACATAATAGCGAACCATTCCTCACTAAGTTCTCTAAAACAGTTGTGTGAGGGAAGGGGATAAGAGCCAGTGGCTGTGAACATGGCTGTGATTTGGGTACCAAAACATGACTCTCAGATTATAGGGCAGTGCACATTTAGGGAGCTTCCAGACACTTGCTACTGTGAGGTGGACTTCAGTTATATTGGGTGCATTGAGAATATTGGGGGATGTTCCTTTCACATTGCAGTAGCTATTGTGTTCTGGAACTGCGGTTTTTGGACTGATATACCGGCATTTTGCACTAAATTTAATTCATACCTAGTGGGTGTGGTCAGGGCCGGATTTAAGTTTGATGAGGCCCTAAGCTACTAGACTCTCCAACGGACAGATTTCAATGCTTTGCGACTGTAATAGTGGATCTATAGAATCATTATATCATATAATCTTCAGCTGCCCATTACATTCGGCGCCACGGTCCAAGTTTTTAACCTCATACTTTTCAAGAATAGCTAATAAAACTCAGGAAGCACAACTAATATATCTTATGAATGATGAAGATACAAGCAGATCCCTTTCGGTCGCAAGATTTTTGATTAATGTATTATCTCAAAATAAAAGAAATGGATTACTGTACGACTCTGATAGTTTAGTAAATTCAAATATTCCGAACAAACAATGAAGCTAAATGTATTAACATAACTGCAACCAGATGTACTTGAATTTCGGGTTACACGGACGGAGTTTATTATGTATGTAGTTTTTATCTAATTTGTAAATATCGTTTAAACTCAGAATTGTTCAAACTGTATTGTTTTGAATGTAATATAATGTATTTTTGGTATGGGCCAATGGCTGTAATAAACATTACTACTACTAGGGCCCTAAGCTACTGAAGATAATGGGGCCCTTTATATGTCCAGCTGTCCTTTGTCAACAAAAAATTGTTGCTGGTTTTTTTTGTGTTGAATATATGCTATATGGTAATTTATGGACCTAATAAGTATCTAAAGCCATTTGCTGTATGTAGGTTTTATTTTATTTGTTTTTTATCTTATATTTTGGAAATGTACATCCAGTTTTTCTTCCTTTAATTTTGTTGGGGCCCCCAAGAGAGTGGGGCCCTAAGCTATAGCTTGTTTAGCTTATACTTAAATCCGGCACTGGGTGTGGTGTGACGCAATAAACACCTTGAACAACGCTGCTGCTGCCCACCCTTTCGCGCATGTGCGCTTCTTCTGTCCTGCATAATTCCTTCATGGAAAGAGAAGTATGTCCCAAATTTTGTTGTTTTACTCCCACAATTTCCCGTGTTAAGGAGGCTGGAAATGACACGCCCCCCACCCCTGGAATCAAATAACATGGAAATGAATGCTAAACATGTGCTACATTTCATTATTTTTCTGGAAGCAGCTTTTCCGTCATGTGGATTCTCAAATGTAATGTGGAAATTAACAGTTACGGAAACGTTGAGGGAAATGGAATAAACTGCAATGTGAATGCAGCTGTACCAGCAAATTCACAGACCCTCCAAATGTCCCTATTTTCAAAGGACAGTCCCGGATTTAGAGAAGACGTCCCGGTTTCTGATTTGATCCCAGAATGTCCCATTTTTCCTTAAGATGTTCTTTTCATCAGAGAAATGTTGGAGGGTATGGATTTATGCAACCCCCAAGCCAAGGAGATAAGCAACTATACAACCTTCAGAAGACATCTGAAGGCAGCCCTGGAAAGGGAAGTTCTTAAAAAATGTTTAATGTTTTAATATGTTTTTATATACGTTGGAAGCTGCCCTGAGTAGCTGGGGCAACCAAGTCAGATGGGTGGGGTATAAATAATAACATTATTATTATTATGGAATAGGACATCCCTATTTTTATAGGAGAAATGTTGGAGGGTAGGCTTTAGCTTTGGTGTACACAGGATGAAAGCCTGAAGAAGTCTTAACTGTGGCTGGTTTCGGTGTTTTTTTTGTGTGTTTTTGGTTATTTTGTTTTCTAACTTTGCTCTTCAGCTGTATACCGTTTCTGATTATTTCATTTTTATGGAGGCTATGGTGGCTTGGTAAATTTTTAAGTGAGAGTCCAGTCTCAGATGTCTGAGCTGCATAGATGCCAGCCTGTGGCGTTATCAAGACGGCTGAGGTCTCAGAGCTCCTGCTTTTTTCATCTGTGAGGCTAGTTCAGAGCCGGCTTATGAAGAGAAAGAAGCTTGGTTCAATGAAAAGGTAGATTGATTTCTTACACTGCATGAGATAGCGATTTACCTGAGGTTACAAATTGACTGCAGCTGCTAAAAATAACGAACCAGCCTCATTTCTAACTTTTGGGGAATACTGATCTGAGGGATAGGAAACCAACAGTAAAAAAATTAATATTTAGTAGTAATCCTGTTGCTGTGCTTCATTATTTTTGATTAAATTTGTGAGAAAAGGTGTAGGTGATGTTCCCATTTCATATTTTGCAGATCCTATACTCTCCACTCCTGCACACAGGTAATTATTATGGAACAACTATCCTCTTTGGTGAAAACTTCATGCTGGAAAGAAGCCCAAGACTTTTCTAAAGGGCAGCATTGTGGTTCTAAAACCAAGTTTAAATGATGTCTTCTAACCTTTTCTCACACAAACTGTTTTGAAACATGTACACTAAGGATCGACAACTGCAGTTGCCCCCATGAGGCAATTTTGTGCTCATTGGAATTTTGCCTTGCTTGGAAACTCACTATAGGGGCCTACAGTTGCCTGCTAAATTGGAGATTGTGATGGGTGATTCCCTCAACTTCCAGTTTCTCATTTTTCCAGTCTTAAATTCAGTGCTCTAGATTTCCACACCAGTCCTCATGAAAATGCATTCCCTCCAACTTTTCTCCAGTGTCAGGTATGTTCAACCACAAGTCACCCGAGATCTACCATCCCATATCAGAAACTGGTAGTGATCTCCCACACTCTCCCATTGTCATTCTTCAACTTAAACATATTATATTTGGCTGAGCTTATGATAATAATAATAAGAAATGACAGTCGCTTCCATAAAACCTGAAAAGTTCATCATAAATCAATATATTTTAAAAAAAATACATACTTTGTATACTTGTAATGTAAGAAAATAACATTGAGGACAGGGTCCTACATAATCAGCAAATGATGCACGGATTGTTGTTCACAAAAGCTCATGCCATAATAAATGTGTTAAGTCTTTAAAGTACCCCAGGACTCTTGCTGTTTTTCAAATGAGTCAGGGGCACATGTCAATCACAGCGGTCTCCCTCATAGTTCGAAACAGAAATTGGGTAAACCCAACTGCAGAGTTGACAGCCTTCAAAGCACCACCTTAAGAACTGGATGAAACCTGTAGAAGCCCTTTCCCCTGGATCCAACCCACCCCTTCCTTTCGAGTAAACCTAAACCAGCCCTTTCTCTCTCTGAGGAGCCAGTGCGCAGGGCCGCACACACACACACACACACACACACACACACACACACACACACACACACACACACACACCTCGGGGCAGGATGGCAGCAGCCACAAAGGGTCCCCAACTCCCTCGTGCGTGTTTACTTGAGAGTAAGTCTCGCCGTGCTCAGTGAGAGAGCTTGTTGGTTTACAATTGGGGGGCGGGGGAGGCAGTTGTCTCCTTGAGAGCTGGATCCTGGAATGTCCAGCACCATCTCTCTCTCTCTCTCTCTCTCTTTTTTTTCAAAGCAGTCCTTTCTCTCGAGGAGCCAGCGCACAGGGCTTCTCTCTCTCATCCAGTCTCTCCATCTGCATATGCCTCTGCCCACCTCACGCCCATTTGCTTCTCCTCCTTCAGAGATAGATAGATAGATAGATAGATAGATAGATAGATAGACAGAGAGAGAGAAGCCCTGCACACTGGCTCCTCAGACAAAGGGCTGTTTGGTGTGTGTGTGTGTGTGTGTGTGTGTGTGTGAGAGAGAGAGAGAGAGAGAGAGAGAGAGAGATTGACAGAGATCGACAAGAAACAATCACATGATCTACAAGTAGATCCTGATTGACATGTTGTACAATGCTGTCCTATTCAATAATACCACCACTAAAAATTATTTTATTATCTATACCCAGCCCATCTGACTGGGTTGCCCCAGCCACTCTGGGCAGCTTCCAACATATACAAAAACATAACAAAACATTAAAAAACTTCCCTATACAGGGCTGCTTTCAGATGTCTTCTGAAGGTTACATAGTTACTTATCCCCTTGGCTCAGGGGTCACATAACTCCACACCCTTCAATATTTCTCCAATGAAAATAGGGATGTCCTAAGGAAAAGTGGGACATTCTGGGATCAAACCAGAAACTGGGGCAGCTTCTGTAAACCTGGGACTATCCCTGGAAAACAGGGACACTGGGAAGGTCTGAAAATGTAACAGCATTTCAGTGCAAATTTGTTTGGGAAACTACATTGCAAAATTCAGAAAAGTGTGAATTTTGAAGGATGCTAGGGTTTTGCTTGGCTTATTGTTTTGGGAAGGGCGCATGAGACAAGTTCACTTTCAAATGTGAACTGAACTGAATGTCTCCCCTATTTCTAGTTGTGGCCTTCTCACAAAAACAGTGAGCTCACATGCTAGCATCTTGGTGGCATACGGGTGAAATTCACTTGGTGTAAAAAGACACAGAGGCAACTCAGCAATGGGTTTAGGGTTGTCAGATTTGAAGGCAGGTTGGGGAGCAGGCTGGCGATGGGGGTGCTATGCTACAGAAGTGTTTCGGTGTCACCGCTGCCCAGCCATGATGCTCTGCTACTCCTCCTCTTGCACAGAACAGGCCTGCTTTCCTGCTCCAAGCCCAATATGAGGATTTACCGGTACAGTGGTACCTCGACTTACGAGTAACTCGACTTACGTTTTTTTCGAGTTACGAGTGACTTCCGGTAAAACAAAATGGCCGCCGCATGCGAATTTTTTCGACTTACGAAAAGACGTCGCGGCCGCTTTTAATAGGATTTTTTCGACTTATGAATTTTTGACCCGGATTTTTCGACATACAAAATCCCCCCCCAATGCATTACTATGGGGATTCGACTTACGAATTTTTTCGACTTACGAAAATCGCGTCGGAACGCATTATCGTCGTAAGTCGAGGTACCACTGTACTTCCTTACGGAATGTGAATTCTATGAAATAAAGTTGTTGTTATGCAGGCACAAGCCTTTTACCTTGCCTATTCCCTACCCACCCAGCCAACGAGGGGTGGGAGAATTAGCCCAAACTCCTTTCTCCTTCACAAACCACAACTCTGCAATAAACTGAATACAGTGGGACCTCGACTTACGAAGATAATGCGTTCCGACGCGATCTTCGGTAGTCGAAAACATTCGTAAGTCGAGTCCCCATAGGGATGCATTGAGCGAAAAAAATTCGTAAGTCGAAAAAATCCTATTCAAAAATTCATAAGTCGAAAAAATCCTATTCAAAGCGGCCGCGACTTCCTTTTGCAAGTCGAAAAATTCGGTTGCGGCAGCCATTTTTTTCCTTCTGGAAGTCATTCGGAAGTCAAAAAACACGTAAGTCGAGTCACTCGTAAGTCGAGGTCCCACTGTATTGTAGCTGAAAACAAGTGCTGGTTCCTGAACGGGAAATCGTTGGTGATTCCAAATGATGATGTATGAAAGAGAGGCAGGGAAATTTGATTTTCTCAGACTAGGCTGACCCTATAAAACGGAGTGGAGCAGAAAAATTGGTTTTACTAAGCAAACATGACAGGGAAGTCATAAAAGGAGCAACACTTACAATATGAAGCATCGGAATGTCTCATTGCTATAAATATATTTTCTAAAGCAGAATGACATTTAAATGACAGCAATAAATGCATTTTCTTCATTATCCTTTATATGCTTGCTTTCCTGCCAATTTTATATATGCCAATGGAATCCCAGGGCCTAGAAATTTCGGTGCCACAACTGCCCTAGGTGAAATGCAATTTACTAGCATAAAATGTGCTGACTCTTTCAGAAAATGTTAAATATCTGGGGGGGGGGTTATTAAAAAAACTTTCAAAAGTGAATTTTCTGGCCACCATGGCTACAGACAATCTAGCCAAAGCTGAAATCAGTGGGTGAGATGCACATCCTGAACTGTCCCATTTTAATCAAGGGAATTAGAAAGGGAGCAGTGTAACTTTGGCTGTTTTCTATCCCCTTAACATACAGATAGTGTCTGCTACAGACTCAAACAGAAAACAGAGGTTGGTTTAAGGGGATGGATGTCAGTTCCAGATCACCGTTAAACAAATCTGCTCTGAAAATAGCACAAAGCAAGGACCACTCTTTTGCCTTGTCACTTGACTCTAATTAAAACACCACATCCTTATTCCTTAAGCAAGTGACTTTGCATAAATTGTTGCACAGGATATACTAACCAGATTTTAATATTATGGATATTTAAGGCTTAAGTCAGACATCATCTATCTTAAACGGGTGGCTTTCACATAGACTGTTGCCAAATACACTGACATAAAACGGTAATCTGCATACAGGAAATATTACCTATCCATCTTTAATGTTTTATTTATAGAGAGCCGCCAGCTTTCACTCAAGTGAGAGCCTTTGCATTTGACTTTCTGCAGTTTTCGACCAAAGGCCCTTAGGAATGCAGTCTTGTCATCAGTTTTGCACAGTCAAATCTCACTGATTCAAATAGGGCTTGTGCAGGAGTAACTGTGCACCAGATTCAGCCCAGGAGCATTCATGTGTGGTGTGCAAAAATCACAGTTCCCAGTACTCCAGTTAACGCCAGAGTTAGTTGAACATCTGGCTGACCCCAAGAAGAGAAGAAGAGTTTGGATTTGATATCCCACTTTATCACTACCCGAAGGAGTCTCAAAGCGGCTCACATTCTCCTTTCCCTTCCTCCCCCACAATAAACACTCTGTGAGGTGAGTGGGGCTGAGAGACTTCAGAGAAGTGTGACTAGCCCAAGGTCACCCAGCAGCTGCATGTGGAGGAGTGGAGACGCGAACCCGGTTCACCAGATTACGAGTCTACCGCTCTTAACCACTACACCACACTGGCTCCTCTTTTTGCAATCAGTGTTGAAATATACTCGGAGTCGAGTGTGGATTTCATGCTCTTTATTCAGCTCATAGTAGCGAGGAATGAAAGTTCCCCCAGAACGTCTGCTTATATACATTATTTAGACAATGGGCCCCACGTGATTGGCTAATTCCAGGATATTCCTGTAGGCCAATCAGGTTGCGGATTCACTTCCCCCTGGAGCTGGATTGGGTGGCTCCTGCGGACCAATCAGACTGCTGCATTCTGAATCCTATTGTTCTAGGACCATTCAGACTGCTGCATTCTGAATCCTATTGTTCTAGGACCAATCAGACGGTTGCATTTTGGATCCTATTCAACTCAGTACATAACAAGTGTCATAAGCTCCAACCTGGGACATAACCACATGCACATACATTCCTGTACAATGACAAATCATGTTTCTTCATTCTCAGAATCATATGAAAGACATCACAAGGGGGGAAGATGACCCTGAACCAGGCTGACTTTCTCTCAGTATACATCAAAATGGGTCTAGTTCTCAGTGATGGCTGAAAACAGAGAATCAGGGTTCAGGCTGATGCTTGGGAAGTGATGCAAAAAATCTACGGATATCTGAGCATGCACAAAATGTCTCTCCCAGTACTGAGATCTTGCTATCACCTCCTGTAAAACATACATGTGGGTTTAAGAAGAAGGGCAATGAGAAGCCACACCTTTTCACTACTTTCTGTTAGCAATACGGAAGCAGATGCCACAATGGAAAATACAGTTATTCCTCTAGGCAGCTGGAAGCAACAGACATTCACTGCCCACATCACCAGGGCTGGGCCGTTTCAGAATCAACTGGCTCACCAAATCAATTGCCCTGTAAGCCACCATGGCAGGACCATCTGATCTGGAGGTAATAGTCTCCCATGATGTCACTGCCACAATTAGAGTGACAAGAAACTGACATACAGTCGTACCTCGTGTTACGAATGCTGCATGTTGCGTTCGTCACGGGTTACGAACACGCCGAACACGTTACTTCCGGGTTCGGCGGTTCGCGCATGTGCAGATGCGCAAAATGACATCACGCACATGCGCAGAAGCGCCGGATAGCATCGCGCACATGTGCAGACGCGATGCTTCAGGATACACGCTGCAAATGATGCAAACGGGGCTCCGGAACGGATTCTGTTCGCATCCAGAAGTACCACTGTATTCCAGTTAGGCCCCAGAAGGCCAAGGTCTCATCCTCTCAAGTAAACATCTCCTGGCTACATCTGCTTCTAGGAGGTTTGATCCAGGCTATAGTTCTCAGGGACCACCGAGGCCTGCTTTTTATAGCACATTTCCACCCAAGCTGATCATTGTAAGAACTTTGTGCCATCCACAATCCCTGAGTTTGCTTATTGCCCCTTCCCTTCCTGCTTTTTCCTGTTGTGAGTTGACTTGTTAAACTGTAAGCTTGAGGGCAAGGTCTGTGCTATTTTCATTAATTCAGCCACTCTGGAAGCTTTTCTGGCTGAGCGATGAGTTGCAATGTCTTTGAACGACTGAATGAATGATTGACAGAACAGAGAACACTGCTTTGCTAAGCCCAGGTGAGGATTAAGCTTAGAGAGGGCGGACAGGTAGCTGAATGGCTGTACCAGCTCCTCCTCCTCCTCCTCCTCCTCCTCCTCCTCCTCTTTCTCCTCCTCCTGCCACTTGTTCACCCCTTTCTGCCACTAACAGTGCCCTTCTTCCTTGTGTTAGATGGCGGTTTTGGCTCTGGGGAGAGGAGAGGAGTAAGTTTCATTCCACCCAGGTGCAATGGGTGCAAGCCGCTGTGATGTGAGGACGTGAGGGGGAAAGACCTACACAAAAACCCAGAGCCAGTTCTGCAAGTGGGGAAAGAAAGGTGTGGTGCAAACAAGGCAATAGCATCTCTATTCAATGTTAGACATCTTCAAATGGCTGGGGAAGGAGAAAACCCCTCTCTCTTTCTGTCTCATTCTCTGGACTCAGCTATACAGCTGCAAATAAAACGTTTTTGTAATGTGTTGTAAAGTGCATTATACAAGTGTGACAGTAGAGGGCGATGGCGGGCTATGGCAAATTCAATACATTTTTCAAAACTTTTTTTAAAAGGCATTTTCACAACATTTTTTTAAAAAATGTGTGTGCAGATTCCACTTCACTCTCTCTGGCCATCTTCATGAGTTCAGTACCATTGTTCACCATTTGGGGCTTGCCTGAAAGTTCACGGAGAGAACAAGTCTTGCTGCAAAAGTAAATAAATCCCTTTAGTTTCAGTATCTGACTTTTTTCTCTAAGCACTAGTAACATCCCTAGAAGTCCATAAAGTGTCAAATGTCCATTACGAGCCAAAGAGAAATGTATTAGGGGCTATATGTTTGGCTTGGGAAATCACTTTTCATTTGCTGTAAACCAACTTCCTGTTATGACTGTGTCTGTCAAAGGCAAAATCTTCCGCAGCGCATTTCTGTTATGACTACTCAAGCAGTGCATCTGTTAAAACCAAAAAGCTGAAAATGGCTTGGGAGAACTAGTATCAAGAGGGTAGATGAACCGGGGTTTTCCGTTTGCAGCTCTGGCCTTCTTTGTCTGCGATAAATTCAGACTGCAGCAAAGAGATTTAATTCCACTTATCATATTCACCCCGGTTCTCAAGTGACTTCTTCCTGGAATGATTTCGACACAAACTACATCAGCGTTGTCAAATGAGATTTACATTCCCAACCGGGTGTGAGTCACCAGTGTCATTCTCTGCTTTCACTCTGTCAGAGGGAAGTCACTGTCTCCAATTTTGCCTATCTAGAATGAGGTTAAATAAAAGCAGAATTCTGAAACATTTGCTCTGCTCATACTAAACCAACAATAAGAATTGTGAAGCCAATTCAGACATTAAGAAAAAGAGGTGCTACAGTCCTCCCCGGGGAGGACTTCAGAATGCAGATGGGGTACTGTATGATCAAAAACTCACTGCATGAAGAACACTAGCACCTCAGGAGAGAGCCCTTTCCCTTGTTACTATGTTACAGAAAAGGTCAATTGTCACCATAGCTTTCCCCCCCAAAGGCTCAAGTTTCCTCTCTGTTGGGCAGTCTATTCAGTTGTTTCATGTATTCATTCTTTATAATTACTATTACTGAACTGAAAACCTACCAGAACTGAAGAGAACTAAATCGGGAGTAACAGGTTCCTCTATGGAAGAGATTTAGATAGAAGTTATTTTACGATCAGCAGTTTTTTTCTTTAGCCAAAGAAGAAGGCTGCGAGGAAACCTAGCTCCAGAGATTCATGGTTGTTATTACAGTAGAATATTGCTAAAAATCGCCAGCTGAACGACCAGTTTCTTTTGGACAGCGATTCTTATGAAACATCAGAATTTAAGTAGCGCTGTGGTGAAGTAGTTCAGTACCTTCATATGCTAAACAGCAGCAAAGCATCAGAATTAGCATAATGCGAACGTAGTTGGCTGCTTTTTGGAATAATATTGCAGTTTAAAAAGGTGTGCCTGCTTGCATGTCTTTGCAGGATTTCGAAAGCCATTGTTATCTAACTCCTTGTCAACTAAATCGAGTAATAAGTTATGAGTGGGAGAAAAAAATATCCAGCATCTAATCTAATATTGCTGGGACATCCTTCTCGATTGATATCAAACGGGTAAACTTTCTCTTGCAGGATTCAGCTCGACTTTTAACATTGCTATCTGCAGTTGTCAGAATCTTGGGAAATAATAATAATAATAATAATAATTTATTATTTATATCCCGCCCATCTGGCCGGGTCTCCCCGGCCACTCTAGGCGGCTTCCAACATACATTAAAATACATCCACATGTTACAGATTAAAAACTTCCCTGAACAGGGCTGTCTTCAGGCATCTTCTAAATGTCAGATAGTTGTTAGTACCTTTGACTTCTGATGGGAGGGCGTTCCACAGGGCGGGCGCCACTACCGAGAAGGCCCTCTGCCTGGTTCCCTGTAGCTTTGCTTCTCGCAATGAGGGAACCGCCAGAAGGCCCTCGGCGCTGGATCTCAGTGTCCGGGCTGAACGGTGGGGGTGGAGACGCTCCTTCAGGTATACAGGACCGAGGCCGTTTAGGGCTTTAAAGGTCAGCACCAACACTTTGAATTGTGCTCGGAAACGTACTGGGATACGTTAATGGGATACTAATATTCAGCCTTCATCTGTGAGACGTTCTCTTATGGAGGAACTGAGCATCACATGAACCTCTGTGATTGTTGTTTGTTTCAGACACTGGACCTGGTGCCACCAAATCTACAATTTGAGATAGATATCAGGCACAAAGGGAAATGGGTTTCTGAACCCCTTGCCCTCATGCTTCAAACCAGATGTTGTTGTTGTTGTTGTTGGTTTTTTTTAACCTGCTGAGGCCATTTGTAGACCACAGTTGTCCAGGCATTGGTGATTTCAAGACTGGTTTACTGTAATGAACTCTCCGTGGGGCTTCCTTCTCAGTTTGCATTTCTTAGTACAGAAAGTATTGATCTGATGCGTAGAGATCTTTCCTATTCTAATTAATTCAAGAGGGTTCTGGAAGCTTCTGGAAGCTTCTCTGTGCAAAAGAAACAAGCAGATAGTTCATTATGTTTGGGTTATTCCTTCAGAGAAGCTGAGTACAGCTGATCTAAATGGTTCTCTTATTCTTTCTGTCAAGGTCATGCTGACTATAAGAATAGGCCAGAAGGAGCCTGGGTTTCACTCACTTTCTCTTTCTATCTCTTTTCCTTCTGGTGTGGTGTTCTGTATGCTTAGTGCTAAGTTTTAGACTTATTATAAGTTATTGTAAGTTTAAGTTAAGTCTGTTGCAACTGGATTTCTTATGGACAGTGCCAATCCTGAACGTATTGGATTTGTGATCATTATGCTCATTTTGCCTTCAGTAGCAGTAAAGCTCTGCTGGATGAAATATTAATTGCATCTGGTCTACTTTTTGGGAATCCTGCAACGTGTTTAAGTTTTTACTCTGCTAGCGATACATTGGAATCCGCTCTGGATCAATATTGAGTAGAATTCCAATGACATGTCTTTGGCCTTGGTCCAGAAACTGCAGTTAGTGCATAATGCTGCAGTGTGATTTCTGACAAGAGAGTGGCAGCTGTGGCGGAGAGTGTGGGGCGAGGAGAACGGCAGTGTTGGCTCACCACTTCCTACCTCCCAGTCAAAGTAGCTGTGATGGCCTGGGATTCAGACTCAGATGCTGAACCTGAGGGATCCCAGCCTGCACAGGATTCCCCGCCTCCAGAACCAGCAGAGCCGGGGCTAGGGCCTGAGTCTGAAGGGTCCTCACCTGTGCTGGATCCTCAGGTGCAGGCATCTGCTGAGTCTGCTCTGGCTCCTGATGGGGTGGAGGACCCATTGCCTGCAGGTGCTCCACTCCCAGCCCTATCAGGGGAAGCTGAGGATGCCTCTGGGTCCGGAAACCCTCCAGCCTCTCCTGAGCTGCAGAGGCTCAGGGCAGAGAGGTGAAGGGAACTGAGTTCCCGCAGGAGGAGTGCTTGCCTCCAAGCCAGGAGAGGCGAGTCACCAGAGGATCGGAGCCGCCCTCTGCCTCGGGGCAGATAAAAGCCGGCCAGCCTCAGCCCAAGTTGCAGGAGCAACATTGTTGCTGACCAGTTCCTGCTTGAAACCTGTCCTGCTTTCCTGCCTGAGCTCCTGACCCGCCCTGGTTCCCTGCTTGCCTACCTGTTCCCTACTTTGTCTGACTCCCTGCCCTGCACCCAGCTTCAGTGACTACGGACTGCCTTTACGTTGTACCTCTGACCACGGACCGGACTTGGACCTCGCCTTTTGGGTAACCCACGGGACCAGCACAGTAGCCTTCTGACAAAAGTAGATGGTTGCTGGAATTCTAGTAGGCCAATCTTCTTCTTCTGTTTGGGAGGCCAGGATGGAAACCCCACATTTCCCCACGGCTTATTTGAATGGGCAAACCGTGTTCTATCAACATCAGTTTTTCTCTGGAATAACACAGTGAGAGACTATGTTGCAAGGAAGAACATGATTAAGATTAGGGATCACTCTTCACATTCCAGAAGATGTGCTACACCAGTGGTGGCTAACCTTGACACTCCAGATGTTTTGGGACTACAACTCCCATCATCCCTGACCACTGGTCCTGTTAGCTAGGGATGATGGGAGTTGTCATTCCAAAACATCTGGAGTGCCAAGGTTAGCCACCACTGTGCTACACCCATGATTAAGGATGACCACAGATGCTCCCTTTTATGAAGAACATTTCTAAAGGCATCCAACTCCATCATTGTCTCTAACAGAGAGAACAGACAGACAGGTGGAGGTTGCTAAATGGAAATTGTCTGCTTTGGCTGAGATCAGATCCTCTGTTGTGATCTCATCCACGATATGTTCCATTTTATGCATGAGGAAATGGCACCTGCAGCAGCTTAGCAACCCAGCAGTGTGAAAATATTGGCATGTTTACATCAATGGCTTCTTTTCAACCTGTTATTTTCTGACTTGGAGGTGTGACTGAGACCATGCAAGGTCTTGCCCCTTTAACATATTCTGTTGTCACATCTAAGTGTTCCGCATTCACATCTACATATACCCATGAAGAAGAATTGCGGAAAAGGCTGTATCCATCCCGTGGTGTTAAAGATACTAGACGTCATTTGCATTCATTAAATATGAATTTATTCTACTTTATATTCTGTGAATGCTTGAGAGACAAATTGTATATTTAGAGTATTAATATACTTCCTGACTCAGACATACTGTATGTCTGCAGGTTTAAGCGACGATGCTAGAGAAAAATCCTCTCTTTTTTGGGCTACATTGCAATACACCAGCTAACTGTAAATGAAATCTGGCTGGAGGATTATGGTGACTGCAGACTGATTAAATGTATTCTATTGAGACAAGTGTGCTGATGTGCCCCAGGCAGCCGACTCAAATTCATCCCTCCTTCAAATACAATGCACTTCCTCCTGGCTTGGTGATGCAACAGATGGAGAAATGGCCAGCTTAAGCGGACGACATTAAGGATTTCCTCTGTCATAGCTCTTCCCTGACCCACTAAGCAACTGTAAGAAGTTCTGGAGTCTGACATCAACTAAACCAGTTTTTGAAATTAAGCACCGCCATAGTTCTCCCTTGGACTTTCCTGTTATGAAAGTTGCTTGACTGCATAAGCCTAACCAGAGGATATACTATGTTTTCCTGGGTGGCGCCCAGACTATGAGGTGGATAGATTCTATTCCACAACCCTTGGTAAAACAGGAAAAGGTGGCACAGGAGCTGTGAAATCACTTTGCATAAGTATGTGACACATAAATAAACGTATGAATATCTTGCTCCGGCATTCGCTGATTGAGTCTTTATGGAAAGTGAGAAATTGCCTGTATTTCAGACTTCATTCTTACCATGACCTATATTTTTTTCTGTCCAGCTCAGAAATAAACACTGGTTATACAAACAGAGAAACGTTTGCTACAAACAATCAATTAAATGAGCTTGTGCACTAGGTATGCAAGCCAAAGGTACAAATCCCATTGTGAAATAAGTAATGTGTTGATTCCATTGCTATAGTTTTTTATGATGCATTAAAAATAACATAAGATATATTTCTATTATTTCCCTCCCTTTTTACAATAAATTAAATGTAGCTTGGGGGGCATGTACCTTTGAAGTTTACTGATTCTTATATCTCTTCAATTGAACTATCTACACACTATCCTAAAATATGAAATTTTACTCTGGGGCCTTGCTGAAAGTAAGTTCTCTTCATGCAGTCCTTTCCAGATCATTTAAAGCAGGCACCCCCAAACTTCAGCCCTCCAGATGTTTTGGACTACAATTCCCATCATCCCTGACCACTGGTCCTGTTAGCTAGGGATCATGGGAGTTGTAGGCCAAAACATCTGGAGGGCCGCAGTTTGGGGATGCCTGATTTAAAGAGTAGAGTCTGCAACAATTAGAATGGATTGAAGCAAATGAAGATTCACGCAGACGATGGAGACACCTGAGGACCAAACGAGATGAGCAATTACACAAATGGCTTTGGAAAAAGGAAATTCCATACAGGGAGATTTGCAAGCACTGCGGTGGCCAAAGGGTTAAAGCCCCCCTATTCCCCACACCAGAGTCCCGATCAGATTCAGAGGCTCCTTGTCCACAATTTATTTTTTAAAAGCCATTAACACAATTGTTTGAATGGCATTGCATTTAGTTGGGTGCTGGAGAGGAGTAATAGCGCAGTCTAAAAGGAAATCTGTATGGCTGGTGTGTCATTTGAATTTTAAGGCAGAAGAAAAACAACACATTATTTCAGTCATTTGGGAAACACTGACTTAGATGAAAACCACTCTGGGAAATGAGGGGTGATGAAAAGAACCCGAATCACCCGTTCCAAACACTGAGATTTCTGAAAACTGGAAATGAACTCATTTTGCAGGAAAGCCAAGGGAACGTGACACAGATGATACTAGATGGAGTTTGCACAGCAAAATCAGAAACAGGCGAATGGATATGAAAGTCAAGAATAAGAATACCAGAGCTTACACCATGTTGCATTGTCCTCCAGATAGTCCTCTGGGAAGCAAAAGAGAGAGAAAAGAAAAGAAAATAATTCAAGACAAAGTGTTAGGTTATAGAGAGAAGACAGCTGCAAAGAAGATAGTGTATCAGTACTGGCAAACCACTGTGAATGGGACTTATTTAATTATGGCTGACAATATACATATATCCAATTAGCCCTAAACCACCTCGGTATCACATTTAGCTTTTTTGTTGTTTTATTTTTAATTGAGTGCATGTTTTAACATTTCTATAGGGCTAATGCTAAAAACTTCAGAATACAAACTCTCAGGAACGTAATAACAGGATTCATAATTTTTCTCTCCTCCTGCCATTAATCTCCGTGTCCCGCCACTCACCCATCCCCAGTTCCTACAAAAGTTATCAAAGTCTCTTCTGCTAAAAAGAAAGGGCCACATTTCCACAATAATAATATCAGATACTTCCTGCTTAAGACCTTAATGGAAGTAAAATTGGGGCAGTGAATTAATGAACGTATAAGGAGATGATAATCAATGTATAACGAGACTTTTAGAAACTCAGACTGCAGTGAAGATACATCAGAGTTTCTGAACTTTTGTGCACCATAAACACAGGTTACCATTTTGCACTCTCTCTTCTCTTTAAAAGGTGACATTCTGACAGAGACTGATGCTTTGATGATGGCAGGGGTGTCTCTCACTTCATTTTAACCACTCCATGCTGCCTGGTATTGGAGTGTGTTATGATAAATCAATATAAAACAATTTGGCCGTATATTATCAGGGAGACCTCAAAGGCAGTTTTCTTCCAAAGCCCTTGTGTTTATTTTGGTCCTATTCTGGCTTAGTTGCAATCAATTGTTTTGTTGTTTTGTTCTGCTTCAGGTAACGCTCTGTCTCTTTCTTTCTCACCAGTTGGAACCAGTTCAGATTGTCCTATGCTGCTACTCAAAGATGAAATCACAGTCATTAGTGTGACATTTATATCTCATCTTTCTTTCACAATGAAGGGCAAGGTGGCAGACTTAGAATTCTCACGTGGTCTCCCATTCATTTACGGACCAGATTGGGACTTGCTTAGGTTCAGCTTTTTGGGTTATGCTGTGCCCTGGTACCAACTGCATTGAATGTCTAAATATTAATCTAGGAGATTCAGGGTTCGGACTATTCACTGTGATTTGTGAAGGTTTTGGAAGTGGGTACTACTGGGACTTTGACGTCTGAGCTTCTTGATTCTTGAAGTATTGAAAGCACAGAGGACACTGTGGATTCTAGAAGATTGCGCATTTGATCACGACGGCTAAATGAAACCTGAAATGAAGTTGCTGAGTGAGGTGCCTTAGAAATCTGGAGGGAAGTGTCATTCATATCTAGATGACACCTAGCCCTATTTCACTTTGTCATCAAAGTCAGGTGAGGCTATGGAGGTACTGAATTACTGTCTGGACTTGATGCGGACCAATAATTTGAGGCTGAATCTTGAGGAGACAAGCACTGTGGGTCGATAGTTTCCTGGTCTGGAAAGTTACTGTGTTAACTTTTCTGGATGGGGTTGCACTCCTGCAAAGGAGCAGATAAATAGCTTGATCTGACATTGTCAATGGAACCCCAAGTGGATCACAGCACCTTTGACAGGCTTTGCTTCATTGGTCAGTGGTGACCTTTCCTGGATCTTCTTCTTCTATGGCGATCACTTGTAGCCAAGTAAGATTGCCTTCCAATAAAAACGGTTTTAACAATGAGTCCGTAAGTGACTGTGGAGGCCAATTCTGGACCCACACGTCCTTCCACAGTGGGGACATTGGTTCCCGGGCGGGAGTTGATCACGGTGTGGATTTGCCAAGCGTGCCTTCCTCTTAGCACGTTTCTCCCTTGCGTTCTGAGTTCGAGCTTCTTCAAAGTCCATGACACCTTTGGTAAAAGCTGTTCTTCAACTGGAGCGTTCGCAGGCCAGTGTTTCCCAGTTGTCAGTGTTTATACTACATTTTTTAAGATTTGCCTTGAGACAGTCTTTAAACCTCTTTTGTTGACCACTAGCATTACGCTTTCCATTTTTAAGTTCGAAATAGAGTAGTTGCTTTGGAAGACGATAATCAGGCAGTAAACCATTCTCTGGTAATCTCCAGGCTGAATTATTATAATGTGCGATATGTGGGGCTGCCGTAGAAAAACAGTTTGAAATCTTCAACTTGTACAGAATTCCAGATGTTTTTTCTTGATATAGCCAAATCACATCAGTTCTGAGGGAACTATACTAGCTTCCTGTTCAATGTCAAGGTGCTGGTTTTGGCCTTAAAGAACTTGGGCCCCAAATATCTGAAGGAGCACCTCCTCCCATATCAAGCTGGTCATGCATTAAGATAACCAGAGGAGGCACTTTCCCATGTTCCAGCTATTGGAGAAGTGCGTTATACATATGCAGAAAATAGGGCTTTCTCCGTGGTAGCATCCCAGCTTTGGACTGCCCTCCTGAAAGTGGCAATCCTGGCGCCGACAGTGTGTTCCTTTTGGCACCTTTTTATTTGCCTAATTTTAAATGATTATATTTTCAGCTGGTTGACTGGTTTTATTCCTCTCACTTTTATTATATTGATGTTTAATGTTGGTTTTGTATTATTATTATTATTATTATTATCATTATCATTATAGATTTTAAATGTCTACTGCTCCGAAATCCATTTTTGGATGAAGGCTCAGTTTACAAGTTCTATAAATATATAACTAAAATAAATAAATAAATAAATAAATAAATAAATAAATAAATAAATAAATAAATAAATAAAGCTGAATAGCGACACATGGCTTTCCCATTCATAAGCTACCCAGGGAGGGTGGGGGGAAGGAATAACCATTAGCTGTAGCATATGGCTAAGCGGGAAGCTGGGTTATTTGCCTGCTGTCTCTGCAGAAATGCAGAAAAGAATCTGGCAGAGTCACACAAAGCTAAATTTGTCACTGCAAGTTAATGGGAATGCATAGAGCAGATTGCCTTATTTATGCTGAGATTTGCTTGCCTTTCAGACACCTAGGACCAGCCGCCCAATATAGCTCCTGCAAATCCTTAGGAAAGACAGACATGAGTTGTTCTAAAATGATCCTGGAGTCAAGCTGCTGGTAAGTAGCACAGCTTCAAGCCGTCACTTATCCCCCATTTTGTCAGCCTGTCTTATGAATTTACAGTGGTTAAGCTGACTCCTACCTGGTAAAATACACAAAGAAGATATTGCACTAGGTCTATACAATAGTGTTTTTCACATTTAAAAATACCTATTCCTATTGTAGAATGAAGAATAAACCCATCTTTAAAGGTTTTTCTTTTCTTTTTTAAAGAAAATGTCCCTGGTGGGGACATGGCAAATCATTTTACAGCTTATTTATGGTTGTAAATGAAAGGGGGCAGGGGATGAATAGAAGAAATTTGCTGTGTAAAATAAATACTACTGTGCTAGTTGCATTTTCTGCCCTTGATTAAGACTCCAGGAAGTTTTGTTTAAAAAACAAAGGTTGGATCCATGTTTAGTCTGACTATGAGTAGAACCATTAAGATCAATGGGACTAATTAACACTAAAATCAGTGAGTCTCCTCTAAGTCTATGTGTGGATCCAACCCAATGGCCCCAATACTGCCCCAATAAGTTGGGGAACTGGTGGCTCTCCAGATGTTTTTGGATGCAGATTCCTACCAGACCAGCCCCATCCATTGGGGTGACTGAAGTCCCATTAGGGTTGATAGGAGTTGTAGTACAACATCATTTTGCCATGGGTTCCCTATTCTTAATGCATTGAGTAGTGGGACCCAGGTGGCGCTGTGGGTTAAACCACAGAGCCTAGGGCTTGCTGATCAGAAGGTCGGCGGTTCGAATCCCTGCGACGGGGTGAGCTCCCGTTGCTCGGTCCCAGCTCCTGCCCACCTAGCAGTTCGAAAGCACGTCAAAGTGCAAGTAGATAAATAGGAACCGCTCTGGCGGGAAGGTAAATGGCATTTCCGTGTGCTGCTCTGGTTCACCAGAAGCGGCTTTGTCATGCTGGCCACATGACCTGGAAGCTGTATGCCGGCTCTCAGCCAATAAAGCGAGATGAGCGCCGCAACCCCAGAGTCGGACACGACTGGACCTAATGGTCAGGGGTCCCTTTACCTTTTTACTGATGTGGAAATATCCCTAGCCACCTGAAGTCAGTTCCATGGGGTGAAATTAGCACTATGGTGTGATTGCAACTGCACATTCAGATGCACACCTGTATCTGTATTGGCTAAGTGTGGATAAGCACAATTTTTCTAGATTTATCAAATTGAAAAGTCAGACCCTGTGGACCTGGCAGCTTATTCTTCTACCCATTTTCTGCCAAGTTGATTGGAAAGATTAGAGCTCTGTGTTAGAGCTGCCAGATGTTCATTATATCAGTGTAGTACCAGTAAATACACATCCTGGAAGGTTATATATATTTGGGTTTGAAAGCCCAGGATTTCAGATGTATTCAACAGTATTATAATCATAATCACCATCATCATTATTTTGCCATGGCCCCCACTCTAAGAACCCTCCTAATCCACACTAAGATTCAAAAATTTGTAACCCTAATTTAATTTATCCACCTCAAATTGAAAATGCCATGTCCCCAATTAGAGGGAGCGAGAAGGGTTTTCAGTGGCCACCTATGCGTTTCTGAGCTTAGAAGTCTGAAAGATTTGTTAATCATGGACATTATTGCATCTGTTATCATTGCAAGTCTTGGAAAAGACCAAGAGGTTTGTTGTTTTCACAAATTCAAATTTGAATATGTGTGCGCATGTGTAGACAGATAGGTAATCGATAGATAGATGGGCCTTTTTTTTACTGATAGCACCAGTGCTGTGGAATTGCTTCCCTGATGAAAAACTGGAAGCCCCATCAGTATTGGCATTCTGCCGGCTCTTGAAAACATTTCTTGAAAGGATTTCCCTGATTGGCTTGTTTATCCTACATATGTTATTGTGGATGCTTTAATGTAGCCGTTTTACTATGTATATTAATTACAGCAGCTGTATTTTTAATTAGTTTTATTATTGTCACTTTACTATTGGTTTTATTTGTTTGTGAATACCACCCTGGTATTTTTTTTTAAATGAAAGGTGATATAATAATAGTAGTAGTAGTTGTAGTAGTAGCAGCAGCAGCAGCAAAAAATAATCTAGAGATCTTCGCCCAGAGGCTGGACGGCCATCTCTTGGGGATTTATTTATTCATTTTATTAAATTCATAACCTACTTTTCCTCTCTCAGAAGAGACTAGATGCTCTAGCACTGAATTTTCTGCATTAAGCAGAGGTTGGAACTGATGGCCTCAAGACTTCTCCACCTCTGTGATTCTATCTTTTTAATTCTCAGAATCTCTTACGATTGTGCGTGGCAACCGATAACCCCAGGAACATGCTTTTTCTGATTTTTTTAAAAAAGTGTATGTGTATACCGATAGCTAAGACGTGTAAGTGTTACGAATCCCTTTCATATTTGTACATTTGTAATAAAATGTTATTGCAGCTTTGTCTGTCGAAACTCTTTGAATAGGCTGCAGAGTTAGAAAACAGTAAAAGAGAGAGAGAGAGAGGGTAAAATATGCAGACTTTCGCAATGAAAGTCAAGAGCTGCTTTTATGTACCACACATAACAGCATCACTTTTATATTTTGCATGTAAAGAGTCCTTTTTTGAGAAGAAGGGAGTGTCTTTTTGGTCTGAGGGGACAAAGGAAGAGTTCCCAATGGTTGAAGGCATTGATAACAAGAACACTGTTTCATATGTTTAATGTAGTTGTGAAATAAGTTTTGTGTCCCAACTTGTTTGAAACGTGAATTCCTTAATTAAAGTTTAGCGAGCGAAGATGCATTATGCATATAGACACTTAACAACAATAAGTGCTTATTTAATTATGAGAGGAGCTGTAGAAATGAGTGTATTGTAAAGTTAATTGGGAGCTGAAGTGATGGCACTTTAATTTGACAGGCTCAGGATTGCTTGTTTCAGTTTTGGGCGCATTCAATTTTCTCATGGACAGAAACGGATCTCTCCGTTGAAAAGCTGTTTTCGCCATTTCGTCTTAAGAGTAATATATTATGACTACTGAAATGCATGGCAAATTTGGGGGAATGTTTTAAATCTGCAGCATAGATTTGCCATTTGGAGTTCATATCGTGGAGATTGGTTTGCTAGTAGTAGCAGCAGCCAGTAAATCTGGGAGGAGGAAACTGTTGTCCTCGAGAAGTTGTTGGCCTGCCTCTCCCATAATCCCTGACTATTGGTCATGATGGCTGAGGCTGACAGGAGCTGGAATCCAACACCATCAGGAGGGTCACAGTTTGAGCATCTCTGATCTGCTGGCTTCTGCTAGTGCTATAATAGTCTTTTTCCTTGCTGCTTTTCTGTGCAGGGCTGGAATGAACTATCTGGGGGTATTTCTTCCAAGTAAATAAGCATATATCCACTAGAATCTTCGATTCCCATCTCTCAGCATTTTGAAAGAAAAAAAGGTAAAGGACCCCTGGACGGTGATGTCCAGTCAAAGGCAACTATGGGGTTGGCGCGCTCATCTCGCTTTCAGGCTGAGGGAGCCGATGTTTGTCCGCAGACAGCTTTCCGGGTCATGTGGCCAGCATGACTAAACCACTTCACAGAACACTGTGACAGAAGTCAGAGTGCACGGAAATGCCGTTTACCTTCCCACCGCAGCGGTACCTACTTGCACTGGCATGCTTTTGAACTGCTAGGTTGGCAGGAGCTGGGACAGAGCAACGGGAGCTCACCCCGTCGCGGGGTTCAAACTTTTGACCTTCTGTTTGGCAAGCCCAAGAGGCTCAGTGGTTTAGACCACAGTGCCACCCGCATCCCTTTCTGACAGTACCTACCACAGGCAACATGTTTCAGAAAAAATAGCTAGGCAGCGAGAAGGACTCCCTCCCATACAAGGGAGGGTGACCACACGTGATTCTTCATTTGGAGACATGAGGACTTTTCTTATTGCAGAATTCTATGGAAAGTAGTTCCTATGATGTATTGCATTTCTGTAGCACATGAAGAAGAGAGGCTTGAAAGGTGATACTGCAGGGAGACAAGCTAGGTCAATGGAGCCCAGCAATATTATAATAGGGTAGTAAAAGTTTAACAGGGCCCAGGGAAGTCATGGTTGGTTGAGTAGCAGCAGTCCATTGCAGGGAAAACACAAGAGAGACCCAAAGAAAGGGAAGGATTGAGTCAAATTGTAGGCTTGGCAGATCTACTCTATGATCCCAAATAAGTCTGAAGTCCACTAACTAGACTCAGGTGCAAACCAGGAAAGCTGACATAGAATTGTAGGAAAAGGTAAATGCTTGCTCAGTCCACAGATTTGTTTTCAGTACCAAAAATTGAGCTCACATGCAAATCTACTTTGATTTCCCCACAAGCTGTCTTAATTTCAGGGGAGGAAAGAATGTTATGGGGATTTTTTTGGCAAAGCGGGTCCTCCATAAGAGAGGGCACGTGTTGCGGTGCAACCGGCTACCTGACCCAGTGTTGTGGGTGGATAATCTGGAATCAGCCATAACCCCTGATAGGTCGGTCCCGTGTTGCTGGGGTGCAATTTGGCCAATGGGGTGCCTCGAAGAATCAGTAACGCGGGACCTATATAAGCCCATGCGAGGCTACTGAGATTCCTCTTTGGGGCTTTTGCATTGGAACACCTGCCCACCTCTCCCTATATTTAGGGCTTGCGCTTGACCTTGCTATGCCGTCATCTGTCGTCTGTCGTTGGGACAGGGGCATGGCAGGAATTTTCCCCACTTGGCTGATTGGCTGGTGCCACTTGGGTTTTGCCTGCCGCGTAGCAAATCGTCACAACTTGTAAGTTGCGGATAGGCTCTGGTTCAGGTGATGGGCGTGGCACGTGACGTGGCCACGCCTATGCAAATGCAGGATATTCCGGTAAAGGAATCCTGGGACTCATTGGTTTGGCGTTCCCCGAAAGGGGTCCTGCCCACACCCGAGTCCAGGGGACATCAGGGTGGCTGTTTGGAGATCCCTCCACCAGCTGTCCCTGGTGTTCATCCTTGGCTGTCCTATGAACGTGGCTCTGGGACAGTTCTGCCTGCAAGGGTGCAGGGAGCTAGTCGAACCAGAACCTATGCAACCACTCACTTGATTGTAATCAAGAAAGTTGTGGCCTAAATTCTGCCAAAAACCAAACCAAATATCTTACTCCTGTGTGAATTTATTTGGGGAAAGGTAAAAGGTCTAAACACGCAATTGTATTGGGAGTCAGAAACTCTTGCTGGTTTACAGTCAGGAGATCCCAGTCTACCTTCTTCCTGCTGCTCTGAAATAGGATGGGTGTGGGTGAAGTGGACCAAATGCTTTTGGCAATGCTTTTAGTATCTTAATATTGTGTCTTGGGTGTCAACATCTGTAAAATGCATTCTGTTGGAGACAACAGAGTGGTTTAATTCTGTTAAGTATCAGAAATGGATAGCATAAAAAGTGAACTAAAATGCTATTGCCATGTATAGTAGTTGTTTCTATTACACCCTACAATCTGTTCTCAAAGAGTTAGGTCAGAATGTGGGTACAGAGAGGCACATTTCACTGAAAACAATGCAGCATCCCTACTCAGATACATAATCAGAACTGACAGTGAAGTTGCTGAGAGCAGCTTATGCTATAAGCATTGTTGAAACTAAGCAGGCATGGACCTGATCAGGGCCTAGATGTAAGACAGCTGAGAGCTCCTTATCTGGATGGTAGACAACTGGGAATTCCTGAGAAGTCCATGTAAGCAGCTGGGAGCTTTCTAAATGAAAAAGAAACCATACATGCATACTTTATATAATTACCTGTACGTATCCGAAATGTGACTGTGTTTTTATTAGGAATGCCATGGAAGGTGTCATGAAAGATGGCAAGCTTCAGATTTGGTCTTGAATTCGTGGTATCCTACTCTTAGAAATCTGGGGCAAAAGTGGGTCTTTCTACCTATCCAAAAATGGTTTCATGACATTCCCCAAAGGTTTCTGGCCTGATATATCTGGGGCAGTGACAATGGGGAACTCCCCCCGTCTTCGAGAACACCACATTCAGCATCAGCAAACACCTCCAAGCAGGAGTGCCAACTTGAATAAAATATTGCGGGGTAAGCCCCGCCCTGCATAATCAATCACAAGATGTGGCACACACACCCCTATTTGAATGCCAATGCCTGTCAACTTTGGGCCCCTCCGGCCTCCTCAAATATTTTATTAGGGGGCGGCTGAAGGGACCTCAACCACTAGGAGTTGGCTCCTATGCCACGAAACATGTGCAGGAAGACGTCAGGAAGGGCAAAGTCAATCCAGTGCTAGTATTTATATGTGATATGTTGTACTGGAATGTGAATGGGGATTTACATCTCATTGCAGGAGAAGTGGATATGCTGGGGGCCCTCCCTCCTGATACAGGTGAGTGTCTGGAGGCGGTTGGAGGATGGATGGCGGCTAACAGATTGAGGTTGAATCCTGACAAGACAGAAGTGCTGTTTTTGGGGGACAGGAGGCGGGCAGGTGTGGAGGACTCCCTGGTCCTGAATGGGGTAACTGTGCCCCTGAAGGAGCAGGTGCGCAGCCTGGGAGTCATTCTGGACTCACACCTGTCCATGGAGGCGCAGATTAATTCTGTATCCAGGGCAGCTGTCTACCAGCTCCATCTGGTACGCAGGCTGAGACCCTACCTGCCCGCAGACTGTCTCACCAGAGTGGTGCATGCTTTAGTTATCTCCCGCTTGGACTACTGCAATGTGCTCTACGTGGGGCTACCTTTGAAGGTGACCCGGAAACTACAACTAATCCAGAATGTGGCAGCTAGACTGGTGACTGGGAGTGGCCGCCGAGACCACATAACACCGGTCTTGAAAGACCTACACTGGCTCCCAGTACGTTTCCGAGCACAATTCAAAGTGTTGGTGCTGACCTTTAAAGCCCTAAATGGCTTTGGTCCAGTATACCTGAAGGAGCGTCTCCATCCTCTTCATTCAGCCCGGACACTGAGGTCCAGTGCCGAGGGCCTTCTGGCGGTTCCCTCACTTCGAGAAGCCAAGTTACAGGGAACCAGGCAGAGGGCCTTCTCGGTAGTGGCACCCGCCCTGTGGAACGCCCTCCCTTCAGATGTCAAAGAGAACAACAACTATCAGACCTTTAGAAGACATCTGAAGGCAGCCCTGTTTAGGGAGGCTTTTAATGTTTTATAGATTATTGTATTTTAATGTTCTGTTGAAAGCCGCCCAGAGTGGCTGGGGAAACCCAGCCAGATGGGCGGGGTATAAATAATAAATTATTATTATTATTATTATTATTATTATTATTATTATTATTATTATTTATTACAGGTACCACTGCTACTAAGCCAGTGGTCCTGACCTTGCTGCCATCTTGGCCCATCCATCACCATCCAGGTAAACAACAATGGCACTGGTGATGGAAGGACGGTTCTCCTCACCCTACATGCGGCTACGGTCTCACTGGAAGCAAGGCTGAGCACCCATACTCCCATGTGCTTCTCCTTTCCACCCCCATAGTCAGAAGTGCAAAGGACAATGTGGGGAAGGACGGCAAATGGCTATAGTGCACTTGTGAGCCTCAAAAGGCCATTCTCACATTCTGTTAGGCTAGAGCTCAGTAGATTCATACGGTTCTAGGAACAGTGTTGAGTAAGCAAGCAGGCAAGTCTTCAGCATAATTTTGCAACATCCGTAGTTTTAGGAAAATATTTGTTTTATGGGGCAATAATTGTTCATATCATATGAACAAGGATTTGTTGTTACTAGCCAGCTGCTTTGGCCATGTATAGCCATATGGTGAAGCCACATACATAACCAAAATTAAGGGGGGAAATGAGAAAAGATTAATAATCTGTTAAATTCTAGCTGCCCAAAATTCTTTCCTCCCTTTATTTTTTAATGATTTGCAATTTGTAAAATTAGAAAACGGTTATAGTGCATGATGACACACAGGTGAGAATTGTTTTATAGGTCCACACTTAGCTTTTGATGTCCTTCATTTAAGATTTAAATGAAGATCTGAGGTAGGTTGTTTTTCTAACATTTCAGGTAGATTCACTGAACCACAAGAGTAAGCAATATTTAAGTCTCTGGCCTACAAAACTTCCCCAGCTAACACAAACTTTTCCTACCATTGTGTGGCACCTCACTCAAGAATAAGTCATTCTGAAGGAAAAGGAGAGAAAAGCTTTTCTGAGGGAGATGCTTTGAAGGGTCACACATGACACATACCGGTACTTACGTTGTTCTAGTGGCCTGCAGGAAAGATCATTGTTACTTCCAGTATTGTTAGTTTTTCACTGCCCAAATAATTCAACTATTTTACTAATTCTTTCTTTTCAGAGTAAAATAGCTGTTCATTGTACTGTTACACATTTTTATCTGGTGGTGTCATTTAACAGGTATGAGCATCTAAAGGTGTGGAGAAGGTCAACTTTCAAAATAAAACCCCTTCCTTTTCATAACAATTGAGATAACCATAGTTATTACTTACCAGCCTGTCCAAACTTGTACCAGCAGCTGTTGTTGGTCTTTCCTCAGGATTATAGGGTCGAAAGCGGGTATTAAAGGTATCCGGAACAGAGCGGGAGGATCTTAAAGCTGGAGCTGGTTTAGGCTGTCCACATCCTTGAAAGACCTGCAAGAACCATGCTAAGTTACTCCAAAGGTTTGCTCAGAATTGAATCTAGCAGCATCTTATTCCTGGGTCTCAATTTCGCATGGATAATTTTGATGACCTGGTAAAAGTGATCGATCAACAGCATCATCAACAATTGAATAAGCAGATTTTTTGTTACTGACTCGATGTGGTGTACTTGCGAATTTTATTGTCTAAGCACCAAGTTACATGAACAGGATTTCAAGTTGTGTCATCTGTATTAAAACAGATGCCTCACACATGCAATATGAAGGTCTGAGTTCAAAATACTTGAATGGCTCTATTTTGGTTTTCAGTGAGACTAATCGATACCTTTGTTTTTTTCACTTTTGTTTTTTCAATCTGCTACTCAAAAGCATGAACAAAAATTACCAAAACATGGGCCATCTCAAGGATCATATAATTCTCCCTTTCAAGACCTTCTCTGGGCACTTTCTTTCTTTCTTTCTTTCTTTCTTTCTTTCTTTCTTTCTTTCTTTCTTTCTTTCTTTCTTTCTTTGGTGGAACTGCACAAATCCTCGCAAAGACTGGGTAGTTTCTTCAAGTATGTACATTTAAGTCTTAGAGAGTTCATGACTCTAAGTTCATTCCATCATAATTATCAAACAGCCTTGAAAACATTGCTTTTACTCATTGGCTACCTATTCTTTTGATGAACAAAAAACCCAACCTCAACGAAAGGGCAGCATTTGAGGTAAAAATCAAAACCCATGAAATTATGGCTCAAATTGCTCAGGACATTCACTGACTTCCTTAGGCCATTCACTTGATTTCTCTACACTGTTGCTGTGCTAACTGGCAGTCAAATGTGTGAATGGGCTGCACTGGCAAGCGTTCTGTTTCAGGTGTTATGTTCTTAAAGGAGTGTAACTTGTTTTTGGAACTAAAAGGAATTATTTTTTAAAACTTAGCCACTACCACTCCAGCTCCCATGTGTTTAAGCCTTATTTGTGTTTGGTGAAGAGGCATTTACATCAAGTCTTCCTGGTGTGTTTTCTGAGACCCACCAAACTGAGAAAAGCTATACAGTTGTGCAGTAAGCCACTGCTAGATCAATGGGAGCAGGCTTGTCTTTGGATAGGAAGCTGTAAGGACCAGTCTCTTGAATTCAACTGTGCACCAAAGAATTATGAGTAACACAATCTACATAAACTGAAGGTGAAAACAATGCAGAAGGAGTGGACATATTGCAAAGGTGATTGTGTTACAGCAGCCTCAATATGGCTGGTGTAATAAGTGGGGGAGACAATCGGGTTAAAAATGAAAAGGAGGAAATTGATCTCATTGATTCTACTTAGTGATGTGTCAGAATAAAGACAGAGCTCTGCCAGAATAAAATAGCGTATTCGGAGGCTGAAGAATATAATGTCATGCTCCTGAATGGTTTTAAAAATTGAGTGCAACGGATACTTTGCTTTATCACTTTCCACATGTTATATTTTGAAAGGTAGTCAACATATCGAAAATCTAGATTGGACCTGGATAAGCCCCATTCAGGTCAGGCTGGAGGTATGCAGATCTAGATAAATAACCATTTGTCATATTCATATGTCATATTAGATGTTAAGGGCCTTTGATTCAAGCTGACGTGAATGACCTCCATCTGAGTTCAAGCTAGCAACGAGCTTGTCAGAAAAGGTTTTGCCAACGTGGAAAGCTGAAACCTGGGAATTTCTGCATTGATAAAACAAAGCTGCCATTGTCTGCAGCCGTAGGGCTCTTCTAAGTAGACAGGAGAGCAGAATGGGCACATCCTGAGATATGGTGTTGGGGTTTGGGGGAGATCTGTGCACCTTCGGGTGAATGCTGCTGAAGAAAAGCCCAGGAGGGGAACACATGCTATCAGCTCTTAAGGAAACCACCAACTGTTTCAACAGACCCTCCCCCATCTTTAGGGATGGGTGAATCTGTCAATTTTGGTTTCTCTTTTTTTCTCATTTTTTTCTGAACGTAAGTTCCATTCCCCATATCTTTTTTAAAGGCCCTTTGGAGAAAATACCTTTAAAATTTGTTTAAGCAAACAGAGTTGGGTTTAGTTAGAGAAAGAGTGTGTACATGGTGGGATGTCCTGTAATGGTTAGATTAAAATATTAAATATCTGTGACAGCTGACAGTTGGCTGCCATGTAAATCCCTCAGGCTGGTCTGGGGAAACTTGGTCCTTTTTGATAAACCATTGATTAGTCATTTAGGCACAAATGCTTGGTCACTCATTGGATTGAGGTGGTCAGATGAGCAGGGAGAAATCAATGCCACCCAAATCTGGTCGAAGGATAGGCTGGCTGGGACATAATTCATACTGTTGAGTGACCAAACTTGCTGAACAAGATGGAGGGTGAGACTGAGACTGGCAGAGATTAAGAAGCTGAGAGAGAAGTCTGGGGCAGAAGTAGGTGGAAGGTAGGCAAGAGACAACCGAGGCTGAAGAAAGTTGAAGCTACAACCTGCCCTGAAGATGAAGATTGGCAGTGAGGCCATATAAGGATGCTAAGCAGTGAGGAAAATTCAACAAGGAGCGTCTGGAGCTGACCAAAGTGAGAACTTAATGCAAGCCTGGCTCAAAGGAAACAAGTCTACAGGACCTTGTTGTGAGATTGACTAGGGATCCCTGCTTGAGATCCCTTGATTGCCTGCCCAAGACCTACTGAGCGTTCAAGCCTCTTCATGACTTCATTCCAGCCCTTGCACAGAACTTCAGAAGCTTGGAAAGCAGATTTCAGGCCAGACCTTTCAGGAAAAATAGAGGAAAATGCTCCAGATGCTTAAAATAACACTTACTCCAAGCCTGACACATTTCAGAACAAATCCTTCCTCAGGGAGTAGGAGGAACACACTATAAATATACCAATAACATACATAAGAAATGGGATAGCAAAGCAACTAATGTAATAGATTCTCATAGCCTTGTTTTACTCTATACTTTACTACCTCATTTCATAGAATAAATCATATGGCAAGCATCTGGAGTTTCTCCCCTCTTTTTCTGCCAGTGGTGATTTTCTGGTTTTGTGATTGGTCATCTGGCTATTTAAGGAAAGAAACAACCAAATTTCTAAAGAAGCAACGGTAGAGTTTGCTATCTAGCTGAGGCATTTAGTAGCAACAATGTGTTTGATACCTTTGCTGTCACGTGTACACTGTTTTCTTGCATGTTCATGATGGCTTCAGAAATCTTGACATCAATAGGATCCATAACAGATTCAATGTTGAATGGTCCCTCTAATCTGTCTGCTACCAAAAGCATAGCATCTGTTGAAAGACAAAGCAGCCAGCCGTCAGATAATAAGTAACTATGGAGCCTCACATGATGTAACACAAAGGGTCCTCCTGACAGATGATTCAACTTCAGAAACTTGCCATTGTCTTACAGAGAGACAATGGAAACCAGGTGTGTCTTTCCTATATAAGCACATAAAATATGTCAGTACTTAGCTGGAGAAAAAGTTGAGAGCACCTGAATTGGACACCAGCAGGAGAAAGAAAGAGGAGGAGAGGGAGGGAGGGAGACATACGCACAGAGGAGGAGTACTGCAAATTCAGCCAACAGGTGTACCAAAAAGTGGAGTTGTCTGCCAGTGATGTCACAGTCTCTCTCTCTCTCTCTCTCTCTCTCTCTCTCTCTCTCTCTCTCTCTCTCACACACACACACACACACACACACACACTTTTAAAGGTGTACCTAGAAAGCTTTGTTATGCATTACACAAGTGTGTTTTCAACTACATGTACCAATTCAACAGAACTGGCTTGGGTAGCAGTCCTTTATTTTACATTTTACATCTGTCAGGGCTGGTTCAGCTGCAGGTCAGCACGGAGACTCAGTGATGAGCAATAAAGTTAATTCTTTTTTTTCAAGAAAACAGAATACAAACAGAGAAACCTGCAGGTAAGACTGGCCTTGGTAAAGCAGTTGGCTGAATGGACAATCTGTGCCTCCTACTTCCCCCCAAGTCTCCTCTCCATCCAGCTGTTTCCCCAGCCATCTGAAACTCCATCGGGGAAGGGCCCTCTGAGCTCTTTGCTCTGCTACTAGCAAAGCCTTTCATTCCCTTGGAGACAAGGGAGGAGAGGAGCTGAATAGAGTAGGACCCGCAGACTCCTGCGGGTCTGCTGCAGCCTCAGCTCCCACCTCCTCCTGCCCGCCCTGCATCTTTCTGCTTTCTGCCTCTTCTTCTTCTCTCTATCTCGGCTGTTGCTTGTTCAGCAGCCAACCATTCTGCCCCCCTTCATCCTCTGACCTTGTTCAGTGTCCCACCACCACTTCCTTGGCTCTGAGCCTTCCTCTTCTGGGGCTTCCCTAGTAGGTTCTCCAGCTGAAGCCTCCCACCACTCCTGATCACCCAGCCAGTCCCTGACATCTTCCCACTCTCCAAGGAGCTCAGTGTGGAACATATATCATTGCATTTTATCTTCATGACACCCCTGGGAAGCTGGCTAAAACAGAGTGACTGGTTCAAAGCCTCCCAGTGATCTTCATGGCTGAGACCCTACCTGCCCGCAGACTGTCTCACCAGAGTGGTGCATGCTCTAGTTATCTCCCGCTTGGACTACTGCAATGCGCTCTATGTGGGGCTACCTTTGATGGTGACGCGGAAACTGCAATTAATCCAGAATGCGGCAGCTAGACTGGTGACTGGGAGTGGCCGCCGGGACCACATAACACCGGTCCTGAGAGATCTACATTGGCTCCCAGTACGTTTCTGAGCACAATTCAAAGTGTTGGTGCTGACCTTTAAAGTCCTAAATGGCCTCGGTCCTGTATACCTGAAGGAGCATCTCCACCCCCACCGTTCAGCCTGGACACTGAGATCCAGCGCCGAGGGCCTTCTGGTGGTTCCCTCACTGCGAGAAGCAAAGCTACAGGGAACCAGGCAGAGGGCCTTCTCGGTAGTGGCGCCCGCCCTGTGGAATGCCCTCCCATCAGAGGTTAAAAGGATCAACAACTACATGACATTTAGAAAACACCTGAAGGCAGCCCTGTTTAGGGAAGTTTTTAATCTGTGATGTGTTAATGTATTTTAATGTTTGCTGGAAGCGGCCCAGAGTGGCTGAGGAGACCCAGCCAGATGGGCGGGGTACAAATAATAAATTATTATTATTATTATTATTATTATTATTATTATTATTATTATTATTATTATATCAGGGTTTTGCTCTTTGGCCTCTCAAGTCCATGTCCAGCGCTAGCCTGGCATAGTGACCCCAGCTGTTAGGGACGAGCCATAGCTCCATGACAGAACAGATGTTTGGCATGAAGAAGGTCCCAGTTTCAACCCCTGTCAACTTCAGGTAGGGATGAGAAAGCGAAGAGACCTGCTGTTTCTTCATCGGTGCCATGCAGATTTTGCTTATTTGCCAGCAACAGAAAAGTATGCAACCAGCCCACCTTTCTCCGTCAGCCATCTTGGAAATGATTGAGAAGGGAGCACTAGAAGCAATAGGGAGCAGAATCCCTCCGCCCAAGCAACTGAAAGCCCAGATGAAATGCACAGTCATTATAGCTGAGGATCTGCAAATATATGAGCCAGCTGTGTGTAAATGCTTTGAAGATGGTATGGCCCACAACACAGAGAGGTGTTCTGAAAAACAAAATATTGCTGTTTAACGGAACTCTAAGCATTACTGTTAGGTGGTGACACAGTCTACTCCATAAAAGCATATCCACATGAGTCCATGTGTGTCAGCCTCTTGTTTGTGGTTTCTCGGCATGTATTTGTGAGGGGTGACTGGCACATCCCTCTGGGGGTGGGGGGTGATGACTTAAAGGATTCTAAAGGATCTATTCTGGCTCCCAGTACATTTCTGAGCACAATTTAAAGGGTTGATGCTGACCTTTAAAGCTCTAAATGGACTTTGCCCAGGATACCTGAAGGAGTGTCTCCACCCCCATTGTTCAGCCCGGACACTGAGGTCCAGCTCTGAGGGTCTTCTGGCAGTTCCCTCACTGCGAGAAGTGAAGCTACAGCGAACCAGGCAGAGGGCCTTCTCGGTAGTGGCACCCTCCTTGTGAACCCTTCAGTTGTCAAGGAAATAAATAACTATCTGACTTTTAGAAGACATCAGGAAGTTTTAAATGTTTTATTGTTTTGTTATGTTTTTTATATGTGTTGGAAACCACCCAGAGTGGGCAACCCATCCAGATGAGCAGGGTATAAATAATAAAATTATTACTATTATGTGTGCAAATATGTTTGACCCATGTTGTGTTTCTCTCCAACATACAGCATACAGCCTGCGTGGCACAGGGTGGTAGTGGTTTGACACGTAACAGGGTGCACCAGGAAAGCACAGAAGGGATTGTTGGGCAAAAACTGGAGCCCATGGCAGTAAAACCTTGACACTCCAGATGTTTTGGGACTACAACTCCCATCATCCCTGATCACTGATCCTGTTAGCTAGGGATGATGGGAGTTGTAGTTCTCAAACATCTGGGGTGTCAAGGTTAGCCATCACTGCAGTGAGGAAAGCCTATTGATATATATATCAAAGCTTCAGCTTGAAGTAACAAGGAGCAGGTTGAAAACTTTCTTCACAAAAGCCGTCTCTTGTCATACTTCTCTAAGAAAAAAAAAAGGCAGCAGAGAGTTTAAAAACTGCATTAATAATAGATGCCACATACTATTGCCTCATGCAGCAGAGTTGAAAACGGGCCTTTTATCTTGACACCCGAAACAGATAATTTGCTAGACGATTCGTACATAGACGTATCAATCATAAGAATGGAAGCTGATCGAAATGAACCCTTGGGGTATTTTCTGGAGCTTTGCACCAGACGAAGAAAACTTTTATGTGATATACTGGGATCTTATAATTAAAGCAGCTGTTCATTCTGACCCCAAGGACCCCATTTCCTTGCAATACAAACAGGGGATAAATATTGGATTCCTGCCATGACGTACAGGTACAAGTCATGTTTTATGCTCTGTGCTTTGTACAAAATGCAGCTGTCTGCTGTCTGCTGCAAGATATATTTTATGGTTCTGCTGGGGTTACACAAACTCATTTGTCTAATTACATGGCGCCGTGCTCAGAGAATTACATAATGTACAATCATAAGAGCACAGTGATGCATATTCTACTGTGTTTACAGTGCACCTTTGACCAAGTTAGACGCTACCAGCTAATCCATCCCCGAGAAGTATGTGCTCCCATGCCTTCTAACCTCAGCCCATGATCAGACAGTGTTTCCTTTATCAATTGTTTAAAAAGAACATCCTCCCCTCTCCTCCCCAGTGTTGAATTTCCTTGTAGCTCTGCACTAGATAGACTGCCATAGCTGCTCTGCAAGCAAACAAGCATTTACAGAAATGCTGCAAAAGACCTCGTGGTTTGACTCAAAATATTGTCATTTCCATCATAGCATGGAGGTGAACTTGCCACACACCCTTCACAGAGCAGCTTTGAGTGGTTTCTCTCAGAGGTGGGGGCAGAGAAAGGCATGCGAGGCTTGAGAGCCCAAAATGAAAGGATGGGTGACAGCAACCACACCCCAGGAACAGCTTCGATTGGTCAGCTAAACCAGGTTGAGAGTAGCCAGTGGGTCTCAAACTCATGATGAGTTAGGGACTTTCCCTGCAGGTGTAGACAGGCTCCAGCAGATTGAGCAGACAAGACCAAGAGTGGGTCCAACAGTCAAAAAGGCAGTTTCTGCATGTGAGGGGCAGATGTGGCTCATCAACCTGAGAAGGTAGCCCATCTCGGAAAAGGAAAACTCTGATTCTAAACAACCGCTGCCTTGCAGGACATTTTCAGGAGAAGAAGAAGAAGAGTTTGGATTTGATATCCCGCTTTATCACTACCCGAAGGAGTCTCAAAGCGGCTAACATTCTCCTTTCCCTTCCTCCCCCACAACAAACACTCTGTGAGGTGAGTGGGGCTGAGAGACTTCAAAGAAGTGTGACTAGCCCAAGGTCACCCAGCAGCTGCATGTGGAGGAGTGGGGACGCGAACCCAGTTCACCAGATTACGAGTCCACCGCTCTTAACCACTACACCACACTGGCTCTCAAGAAGGAAAGGCTAAGGAGTAAACCCTACACAAATCCAGAGTGGAGTTCCTAAGATGGTTGGATGGTGCCTTGTACGGCCCCTTCTTGCAACTCCTGCAGCCTAGCTGGTGCTAAACATATTGGTCTGCTTTCTTTTGGACCACACCAGCAAGGTTGAGAGTGGTGTCTTGTTGTATAGGCAGCCCAGGACCTCCATACACACTGCCCTGGCTTTCACCCCGGGAGTTCACTTTGGTGCTGCTAATGCAGCAGCTTGACATACCCCAAAAGCCCACTCCATTGTCTCTTGACAACAACACTGCTGGCTGACTGGAGAGGCGGGTATGTTATTAGGTTTGAAGGTGCTCAAACTCAGGACAAAAGGGGGAAACATGCTAAGAGGAAGACACTTTTGGCAAACCCTCACCGTGATCAACTCCTGGCCGGAAACCTATGTCCCCATTGTGGAAGGATGTGTGGATCCAGAATTGGCCTCCACAGTCACTTACGGACTCACTGTTATGACCGTGTTTATGGAAGACAATCTTACTTGGCTACGAGTGATTGCCAAAGAAGAAGAAGAATGAGGTTTGCGTAGCTTGTGGTCCAGGCCAGAGGTCACAATGAGCTTGAGGTCTTCCACCCCCTTTTATTGTTTTATTGGGTATGGGGTTTTTTGTGGGATTCGTTTGTCGACGAGGAGAGGGGGTGCCCCCAAACATAAAGCAGTTCAACTGTACACATCCTACCTAGCCAATGTGTAGATAGACACAGTGCATTTATATCGCTTTAATAAAAAAGAAAAGAAATCACTGACCCATTTTTCTATTCTCCCTCAACTCCTCTGCCCAGTGCTGACTGGTAAATCATGCAATGGCACTCCTCCTCTTGAAAGAAAATGGATGAGGTTTCACAACACTGACTTATTACACATGCAAAGGATTAGAGAAGTTTTAATGGGAAAGTATAAAACTAATGCTGAATTATTGGGCATCTATGAGTATGCTGGGACTTAAGCCAACTTCTAGTCTATTGGATTTGGGAAAGAAAAGACTGTGGAAATGAGAGCTTTTGCATCTAGCACATCATTTCTCATCCCCCAAGTGATAGATGTCACTCGAGATTTATACAGTTTTGAAATAGCATGAAGCGGAAGAGAGGAAGCCTTTTTTATTTGTGGGCTGGAAACAGGAATATTCAGGGCCAATTTATATATTTGTATTTTATTCAATTCAATTTATTCCCCGCCCTTCCTCCATGGAGCTATTTTATCCATACGGCAACCCTCAAGATAGGACATGCTCAAAGGGTATGACTGGCCCAAGATGGTGAGCTTCATGGCTCAGCAGAGAGTTGAATCTGGATTGTACTCAACCATTACACCACACCGTTTCTCACATAATGTTAAAGTACTTGTGTGGGGTTCTGCATGACCCAGTGTCAGGGATTGGGTAGATGAGGAAGAATGGTGGAGACCAATGTCAGGGACTGGGCAGAGGAGGAATGGTGGAGACTGCCTCCCCATCCTGACCCTTCCAGGGAAGAGGAAGAGGAAGACATGATAGATTTACAGCAGGGGTTTGAGGGAGGTAGTAGCTCAGAGGCAGATGAAGAGAAAAGCTTGGAAATCATGGGAGAGCTGGGACAAGACCTAGCTGACACATTGTCATTAGAAAGCATTCCATACTCTCCATCTCCCAGAACCTGGAGAGCCTTAAAAGTAGGAGAGCAAAGAGCTCAAAGACAGAGGGCACGTATGATGAATGAGGAAGTGGGAGAGAAGGGGGTGGGTGGAGATTCACTCGGGACAGTGCTGTTATCCAAGAGGCTGGGTTTTATAGCCTCTCTCTGTAAAGATTGAAATAAAAAAGGATGGCAAGAAACTTTCCCTTGTCTTTATACTTTCCTGGGCAACCAGCCGGGAGCAGCTGGCAGCATCCTGACACCCAGAGAGGAGGAAGGAGTAGATAGCATGCAAAGTCTTCTTACTCTATACACTGACACCTAAATTCACAGCAGGGGTGGGGAGACTTTGGCTGCAGACCAAATGTCTCTCTCCCCCCCCCCACCGGCACCTTTGTCTGACCCTTGGGGCTATCTGACCATTGTTTTGTTTAAATCAGCCCCATTGGTCTCAATATAATGTCCTTTTGTGGGTCACCTTCCTCAAAGAAAGTTTAGGTCGCCTATGCTACCTTCCCTCAGATGTGATGCAGGACACAGGGATCCCTTCTCCAACTAGCCAAAAGGCTGGATAAAAGCTAATAAATGAATGTGAAAAATGAATGAATGAATGAATGAATGAATGAATAAATAGAAGAGCACCTTGAATCTCAATGGAATAGAAGGGTGTGTCTAGTTCTCCTTCTCATTATATATATATATATGAAGTAACTTTAAACAGTCATGGCTTTCACTATGAATCCTATGAAGTGTCGTTTGTTAAGGGTGCTGAGTGTTGCTAGAAGACCCCTATTCCCATCAGAGAATGGATTGGCAAGAGGGGTTGACTGTTAAACCCCTCTGAGAATCATGGCTCTGTGGGGGGAATAGGGATCTCCTAACAACTGTCTGCGCCCTTAACAAATTTCACTTCCCATTATTCTTTGCAGGAGACCATGGCTTTTAAAAATGGTACGATACTGCTTTAAATTTACAAATCAGATGGCGCCTGAAATGAAAGACACTTTAGGCTGCATCCCTATATACTGGGGATGGGGAGCCTTTTTTTTCAGTCTGAGGACACATTATGAGGACACATTATCCTTATCAGCGACCTTCTGGGACCACAGCCTTCTGGTGGGCAGGGCCAAAGAGAAAAGTGGGTGGAGCAATGGATGTGACTTTGTATAGTAGGCTACATTCCAGCCCCACAAAAGCCAGAGGTTCCTACACTCTGTACAGACACTTTTCTCCATCCAGGCATTCAAAAGGCATCCTCACAGGAAACATTCCGGTCAGGTAAAAGCTTTCAAGAAGGGTGCAGAAGAGGGTCACATTGGGGCATGACCTGGAAGAGACCCAAGGGCCAGTTGTGAACAGAGCCACTTGGCAGCCCGGGGCGGCAAACGCGGAGGCATCCCCCGGTGGCGGGACGTCTCTCTGCAGCATCGTGCGTCATGACGTCATGACGCACGACACATGTGTCAGGACATCACGACACAAACGTCAGGACGAACGGCGCATGTGCGGGATGGCCACACATGCACCGTTCGTCCTGTCCGTCCGTGCTGCTTTTCGCGCGCGGCAGCCTTACGAGTTGCCGCGCGAGCAGCCGCCACACAGATGGGGTGCCGGGCGGCAGTGCGTGGCTTGGGCGTCGGGGGGGCGCCCATTGTCGCCCCCTCCAGGGTGGAAACCGGGGTGGCCCGCCCCCAACGCTCTGCTCTTGCTCCGCCCCTGCCAAGGGCTGAGGGCATCACATTCAGATACAATGAGTAGGCAATGAATTTTATTAATTGCAGTTCAGGCAACGGTAGACTTATATCGCACCGAAATCTTAACGACATTCAAATGAAAATTAAAGGCTACAGCAAATAAACTTCAGGTGCTGGTTTTAACTGAACCCAACAATCAAAATAACTACATTAAAATGAAAGCGTTCAGAACTTCCAATGTGTGCTTTTCTTTAAATATACAAATGGACTTCAAGAAGAGAAACACGGGTAACCTGCCCTTTTCCGCTTAATGAAGTGCACAGTTGAGTTGAGTTTTCCCCCTCCGCAAACTAGATTCCCCATTAGGAGCCATGCCAAGATGTCTGTTTTATTTTTTTAAAAGGCGCTCCGTTTATATTTCAAATCAAAGCTATTATTTAGAGCAAATGGCTGCGGCATGGCTGCCTTTCAGGCATGTGAACACAGCATGATTTCAGACCTGAAGGGTCAGGGTGAGTGATCTTTCCTTCACGAAGCAAGTGTTGCCAGAGCAGACTAACAACCCAAACGCCAAAGAACAAAAAATGATGTGCTAAGCCTTGAATGTATACAGTCAGGTTACCACTCACTTCATGCTCATTTGTTTCGAGTTACCCCCCCCTTTCTTTTTAAATACCAAATTGTGCTACATCTGTGCTTTACACACATCTCTCAATCATTGCAGGAATCATGGCCTAGTGCCATGACCTTCTGCAAAGCCACTGAAGGGTCAGGGACTGCGCAAATGATCTGGCAGGCACACTGCTTGTCAGCCTACCCCACCTTCCACTGCTGGTAAGGCATCCCCTCCAACATTTCTCTGATTAAAATAGGGACATCCTATTTAATAATAATAATAATAATAATAATAATAATAATAATAATACAGTGGAAGCTCAGGTTGCGAACTTGATCCATGTGGAAGGCAGGTTCGCAACCTGCAGCATTCTCAACCCACAGTGCCACATCTGCGCATGCGCGGGTCGCGATTCGGCGCTTCTGCACATGCGCAAAGTGCAATTTAGCGCTTCTGTGCATGTGCGAGCACCGAAACCCGGAAGTAACCCATTCCGTTACTTCCGAGTTCGGCGCGGTGCGCAACCCAAAATCGCACAACCTGAAGCGGCCGTAACCTGAGGTATGACTGTAATAATAATACTTTTATTATTATTTATACCCCACTCATCTGACAGGGTTGCACCGCCACTCTGGGTGGCTTCCAACATATATCAACACATAATAAAACATTAAACATTAAAAAAAACAAAAAAAACTTCCCTATATAGGGCTGCTGTGAGGGACTGGGCAGAGGAATGGTGGAGATCACCTCCCCATCCTGACCCTTCCAGAGAAGATGGAGACAGTTCAGAATTACAACAGGGGTTTGAGGGAAGTCACAGCTCAGAGGCAGATGAGGGGGAAAGCTGAGAAATAATGGGAGAGGAGGAGGAGGAGGAGGAAGAAGAAGAAGCACCAGGGGGGTGACAGCTGGTGGACTCAGTGTCTTTAGAAAGCCTTCCAGACCCCCTCACCCAGAACCTGGTGAGCCTTGAAAGCAGGAGAGCAAAGAGCTCAAAGGCAGAGGGCACTTTTCAGCACCTGTAGTGATGACTCATGAGAAAGTGGAAGAGACGGAGGGCGTGGAGAGTCACTCGGAACAACGCCATTAATGCAAGAGGCTGCATTCCCAAGCCTCTCTATGTGAATATTGAATAAAAAGCAGATGGTAAGGACTTTTCCTTGTCTTGTCCGTTCCTGGCAACCTGCCGTGGGGGTTGGTTCCTCTGCTGCCTGACAGTAGGATAGGATCAAATTGCATAATCAAAACCCTATGTTTGTTTTTTTCTGGATGGATGGATGGATGGATGGATGGATGGATGGATAGATAGATGATGTTTCCAGTTTTAAGAGATGTGGGAAGAGAGAGGAAACCACTTTCTCAAGCATACTTTCTGTACTTGAAAATATTTGATCTGCCAGTCTATTTTCTGTGCTTTCAGCACACTGAGACCTTGTCAGAGTGGGCTGAATTAAATTGTGTAGAATTGCTAATGCTGTAATGTATTAAGCATTGAGTGGGTTTTGTTTGGCTTTTTTTTTTCCTTTTAAAAAAACATATTTATTCCTACAAGCAGAATGTCATTTTCTCAGACATGTAAAGAAATGTGCTGTGCCAATGTCCAATCCACTGCAGAAAGCCCACTGCTCACCCACAGAAACTCATTTCCTTGCTATCAGCTAGTACAAGATGACAAAAGCCTGCCAATATTTTTCACTCTTTATGTCCTATGTGGTAGGAGAATGATTTCTTGAACTGTTCTACGCAGAGGGCGAGAGACAAGCATAACGGGATTGATGGAAAATCTTTCTTCCTTGTAGTTTGAGAGAGGAAGCAAATAAACTCTTTTGTATTGTTCAGCTTTTCCTTTTATTGTTTTTCTCCCCCACCCTTCCCAGCGGTTCATCTGAAAGCGTACTTGACAGTTCACCTGCCTATCAACACTTACCTTGAGGTGTGGGAGCGGATTATAGCCTTGGTCCAGCCGTTCCAGTGTGTGAACGAATGCAAATATTTTAATGGGCATATAAAACGTTTGTGCAAGCAGCAGGTTTTCCATTCACTTAAACAAGTGGGACTTGAAATGAATGGGACTTGCAGGGTTGAGTGCATCGGTTCCTGGTTCTAGACAACTAAGCTCTCTGTCAGGAAAGTCTATTCTGTTTCTCCTCCCCTTGGACAGCTTCCCATATTTTACTCCCTTAACAATTAGTCAGCATTCAGTGGACACAGAGAATGGAATTGGACTGCTTTCTCCCCCCTCCTTAGAGCTTCTATTTTAGAACGAGAGAGAAAGAGAGGTGGGGGGGGGGACTGGGACTGCTCTTTTGTTTTCGTAACTATCCATGGTTTAGAAAATTGTGTTCTGTATCTATATTAATATAGTGCAATCCAGATGTTGTTGGATTACAAGTCCTATTGCCCCTTACCATTGGCCATGCGAGCCATGATGGATGACAGTTGTAATCCAACAACAACTGGAGGGCACCAGGTTGGTGTAGACCAGGCATGTCCAACAGGTAGATCGTGATCTACTGGTAGATCACTGGACGTCTGTGGTAGATCCATAGCTGTCAACCCTCCCCTTTTTTTGGCGGCAAACACCCTTATTCCAATGCTGTTTCCCCGCTGCTATCCCGGATTGTTGATATCCCTTAAATTTCCCGGATTTCAAAGGAAGCAGCTCCTCTCCCTCCCTGCCGGCCAGGGAGGCTCCTCAGCTGCGTTGCTCGGCTGCCAATAAGGAGTCTGAGACCGAATGGGCGGAGCTTGCATGCCTTGTGCAGCCAGACCCTCACGCCCAACCAGACAGCCAGCCTGCCTGCCGTCTATGCGCTCGCTCTTTCGCTCACCCGTTCGCACGCAGCCTCTGGAGCACAGGGTGGCGAGGCTACTTGGTGCCATTGTACCGCCCTTGTGGCATCCCTTATTTTCAAATCTGAAAGTTTGAAAAAAATCCCTTATTTTCAAATCCGAAAGTTGACAGCTATGGGTAGATCACCGGTAGATCAGTGGCTCTCCCCAAAGAAGCTAAAAAAACATTGGCTCCCCTGAAAAAACTCAACATCTTTGCCCTGCACCCCTAAAATGACCTGAACCACCAAAAACAGGGCTTCCCTTCCTAAAAAAAGCTCAACAACTTTGACCTGAAAAAGGGGGTAGATCACTGCCAGATTTTAACTCTGTGAGTAGATCGCAGTCTCTTGGAAGTTGGCCACCCCGCTGTAGATGATATGCAAAATAGGCTCTGTATGTGTGGATAAAGATGGAGAGTCTGGAATGCTTTCTAATGACAACATGTCAGCCAGGTGTTGTTCTGGCTCTCCCAAGATTTCCCAGCTTCCTCCCTCATCTGCCTCTTGGCTGTGGCCTCCCTCAACCCCCTGTTGTAAATCTATACTGTCTTCCTCTTCCCTGGAAAGGTCCCATGGGGAGACAGTCTGCACCATTCCTCCTCTGCCCAGTGCCTGACACCTACATACCATTGGTATCATCTAATGCAGCTGAATGATGGGGGATTCGGGACAGATAAAAGGAACTCTTCCCCATAGATAAAATATGGAATGTGCCCCCACAAGATGTGGTGATGCCCACCGTATGGAATGGCTTTAAAAGGGGATTTGATAAATTCATGGAGTGGAAGGCCATCAATGGCTACTAGCCGCAGTGTCTCCGTGACACCTCTGGGATCAGAAGGAATATGTCTCTGAATGTCAGTGGTTGATCACTGTGGGAACATGATGCTAAACTAGAGAAGTCTTTGCTCGAATGCAGCAGGGCTTTTTGTTAAGTACAGTGATTTAATTGACTGAAATTGGGAATGCTTAAATGCATTACTGTGTGTTTAATTCTGTAATGTTCCCAAGTAAGTCTCGTGTGATTGGTTAACTGATCACATGGGAGGTATCTTATTACATTCTCTGTTTTGTTTTGCGTGTGAGTGACTTGACTGTAATCTCCATGAACACTGAAGAAGAGAAAGGGTTAGACAACTCTCTCTCACTAAATGCAATAGAGGAGAGGCATGCTAATGGTTCTGTGTGAATGTATGTGACAGAAAAAAGTACAGAAGTTGATGTTCTCCCAAAGAAGCAGGTAAGGGAAGCCTGCTGGAAGGAGAAAGTGGAAACCTCTCAGAAGGAACTGCATGGCCAAGCTGGGTAACTTACAGAAGGCTGAGTGCAAGTACTGGAAAGAGAGAAAGACACAGTTTGTTTGGATGTTTAAAGAAGAAGCTGTAATCTTCAAGTAAGAAAAAACAAGCCCTTGCTTGGATAAGCATGTGACTGTAAATACTTTGCATATATATTCTTGTTTAGCTATACGTTCTGAAAGTAAAAGTTTTTTGAATATTTTAACAAGGGTTTAATTTCAAGAAACGAGTCAGTATTGCACACGATTTGGGTTCCTAGATGCCATTTGGCTACTCTGCCAGCATGCCCTGCCCCTTTCTGCCCATTTTTCTGACTTTTTGGGTCACTCCCGGGTTCGGCGCAATGTGTGTATACGTGGTCACACACATATTGAAAGCGCGTAAATGGGGGGTTTAGCTACTCTGCCAACACTTTTGATATTTGCTTTTGTCCTTGTTTTCTAGTCCTTGAACCATGTGTTGGGAACCTTTGGCTCTGCAGATGTGGCTGAACTACATCACCCATCGGCCCCAGCAAACATGGCCAATAACCAGAGTTGATAGGAGTTGCAGTTGACAAAGCCACTTCCGCCTTAAAATGGAGGTGGTATTGCAGGCAGATATGGCCCTTCCATGTGCACAGGGGCTGGGGGCTCAGCCCCTGTGCAATAGGGGGATTCCTGGCAGCATCACTTGCCAGGCTGACCAATCCAGTCGGCCTGGGTGTGTGTCCTGCCCTATGTAAGCAGGGCGTGGGCGGGAATCCTTCCGCAATTTGAAGGGTATTCCGTTAAAGGTTTCCGGGGGCGTGCCCCTGTCCGAAGCCTAGGCAGGTTAGGGCCTAAGGCACGCCCCTATTGGTGACCCCAGGGGGAGTTCCTAGTTGTGATGTGCATCACAGGGCTCCTTTACTGGTGGTTAACCCTTCCCGGATTCCCAGCACACGGGCTGGGGTCGGATATAGTTGGTTAGGATCCAATGCCTAAGCCAATATTGCTCAACATCTCTTAACCAATAAAGTTGTGGCCTTTTTCTGCCCATTAACTTTATATACAGTGGTCCCTCGACTTACGAATGACCCGACTTCCGTATTTTTCGTTTTACGAGGGATGAAAGCGGCTGTGCGCCTATGAATTTTTCCAACTTCCGAAAGGAAATCGCGGCCGTTTTAGATAGGGTTCCCCCGACTTACGAAGTTTAGATGCGGTTTTTTTTTACCTACGAATTCCCCCCCCAATGCATTCCTATGGGGACTCGACTTACGATTTTTTCGACCTACGACAGTCCCTTCGGAACGCATTACCTTCGTAAGTCGAGGGACCACTGTAATTGTGTCATGTGTCATTCATTTACCACGGGGGGGACGGGACATTGCCATGCAATGGAAGGGTCAAAGACTCCCCATGGCAGCCTTACGCTATATGCAATGTGCGATGGAGACCTGGTGAAACAATTCTCCAAATAATACTTTGGAGTGAATCTTGAAACTTCCCCCTTCAGACATAAGATCAGGGACTGCTCATCTCTCCCCCTGCACTTTCAGCCCTGATCTCCCAACTTTATCTTAGTTGTGAGCAGTTTGGTTCAACTTCCCTACACAGAGTCATTCACAATTAAGTCTGCCAAGAGCAGAGGTTTGTAACGCAAAATAAAGTGCTGCTCAGAATGGCTTAGGTCCTTTCTAAATGAATTGCAAGGATCTGTGTTGCAACGTGCACTGGCTTTGCACTTTGCCTAAAACAATTTACAAAGTCCTTTAGTTTCATCTAGCAGGTTCTTCTCTGATCTGAAAACCTTGCAGCCACTTTGCGATTGGCTGTGCTTTCGATTAATCTACCTATGAGTCAGGTACATGAGCTCTGTGTATTCTCATTATATTTGCATTCTTGCAGTATTTCACCTTTAATCCAACACCACTACACCAATGGAACACAGTACACATGCCCTCCAGCATTCCGAGAAAACCCCTTTGTGGACACACAAATAATTTTTTTAAATAACAAAAATCAAGACCCCCTTCCCTCTGCCTGCCCCCGAGAGCTGGCACATTATGCTGGGCTGGGCTTTGGTGGCAGAAGCTTCTCCTCTTCCTTGCCCACTCTCCAGCAGCCACTACGAGCTGCCCAAGGAGGGAGGCTGGCAGCAGCAGCCATGGAGAAGCAACGGGATGTTCCCTCAGAGCCACAGCCACTGCAACTTCCATTGCTCTGGATAAGCACCAGTTCATCCTCCTCCCTGAGCTCAGGGCAGCGGCACTGGCAGGAGAAATAGGGGCATTCCCGGATAAAATCAGAAGCCAGGATGGCTTTTGTAATTCCGGGGCTGCCCCTGGAAATCCGGGACACTTGGAGGGTATGTTATTGCTGCTTATTTATATGAATATTTATTTTCTGTGTCATCCACAGCTTGGAGAGTTCGCATAATTCATAGAAACATACTGGGTCTGCCCCCTTCTTTGATGAGATATGCTCAAACAGCAAATCACCACATGAAATTTCAAGTCTAATTTACCCTTCCCTTGAAAAAAAAAATCCTCTGAATTTACTGTTCATTTCATCTTCTACCAATCACAGAAATCAGAGCTGAAAAAAAAGGACGTTTTCAGCCAGCTAGTTCATTCCCTCGCCACTGGAAAATTATTACCTGCTGTATATATTCTGCAGGGCTGCTTCCAGTCCAATTTTAAAATGGCTCAGGTGCTAAGGCTGTCATCATTCCACTTCAGTATCCAATGCACCACAGAGTCAGAATTTTAAGTTCTATTCTTTAGCTTGCAATTTCTTTGCTCCTTTTTGACCAGATAACCTCATTTATACGGATCATATACAATTGCAATTTTTTAAAAAATATATGTTTATATTCTTTTTTGCAGACACTTGCCATACACTTACTAAGTCAATATTTCCCAAAAGTATACATATTTATCTTTTCAATTCCTTTTTCATAAATCAAAGTCCACTTTTCATTTTCACTGCTTCTCAAGTCTTTTCACTGAGCTTCAGCTGAACTCAGAGTTTTCAGCTTGTCTGGAACAAAAACAAGGTTGTTGTGTTGTGCTTTTTAAAAACTGGAATATGCCCTCTTCTTGTATGCTTCACACATAGCTTACTGTAGGATATTGAATAACCATAACAATACATTGCATTCATCAACTAAAATAGCTATGTGATATACATATGTAGTACTGAAACCAGCAAATCCCTCTCTCCTTAGGTGGGTGGCAAGAATGCTAAGACTACCTCTGTTTTCTCTAGTAGTTCTCATGTGATTGGCTAACGTTGGTCACATGGGAGGTAGTTAGTGAAGGAGAGACTCCATTTTATGTGAAGCAAGATGGCTGTGTTTTAGAATCCACTGTGAACACTGCTAAGTTGAATGGAGTGTTGGACTGCTTGTTCTCTGCTTGAAAGAAAGAGAGCAATGGTGCAGGAGAGGGTAAAAGTGGAAATCTCTCGTAAAAGCTGAAGGGCATGGCCTAATTGAGATACAGAAGGCTGAGTGCTGAGCTCTGGAAAGAGAGGAAAATACAGTTTGAAGAAGAGACTGTAGGCCCATGCTTGGAGAAGCATGTGACTGTAAATACGATGTTTTAATTTGTCTATCACTATAAGCTTCTGAAAGTAAAAATTTTGAATGTTCAAGTCTGGACATTGGTTTAACTTCCAAAGAAGAGTGTCAGTCAAATATACGATTTGGGTTTCTTAGCTGCAATTTTGCTACTCTTACTTCAAAAACCTATGGTATCGTCGCCACAGCATCTGCCATACAGTGGAATTTCCCTGCCCTGATCTATGTTTTGAACCATGTAGGGATATTCCAAGAGGAATGCCATAGTCAAATGGCTGTGAGTTTGGATTTGCCAGACCTCTCTGTCCAGTTGCCTACTGACAGCTCACCAGCTGTATCCATTGCCACTTAATGTCTCTTCCACCTACTCCTATCCTTAAGGACAGGGATGGAGAAGCTTCTTAGAGCAATAGAGGGGGGAATTAAATCCTGCAGCTTTGGCTGCAAGCACCGGTTGCCTGTGTATGTGTGTAGGGGTTAGGTTTCAAGAGAGGGGTGGTCTCAAGCTCTACTCCCTACAAATCTCCTCCTGTTCCTCCAGTAGTCCATATTAAATAGCTGAGAAGTGAGCAAAAGAGGGCTGAGGCTGAAGAAGCAATGAAGGAAGAGATTGCTCACTTTAAAGATGTTGCGGGCAGGATTGCTCGCCAGTCGGAGCAGCCAGCCTGCTGCATGGCTATGTGCCACTTTAATCAGCCTATCAAGGTCATGTCTGGCCATGATTAAACTTTAGACCTTACTCAGCGTAACAGGATTGTCTTGAAGGATTAACACACACACACACACACACACACACAGACTTTTCCCTTTCTTTCTGAGCATGCTTAATAGCTAGGTACCAAAGAGAGGCATACACTATGGGAGTTACCAAGTGGCCTAGGGCAAGTAGACACCATTATATATATTCTGAAGAATGATTGAAGAATCCCTTCATAAGAAGGGATTGCCTATTTGTGTGCTCGAACGACCCCCCCCCCCTTTCACATACGGAATAGTTACAGTGTGATAAACATCTCTTTATGATAATGCGACTTTGTGGAGTTTGTCTCTATAATTAGAATCAGAAATGGTCTAGTCCTCGAGAGGACAACCTGTTCCATTTGAAATGCATGCTAAAAGCACTGGTTCTAAATGAGTGCTAAAAGCATTCTAACTAGTGCTAGAAGAGCTAGCAGCAACGCATTCCTCAGGGGGCTTGGCCATTAAGAAGACAGTGCGCACAGTCCTGCAGCAGCAGCAAATTTACTGGGCAATCCAAACCGAAGGATGCCAGTATATGTTATAACAGGGTGAGTTATGCCGGTGTACCTTACCCTTACCCTTCAAACTCCTTTCAGGGATAGAGCTGCTGTTGACTGAACCAGCCCGAACCCAACAGAGGGGAAACAAGCCATTAAAAAAGAGTTGCTAGGCCATGTACCTGAGTCGAATGAAGTTTGGAGTAGGTGCAAGTCTCTCCTGGCTCCATCCCGTGTCCACAACTCCCCCAGAATGCTTTTTCAAGACTCGCACCCAAGACTGGGCAGGGCGAAGCATGCACGCAATGCCACATCATCAGGAAGAAGCCGTGTGGGGAGCCCAGTGCAGCACAGCATCCTTTCCTGCGCTGAGGAGTAGGCAGCCATTGAACCGTGCCACGGCCAGCCTCCTCTACCCCCTTGACATCAAGGGGGCTGGGCCCCCTGCCAGCTAATATTGAGGGGGCCGAAGACTCCTCTGCCCCTATGAGTTGGTGTAGGGTGCAAAGGGAAAGCAATACTACAGAAATGTGATTAATAGCAATGTATCACACACCTTAGGGACGCGGGTGGCGCTGTGGGTTAAACCACAGAGCCTAGGGCTTGCCGATCAGAAGGTTGGCGGTTCGAATCCCCACGACGGGGTGAGCTCCTGTTGCTCGGTTCCTGCTCCTGCCAACCTAACAGTTCGAAAGCACGTCAAAGTACAAGTAGATAAATAGGTACCGCTCCGGCGGGAAGGTAAACGGCGTTTCCGTGCGCTGTTCTGGTTCGCCAGAATCGGCTTAGTCATGCTGGCCACATGACCTGGAAGCTGTACGCCGGCACCCTCGGCCAATAATGCGAGATGAGCGCCGCAACCCTAGAGTCGGTCACGACTGGACCTAATGGTCAGGGGTCCCTTTACCTTTATCACACACCTTGCATTAGTGTTTACTGCAATTCACTTTCCTTGCAGTGGAGGAAAGAGAGACAAAATAATAAAATATACAGGATGAAAACTGGGCTAATCCAAAAGGGAAGGGGCATTTTCATGATACCCTCCCTCCACCCAAATCACCATGTTTCCCAGTAACCTCCCCTCTCCCTCCCCCCTCTCTCTGTGTGTTGTGTCCCACAAGAGAAGGCTGCATAGACAAGTAAAATAGGACATGGGGGGTGGGGATGCTTTCAGAACACCGTTCAGCTCCCACCTCCCTATTTATGCCAAAAAAATGTTCCCTGGAGAGCATTCAGCTGAGCCCTAAAGTCAACACCTCTGGAGAAATGTCAATGTGTTTGGAGAAAATCGGAAAATGAGATCTGAGCTAGTAGAGGGGCTGCAGAGCCGAGCCCATATTGTTCATGCCTTAATACCAGCTTAGCTAGATCCTCCTAATCCATGGAGTATGTAGCAAAATTCCTTTTTGTAACGGTGACATCTGGTATCGAACAGCAGAAATAATAATACATTCCCCGAGTTCTCTGCCTGAGAGCTTTACTCTACACCTCTTCGTCACTGCCTATATCTCTGCACCGCTGAGTCAATGCCAACCAGAAACTATCTCTTGGAAAAAGCCACATTTTATGTATTACTGGGATCTGTGTTATTCAGGTCCCGGGGGGCAGGTCTATGCTAACCTTTGGGACAGGGCATTTATTTATTTTTTAAAAATGCTAGCAAAAAGTATACAGACTATTTAGTAGTCACCATGCCAGCAACTACTTTGCTGTCCTGACGAGCCAATGTTGCTGCTGCCAGCTTTACCAGTATGTAATAAATTCCAATGGCACTGCTGCTAAGCAGGTATCAAACTCAGGGGCACAGGTAATATTGATTTTTTTCTGCCTCTAGCTTTTTGATTAATATGGAAACCTACTGCACATTGCTCACAGCAGTCCAGAATCTGCTAGCTGCATTTATTCTCCACAGAGCTCAATACCACAAATAAACATGAGGTTTAGAAAAAAAATGAAAAACAAACTAAAAAGTTTTTCCCCTCCCCCCCCCTTTTCTTTTGGTTAACATCTAGCTAAGTGCTCAGCTACTTAAACTGTAACTCTGAAAAGCACATTTGTATTCCCCAATGGCATTGCACACCAGGACAGCCACAGATCGATACAGCCGATACGATTTATCTGTTATTTTGACATCCCTTCTCAGGGAAGTTAGAAGGGGTGGGGGAAACACCTCAAAGGGTAATTTCTTCACACTTGTCTTACTGCGCTAATGACATTATCGGGACGAAAACAGAACTTGATCAGTAACAGTAGTGCAGCATGGTACAAACTTGTGGATGGTTTCAGCAACACTTAAAGAGCACAAAAAGCTTTAGAAAATTATAATGAGAACCACAGGGGCAAGCAGGAGACTTGTCCCTTTTCTCATTCCTTCTGGCAAATACTAAGAATTGCATTATCCATTTCTGATGCTGAGGTTGTGAGTGCCATTGCATATGTTGTCAAATTGTGTCCTCCCTGGTGTGACCTGGCAACCAAACCCTGTGTGGTGGGTGGGTTCAATTGGATAGCCACAACACCCTATTGGTAGGTCCCTCGATGCTGGGTATAATCAGACCAATGGGATGCTAGCAAATTGGAACGAGGGACCTACTTAAGGCCCATGCACGTGTCTCTGAGCTTCCTCTTTTGAGCCTGTGCATTGGAACACCCGCCCAACTCTCCCTATATTTTGGGCTTGCGCTTGACCTTGCTATGCTGTCGTCTGTCGTTGGGACAGGGGCACGGCAGGAATTTTTCCCACTTGCCTGATTGGCTGGTGCCATTTGGGTTTCGCCTGCCGCGTAGCAAATCGTCACAACTTGTAAGGTTGCGGATAGGCTCTGGTTCAGGTGATAGGGATGGCAGAATGCTCTCGCCATCCCTATGCGAAGGGTATTCCGTTAAAGGAATCCAGGGACTCAATGGTTTGGCCAACCCTGAAAGGGGTTGTGCCTGCGCCCGAGTCCAGGGGGACATCTGGGTGGTGGACTAGCCTGACCCCGGCTTTCCGCTGTTCCAGGTGTTTACCCTAGGCTGACCTATGATAGAGCTCTGGGTCAGCACTACCTGCCACGGTACAGGGAGCTAGTCGAACCAGAGCCTATGCAACCACTCACTTGCTGTAATCAATAAAGTTGTGGCCTAAATTCTGCCAAAAACCAAACCAAAAATTTGAGTCTTGTCTGAATTTATTTAAGGGGGAGGTTAAAGGTCTAAACACGCAAAGCAGCACTATACACGAGGGAGGTTTCAGAGGGCAAACACCAAGATTTGTAGAAATCTAAAAAATATTTAGAAAAAAAAAAGACTTGAAGGAGGAGTCAAATAGCCCAATTAGGGCTCGTAAGTGGAATGCTGACGGACTATTACATGAAACACTGTATGAAACATGCCTAAGGTCTTTACTTTTCTTTTTAAATTTGCCAGGATGATCAGATGAATTCTATGTCCTTCTGCTCCTCTCAGATAAAAAAAAAAAACATCTTATCACCCTCAGTGTGGTCAAGTGCTGTGTGCCAGCAAGCAAAACCCGCCAGCAACAGACACAAGACATTTTGAAATTTTCTTCTTTGGATTTCATGGCATTCTTGCATATTTTAGAATGCCAATGCTCGTTTCATTTCACTATATGCTATTTTTATTCATTCTAGTTTAACATTTTACCCTATTATACACATTTGGATAATACGTTTCTTGTTTCCTTAATGCTGAACATTGACCCAAACAATAAAGATTTGATTTTATATATTCACAGTTGCCGTATTGGCATGAATATAAGCCTCACTTCCTCCTCCAAATGCTAACCGTGAAAAGTTAAAGTGCGGCTTATATTCGTAACCTTACGGTATGCAGCCAGGAGTGTGGGGCAAACAGCGCCAGGAGCGCGGAGAAGCGGTTCTCGCCCCATCCTCTCCCCCAAGTCAGGAAGGGAGAGAGCGAGGAAGGGGAAAGGCCGCTGGCTCTCCCCCCCCCCATGATGCAGCCAGGATCAGTGAGGAATGGAACAGCTTATATTCAGGTATTTCTTTTTCCTTTTCCTTTTTCCACCTCCAGTTTTAAAACTGCGGGTTATATTCAAGTGTGGCTTATATTCGGGCCAATACAGTAGATCCAAACTGAGCTATGTTTATTGTAACTTAGTTGCAAATCTGTGCAACACATGGGAAGCTTAGCAAAGGATGATGAAGTAGGTGTAATGTTTATTTACTAAATGCACAAATATGGCAGCACCAGCAACTTGCCATCAATTCTTTGTATAAGATATTCTTTTTTAATACGCAATAGGCACAAATTCACTAATGGATGAAAAACTCAGTGGGCCGGATAAAGGTTAAGTTAGCTTAACTTGGTTCTCATCAAAATCAATGAAACTTAAGTCATGACTATTTCCCATTGATTTCAGTGGGAAATAATTTCAAGTAACCTGGGGAGCAATCCTATGCACGAGAAGATGCTCCAAAAATGCCTCTTTTGGGGGACTTGCACTGGCCTTTGCTGGCTGAGCAAATTACACCAGCATATCTTTGGATGAGCTGAGCCTGCGGACTTGATAGCACTGAGACTGAAATTAGTTGGCTGAGCCAGAGTTCTGCTGCATCCTAAACTACTTATTCTGGCAGATCTTGCCATAGAATAATGGCAATCCAATGCCTCCCCTCCCCTCAAAATCATAAATAAAACAGCTATGGGAAGAGAATTTGGAACAGAGAATAAGGGCCTGTGTGCCCTACCCTTTCCCCACCCTAACATCAATACCTTAAAATTCATTTCAAATCACATAAAAGAACTGCTGGGGAAGACAGAAGCCCCAAGTTGGGTTATCTATCTTCCTTGATGCTTTCCCACTCCCAGTTCTATTCTGCCAAAGCTGCCTTTCTTGTTGGTTTTTAATAGCACCAGAACTCTTCTTAAATGTGTTAAGTCAACCCAGAGAAAAAAATAGACAGGTGTGCTATAGAAGGACCCTACAGAGCAGGCATGTCCAACAGGTAGATTGTGATCTACTGGTAGATCACTGGATGTCTGTGGTAGATCACTGGTAGATCAGTGGCTCCCTCCAAAGAAGCTAAAAAACTTTGGCTTCCCTTCAAAAAGCTCAACATCTTTGCCCTGCACCCCTAAAATGACCTGGACCACTAAAAACAGGGCTTTCCTTAAAAAAAGCTCAACGTCACTTTCCTCTTCCCTAAATAACAACTTTTACGTGAAGCCCCCAAAACAGGGCTCTCCTTCCTAAAAAAAAGCTCAACAACTTTGACCTGAACCCCCCAAAGGGGGTAGATCCCTGCCAGTTTTTAACTCTGTGAGTAGATCGCAGTCTCTTGGAAGTTGGCCACCCCTGCTATAGAGCAAAGATGTTCAGGCAACTCAGACAAATGAGCAAACTCTCTCACTCCCAAAGAAAGTGGAAAAACAACAACAACAAAAAACCTTTCCCCAAACGACTAGCTAATATGATCTGGGAGAACAATGAAAGTGGGAAAGAGAGCTCATTAAAGAGCATTAGTGCATTTTATCCCTCCAAACCTTTTGTTTATGTTTGCAAATTTTGCGTGTCCTCAAATGATAAATGACAGAGCTTCCATCATAACAGTGCGACGTGGCATCAATATTTCAAGCTTCTGCATGCTACACACAGTGAATGACTTCATATGAAATTAATTACCTTTAAAATGGAAGACGCGCATAAATCAATCTAGCCGAAAAAATAAATGATTTATTTTTCTTCCATCAAACAGGAAGAGATAATGATGCATGCTGATCAATGCCTTGCAAATTAGAGGGAGGGGGTACAGAAAGTTATATGGCCTCGTGGGATTGCTCAAGTTCCACAAGTAATTTTATTTGCCTGTGTATCTCTTGGAGAGAAGCTTGCACTGATAAAATGACAGACACGATGTAACAAGAGCTTCTTGGTTTCCTCTTGGTGAAAATGTGGAAACTTCATACAATATGAGGAGAAAAGGACAATCTTATCCACAACTGACACAAGAAACGAATCCTGGGGCAAAGACCCCCTGAAACAACTTTGTTTTTTTCCCCTGTTGCATGAGCTCATGTGAGATAGTTTAGCGAAAGTATTTTGAAACGTGGCATTTTAAAAAAAGCTGTCTTCTTTGAAAGGGATGGCTATGATCATCATAACCACATGATGGTGTGTCCTGTTTCTGCTGAGAAATGATCTTTGCCTAGATTTAAAAGACAGCAGGAGAATGTATCAGGTTGTCAACAATATTTGCTCAAAGCCATAGAATCAGGAAAATAACCCCAAGGTTATTAGTGGTATAAAACGGCAACTATCCCTGGCCACTATGATGACCTGTCCATAATAAGTCAGCATAGCTCTAAAGAAGGGGTGGCCAACTTCCAAGAGACTGTGATCTACTCACAGAATTAAAAACTGGCAGGGATCTACCCCCTTTTGGGGGGGTTCAGGTCAAAGTTGTTGAGCTTATTTAGGGAAGAGAAAAGCGACGTTGAGCTTTTTCTTAGGAAGGAAAGCCCTGTTTTTAGTGGTTCAGGTCATTTTAGGGGTGCAGGGTAAAGATGTTGAGCTTTTTTAAGGGGAGCCAAAGTTTTTTAGCTTCTTTGGAGGGAGCCACTGATCTACCACAGACGTCCAGTGATCTACCAGTAGATCACAATCTACCTGTTGGACATGCCTGCTCTAAAGCACTGCAGGACAGCCAGCTACATAATACCACAGAGTCGGACATGACTGGACCTAATGGTCAGGGGTCCCTTTAGCTTTTTACTATTGTTGAGGACCAAGTGCTGTGTTGGATTGTCTCTTAGTTTGAATTTTCGTGTGTGTGGGGGGGGAAAGCATATTCACGGTGGAGGGTGAGAGTTTCCAGCAAGCTGTCCCAAATCCTACATTCTTCATGGCCATTAATTGGTGTTCATCATCATCATCATCATTATACCTCACCCATCTAGCTGGGTTTCCCCAGTCCTCATCATTTGTTGCTTCGAGACTCAGATTTGGCTTGCTGATGACATCAGCAGGACAAACAAAGCTGTTTAATATGAGTCTTTGCCCATAAGATTTTTCTGCTTTCAATAACATTGTGATGCATCCAAATCTGAAGGGATGTGATACCAATTTCTTGTTTCCAGAGTTATGCAGCAGGTGACCAAGGCTGCAACATTATTTAACAGGTAGCAGGGAGAAGACCCGTGCAGCTGTGGCAGAATGCACTCATGTTGGAGGGGGTGTTTTAGAATAAACATTTTAGGTTCCTTTTGTATGCACCCCCCCCAAAGTAAAGCAGAGGCCTAATTTGCAGGTTTTGCAAAGAAGTCCTTTGCAAAACACACCCCTTCTGTTGGGAGCAAGTCAAATATCATATGCTATTTCATCACACACAGAACAATTGTCTAGAATTGGCACTTCTGAAAGTACATCCAAACACAAACATGCCTCTCCTGTGCTATGCAACTTCGCTCACTTTTTATAGCTGCTTCTGTGGGTTGATTTTCCATTGGTGAAGTGTAAAAATGTTCACATTTCTTCCTATATTCATAAGGATGTAAAACGTCATCATGCTCTGATGCTGTGTGGCTGTCAATAGGAGGCCGGCCAGACAATATGAGGAATGACAAAGTCAGACAAACTGCTTAAACGGGGGTGGGGGGGAGGGGAGGGGCACCAAGCGCCTGTTCTGGTTTGTTAAGTGTTTCTGCAGTGAAGTTTAGCAGAGGATTGGAGAGGCCCTTTGCTCAGTAGCTGAGCAGTGGGGTGGAAGGAGCTGTGTGGGTTTTGGGTAAAGTGGGGAGTTGGCAAGTGGGGGTGGGGGTTTGCCAAGGGGATAGGTGGGGTTCGAGAACTGAGTGAACAGGGACAGGGTCCCCAGTATACACAGAAGTACGAGCTTTATACAGTCGTACCTTGGAAGTCAAACAGAATCTGTTCCAGAAGTCCGTTCGACTTCCAAAATGTTCGAAAACCAAAGTGCGGTTTCTGATTGGCTGCAGGAAGCTCCCGCAGCCAATCAGAAGCTGCAGAAGCCCCGTTGGATGTTTGGCTTCCAAAAATTGTTTGAAAACCAGAACACTCACTTCCAGGTTTTGATTGTTCAGGAGCCGATTTGTTCGGGAGCCAAGGTGTTTGAGATCCAAGGTATGACTGCATCTACTGTGCGTAGTAGCAGCACGCTTGAGGTGCCATGTCAACTACGCCTCGCAGCCAGATTCTAAATATACATTGATTTGTTTTTATGTTCTTCTGGGTCATTTTGAGTACTATGTGGAAAAGCATTATATAAATAAACTTGACAATGATGGTGATGACTGGCTAATAAACATGTTAGTTCATTAATAACTCGTTTACAGTTATTTCTTTGTTCAGGATGCAGGCAATTAAGAATATTTTCCAGAATTCCCAGACTTACACCATTACACCAATTTCACTTGTGTTGTATTTCTTTAAATCTCAACGAACAAAATGTGCTATGCAGCATCTGGTAAACAAAGCAATTTCTTGATCAGATTGGAAGAATCTTGGCAGGTGGCTGAATCAGAAGCAAGGAAAATTATTTCGCTTGGTCCAGGTATTTAAAAAGACATGTCAGAATGGGCTTCCAGGTTTATGCTTCTGTTTTGTATCATGTCGAAATGAAGGACAGATGTCCTTCATGCTGGCTGCTTAAAATATAAAGACCTCCATACTAGGGATTCTCCGGCAGCCAGATGGATGACAAATCCTACACTGGGAGAGATAAGTCCATGGAAAATTGTGTCCAAACCATTGAGAGCTATTTAACATGCACCCCAGCAGACAATTCTCTACAAAAGACAACTCTTCTACAGTTGTTAAGAGAATGCTGGCACCACAATCAGGCAGAGAAACTAAAAAGAGACAGAATGCTTTAAACTGGGGATCAAAACAGGAACCAGGAATGAAGGCATGTGAACTGAGACTAATATATTGCAGCTGCTGTCTATTTGCAGCAGCTGTTGCAGGATTTTGGAGGTTACCCTAAGTCAGTAACACACTGACAACCATATGCAATGAAGAAAACCACCACCATAGCAATGTTGCCAGAGGTTGGTCAAACATGCAATGGCAGTGGTGGTGACCTGGAGAATCAGATGGGGCTTTCAGATTGACTGTAGCTCCTGTCAGATCCAATAGCTATTACAGGCGTGTGGAAGCTTTTTATCATATGAAGGCTCTTTACAGACCTCCTGTGTGAGCCAGGTCTCAGTGTTCCCAGCAGGGTGCCAGAAGAATCTTCCCTTTACTTACAAGTAAAGCAACCCAGGCAGTCTCAGAACTGTGTATTTCTTCTCTCAGCAGTTACCAGGGTTGATTTCAATGCCATGGCTCAGCTCTGCAAAATGCAAAGCCTGTCCTTGATGCCCATTTTCAAGGTGTTAATGAAAATATTGTCAGGCTTGCTAAGGGGATCTTTCTGCATCAAGGTGTCAGAGCTATGCTTTCCAATGGAGGTGGCTACCCAAGACATAGGGACCCAGGTGGCGCTGTGGGTTAAACCACAGAGCCTAGGGCTTGCTGATCAGAAGGTCGGCGGTTCGAATCCCTGCGACGGGGTGGGCTCCCGTTGCTCGGTCCCAGCTCCTGCCGACCTAGCAGTTTGAAAGCACATCAAAGTGCAAGTAGATAAATAGGAACCGCTCTGGCGGGAAGGTAAACACCATTTCCGTGTGCTGTTCTGGTTCACCAAAAGTGGCTTAGTCATGCTGGCCACATGACCTGGAAGCTGTACGCCGGCTCTTGGCCAATAAAGTAAGATGAGCGCCGCAACCCCAGAGTTGGACACAACTGGACCTAATGGTCAGGGGTTCCTTTACCTTTACCTTACCCAAGACTTGTAAAGCCATGGTGTGGGATGGGAATTTCCAGTACTGAAATGGCAAGCAAGAGGAGGGTACCAGTCTTTTCCTATTTCACCCCTGTGGCCAGGCTCATCTCCACTCCAAGAGCCCGGAAAGGAAAAAGAAAGTGGCAGGGGCATGTTAAGTACAATATAATTGATTTAATTCACACAAAAATGGAAAATGCATGTGTATTAATGAAGGTTTAAAATGGAAAATGGCTCAATGTGTATTGCTGAAAGGTTACTAACTGCCTATATAAATCCATACAGTAGGCAAAATTGTTTACAAAATGTGCATATTGGGATTTATGGGCATGAAAATGCACACAAATTTTATAGGGACTTTAAAAAAAAACTACAAATGCATGCAGAAGTGGGGTAAGCTGAATTTAAGACAGGGAAAAGGAGATATGGAGAGGAACTGAAACAGATAGATTCATTTATCCCTACTCCTGGCTTCGGGACTTGTTAGAAACTAGGCACCTGTACTGCAACAAATTAAGATCTGCTTGCCCTGCTGTTCAGAGAAACACACACACAAGGAGAGAGAGAGAGAGAGAGAGAGAGAGAGAAGGAATGTACATTTCATTTCCTCTCTAGCCATGAGTAGAAGTCTCATGATGCCAGCCCCTAACCTGAAAGTAAAAAAATTCTTCCTGGACACCAGAGTGGATAAGATAGTTAGCAAGAGGCCTGCAATGTGGGCTCGGCTTTTGGGAGTCCAAATAATTTAGAAATCCATTTCATTCAGCACCGAAAAGCTCACAGGCATTTGAGCCAAGGTATGGAAATCATTTTTTGATGAGGACTCTATGTGTGTGTGCTTGCCTGTCTGAAGGTCACTTTGAGCAATGTTTGCAAAGGCATGCTGCACGTATTTTTGGTACTCAGTCCCTTAGACAATTTAGAAACTGAATACTGAAAGCACCTTCTTAGGAATGATAAGAAATGTAGAAACCTCAGGAGTAAACCTGCTGGAATGGGGAAATATTAAGAAGCAGTCTATTAACATTTTCCATTTTATTATGTCAGATATGTCAGCATATATCGGCTATTAAAAAACAACAACACATCAGCGGGCAAATTGCTCTCAGTCCAGAAAACTCCAGCTCTAAACCTTTCCTTCTTAGCTTTATAGACTGTTGCCTTGGTCCTCAGAACTTTCACAGATCTTGTGATTGCAGAGCTGTCAGCCCCTCCCACTTCCTCAGACATGTCTGCCTTGAAACTCTCTCAACCGATCTCTTGGGACATCGGGATTACTCCCGGTCATTTGCATCACTTAACTTTCGAAGATAAAGACACCTTCTGATTTAAAGGTCACCATAACCTGCTTTTGAATTATGGTGCTGGAGGAGACTCTTGAGAGTCCCGTGGACTGCAAGAAGATCAAACCTATCCATTCTTAATGAAATCAGCCCGGAGTGCTCACTGGAAGGACAGATCCTGAAGCTGAGGCTCCAAGACTTTGGCCACCTCATGAGAAGAGAAGACTCCCTGGAAAAGACCCTGATGTTGGGAAAGATGGAGGGCACAAGGAGAAGGGGACGACAGAGGACGAGATGGTTGGACAGTGTTCTCGAAGCTACCAACATGAGTCTGACCAAACTGCGGGAGGCAGTGGAAGACAGGAGTGCCTGGCGTGCTCTGGTCCATGGGGTCATGAAGAGTTGGACATGACTAAACAACTAAACATAACCTTCTCTAGTCAATGATGGAAAGGACATTCTTCTGCTTGCCTGCTTTTTCCCAGAAAGTTGTGCTGGTTAACAGTGGCCAGGCAAAAGGATCAAGTCTGTGCTTCAGCCAGAGTTACATCCAGTTCTATATTTCTAGAAAAAGAGGTGCCAGAACTCACCACGAACACCTCCCTTGTTCTCTTAGAATGACAATGGTGCTCATCTGAGTGGTGCTGGAACTGAGGTCTGGCAAGTTCTGGCTGCAAAAAAGCTCTGCTTACATCTGTTTTAGATGGGCAACAAAAGCCCCCACTGAAGACTAAAACGACCATTTCTGATTAAAACTGGGATCTGGTCAATGTAAAACAAAAATAATGCCACTTACACACATGTCAAAAATAATAATGGAAGGCATGAGAAGTTCAAAGATGCTGCCAGTTCCATGTATGAAAAGACTCTGTGCTTGAGAGTCATGTAGTTTTCAGCCTGGTAAGGTCACTTTCACAGACATGTTTGCCCCCTGTTTTAATGAAAACAGCTCTGTGTTTTTTCACAAAATTGCTTTACTTTTATCTAGCAATCTGCAGCACAGCTGAAAGCAAGCATATTTCCAACACAGCTCGGCTCCTGTCATTTGGAGGTGCTGCTCCAAAGGGGTTCGGCTGCTCCTAGGTGAAAGACGAGCAAGACCTTCTTAGGACCTTCATATAAACATTTCAGTGTCTCACATTCCAGACAGCTGAGATGTAAAGTCTTGCAAATAGACCCAATACAATATACTTACCCTTCAGCTTCCAAGCAAGGCACGATAAAGCAACTTAACATTTTTGGTTTTAGCACATTCTTTGAAACGCGACCAGAATGAATTCATCTGCTATGTATTCTGGAATGTTGTTAGTTCACATCTCTCAAGAGATCCTAACCAAATTTTGCAGGATCGTTCCTAAGATCAAGGAGATTTCCATCTGTGTTTGGATGCCATTTTGATTCAAGGCGAACCTTTCAAAAGTGCAAAGGCATTTTTGTTTCATAGAATTTCTGACACTCCTAGTTTATTATATTTCTCTCACTTTTCTTATCTTTTCTTATAACTTAGGAGTGGGGTGTTTGTGTGAAGACTTAAGGAAACAGGAGAAGAGATCAAATTCTCCCTGGAAAGTGAGCACCGGCAACTTTGGAAATCCCTGTCTATTGAAATCAAGAGGACCTCTTCACTGTACTCTTTTTGGTGTCTGATAAAAGCATTCTAAGCTTACACAGATGCTTAGAAATCCGAGGCAATTTTTATCTGTTTTAGGATTGTGATTTTTTTATGGTTGTGATTTTTTTCTTGATTTTTTTAATTTTATCTTTTTGTAAACCAAAAGCAGCACATCAATGTTAGGAAGTAAATAAATAATAAAAGGGCTAGTAGCCCCAAATCACTGTTCAGCATAGTTGTCAACTTTCAGATTTGAAAATAAGGGATTTTTTCAAACTTTAGGATTTGAAAATAAGGGATGCCGCGAGGGCGGTGCAATGGTACCAAGTAGCCTCGCCACCCTGCGCCCCAGAAGCTGCCCACAAACGGGTGAGTGAAAGAGCGAGAGCATAGATGGCAGGCAGGCTGTCTATCTGGTTGGGCATGAGGGTCTGGTTGCACAAGGCATGCAAGCTCCACCCCCAGTCTGTCTCAGACTCCTTATTGGCAGCCGAGCAACGCAGCTGAGGAGCCTCCCTGGCCGGCAGGGAGGGAGAGGAACTGTTTCATTTGAAATCCGGGAAATTTAAGGGATATCAACAATCCGGGATAGCAGTGGGAAACGGTATTGGAATAAGGGAGTTTCCTGCAAAAAAGGGAGGGTTGACAGCTATGCTGTTCAGGCAGGGCATAGTTCACTGCGATGGGTGGAGTTTGTAATAGGCAGGTCTTCATCTGGTTGGAGTCCCTCATTCTGGCTTCACCAAAGATACGTTGATGTAAGTCCATCAGCTGGTGGGCAGTGAGAAGAAGAAGAAGAAGAAGAGTTTGGATCTGATATCCCGCTTTATCACTACCTGAAGGAGTCTCAAAGCGGCTAACATTCTCCTTTCCCTCCCTCCCCCACAACAAACACTCTGTGAGGTGAGTGGGGCTGAGAGACTTCAGAGAAGTGTGACTAGCCCAAGGTCACTCGGCAGCTGCATGTGGAGGAGCGGAGACGCGAACCCGGTTCACCAGATTACGAGTCTACCGCTCTTAACCGCTACACCATACTGGCAAAATGTCCCTATTTTCATTTGAGGAATGTTGGATGGTATGCTACCTTTTTTTGACACTTGTAACCAACCTGAATGAAGTTTGAAGCAGGAGGCAGAGGCGAATTTAGGGAAGCACGACTGGTTCAGTTGCACTGGGTACAGAGCCTTGCAAGCACCACGGGGAATGCCATAGCTATGCTTTAGAACTGAGTGCGAGACGTGTGGGACGCTGCTGAAATCTGAGACCCCAAGGTCCACCACTGCAAGATCATCTGCCGCGCCCTTCCTCTGCCACACCCCTTTGTGGGATGTATGTTGCTGTCAGCTTGTTCCCCTTTGGCTTAGTTGACTAAGCCGTAATTGAGCCAGGGTGGAGGACTTCTGTGGCTGGATCAGGATGAGGGACTCGGCTCAGCCAGAGAAAAGTCTTTTCCAATCTGTGCTCAGCCTAGTGGTTCTTGGGTTTGGATTGCTTCCTAAAGCAATTGGTGGGAACCGGGTGGAGAGGGAGGCTGTATTCAAGTTTCTGGGTGTTACTATCGAGCAGGGTATGACCTGGAGCACTAATACCATTGCTCTGGTAAAGAAGGCCCAGCAGAGACTTTATTTCCTCAGACTTTTAAAGAAGAACAATCTGAGTGAGAGACTGCTGGTGTCCTTCTATTGAGGCAGCATAGAGAGCATTCTTACATACTGTATCTGTGCTTGGTTTCCCAGTTGCACAGTCACCGACAGGAAAATGCTCCAGAAGGTCATAACCACAGCCCAAAAGATTATCGGTCATCGTCTCCCATCTTTGGACGAACTATATAGCTCCCGTTGTCTCAAAAAAGCAAACAACATTTTACAGGATTCATCTCATTCTGGATATACCGGTAGTCTGTTTGCATGGTTGCCTTCGGGCAAAAGATACAGAACAATTAAATCAAGAACGAATAGACTAAAAAACAGTTTTTATCATGCAAAGAATGTAATGATTGGAATGAGGAATTGGGATGTGAAATTGTAAATATATATGTGATCGATAAATAAAGTTAAAAAAACAAAAAACAAAAACAGTTTTTATCCAAGAGCTATAACTATTTTAAATGCTGTAACCAAATGATATGATCTTTGGGGAGTCGTGATGGATGGTATGTATGTATGTGTATGTGTGGTTCTAAATGTATGAATGCGTATATGTGGCTGTAAATGTGGGATGGCATTCAATTTCATTGTACTATGTACAATGACATTAAAGTATCTATATCTATCTATCTATCTATCTATCTATCTATCTATCTATCTAAAGCAGCGTTTCCCAACCGGTGTGCCGCGGCACACTAGTGTGCCGCGAGACACCGGCTGGTGTGCCGCAGAAAAAGGGACCTGCAGCCCAGGGCTGCACAGGACCGTGGCGGCGGCGCTGCTGGAGCCCGGAAGCCAGGGCGGCGCTGCTCCCTTGGCTGCTGCAGCAGCAGCAATAGCAGCCTCGCGCGAGAATCCCGACCGGAAGCCTCGCGCGCGCCGCGCTACAGCTGATCCCAGAGGTAACTCTGGGTCAGGAGACCCGGCGCAGCCGGGTGGGGGAGGAGCGGTGTGCCGCGAGATTTTTTCATTGATTCAAGTGTGCCGTTGCCTAGATTAGGTTGGGAAACACTGATCTAAAGCTTATTTGCAATTGGGAATGAAAATTAAGAGGCCAGGTTGGTTTTGAGGAGGATCTTTATGGACAAAAGGGAGAGCTTTCCCCATCCAGGTGTTTGGGAAGAGAGTTCCATAACTTTAATTCATAGACAGAATAATAATAATAATAATAAATTTATTATTTGTACCCTGCCCATTTGCCCGGGTCTCCCCAGCCACTCTGGGCGGCTTCCAACAAATATCAAATATCAAAATACATTAAAATATCACAGATTAAAAACTTCCCTAAACAGGGAAGTGTTTGATTCATAATTGGCTGTGCAGAAATCGGCTCTCCCTTACAAATTCCAGCTTCACAAACAAAGCTATTTGATTGTACATATAATTCGGTGCTACATTGCCTTGTGTGTGCATTGTCATGGAATGGTGGAATAAAAATGCCAAAAGAAAGAAAAAACCCCCAAAACTTTGCAACTGGGCCAGAAGGTAAGAGAAACCTAACTAGGCCAGGAAAAAAAAATCCGTTCATTGGCAATCATACACATTCTGCTCTATAGCATATTGGCATGGCAAAAGCAATTCCTTGAGGCCACTATAGGCAAGTCTTGCAGGAATTGCCTCTAAATATTCAGGTGATACAAATGCACAAGGCAATTACTAATTGCTAATTGTCTTTTGGGTCCTCTGGGAACACTTTGCTTATCCCATATCACAGATAAAAATGTGAGAAAATTGAGTTTGGTCAAAGCCAAATAATGAACTTATCTGATTAAAGGAGGGTGAGCTAAGTCACCATTGTCCCAAAAGAACAGAACATTTTATACTAAATTGTGGAGTAAAATGCAATGTTTCATCTATCTGTTGAGATTCTATTATTATTATTAAACTTTTCATCTAAGAGGAAATATATGGAAGGCTGGACATAAGATGATATACATATGATATAATTGCATTTTAAGTATATTCCTAGCTAATCACAACCATTTTTAGGGCATTTTCTGGTGGGAGGAGGGCCACTAAAAAAAGAACAAAAGTATAATTGGAATTCATAGCAGACTCTAGAAATGAACTCCAGAAAAGTTTCTAGAGCTTCTGTACAATTTTGATAATGAAATTAGGAACTTTCTATAGACCTAGAGCAGTGATGGCTAACCTTGGCACTCCAGATGTTTTGGGACTACAACTCCCATCATCCCTGACCACTGGTCCTGTTAGCTAGGGATGATGGGAGTTGTAGTTCCGAAACATCTGGAGTGCCAAGGTTAGCCACCACTGACCTAGAGTCTACCCTGAGATAGCACCCAATAAACTGTCTAAAACAACATTATTTAATGGATATTTTCACACACATACGTTTTAAACCCAGCTTTTTGTAAGCTAGATGATTCATATCAGTTTATTATAATAATAATAATAATAATAATAATAATAATAATTTATTATTTGTACCCCGCCCATCTGGCCAGGTTCCCCCAGCCACTCTGGGCGGCTTCCAACAAACACTAAAATACATTAAAATATCACACATTAAAAACTTCCCTAAACAGGGCTGCCTTCAGGTGTTTTCTAAATGTCAGGTAGTTATTTATCTCTTTGACATGGGATGGGAGGGTGTTCCACAGGGCGGGCGCCACTACCGAGAAGGCCCTCTGTCTGGTTCCCTGTAGCTTTGCTTCTCGCAGTAAGGGAACCACCAGAAGGCCCTCGGCGCTAGATCTCAGTGTCCGGGCTGAACGTTGGGGGTGGAGACGCTCCTTCAGTTTAGACTTCTGGACCTCTCATTTTCCTTCCTAGTTATTGCCATGCAATTGCCAGACAATTTGTGGGCTCTGAACTCTTGTATCTCAATTATCCAAATGTTTATTGCCTTCTTGAAATGTTGTGATGTTTCCAGCTTGCTTGCATCTTGGGCAACTCCCAGGGAGATCTGTGTCTACTTGCAAAGCAACTTGTGTCTCTGAATGGTGTGGGCTATCTCATTTACATAATAATAATAATAATAATAATAATAATTTATTTGTACCCTGCCCATCTGGCCGGGTCTCCCCAGCCACTCTGGGCGGCTTCCAACAAATATCAAAATACATTAAAATATCACAGATTAAAAACTTCCCTAAACAGGGCTGCCTTCAAGTATTTTCTAAAGGTCATATAGTTGTTTATCGCTTTGACCTCTGATGGGAGGGCGTTCCACAGGGCGGGAGCCACCACCGAGAAGGCCCTCTGCCTGGTTCCCTGTATAAGTAAACATTCTGAACTTCAGCAAAGACCCATGACTCAGGCATAAATGCAGCCTACCTTTGCAATGGAGAAATACAAGCCTTTATCATGGTTCATACATTTTTCACAGTAACTTAAAATATGTCCGGGCTGGTTCAGCACAGGAACTCAGAGATGAGCAGTAAGGCTGATTCTTTATTCAGAGAGACAAAACCCAACAGAGAACTCCACAGGCAGGACTAGCCTGAGGAAGCAATTGCCAGAACTGAGGATCTGAGACTCCTACTTCCTCCTACGACTCTTCCCCAGCCAGCTCCCTACCCAACAGGCGCAAGGAGGGGCTCTCTTGCCTTTTGTTCTGCTACATGGAACACCTCATTCTTGGGGACAGAGAAGAAGACAGTGGAACTGGCAGGTGGCTGGGGATCTGTCACAGCCTCAGACTCCTCCTTCTCAGCTGCCTCACTCTCACTTAAACCTATTGCTTGCTCAGCCTCTAACCCATCTGCCCCATTCTTCCTCTGACCTGTCTCCTGCAGCTAAACAACAACAACAACAACAACAACAACAACAAAGGTAAAGGACCCCTGGATGGTTAAGTCCAGTCAAAGGCGACTATGGGGTGCGGCGCTCATCTCGCTTTCAGGCCGAGGGAGCCGGCGTTTGTCCACAGACAGCTTTCCGGGTCATGTGACCAGCATGACTAAACCACTTCTGGCGCAACAGAACTCCGTGATGGAAACTAGAGCACACGGAAACGTCGTTTACCTTCCTGCCACAGCAGTACCTATTTATCTACTTGCACTGGTGTGCTTTCGAACTGCTAGGTTGGCAGGAGCTGGGACAGAGCAACAGGAGCTCACCCCGTCGCGGGGATTCGAACCGCCGACCTTCCGTTCGGCAAGCTCAAGAGGCTCAGTGGTTTAAACCACAGTGCCACCCGTGTCTCATCCTGCACCTCACCAGCATTCTCCTGGCTCAGAGCTTCCCCATTGATGCTTCCCTGGCGGGGTGTGTGTGTGTGGTTTCCCCGGCTGTAGCCTCCCACCATTCCTTCTCGTCTTGCCAGTCTCTGACAAAATACAATTACAATTAGACACCATGTTATGTAGCGTTAAATAACTTCAACATGACTCCATTCTGGTAAGCAACAGCATTCTAACCTGAGCAAAGCTAAGTTGTTACCTTTCCACCTGGCCACATATGGGCATCCAAGCTATTAAGCATGCCAAACTGGGTCAAAACAAGAAGGATCTCAAGGAGCTTATCATGACCAAAGTATAACCATAGTCATCCGATCACATGACTTGATTTTTTAATCTATATATATATAAATGTTCCCATTGCGTGTTTGTCCGAAACACCCTTGCTGCGTAACCGCTGAACCAAATCACATCAAATTTGAACACAGCGTTCCATTACCATGTCAAAATAATCTGGCATAATAAAAATTCATAAAAACCACACCTGTCATACCTAAAATAAAGTTTAAACGGAAAAAAACTGTTGCAGATATTACATGTCATCAGCAAAACAGCGCCCTCTAGCGACGGCTATACTGGTACTACAGCTACAAAAGCAAAAAACGGGCGCAGCTATTACACATCACAGCAAAACCTCAGAGCTCCATCGGCCATTTGCAAGCTCACAAACCGGTAATTGAAAAGGGGGGGGGCGAGAAGAGGGTAATAGAAAAGAGGGGGGGCGAGAAGAGGGTAATTGAAAATGGGGTGGGGACAGAGAAGGGGCAGACGGAAGTTGAACAGGGGAACTTCTAGGCCGGCACTGTCACCACAGCCCGGGTTGTCGCCGTTAATGCCATCAAATGCAGGCCCAGCCCAACCGCTGCCTAGGCCCCTTAGCCACCCCGCCACCGTGAAAGGCAGGCCCCGGCCCTTCTCCACAGCCGCTCACGACGATGCCGTCAGAGCCAGTCTGGGCCGCCCGCTGCCCACTTCCCCACCACAGCTGCCATGAAAGGCAGGCCGGACACCATCCCCACAGCCGCTGCCGGCCCTCTCCTCTCCTACCACCACCCACAGACGCAGCCATCAACACCACAGCATTCACACACATAGCCACAGCAAGGCGTGGCCGGGTCAGCTAGTATGAAATAGAAATACCTGATAGCATATTGGCCAAAAGTATGCCGTCACCTTTATGCAAATTGTTTTTGGAGTATTGGGAGTCCCTTGGCTCAATGATACCTTAGCCCAGTGTTTCCCAACCAGTGTGCCTCCAGATGTTTTGGGACTACAATTCCCATCATCCCTGACCACTGGTATTGCTAGCGAGGGATGATGGGAGTTGTAGTCCCAAAACATCTGGAGGCACACTGGTTGGGAAACACTGCCTTAGCCCATGCAGCCAAGGGACCACCCAGGATCAGTGTTGTTTGCATGTATCACCACCAGACCCCTTCCAGTGGTTGGTTAGGTGCAGGCATAGGGAAACTCAGTCCTCCAGATGTTTTGGGAGTACAACTCACATCATCCCTATCTAACAGGACCAGTGGTCAGGGATTATGGGAATTGTAGTCTCAAAACATCTGGAGGGCCGAGTTTGCCTATGCCTGGTTTATTGTCAGTGTTTCTACAGATGCGAACTTATCCTTTTGACTTCTACTAATTCAGCAAACATTGGTTGGGAAAACACAAGAGCGTGCATTATCATAATGCGAGTGTTGCAGTTTAATTACCATGAGCTTTTTAAAATAAAGAAACCTTTTGACTGCAAATATTTAGCAAGGTGTAACAGTAAGCATTTTCTAATACTGAGAAGATAAGCAAAGCACTAAGATAAATAATGTGTTGGGGTGTTACATTTTAATTGCCTAAAAGTGGTTTAAGCTGGGGTTTCTTTCTCACTTATTGTGGAAAAGTTCATGATAAACCCAAATAAATTAAATAAACATATTTTTTTTAAAAAATGAAAGAAATTGTGATACTGTACCTAATTATAAATAACAGCCTGTGCTAATTTCCCAATTGTATGGACAAAAAGATAAGAAAATATTAAAGAGGTGTAATGTACCTTAGTACAGCAAATGAAACACTAGAACGTAAAATTGCTAAGTATTGCATGTGTTTGTAGGATAATTTGTACTTTTTGTTGTTGTTGTTGTTGTTAAGATAGTACTCAAAATGCGGAACAAAGGGTGCTTTGCAAAAAAAAAAAAGAGTTCATTTTTTAAAAGTGAAACAAACATAGAATGTGAATGCTTTGCTTTGGATTTTATTTTGCTTTTCTTTGGATTTAACTTTAATTTAACAAAGTTTGTATACTGCTTTATTGTAAATAAAACCTCTGAGTGTTTTAGAAAGAATATGAGATATACATTAAAGTTCTTAATAAAAATCAAGTTTAAATCAAGTTTAAACAGTCCAAAATATGAATAAAACCAACTGTGTGTATGTGTATAAAAAAAGATTAATAGTTAATGTTCCAAATACAGACACTTCCATTCTAGAAAGGAAAGACTCCAGTCTGAAACCCTATAGAGCTCCTGCCACTTCCATGCTGGAAAAACACATTCCAGGAACATAAAATACTTGAACTGTACTGCAGAGAAGAACATTTTTCCAAGAAGGGACATATGAAGTTGAATCAGGCATTCATCTCTTGTTATGTGGGAGAACATTCAAGCATGCGACTCCCTACCTGCATTCTGAAAATGTACAATCCAAATGAGCACTTCGTTCTGCAGCAAATCCTATTGCTGAACAAGTTGATCAGCTCTGAGTTACTGGCCATCACCTTGCCTGTGGCAATGACCTGTGTAAATTAATTATGGGTTGCATAAAGAAAGGCACGGAGACAGGGAAGGGTTCAGTGTCAGAGAATATGCTTTGCATGCAAAACGGCCCAGGTTCAGTCCCTGGCAGCTGCAGGTAGGTCCATGAAAGTCCTGCCCGAAACCTTGGAGACCTGCTGCCACTTGATGTCAACAAGCTAGATAAACCAATCACCACACTGGACTCCTAAACAGTTCCCTTTCTTCACCACAAACACGCTGACAACAACATATCCTTGGATTGCTTTGGCTCTCTACATTTTGAGATGGAGGAAGTTTACTTGCTCTTTGCTCCAGTAGCAGCTGGGCATGGTAGGGTGGTGGCACTTAGTGGCATCTGAGGTGCTGCTGCTCTTTACCAGGATGGAGAAGGAAAAGAGTGAGGTGGTTGACGCAGTGCAAACACATCAGTAGAAGCACCAGAATGGCTGTGATGTGGCGTGTTTGCACCATGCCAACCTCTCTGCCCCTTTTGCCCTTCCTCTGCAGGGGAATTGCCCTAGTCCTAGATCTTCTCCTTTTCTGAGGACAGAGTTAGATGCTGTCATCATTAATTAATTCATTAATTATCTTGAATACCACTTATCTGCAGAAGACACAAATATACTGGCATCATCCATCAAATTCTCTCACCCCCTTTCTCTAACATGTGATTTCACAATGGTGTGTGGGGTTCCCCCTCCCCTTTTTGGCCATAGTGCAGAAAGGGGGTTAAGAAAATCCTCAACTTTGTGGTGTAATTGATACAAGGAGTGGTGTGGAGTGGAAAGTGGACATGGAGATATTGCCACATTTCCATTATTCGTATAATAATATCCACTTCTGCTCTGGCAGTTTTTCTGAAATACAGTGGGACCTCGACTTACGACAATAATGCGTTCCGACGCGATCTTCGGAAGTCGAAAACACTCGTAAGTCGAGTCCCCATAGGGATGCATTGAGCGGAAAAACTTCGTAAGTCGAAGAAACCCGCATCAAATCTTCGTAAGTCGAAAAAATCCTATCAAAAGCAGCCGCAACTTCCTTTCGGAAGTCGAAAAATTCGGATGCGGCGGCCATTTTTTTTCTTCCGGAAGTCATTCAGAAGTCGAAAAACTCGTAAGTCAGGTCACTCGGAAGTCGAGGTCCCGCTGTAATGACTCACCTAGTCCTTTTAAAGTATTTGTATCCTCTCTGTCCTCCAAGTAGCTTGGAGTCAGAGCTGGGTTTTTTTTGCTATCACAATAACCTTGCTAAGTAGGTTAGGCTAAGGTGCATTGACACACCCAAGTAGAGAAGGCTCAGTTTTGTTTTGCTTTTGTTTTTTGTTTAAATTGCTGTTATTTTTACCTATGCCATTTTAAACTGTGATGATGCTGTATTCTTAGTTTTAGATTTTGATTTATGTGGAAATTGTTTTCCATTTGGTTGTGTATTTATTGTTTATGACTTTTGTAATTATGTAAATCTTGTCATGTTGTAAGGCGCCTTGAGCATGGTTTTTAACTGTGGAAAGGTGGCATACAAATAAAAAATGATGATGATGATGATGATGATGATGATGAAATCAGTAAGATTCTTGGCTGAAAGGGGATTTGAACCAGAACTTTCCCACATCCCTCTAGTCACTGTACTACAAAGATGCCCTCTTACTTAGTCAAGGAGTTTTCGCAAGACCTTCCTTCCCCATGGATAATCGGTCTGTGGAGTGGGGTGGTAGTGCACACTGACCACAGTCCCAACACTTGTGTGACCAGTGCTCCCTCTCCCAATTCAGCAGAACACCAGAAGAAAGAGCCTACACCATACCCTCCAACATTTCTCCAATGAAAATAGGGACGTCATAAGGAAAAGCAGGACATTTTGGGATCAAATCAGAAACCTGGATGGATTCTGTAAATCAGGGACTGTCCTTGGAAAATAGGGACGTTTGGAGGGTCTGCTACATGCATAAAGCTGTATGTCACCTTTACCTGACTGGGAACCCAGAATGCACAAGGTTTCAGTCTAGAGAAAGCTCAACATGTACAGAGCTGTGTACATGTAATAATAATAATAATAATAATAATAATAATAATAATAATAATAATAATATTTTTTTATTTATACCCCGCCCTTCCCAGCCAAGACCGGGCTCAGAGCGGCTAACACCAATAAAATCAGAACAAAACATACAAAACAATCAATTAAAATGCAGGTTAAAATACGATTTAAAGTTTAAAATGCAGCCTCATTTTTAAGTAGCCCACCAATCAAACCATAAAGGAATGAAACATCAGGGTTAAATTGAAACCAACCCAAAGGCCAGGCGGAACAGCTCCACCTTGCAGGCCCTGCAGAAAGATGCAAAATCCCGCAGGGCCCTGGTCTCTTGTGACAGACCGTTCCACCAAGTCCGGGCCAGTACTGAGAAGGCCCTGGCCCTAGTTGAGGCCAGCCTCAAAATATGTAGGCTATATTTTCAGAAGCTCTGTTTCAAAGCTGGGGGGAAATATGGGAGAAACACACTTTGAAAATGTTGTCTATAATAATAAAAGAAAATTATTATAAGTTAGTTTGGAGGTGGCATTTAACACCAGTAAGATTAAATCAAATAAACAAGGAATATTCAGTGTTATGTTGGAGGGGATGCCAGGAAACCGGGACTTATGTTCACATGTGGTGGTGGTGTAAATATGTACATGGGGGGGGGCAACAGGTGTTTAAGGAGATAACAGAAATCACTGGGATAAAACTGACCGAAAGTCCAGAAGTAGCATTGTTATCAATTTACGATGGGGTGGAAGGTTCACAGGCTATGAAGGACTTGCTCACAAATTTATTGACAGCTGCACCAGTTATTATAGCCAGGAAGTGGAAGGGGCAAGGTGGATATAAAATGGAAGAATGGTCTAAAGAGGTGTGGGATATAGCTATAAATGATAAATTAACATGTGCTATTAAGGCAAGACGGGGGATATGCAGGAGAATTATTTTGAGGAGATATGGAAAGTATTTGTAGAATTTGAACAGTCAAAACAGAAAGGGGTCAAACCATCGCAAGAGGTGTTGAAATTTTGGGAGGTTGCATAGTTACAATGGAATGGTCTTGGTGGTGAGGTGCACATTTTTATTCTTATTTATTTATGATTATTGCTTTGTCAAAATAAAAAATAAAGGAAGGGAAGAAGCAGCAGCTCTGCTGAACATGAAGTCAGTGGAGGGTGAGGCCAATGGAAACATGGGGACATTGGTGGGGAAGTCCGACTCCCTACTCTGTACATATTATATATATGCTGGTGGGTGAAATGACTAGCCCCTGGGTATGTGCCCAAACTGGCAAAGCAAATGCTGAAGAAAATAATTACATCCCAATCCATCTAATACAAGGGTGACAACTGTGAAACTAATAAACAAATAGCTTGTTAGCTTGTTTTGAGGTACGATGGTGTTTTCAAGATCATGGGCTAGTTTGTACAGTTCACAACTCAAAATTCTGGCTAATATTTTTGCTTTCACTCTCTGGTTTCCACTTGATTTAAAATACATCCAGTTCATTGACCTTTCTTTTCTCCTTTAGGCCAAGTAGCATTGGATGAAAAAGGAAAGATTTAAGGGAAGCTAACAATATGAATAATAAAATATATATAATGATGAATAAAATATGGTTAGATCTATGCATTATACTGCGTAGCCTTTCATTGAAACAGTGTTCTGACGGCAGTCATATATCTTCACAATCTTTTTCTTCCCACCCACTACCGAAACACATTTCCCCGGTGGCATTATAAAAAAAAATATTGCTCTGTTCCCAAAGGAGCTTTTACGGTTTCTTTTATTACCGTGTGTATATTTTACATGCCTGTAATAAAATAAGCAAACAACTTATGAAGCCCCACTTATTTCCAGCAACAAATTACTAGAATGTATGTGATGCTCCTTCAGTTTGCCGTCTGTTTGCCCTCTTGAATAGTATATGAAGCAGAATAGTAGAATATGCAGGAAACCTTTAAACTGTCTGCTGCACACAATTTACTACCACACCCCACAATATCTGAATTAATTTTTTTTGGGGGGGGGCGGAGGGTCCAAAATTGTTCAATACCTGACTAAAAATATTCATCTTTTTTCACGAGACAGCCTTCCATAAATGAAGTCTGTATTTAAAAATATAATTTATGACGGTATCAAAGCTCTTTCTCCTTCCACATAAATTACATTGATATCCCAGTTCTATGTATGTTCACACAGAAGCAAGGCTCACTGAGTTCAACAGAAGTGGAACTCAATCCCAAGGATGTTCAGAGAAAGACAAGAGAGTAGCGATGGCAAGTCCATTGGCCCAGTTTGTAGGAAGTCCTCAGGGAATTCCTGCAACATGGGCTCCCTCCTACACACAGGTCCTGCTATCCGAATGCTCATTATTCGTTAATTCGCTTATCCAAACATGAGGAATTGGTACCCAAACCTTGCTTTACAAGCTGCAGATTCAGATCTCCAAAGAGAACAGAAGTGAATGTAGTAAATTGAGTTCTCCTATAGGGAGAGCACGTGTTGCGGCGGGGACAGAGGAAAGTCACCCCCTCCTCCTCCCTCCGGTAGCTCGGGGGGAGGTGTGGGCATATGGCCACAGTGGGGAGGGGTCTAGGTGAGTTGCTGGGGTAAATTGCATGTAGCAATTTTTGATGGACAGCCCTGCGTCCTATATATTCCTCAGCATGCCATGTGATAGCCCTCTTTGCTGCGTGCTTCGGATCTCCTGTCCCCCCCTCCCTGGTATAGGCCTTTGCTTTGACCTTGCTGTTACCTGTCATGGGGTCGTCTGCTGTTGGGGCAGGGGCCTAGTAGGAATTTTTCCATCTGGCTGATTGGCTGTGCCATTTGGTTTTCGCCTACTTACATAGCAATTAGTCACAACTTGTAAGGTTGGCGGTTAGGCATTGGTTCATTGGTGAATGGGCGGTCGCCCTTCGAATGATGATGGTGTGATGGAAATTCCATTAAAGGAATCCAGGGGGCTCGATATGCTTGTCCGAACCCGGTTGGGTTGCAGGGCCACGCATGAGCCCCTTGGGACCCCTGGGGAGAGGGAGGTCTAAGCCCCCAGTCTCCTTAACTCTCCCTGGTTTGGTTTCCCTTCGCTGGCGCGTGGTCAGCTCTGTCCCGTCGGACAGCTAGTCTGAACCAATGCCTACGCAACCACTCACGTGATTTGTATTTTCAATAAAGTTGTGGCCTAAAATATGCCAAAAACCCAAACAAAAATTTATGTCTGAAGTGTGAATTATTTGTGGGGGTGGCTTGGTGTCCTCAACACGCAAGTACAGTAATGAAATAAGTAGCCTTAAGCAAGCATTACTTTTCATGTTTTGCTGGTCCTTGGCAGCAATTTTGCTAGAAACCATGGTGGGTTGGAAGGTGGAGATTGGACAAATCTTTCTTTCCTTGTTTGTGTTTTACAAGGTTTCAGAGGGTTTTCTTGGGTTTCCCCAGGTTTCCCCATCATTATGGGGTTGCGATTCCATCGTTGGGAACACATTTCATGTGCCACACCCAATATTTTAATGCCGGAGTTCTCTGCATTAAAAACCCTAAGATTTGAGTTTCCACCTGGTGTCTAGGTATGCCTTGAGGGCACATCTTTCAGAAAGCAGACAGCAAGCATTTAAGTCTGAAGAGGAACAGGTTAATCTTGTTCTTTGAGAACAAGACTGTAAACATATCTAAAACTTCTATGGAAGATATCTGGTGCTTTAGGGGTCTCTACAAATGTTTGTTACACAACAGACAAAGTTTGAACCCATGCCTTTAGGAGTACCATGCAATCCCACCCCTGCCCTAAAGCCTTCCTTTAGCACTCACTTTCCTCCATAATTTAAGATAGCATCTCCTCCTCTGCAGAATAAATCATTCATGTGCAATATTGGGGGGGGGAATCTGAGTAAGCTAAATCAATCTGTAGTTAATATTTGATAGCTTCTCTTCATGGCTTGATGATAACATTGTGTATTGTTCCATGCAGGACTAGACTAGAGAGTCTCTTTTCTTTTTCTTTACATTGTGTGCACAAGATGATTTATACAAATGCATCCTATTCCTATTAATGGAGGCAACACAGATACCAGCACACAGTTCACACAGAAGAGAAACAGAAATGATTACATTATGGCATGGCTATGAAACTAGCTTGCATAAGAACCTGAGCACCTGATACAGAAGAATATATATTTTTCCTATAAAATACTGTGAAGACACTGTATCTGATGTATCTGATGATACATCTAGGTTACTTTACTTCATGCACTGGTATAAAAGTTCTTCAGGTGGACACTTATGCATCACCCAAAAAGAGGACAAAAGATAACACAATTTTGCATATGCTAATTTATGTGCATATATGCAAATTTAGAAATAATTACCACTTTTTACAGGAGGAAATTACCCATCTAAATCACGCCAAATAACTCCTCCTCTTATTTTTCACCCCATTCCAGAGCACCCAAATGTTTCTCTCCGATTAATTTACCCTAGTTAATTCTCCAACTGGATCCTGTTTCAAATCAATTCACCTTCTTCATTTAATTACACAAATCCCTCATCACTCGACCCCTGGTAAGTAGAATTCAAAATAAATGGGGTACAGAAATGTTTGAGTGAATCGCTTGAATTGGAGCTGGACTTTGGAAGAAGAGAGATTAGGTGGAGTTAGGTCCTTTCCACTCAGCCAGAAGCAGAGAAGCTGCCCTCCTGATGTCTGTATGGGCTAGGGGAGGGTAGTGTACACCCAACAGCTCCAACATTCCTGCCGTCCTCCCTCATCCTCTTCCAGGTAAGCAGCAACAATACCTGTCTCAGGAGAGTGGCTCTGCGGCTCTGCTAGACTGCACCAGCCTCTACTAGTAGGTGTCAGGTTGTTGTTGTTACCAGATAAGTTCTTTAATAATCACAGCGAGAGACAAAGGAAGGCACAGCAAGCTAAAAAAATGGCATAGTATTAAATAGACATTCAAACTAGGTTTATCCAACCCATCTTATATAAGTTTCCTGGGCGTTCAGAACAATACATCTCCCTATTACTACTGGACGAGAGCCCAGAAGTCACCAGATTTTGAGCTGTCATGATAGATATTTGACAAAGAATGGTCTATGCTACAATTCAATCCTAAACTGAGGGCTCATATTGTTAGAGCCGCACTTCTGAAGCCCACCCCATATAGCTGTGTTAACTGATCTTTTAATTTTTCTTATAAATTTTTACTCATCCATTATCTATGCTTAATTAGGTATTCTATGTATATGTTTAAATCTACGTTTGGTTCTTGCTCCTATTTATTTAATAATTATTCGCTGAGATTCATGCTGTTATGCTATTTATTTAGATGTTTTGCTTATGCTGGTCTATGGCCGTAATAAAGTACTTGACTTGGAAAATGGCGTTGCTCCCTGTAAAGGTTCACCCCCTCCATCCCCATTAATCTATGTCACTCCTACGTCGGGTAATCTGAGCTTGTTGCCATTGGGCTTTCTGTTCCATCACTTTCCAAGCCCATCTAGTCTTAGGGGAAAGGGGGGGTCCAGGAATGCTGAACACTGACACTGAATCAGTCAGCTGTCTCTCTCTCCTAGTGTATGCTCTTCTAGCTGCTCCTCACCCAGTATTTCCCAGCTTTCTCCCTCTGGACTATGCCCTTCTGCAAACTACTGTTCTAAATCAATTCTGTCCTCCTGCCCTTGGGGAGGTTCAGAAAGCGGAGGGAGGGGGGGACTCCCACCATTCCTCCTCAGTCCAGTCCCTGACAGTAGGTCCCACTTACATAATCTATCCATGGCATAAAGGGTGGTGTGCAAAGTTCTGGATAGCCTCTCAGTTGCTGCAACTACCAGTCTTGTTGTCTTAAGTGGGATCTACTGCCTGCTCTGAAGCTCAACATCAAAAAAACTAAGATCATGGCCACTGGTCCCATCACCTCCTGGCAAATAGAAGGGGAAGAAATGGAGGCAGTGAGTGAGGGCATAAGGAGAAGGGGACGACAGAGGACGAGATGGTTGGACAGTGTTCTCGAAGCTACCAACATGAGTCTGACCAAACTGTGGGAGGCAGTGGAAGTCACAGGAGTCCCATGCTGTTAACGTAGTGGCTTGACTTCACCCTGTACACTCCATTGTCTCCCGAGACAGAAAAGTGCCAACATTCCTGCGACATGCTCTTGATATTGATACAATAATAGTGTATTAGTGACGGCTTCATTATGCCTTAGTATGCTTCCACATTGTTGCTGTCTGGGGGGGCTATTTAGTGCAACAAAAGTGGAACAAAAATAAACCAGAACATTTGTGGCACAAAAAGTTTTGGGATTTCAACAGGAAGTAATGGGATATTCACTGACTGGAAACGAAGCAGTGCGGACGTCCCCAAATCCTTTGTGGGCACAGACAGTAATTGAAAGTGGGAACATGTGTGAGCACAAGTAATCATGGACACACAATAATAAGGATCTCTGGGGTGTCTGTCTCTTAATAAAGCTGACTGTGTATTGTGTGTATGTGTTTGCATCATTTAAAACTGCAATGTTTTAATTGCAATCTTATTTTGCAATGTTTTCATGGAATGTTATTTTGCAGAAGCAAAAATGGGATGGCACAGAAACAACACGGTATGGAAGCATTTCAGTTTTCCTATTGGGATCCCAAAAATATTGTCTTCACATCCCGTATTCGATATTCCTGTATGATGAGCCGACAGTATAACTAATGGGGCTGCAGGATACCTTATAACCCTCCTGTCAGAGCAGCTTTTTGGATTGATGAAGTGCTGGCACACCTACACGGAGAAAGATGTATGGATCCATGCTGGGTTGCAACTAGCACATAAATCCTCATTTGTTATTGTCTCCTTTGTCACTCTTCTTTATTTTTCTTCTTCTTAAAAATCAAGTATTGGGAGACTTTAGAAAAGTTGGAAAATGCCTAGTGTTCTTATTATCTGCATTGGATAATCCAGGCTGGATTATAAAGAATGAAAAACCCAGATACTGTGGCCATGAAATAGGATAGCCTGTGGTCACCAGACCATCCTTCAACCACAGTTTAAGTATTCTCCAGGCTTCTACAATGAAATTGCCACTGCCTTCCGGAAGGGAATAATCTGCAGTTGGCCCAATATTTGGGTGGCCCTCCATACATTACAACAATTATTAGCTAGGTGCTGTAAAGTGAATTAAAAGTGAACCAATCTTGCCTTAATGCTTAGAATCTAGAAAGGCAAGGTTGTAAGAGATGGGGGAAGGATATCAGGAACATCCACCGTATCTGGATGTTACCGCTTAAACAAAGATAAAAGGTCCTAGCAGAGAGCAAGCTAATTCAAACTTAAATTAGTTTTTGCTTGTTTTAGATGAGGGCATGTAACAGTTATGAAGTGCATGCAATACACAGGTATTTGTGAAGTAGGGGATTTACCAGTCAGTCAACTGCAGAGAGACAACTGAATCAAATTAATGCACAGAACATAAGAGTTGCTTTGCCACTTTATTCCCAGAATAAGTTAAACCTGACAAAAGGGGAAAAAAGAAATAGGGAAATGCAAGCTGCAGTCTTAAACCTTTGTAGCTATTGGCTCTGGGAACACAGACATTGGGCCAGTTTGGCAGTACACGAAACATGGGGCTTAATGTGATGGGTTTGTATACTATCAATAAAAAGTGGTTCAGTGGAGAGAGAAGCAGTGCCATTGAAGTATTAGTTGATATATGTCAGGCCATGTTAGCAACTATTGTGCTTGTATAACAATAAACAGACCCAGGACCGGTGCCACAGATTTTGGCGCCCTAGGCGAGGGGGTGGGCCACGTGACGTCATTGCGCATGACGTGCGGTGCCCCACCCCCTGCCCTGCCAGGCGCCCCGCGCCGCCGCGGTTTTCGCCGCTGGTTGGGGCGGCACCGGGCGGTGGCGGGGGGCGAGGGGCAGGCTGGCCAACGCCCCCTCCATTTTGGCACCGCTGCGGTTTTCGCCCCAAGCTGCTTGTTCCGCTGGTTGGGGTGGCACCGGGCAGCGGCGGGGGGCAGGCTGGCCAGCGCCCCCTCCATTTTGGCGCCCTAGGCAACTGCCTAGTTTGCCTTAATGGACACGCCGGCCCTGTACAGACAATGTGGATGGTATGTTTAAGTAGTATCTGTATACTGGTATTTCACGTGGGCAGTGTGAATAAGCATATATGCCTATATGTGAATGTTGGAGAAATTCAAGAAGCGATGGATTGGTACAGTTTTTTAAAAAATCTGGACATGCGAAACACACCAGCACGGAGCCCCTTTAGAGGCTTTCCTAGGCAGGCCTTCCTTCTCCATCCTATTCATATCTGAAATGCTACCATGGTTTTGAAGGCAGAAGCGTATGTTAAATGCAATCATTTTGTCTCACCATCCACTTTCCATAAGCGGCGCCTTATAGACCAAATAATATATCATTGCCCAAGTGTTTCAAGGAGTTTAATTAAATGTATCACTTCCAATAAATTCCTTGGGCAAACACACCACCATAGGGACACATAAAGAATGTGAACATTAATTGCGTTTGAGATTAGCCTTGCTGAATTGAATTCTCACACACTGATACCCTTTGTTCTTAAGCCATAAATATCAGGCCTTTATACATCCAACCATTGGCAGCTTTACTGTAACTTAGAATTCCCATCAGGCTAGTCTGGGACAGGGGGAAAGGGGCTCAGGAAAGGACCAAATTAGCTGGGGACAAAGCCTCACTTTTAATTCTATTTTTAAAAGATTTAAAAAGAAAAAAACCCAGAAATATATGATGTCCTTTTAGTTTTCTAACTGGTGTGATATTAGTGCCTGCATTCATTTGGTCTGCATTCTCCTGGCTTTGGTTTAAATAAAGCCTTGTTTTGTGGTGACTTGTAAAGAAATAAATGAAACTGACCTGGAAAAAGCAACCCTCATTCAAATAAAATAACACATTTTAATACAACTTGCACAGAGTAGGGAAAAAAATCTATTTAAAAAAGAGAGGGGAGGGGAGGGGGAAGCAAGGACACCTAATGAAATTCCAATTTGCTGAAAGATTAATTAAATTCCCTACCCACCCAACCCTGACTGAATCTGTCCCACATGTGAGAGCCTGAAATATGCATTTACTAATTAATGCTAATGCAGAGAATAGAACAATTAGAGGAGCAGACACACAACAAAATGAACATCCTCTTTAACACAGTTAATGCAAGCAGCATGGGTTAGTAAATTGTGGTGCTTGCAAGATCTATCGAGAACCAATTGGCCAAAACTAACTACAGCACCTTGGGTAATAAAGCTGGAACTCCTATAGCACAAAACAGGTAACTTGCTTCATATTTGGAGGGATGTTTTATTGGAAAGGATACTTCAGAAACCTACAAGTTTTGTAGGTTATGTCCTGCTTCCAATAAAGGCAGGAGTTTCGTCTTCTTGCTGCCATGTTCTAGTGAATAGCATGCTCCTGTCTACCTCCTCACAAGTGTGCTTTTAAAAACAATAAAACCTTTATCACATTTATTGCAAATAGAGGAACAAAGAACACAAAACTCTCTCTCTCTCTCTCACTCTCTCAATGCACATTTCTAAGTTAATTAACGCTGTCACTATCAGAGTCATTAGGTAGAAGGAGCCAATGAAAGAGAATATGAAGATTATGAAGAATATGAAGCAAAAAGCATTGTACCAAAATGATACTACAAATCACCAATTATACACACACCGTCAGGAAACGGCCTACTCACAAGTAGGACCCTGGCAGAGACACATGCCCGACTGGCATGTTCCCTGTTTCCTGGGCGATCATTCGGGAGCTTCTTAGCCTTCCTCAGCCAGAAGACATCAACACACTCTTAGCATCCACAGAGGTTTGTGCAGTTGTGTAACAGACCACAGCAACTCAGCATGTTGGCTAACCTAGTTTATTTACATATAAACACATACGGAGCTCTCTGACATGGCTCCCTCTCTCTCTAGCATCAGACAGCAAAGAGAAAGAACAAAGGACAACAGTCCTACTTCAGGGAACACAGTAAGACAAAACATCCTGTCTACGTCACTTCCCACTCTGTGGAATCAAAACAAATACCCAGTCATGTGATAAACAACAAACCCATGACTGCACACAGGGGAATGAATCTCCCAACACACACAACCTGTTGTGAAATGCCTGCCTCTGTCATGCTGAGCTCCTCAGTATCAATGGGACCTGCATTCTCTCCCTGATACTGCCTGAAGTATTGCTAGGGGAACCTAAAGAGGGAATTGGCAGAATCTGGAGGCAGGGCTTGCCTAGTGCATCTGCCCTTTGACATATACAACATGCCCTTGGACCCATGTCTCCCCTGGATATTCAACAAAGGCCACATCTAGGTAGTTTCTAGAAGTGGCCAATGAACATCTTTTTCTTAAACATGGCTTTTGGTGGATGTAGATAGGAAGGAAATGAGCTCCAACCCTTGCAAGTGGGTTTTGTGTTAAACAAGCAGTCCCCATTCCCGAATCCTTTTGAAAAGTCAGGGTATAAACTCAACTGTAACTGGTGAAACAAATAGCAATGGGTTGCGCTGAATTTGGTCCAAGCGGGAGAAGAAAGGGCAGACAATGTCCCTCCCGGTCCTTTAAAAATGACTTAAAATAAGACAAGGAACACAAAAGGTACAGAAAGGGCTTAGCTTTTCTGACCTTGGCGGACAAAAAGGAATAAAAAATAACCACAATGATGTAAGGATTAACAGCATTTCCTTGGTCATGACCTGTCTTCACCTTGTCTCAATAAGTCTGCTTTTAAAGATCCATTCTTGGCTACATTGTATTTTCAGCTTGGAGTACAATATCTTTTATTGCCAATTAAAGGAAATTAATCAGAGGAGTCATTTCTAAATGAAAGCAAACACACAGAGAAAGACAGCTTTATTAGCTTGAGAGGTTCCCTCAAAGCACTTGTATAAACCACACGGAAAATTCATTCCATACAATTGTTTATGATACATTTCATTATTAGCATCCTAATGCCTTTCAATTGCTGATCAATGTTACATTAAATATAGATTTGCTTACAGGGTAGACTTTAAGGAGCCTGCATGGGCCACTGAGTAAACGTCTGCTTTAACAAGTCCATAATTATGTATTTACAATATGAGATTCTCTGTAATAGCTCCTTTGGAGCCATTGCAAACTATTAACTCAATAATGCACATTTCTAAGTTAATTATGTCTGAATGCTGTCACTATCAGAGTCATCTGGAGGAGACAATGGAATGGGGGAGGAACCAGTTTCAGAATATGAAGCAAATAGTATTATAGCAAAACAATACTACAAATCACCAACTACGCAGTTCAAGGGAGGCACACTGAGTGACATCTGACACAGCTCTGTGTGGCTACTCTTGGACCCATTACCATTGCTATGTGCATTATGAAATGTAACTGAACTATTTTTGTTTCAGGCAAGTCAGAGGTTGCTGAGAGCGCTCCAAAACAATGGCTTCAATCAGATATTGTCGCGTCCCTCTGAGGGAGGAAAAATCTTAAACACAATGCAGAGTTCCCCAAAAAATAGACCAGAGGCAATTATATTTCATCCAGCAGAGCTTTACTGCTACTGAAGGCAAATGAGCATCATGGTCACAAATCCAATACATTCAGGACTGGCACAGTCCATAAAAAATCCAGTTGCAGCACTTACAAAAACTTATAAACTTATAACATTACTAAACCTTAACACTAAGCATACTATGTACAGAACAGAACACCAGAACAAAGAGAAAGTGAGTGAAACCCAGGCTCCTTCTGGCCTCACTATTTTAGTCAGCATGACCTTGACAGAAAGATAACAGAACCAGTTTAAACCAGCTGTACTCAGCTTCCCAGAAGAAATAACCCAAACAAGAACCTTCTGCCTGTTTCTTTCACATACAGTAGAAAGAAAACTTTCCAGAGCAATCTATAAATAGTAAGTGAATGAAATTAGGGATGGTGACCTCTATCTACAAGGCGACAATATCCTCAAATGACTATGTTGCAGGTCTACATCTGTGTAGATATTGCAGTTAAAGGTGCCCCCTTGGATTTTACCCCAAGTCTTTGGAAGAAGGTGCTAGCAAAATGGGCCTTCATCAAAACATGCTTTGTATCACTGAACTCTGTATAATAATCTCTCAATGACTTGAAGATGGTTGGAAGGAACTTCTCCTTCTTTGCAGATCTGGATTCTGTGGCAGTTTCTTCCCTCCCCTCCCTGCAGTAACACACTGCTTCAGGGTAGCATCCTGAAGTCGTTTGCCACAAGGAGAGAAGGCATGATTATATTTATTTTGCTGTGGATTTTTTTTTTACAGGAGTTCTTCACAGTGCTAAAGGTGTCACACCTGGATGCTTTCAAGTTTAAGCAATGTATTTGCCTCCCTGTTGTGCTGAATAAATAGGCCAGTATGAAATGCCAGATATATTACTTCTTAGTGGCTCTGCTGATTCTCGGGAGGTTTAGGCAAACCAAGCATTTGTTTCTGATTTAAATTCAGCAGCCTTTCCCATTTCCTTCCCCAGCCTCAGCCCTTTTTTTGAATTTCTAAAATCTGGATTTCTGCTTACCTGTATGCATTAAGTTTGCCGGAGTTATTAGGCTGCTTTAAGGGAAATGAAAGTTGACTGGCATGTACTGATTCCTTCAGGTGTAGACTGACAGTATATGGGGCTGCTGCACCAGATATATGGCCTGCCATTAGGAAAAAAATGCTCGAATGGAAATAGGAAAAGTGCTACAAGGCATCACAGATGGCAGCTTCAAGGCCAGTAGAGAATTAAACCCAGACTTCTTTTCCACATATCCACAAATATACACTGAGATCCAAAACTTCCTACGTCAAGACTGCAGACTTACAAAGTTGAATATTGCAGATTGTACAGTCGTACCCCCAAACCCAAGAAAGTAAGGAAGTTGGCTGTTAAAATAAGTGAATCTATGGAGCATATAGCAAGGTTTGGGCATAATTCTTCAAGTGAGGATAAGTGAATTTTTGGATAAAAAGCACGCAGATACTAGAAACTTACATGTATATTGTTTCATTCTTTTCAGTTTCCAATAGTTTCCGTTGGAAAACAGAAATGCTACAATTTTCACCTTTGATTTTAACAAAATGGCTACCAGTTCCTTGCTGTCAAGGAACTCACACTTGTGAGAAAACCATGGGAGCCTGCCATGAAATCACCATATTTTCGTTATTTCTTGTAATCGAGATGCACATATTTACATCCACAATGGCTACAACTCCGCTAAGGCCACAAATATATCCCCCATCATAAAATCAGTTTTCTGTTCAATGTCATTTTTATTGTTGGTTTAAAGATACTCTTAACTTCTGGCATGGACGTGCTTCAACATGGAGAGCTCCATGGAGTTTGGGACACAAAGACTCACAAGGCAACTCCCTTGAAAATTTGTCTAATCCTCTTTTAAAACTATAGAAGTTGGTGACTATCACTATATCTTGTGGGAACGAATTCCATAGTTATAGGGTTATTATGACATATTGATATGACGATTACCGGTAGGTGTTGGCTCAGAATTTTATAGCGCTAAGTGTATAAAGTTATAAAAATAAAATTAACTATTAAAATGGTGTTACAAGGATTTTACAATACCTGAATTATGCATTACTGATTTTAGACTAGGTACTGTAAAATCTTTGCAATACCATTTTTAATAGTGACTTTCATTCTTTGTACTATTTTTATATGATTTTTAAAAATATAATTAAATATAATATAATTTTTTAAAATGATGTGATGAATCTAAAACGCTACCTTGAAAGCAGAGCTATTTGGTTTACTGCATCTCCTTTGCAATAATTTTCTCTAACCACCAGAGTATCCTTCATTTTCTAAGCAAAGCCACTTTCTTGGGCTAGCATATTAAATATGTGAAAATAAAATAAAATAAAATAAAATGCAGTGTCCTGGTATGTGGGACATAGTAAAGGGACCCGTGACCATTAGGTCCAGTCGTGTCCGACTCTGGGGTTGCGGCGCTCATGTCGCTTTATTGGCCAAGAGCCGGCGTACAGCTTCCAGGTCATGTGGCCAGCATGACAAAGCCGCTTCTGGCGAACCAGAGCAGCGCACGGAAACGCCGTTTACCTTCCCGCCAGAGCAGTTCCTATTTATCTACTTGCACTTTGACATGCTTTCGAACTGCTAGGTGGGCAGGAGCAGGGACCGAGCAACGGGAGCTCACCCCATTGCGGGGATTCGAACTGCCGACCTTCTGATCAGCAAGCCCTAGGCTCTGTGGTTTAACCCACAGCGCCACCTGGGTCCCTATAATGTGGGACATAGCATAACACAAAATAAGAGAAGTCCCCCCTGGAAACCTTATGCTTTCCACGAGAAGTCAGCTATGTCCTGATTGTGGAGATTACACAATATTGACCCCCTTGCACATACACTGATGCTCTTGGTCTCTCATAGCAACAGAGAGCACTCTTCAATACCATGGAAACTATACAAAATAGCCACACCACTCCCTCTCATTCCACATTGCACATTTTGCCCCATGACATTCTTTGGAGAAGGGGTAGAGACTCGCTTTTTGGTTTTAATGGAAACTCATGCATGTTCTGGCTCCCACAGGTGCTGGGTTGGTGACCCCGTTTTAAATTAATAAGACCCATTTCTGCCAAATCTCAAGCTAAATGGAAAGGGTTTTTTTCCCCCAGCATTCAGTAAGGGCTTCATGCAGAATGAGTGAATGAGACTTGCTGAATGCCCAAAGGGTGGCAGGGCGGAGAGAAGGAAATATTTTGTATTACATTATTTGAACACCTGCTCCTTTCAAGAGGGAATTGACTCCATATAATAGCTGTGATTCTCAAGCAAAGCTCCCCGCTTCCTCCAGTCAAATGGGAGTGGCTCCCAAGTGCCTTTCCACATTCATTCTGCTCCATTCCAAACTTTGCTTGCTGACTGTAGGCATTGAACTCACTTTCTCTCAAGCTCCCGGTGGATTCCTCTTTTTTTTTGGCACAAATCATTAGCAAAAGAGACAGAGAAAAGGCAAGGACACAAGCGGTCAAATCATAACTGGAAACACAGACGTCACCCTCCATTGTTCATCACAATATGTTGCAAACATTTAAACAACGTGTAACCTTCTTAGGAGTGGTAGTGAAGGAGGACAGGCAGAAAGCCTAAATCACCTCCCGTCTTTCTCCCCTTTGATTTGTTTCAACTATTTTAATTTAGTTCCTAACTGTTTCTAACCAAAGATAAATAAGAATTGCTGATGAGCCACATTATATTCTCACTGAATGAGCTGGAGCAAAGCACAAGATGTGTAATTAATGCATAGCAGTAGCTGTGCGGTTTATAGGGTTTAAATGAATAGGCATGTTTAAATATGCCTGCATGAACTCTTGCACTCCAATTTTAACAGGGTGAAATTCCATTAACTTCTTTTGATATTAAGCGAGTCAGGAAGATTAGACTCTAAGCGTTCCTTACGTCTGTAGGAGCAGTTTTTGGCAACCAAAAAACATTAAATGCACTGACCTTCCATGGGAGCCTACTTATCAATAATAGTAGTCCTGTACATGGATGCATATGGAGACAAGCTGTTTACTGTTTCTGTTGTTCTAAAGAAAAGCACAAGAACTCAGCAGGTAAGAGGGAAGAATTCAGTCAGGTAACAATGTCAGCTATATATGTAATGCACTCCAGAGCATTTGGGAAGAATGCTAATCTTCTAAGGTTGCATTTCACTCAGCAGGCAAGACATCATAGGTATGCATATTTGCATGCCAGTGAGGCAAGGGTCACTTACCGAATTTGTCTCCTGCATGGAAAGGAAAGGAATGGATGGAGGGTATAGGTGGGCCCCACTTGAGACCTTGTGCACATAGGCCTCGTTTATATTCAATGCATGGAAGAGGCCAAACTATTCAGGCTTTTAAAGTAGGCACCACAAGTTTGTTAAGTATAGTAATTTAATTCACTGACATTGGAAACACTTGTATGCATTACTATGTGTTTCAATTTGATTGATTAGTAACTGAATTCTAGAGAGTTCTCTAGTAGTTGTTATGTGGTTGGTTAATGTTGGTCACAAGGAAGGTATCTAGAGAAGAAGAGACTCCATTTTATGTGAAGCAAGATGGCCGTGTTTTAGAATCCACTGTGAACACTGCTAAGTCGAATAGAGAGTTGAGGTGCTTCTTCTTTGCTTGAAAGAAAGAGAGAAAAGCTGCAGGAGGAGGTAAACGTGGAAATCTCTCATAGGAGCTGCAAGGCATGGTCTAACTGAGGTACAAGGGGCTGAGTACTGAGCTCTGGGAAGAGAGGAAAATACAGTTGTTTGGAAGTTAGAAGAAGAGACTGTAGGCCCATGTTTGGATAAGCATGTGACTGTAAATATGATGTTTTAATCTGTCTATCGCTATAAGTTTCTGCAAGTAAAGTTTTGGAATGTTCAGGTCTGGACATGGGTTTAATTTCCAAAGAAGGGTGCCAGTCATATATATGATTTGAGCTTCTTTGCTGCGTTTTCACTACCCTTATATTCAACAAAGCTGTGTATGTTTCCAGAGGTCTTGTGATGTCATGTGAGGCATCTGGGGCACTAAGAAGCATGTACTGAAGCTGAACTCCTTGGTACCCCTGTTGCTCCTCAAGGTCAATAATGGAGCTAATAATAGCAGACAGAAAATTTCCCAGCTGCTCCTCTTGCATGCTGATGATGGGAAGAACAGGGGTTATCTCTCCCTGTACCCCACTTCCCCCAGTCAGGGAATCCTATCTCAGAGTTTTTGCTCCCTGGACACATCCATTCATTCATGGCTGGTTCACACATTTATGTTCATCATTTGATTTGCATGTATGGATGGGCCAACACAGATGTGACAGAATTTATATCACCATAAACATAAGTTAAATCATATCACCTAGAATGAAATGTATTTCAGTGCAGGCACTCCATAAATTCAACAGCGCATTCACCAGTTAGTCCTTTCCAGATGAGAATTCAGGTACAATCTGCATGTGGTTGGGGTGTAATATAAATACTGTCGCGGTGCAGAGGTTAATAGGAATGCTTTGAGGCTTCAAATGCAATCTCATTACCTCCATGCATGTGCTGTCATCTGAACAGGATTCAAGTGCACAGTCATGTGAGCTACATACATCTGTGATCCCCTAAGAGGTATATGTAGAATGTGCTGCTTTGTAGAAAGCTAATTCAGTTGGTTCAAAATGTAGCAGCTAAGGGGTTAACTGGGTTTTGCAGGTTGGAGCACATCAGTCTCATATTGTGCCATCTTCACAGGCTCCCAGTTTGTTTCTGGGCTCAGTTTGAAGTGCTATTTTTGGTCTTCACGTCTCTTGAGAACAATACGAATCTGTCCAAGCACTACCTGCTCTTTACCTCTCAGCTATCAAAAGCATTGTGAGTGGGCATGAGCATAGCTGTCAACTTTTTCCTTTTTTTTGCAGGAAATTCCCTTATTCCGAATAGGATTCCTCACAAGAAAAGGGAAAGGTTGACAGCTATGGGCATGAGGGGAAGAGCATTTTCTGTTGGCATCAAGATTGCGGAGTGCCATCAAAGAGTGCCCTACCTAGCTCCATCTCTGCTTGCCATTTGATGAATAGTAAAAACATATCTTTCCGGGGTACTGGTCTTTAATGTTGTTTGTTCTTATTTTAAATGTTTGTTTGCCTGACATTATTTCAGAAAGGAGTACAAGAACTCATCTCTCCTGGACAGATATTCTTGTGCCCATGAGGGTCTTTATCAAAATGCTTTTCTAAAGGGCATTTTCCCCATTTTATAGCATTTCCCCCCCAGCTCCATTTTGATGTATCACAATATTTTCTCAATATTTGGCCTTTAAATTTTTTTTACAGTGTCATTAAAAAGTAATTGGTCATATAATATCTGTTGTTAGCCGCCTTGTTGATTTCTTTAGTGATACAAAATAGAAAAAGGAAATGCACTCATATGTGCCTTCCTGCAGCAATCCATGCCTTTCCCCCCTTTTTCTTTATTGGGGTTGGCCAGTCCAAAAGCCTACCTTCCAGCTGCAGAGTACAAATGTTTTAAACCCCATTGGAAGGCTGAATAAAAACTTTGAGGCCTGCACACCTACAGTCCACCATACAGCCCTAGCTCCCTGGGCTAGATCTCAGCATCAGATTGTGGAGGCTCCCATAGCTGACAGTGCCTCTGTCTGAGAAAACCCTTAGGCTACAACTCCACATGCCTTCACACTTCAACCTCAATGCAATGCGCTCTAAATCCTATATCTAGGCGCATGATATAGCACATTGGATTTCCCTGATTTTTCTTCCAGTTCAACCTCCAGACTACAGCTTTAACGTGCACTACAGACTAAGTGCTTTAACGTGCGACATTTTTGAAGGCTTTTATTTATTTATTTACTTCAAGTCTGGCCTCTTTGTCATTGCGAGTTCAACATTGAGAGTCAAACAGACAGCCTGTCAACAGTCCCTTTGTGCGAAGTGGCTCTTCCCTTTATCTCCTGCTCACATCGCTCATTCTTCTCTCTTACGCTTCCTTGTCCTACTGCGTCTCTTACTTGAGATCCTGCTGTTCTCGCTCTGCTCCCTTCCCACGCCCCCCCTCCAAATGCCTTTTCTTCAAGGCAGTGTGCACAGCATAGTAAGATCATGGATGCTACTGTGCTTAATCAATAGGGACAAAAAGGAATACGCCCTGCTCCCACTCCCTGCATTGCCTGCATCTGTGATGCCTGAACTCTACCTCCTGCTTAGGGCTGCTACTAGAGAAGGAGGACAAGACGGAGATCCCTATTCCGCATCACAAAGCAGAGTCAAATGCAGGTTGAGTCTTATTTGGCCACAGCTGAAGGGGCAGCATTTTCCACCAGGCAAAGCTTAGGGGTTGTAGGTCCGGCCACAAAGCACACAGAGCTCTTATTCATTATTTACTTAATAAATTCATATACAGTCCTTCATCCGAGGACCACAGGGTGGTTTACAGAATAAAAACACAAAAATACATAACATATAGCACACAAAACAATAACACCCCTGCCCCAGTTTAAAAGGCACTAGATTGTTTAGTTAGCCTTTTAAGCTCTTCCAATATGCAGTGACTGCGGCAAGAATATTAATAGCACAAAAATGGAAACAAGAACAAACACTGACAAAGGAAGAATGGATAGTGAAACTAACGGAGTATGCAGAATTGGACAAGATGACGGGGAGAATCCGAGAACAGCGGGACCAGAAGTTCATCAAAGACTGGACTAAATTTGCAGACTATCTAAAGGAAAATTGTACTCAATTGAATACGTTGGTAGGACTGCAAGAAGCTTTGTAGAGTAAGGAAGAAATGTTGTTGTTAATACGAAGATATAGTGATTAATTTTTAGAAAGTAACAATATAAAACAATTATTGATTTAAGAAATATAGATATAAGGAATAGATATTAGAATATCATGAGGAAGGTTTGACGGAAGTCACGGCCATAAAAAGCCAAAATGGTATAAGATGTGAATATAAATATGTGAATTTTATTATTGTATTCTTATAAAACTAATAAAAAATTATTTATTTTTTTAAAAAAAGATTGTTTAGTTAGCCAAAGGTTGGAAAGGCAGAGGAATGTTTTCACCTGGTGCCTGAAGGTATTTAATGAAGATACCATCCCTGGGGAGAGCAATCCACAAAGAGGGAGACCGTACCCCCCCCCCAACCGTCTCGATTTGACTGGAGCATCTGGGAATTACAGGAGCCACCCTGGCTCCTGATTTGATCCTGTCTTTTGGTCTTGTGCAAGAGTGCAGGACCCAAAGACAATTGTTTTGGGGGGGCATGCAAGTCAACTGGGGTGCTCTAAAAATGTGACAGAAATGTGCATGGCCCCATCTTAGTGGGAGGCTGGAGCTGCTCTCTGTGTCCCCTCTGCCTCCTGTGTCCCGTCCAAGCATGGCTGAGCGCGGACGCTTCTCCAAGGAGGTGGGAAGGACCCTGATGATGGTGGTGGCTGTGGTCTCTGCACACAGACTGCTGCTGCTGCTCTTGGGGCCACCCCAAGGGGATCTCGGTGAGGCCCACTCACCACTGCCTGTCTTGCTGGATGCTGAGTTCACCTTCCCGCAACGGCTCCATGAGGCTCGAGTACCAGGTTAGGGTGGGTCAGTGGGGTTCCAGAATCCAGCTCCCAATCGTGTGCATGTGGGCAACCAATGCTCTTATTCGTGCTCAGTTCCTGGTTGTGGTGGTGGGTAAAGGTAAAGGGACCCCTGGCCATTAGGTCCAGTCACGGACGACTCTGGGGTTGCAGCGCTGATCTGGCTTTATTGGCCGAGGGAGCCGGCGTATAGCTTCCGGGTCATGTGGCCAGCATGACTAAGCCGCTTCTGGCGAACCAGAGCAGCGCACGGAAACGCCGTTTACCTTCCCGCTGGAGCGGTACCTATTTATCTACTTGCACTTTGATGTGCTTTTGAACTGCTAGGTTGGCAGGAGCTGGGACTGAGCAACGGGAGCTCACCCCATTGTGGGGATTTGAGCCACTGACCTTCTGATCGGCAAGCCCTAGGCTCTGTGGTTTAACCCACAGCGCCACCCGCGTCCCTGTGGTGGTGGGTAGGCTGCCCCAATGGTGGAGTTTCCACTTGGTTGCCATGACCTAGGCTGTGTGTGTATGCATGACAGGGGGGAAAGGACATCCCAATTTTCATCACCGGGACGTTGGAGGGCATGGGAGCCACCACAGAAAAGGCCCATCCTCGTGTTGCCACCCTGCAGACCTCCCACATGAAGAAAGGTCTCCTGACACCTGCTCACTGCCAACTCAAACAGATGCTGCAATGCAACCTTGTGATCATCACGTGAGCAGAGCATCATCATCCCAAATGTCTGCTGGAGTGTGTGGCCTGTGGTGGCTCTCTCTCTGCTAGCTTACCTTTCCTAGTGATGGGGAGGAGGTAACTAGGGAAGACAGTCAGCCTGCCAAAAACAACAACTATCAAACATTGCCTCTGCTAGGGCACCAGCTCAGGAGGAAGAGCTGGAGAGGTCCGCCACATGCTTACCCTGACACCCACCACCTGAGGAAACCTTCTCACCCTACCACATACCAGGGGCCATCCACGTAGGCCATGAATTACCATCAGATTTCTCCTTTTACATTTTAGACAGCACCAAATCCAAACAGAAGAGGTTATAACAAGGCTGAGCAAAGGCTCAGCCTTTAATTTAATTTAATTTACTTTAATTTAACCCCAGCCTTTCATACCTTTTCATCCAACAAATCATGCTAATTCCCATGGGAGTAAATACACTTTACCCAAATAAATCTACTTCATTATAACACCAAAGAGTTTTGCGCAAGGAAAATAAGACCTGCTTTATATACCATTTCTGAACTTTCAAAGTGCCAATTTAAGCCAAAAGGTTAGGGAAGGAAAAAAAGACAGTACAGTTCAACAGGGAGCCTGCAAAAAAAAAAAAAAACCCACCCCCATTTCTAACCCCCCATGTCAGCATCAGCTGCAGCCCTGTTAAATTCAATAATATGACGTTCACTAGAGACTTCTTACAATTTACCCACAAAAATCCAATTTCCTAGAAACTATCAGGAGTTTAAACCCCCACCTTTCTAGAGTTTTTAGAAGCAAAGGTAGCATAGATGCCACAAATTTTATGATCTCTCTGTAAATATGTAGGGAGGTGGTGGCACCGGTGGGGGACCCAGCCCAAGTGAATAGAATTAAAAAGCATTAAAGGTACATTTCCCCAGATGCCACCAGCAACAGTCTTCCGTTCAGCTGTCCTCTCAGTACCTCCTGTTGATATTCCAAAAGAGAGCTTTAAAGGCTTTTCTTGCACACCCTCCAGTATCAATGTCATTTAGAAGCTTGTTTCGGGGACTTGCATTTGGCACTAGCCACAGGGAGCCTTGGCATATTGGGAAGGTATCTCTAGCAACTCAGCGGGCTGCTTTCACCTTGCTCAAGTCATCATCCTGAGCCGCTCTGTAAACCTGTCACAAGTAAATGCCTTTGGAAAGAGACCTGGCGGTTCGCTTGCATATGTAATCTCTCGCGGGCAGTTAAAAGACTAGATCAAAAAAGCCATGAGAATCCTTCCCTTCATACACATCAGTAGCAAACGAGAGGTACAGAGTTGCTAGGATAAGGAAAGTTGAGATACGAGCAGCTCTAAGGAATGCAAAGGAATCCTTTCTCTGAAATGCTTTCCATGAGTACAGGTATTTCTCTCAGTGGATGCTGCCAGAGTTCAGTCCTACCTTGACCTAGAACCTGAGGTCTCCTGAGAAGAGAAGTGGGGGTGGGGAGCAAGACCTCCTCTGTTGCAGATCTCTACATTACCAATGACCTGAAAAGCTATTTGAGTCAAAGATCTCTGCTCCAAGGCTGGAGTTCACCACATAGCTCATTGAAGTTGGCATTCAATTAAGGCTTACTCAGAGTAGACCCATGGAAATTAATAGCCCTAATTCAGCTACGTTCATTAATTTAAATGGGCCTGTTATTAGAGTGTGTTTTCCTTTCCATGCTAATAGCAGGTTCGGTCCAAATTGAGAAAAATCCCATGGCTGTAGTCATGTTCCTTATGTCCCCTTGTTTCTCCAGCTAGTAAATGTTGGGATTAAGAGCACATGGGGATATCTCTTTCACAGGTTTCCTCCCCCAAAGGTATTTAATACCTACTATGCCAAAAAGAAGGCTGATCGCCGAATAATTGATGCTTTTGAATTATGGTGCTGGAGGAGACTCTTGAGAGTCCCATGGACTGCAAGAACATCACACTGATCCATTCTGAAGGAAATCAGCCCTGAGTGCTCACTGGAAGGACAGATCCTGAAGCTGAGGCTCCAATACTTTGGCCACCTCATGAGAAGAGAAGACTCCCTGGAAAAGACCCTAATGTTGGGAAAGATGGAGGGCACAAGGAGAAGGGGATGACAGAGGACGAGATGGTTGAACAGTGTTCTTGAAGCTACCAACATGAGTCTGACCAAACTGCAGGAGGCAGTGGAAGACAGGAGTGCCTGGTGTGCTCTGGTCCATACGGTCACAAAGAGTCGGACACGACTAAACGACTAAACAACAACATGCCAAAATTATAATCTTATTGGAGTTTAGAAGAGGAACTGTGTGTCTGCCTGAGCTATGCCAAACCTGGTTATTGTGACGAAATTTTGTCTACAGCTAATGATTGCTGTCACGGGCAGTACTTTGACTCAGTGCCATCGTCTCTATCTGCTAGATCTCTCTGCTGAACTGAGCTTGCAAGCTGACAGCTCAAACCAGCCAGAGGGAAGTGGCACAAAGCATACCTTTCCCAAATCACCCCCACCAACCCCTGCTCTCTGTACACGAAAAGCAAGATGATGCTTTTCCTGCACGAAAGAGAGAGGACCTATTCTGGTTCTTCCACAAAAGTTGGATTTTTAGTGGTAGAAGGAAAAGTGGTTTAGCTTTCGTTTTGGACTTTCTTCCAGAACACCTGATGAATAATGACAATGGCATGGGGTAGCATGCCAAAAAATCTTTCAAAAACAGGAACTATACTACTAGTAATGGTAAATGCAGGAATACTTGTAGTTGGACACCAAGCTGAGTTCTTAGTTGGCTCTCATACTTCCCCTGCCCTTCTCCAAGGCAGAGGAGCACAGAAGATAGTGAACCAGGCAGGAATTTCAGACTAGCAGCCTGTGAGGCTACTTGAGAGGATGGGGAAGCCATAACTTGGTCATAGCCTGGCAGAGAGGCAGAAATGGATGGAGTCTTCAACTCCCATAAAAGCTCCCCATCTGCTCTGCTTCGTTGTTGAAACAACAGCCACTAGCTTCCGTCTTTCTGAACCTTGGGCAACTAGCAGGTTGTTTGCCTTAAGATTATTGTAGAGCTGATTCATAATTTGTCACAAACATTTGTGTCAAACTCCCCCTTTTAGTGATGTTTCCATGTTCCTTCACCTTGTTTCTACTCACACTTGCCACGTGTGTTGCCATAAAGATGCTGACTCTAATTGGCTGTATAGGACTGTCATTAGAGATGGGGGAGGAATTTGGTTCAGTTTGCATTTAAAGGCAAACACACCTAATTTTCACTTTCTGAAACAATACATCAAACGAAACACAGCCAACACTGAAAATTTGCATAGCTTTTGAATTTTGCAATGCAGTATACTTCTCCATAGAAGTATTCTCCAAGTAATATGTACAAAAATGCCAGTACCAGGGTAAGTTGTGCATAAAACAGCATATACTCATGAAAACGGCAAAGAAAAATGCATTATATTACAGGAGAGTGCTTTGCAAAATGTGTACACCAGGCAAAATCGAATATTAGAAGAAATTCACATGGAAATGCTGATCAATTTTTATGAGGACTTAAAACTCTTTGGGGAGAGGGGGAAACTGATGTGGAAATCTAGAAAACTGAATTTAAGTTTGGTGAAATGAGAAATTGAAATTGACAAATTCACCCATCCCTAGATGTTATCAATTGCATGATCCCAGATTGGGTGGCCTCACCCATCCGTCTGCCATATAAAGGGAGATAAAAGTATGTGCCAAATTGAAACAAAAGAAGGATAATGATGAACTGGAACATTTGTGGTATAAAAAGCTACAGGCTTTCAGAAGGAAGTTATGGGACGTGTACTGACTGGAAACAAAGTAGTATGACCTCCCTGAAATTTCTGCAGATATAAAGAATATTGAAAGCAGGATCACAAATATCCAACCCAATAGCACCAGGGGCACAAGTAATCATGAATGCACCATGAAAAGAAAGCCTGGAGGGAACCAAAGCCTTGAGCAAGTCCGTGTGGTGTGAGCAAACCCATAGTGAAGACAATAAATCACCCTGCAAGATTAAAAAGTGGCATGAACAATATTTGAATAAGGTGTGCCTGGCACATGGAGCTTAGATTCTATATATAAAAATGCCATTGTGGCTTTTCAGTTATGGCTGGAATATTTTCCGGAACTGCTAAATTATTCCTCAGTACCAGGATCCTAGTAAGACGTTCAAGCTGCTACACAGCTGGTCTTCTAACACCTATAACATGCATTTAGGCAGTATGTCATGCCTCCATTGTTAAATGTATTATCTTATTACTATGTTTAATAAAGCTATATATCAAAATACTGGCATTGAAATAAGGTGCCAGGAGCTATAGCCGTCTCCTTCGTTACATCCCCCCCCCCCCGCTGCAAAATAAAGGAGAAACAACTGGTTTGATTGGCACCTTCTCTTCCCTCTTAAGTCTCTCCCGCGCTTTTCATTTAGTAACCTGTCAAATAAAGTCCTTGGCAGCAAAACACTCTAGCGATACTTTTAGAGGGGGAAGAAAAAGCCTCTGATTCAAAATGCTGGTGAGAACTGAAATAACCTTCACATTCCAAATTCAAAACATTGCAAAAGAGTGTAACCTCCATGGAGAGTCACATTCAAGTGTCTTACATAAAGGATAAAACTTTGCTTAAACTTATAACTGATCGCCAGGCACTGAGGCTTAATCCTCAGCCTTCTTCCCCCTCAGGGTAGGTCTTGCTACACTTCAAATCCAAGTTGCAGTCATGGCTTGGAGGTCTTCAGTGAGCCACATGCTTTCTGATTGAGTTTCTCTCTATAAAATGGGGATAAATCAGGTCCTCCATAAAAAGAGAGCACGTGTTGCGGTGCGACTGGATACCCAACCCTGTGTTGTGGGGGTAATTGGATTAGCAGGCCACAACCCCTGATAGGTCGGCTGCGCGTTGCTGGGGAGGAATCTGACCAATGGGGCGTCGTAAAATTGCAGCAACGCGGGACCTATTTAAGCCCATGGGAGGCTGCTTAGTGTCCTCTTTGGGGTCTTTCGCATCGGAACACCCACCCACCTCTCCCTATATTTAGGGCATTGCGTTCACCTTGCTATGCCGTCGTGTCGTCTGTCATTGGGACAGGGGCATGGTAGGAATTTTCCCCATTTGGCTGATTGGCTGTTGCCACTTGGGTTTCGCATGCCACATAGCAATTAGTCACAACTTGTAAGTTGCGGATAGGCTCTGGTTCAGGTGATAGGCGTGGCACGGTGTGTGGCCACGCCTATGCAAATGCAGGATATTCCGGTACAGGAATCCAGGGACTCAATTGGTTTGTTGTTCCCGAAAGGGTACGGCCTATGGCCAAGTCCCGAGGACATCAGGATGGCTGGAAGGTAATCCTACCAGCAGCCGTCCCTGGTGTTCATCCTTGTCTGCCCTACGAATGTGGCTCTGGGACAGCACTGCCTGCCAGGGTGTAGGGAGATAGTCAAACCAGAACCCATGCAACCACTCACTTGGTTGTAATCAATAAAGTTGTGGCCTATATTCTGCCAAAAACCAAACCAAATATCTGTCTCTTGTGTGAGCTTATTTCGGGGAGGGTAAAAGGTCTAAACACACAAAAACACCTCTGTGATTTTCAAACAGTGCTGATACCAAGTTGCCAATGCTGAGGTTCCTGGGAAGCTTAACAAAGGCTAGGCATGTATGGGGTATTAGGGGAGGGATAGTACCTGCTTCTGTGCTCCTTCTGGGGTAGTTTGTCCACCTTTGGTCTCCACCCTGCACTCAGCTCTCACCTGTGGCATGCGACCACAGCCACACCCCAGAAAATGGCTTCAATTGGCTGGCTAAACCAGGTGAAGGTGTCCACTGGGCCTCAAACCCTCAGTAAGTTAGGCCTCTGGGAGTAATGGCATTGCCCCAAGTGAATCTCCACCCCTTCCGTCTCTCCCATTTCCTCATTCGTCATCTCTACAGGTGCTGAAAAGTGCCCTCTGCCTTTGAGCTCTTTGCTCTCCTACTTTCAAGGCCTGCCGTGTTCGGGGGGAGTGTCTGGAATGCTTTCTAAAGACAGAGTCTGTCAGCTGTCGCCTCCTCTTCCTCCTCCTCCTCTCCCATTATTTCCCAGCTTTCCCCCTCATCTGCCTCTGAGCTGTGATCTCCCTCAAACCCCTGTTGTAATTCTAAACTGTCTCCTTCTTCTCTGGAAGGGTTAGACTGGGGAGGCAGTCTCCACCATTCCTCCTCTGCCCAGTCCCTGACAACCTGAGGGCTTTCATTGTCTTCTGGCAACCTTCAGGTGTGTGCATCACCTGCCAGTGGGGTTGGACCAGGGGCAGAAGAGCAATGAATGCGATTTTTATTTTTGTAGGCTAGCACACACCCACACCCCTTTTTGTCCTTTATTCAGGCAAGCAAAAGCCATTATCAGAATTGAAAGACATATTCCAGCCAAGCCAAAAATATCCTAATGGTGGTACAAAATGGGGCCAAGTGAGGCTTGTGGCTTGGGGAGAGAGGAGAGTCCCACAGAGAGTGGCCTGGAAGTTCGCATTTGACCCCTACACCAGAGGTTTCTTACCCCCATGCTAAGGCAAGCCATAACACTTTCAAGGCAAGGCCAGGTCTAACTAAAGGGATGTTGACAAGAGCTCCCTTCATGCAACCAACACACGGAGTAGGAATATGGCAGTGTGCACTGACAAATATGTTGCATATTTACAGACACATACTGAAATATGCATCTAGAATCTAATGTGCCAACTGCCCCTTCCGTTTGCTGACATCTCCTGGTGATGCAGTTTTGCAGAATGAGCACCATGAAGCATTTTTCAATATCTGTACAACTGAAGCTTTGTCTTATGGGATTTCCTTCCCACCAAGTGGGATAAAATACTATGGAGAATGCTGTAAAATGCTGGCAGGACACTGTGCCTTAAAAGACCATTATTTTGTTCTTTTTTTCTCTTGCCGCCTAAGATTACTTAAATTGCATTGCTCAAGAGATTTCTTTCCCCCCCTTTTTGCTATCTTTAGGGCCTTAATGCATTTTAGAGTAATACAGCCTCATTATCAAGTGTAAAATCACAAAGATCAGTGCGGAAATGTATATAACTATGTGCAATTCCATTAATCAGTGCCACAATTCGCAGGGAAACCAAAGCAGCAGGCGGCCTGTCACGCCTGCATAAATTGCTTGTATCTGTTCCAAATACCCAAGAGCCAACCAGAAGATGAAATTTGTACACTGCCGCCTTCAAGACCCACAACTCAGGTGGTAGATGAACTCTATAAAATATGTATTTGCGTAATCACCGGGGGTGAGGTCTGATTACCTCAATACATTATATTGCTTGGGGGTAATAGTGCGAATAAAATGATGACCATCTCAACCAGAGAGGTTATCATTAGCTTCCTTCATACTGTTCCATTGGTATTATTCAACTCTCATCCATATTTTACTCGAGGCAGCGGCGATAAAAATGATAAAGTCAGTGATGCGTGGCTGCTTTTAATTTAGATCCATTTCCAGCACAAAGTGCAACACAGAGTTATATGGATGGGTGGTTAAAGGTGAACAGCTGTATTGTTTTTTAAAAGTATTATAATCCTGCAATACATTGCCGTTCTATTTCTTTTCTAAGGTTCTAGAAATGCTTTACTTGTGCAGCCGTTATTTTGTAACAGCTTGGGAAGCTGGCGATAATGTGTTCTTAGCATTTATTTCCTTGTTTCACAAATATCTCCTTTACATGGAGAACAATTTAGGACATATGCCCTGAAACCAGATTTCAACAGGCTAGCTATTCTCAGAGGCAGACTGGCAGTCAAGCATGGCTGAATCCCAATCCTGGCCAAATCATCCTCAAACTCAAGATCCAGGGTGTTTCCAGATTATCATTATTTTTTAGGTGCGATTCAATCACATACAAAATAGACCAGGCTTCCTCAAACTTGGCCCTCCAAATGTTTTTGGCCTACAACTCCCATGGTCCCTAGGACCAGTGGTCAGGGATGATGGGAATTGTAGTCTCAAAACATCTGGAGGGCCGAGTCTGAGGAAGCCTGAGCAAAGAACCTATTTACCCTATATACTTGAGTATAAGCCTAGTTTTTCAGCACATTTTTTGTGCTGAAAAAGCCGCCCTCGGCTTATACTCGAGTGAGGCAGGCAGTGGCTCCTATGAAGCATTCCCAGGTTTTTTGTGGTAAAATTGGGTGCCTCGGCTTATATTCGGGTCGGCTTATAATCGAGTATATACGGTATGCAACTGGGAAAGCCTGTCTATTAGTAAACCCGAAATGAAAAAGAGTTAAAATGCTCTCCTGAAAGTAATTAATGTGCATACAACCTTATGAGAAGAGAAGACTCCCTGGAAAAGACCCTGATGTTGGGAAAGATTGAGGGCACAAGGAGAAGGGGACGACAGAGGATGAGATGGTTGGACAGTGTTCTCGAAGCTACCAACATGAGTCTGACCAAACTGCGGGAGGCAGTGGAAGACAGGAGACAGGAGTGCTTGGCACGCTCTGGTCCATGGGGTCATGAAGAGTCGTACACGACTAAACGACTAAACAACAACAACAAAATCTTAGACCCTCCAACATGCCACAGAGGGAAATCAGGACATGTGTTTTTGGGGCTATTCCCTTGCGGGAACAAAAACAGGACATCCCAGGAGCCAATCAGAAGCCGGGATGGCTTCTGTAATTCTGGGATAGTTGACTGGTATACTATCTTACTTCCCATAGACTGCAGTTTTATGCACACTTAGTACTGGTTTGTGACTCAACAGAGAGAACAAGTCTATGATAGCAGAGGTGGGAGATTCAGTAATGCTGTTACAGTGGTACCTCGGTTTAAGAATGGTCCGGTTTAAGAACGATTTGGTTTACAAACTCCACAAAACCGGAAATAGTGTCTTGGTTTGAGAACTTTACCTCGGTCTGAGAATGGAAGCCGAACGGTGGAAGGGCACCGGCTGCAGGAGGCCTCATTAGGGAAAGCGTGCCTCGGTTTAAGAATGGTTTCGGTTTAAGAATGGACTTCCGGAACGGATTAAGTTCGTAAACCGAGGTACCGCTGTATTGTCACTTCCTCTGAAGGTCTAGTTTTTAAGTCTAAGTATTTTGTTATGTTCGGAAATGTGTGCAGCAATCTGCCTCCTTTGTGCGTGCTTTTCAAGTTTATAAAATTATCCTGGCATGTATCTCAGCATAGATTTCTCATGCCCTTGTCTTTCAAAATATGTAAGGTTACGCTCATGTTTTTCCTCAGCCTGCGTTAACAATTCTAAGGCATTTCTAGCATCAGAGAAACCAATAGCGACTGATTTCATTTCAAATATATTTTGCTATGTTGAACTTGAAGGAAGCACGCAAATGGCAATTTCACATGTGGTAGCCTGGGTACTGAATGTGATTTGGGAAGCCAGCGTTCAAATCATCAATGAAGTTTGCAGCTTAACTTTGGGCTCACCATTTCTCTCAGCCTAATCTTCCTCACAGGGTTGTTTTGAGGATAAAATGAGGGCGGGAGAACTTCGTAGGCCACCCTGAGCTCCTTGGAAGAAAGGTAGGATAAAAATATAATGATAGTTATCGTCGCCATCACAATGCTTCTCTGAATCTACATCAACCGGCATTCAAAGGAACAGAGTAGACCCCACTGAATTCAATGAGACTTGCTTTTGGAAAAGTTGCATTGCTGTTACAATCTGCTTTGCACAAATGCACATCCCTCACTGTCCCATGTTCTGCTGTTGGGCTGGGCTGGTGTGGATTCTGATAACTATGTGTTACAGGAAGACAAAGAGTGTGCAGAAAAGCAGGTGGAACAGGGAACAAGTGAGCAAGTAGCAAAGAGGGGAAGAGGCGCTGCCACCACCGCCGCCATTTTCTCCCTCGTTGCCAATGTTTATTGTCATCCTCTTCCTTCCTGTTGCTGTGATGCCACCATGTGCACCCTCAATTTGAATTGGAAGAAGGAGGGGAAGTGGCAGGTGATCCAGAAAACGGGTGGCTGGGTGGAGGGAGAGAAAGAGATTGTTCAGCCCAAACACTGAGGTCCAGCTTCGAGGGCCTTCTGGCAGTTCCCTCACTGCGAGAAGCAAAGTTACAGGGAACCAGGCAGAGGGCCTTCTCGGTAGTGGCACCCGCCCTGTGGAACGCCCTCCCATCAGATGTCAAGGAAATAAGCAACTATCTGACTTTTAGAAGACATCTGAAGGCAGCCCTGTTTAGGGAAGTTTTTAATGTTTGATGTTTTATTGTATTTTTAATATTCTGTTGGGAGCTGCCCAGAGTGGCTGGGGAAACCTAGTCAGATGGGTGGGGTATGATGATGATGATGATGCATGGGACCTTCCAGTGTTAAAGTTATCCAGAAATGCACAGCCTGAGTGTCTTGTCTCAGTGTGCCTCCTTAATGAACCAGCCACGGAAGGAGATTCACAGCCATGTTGCCTTCTGGTGCTCTCAAGCATCCCTTCATAGACAAAGGTTTATGGAGGCTGCATGTTTGAGAGCCTTTTGGTGCAGGATATTCAGACACATTCCTCATCGAGACAGGGATAACATCCAAAAGCTTATTACCTTGTGATGGGCGACCAAGAAAAATTAGAAATAAATTAGGATTATATTGAGCAAGCTACACTGACTTTGTATGTTCATTTCACAGTCAGTTAAGTTTTACATTTGTTTTTGAAATGTTTTTTTAAGAAAATAATTTGCCAACATTTGTTTTATTACTTCATGGTTTGTTTTACCTAAAGCCCTTTATTGCACTTTGATACGTTACAGCTTAATAATATGGATTGATTGCACTATAAGTCTTGGAGCAGCCTGGCCTACAGCAATTTTTTTAACTCTGTCAGTGCTTGATGGTGATGAATCACAAAACTCTAATTCAGAGATCATCAGTGCATGGATGTGAACATCAGGAACGGAAATAGTTCTAAGAGGTTTTTAATTTTGTTTTAATTGTTTCCTCTTAGTTCTGAATTAGTTGAATTGGGGGGAGGTGGTGAACTGAACTAAAACATAGTGTGTTGTCAGAGACCTGTGTTTTGGAGCGGGGGGTGGAAGATGAACCATGGTAAGAAAATATTAATGACTAGAAATAAATTCCTTCCAGTAGCACCTTAGAGACTAACTAAGTTTGTTCTTGGTATGAGCTTTCGTGTGCATGCACACTTCTTCAGATACACTGAAACAGAAGTCACCAGACCCTTATATATAGTGAGAGGGTGGGAGGGATATTACTCAGAAGGGTGGTGGGAATGGGGCCAGTGTAATACCCCTCCCACCCTCTCACTATATATAAGGGTCTGGTGACTTCTGTTTCAGTGTATCTGAAGAAGTGTGCATACACACGAAAGCTCATACCAAGAACAAACTTGGTTGGTCTCTAAGGTGCTACTGGAAGGAATTTTGTTTGTTTGTTTGTTTGTTTTGACTATGGCAGACCAACACAGCTATCTACCTGTAACTAGAAATAAATTATTAGTTTTAGTATGATCTTCCCTATTTCCATCAAACCATTCAAACTTGATACTTAGACTGTAAGTCTTTTGAAGACAGAGACTGACATTGACAAATTTGCTGAATGTCTACCAGAGTCCACAGGACAAAGTAGGATCAATCAATCAATTGGAATGACTACCATGGCTCATGAAGTGACCCTGTTAACCACACTGAAAATACACAGAGTGCACACTTGTATTTTAGGATCAGTCTTCCACATTGGTTCTGTGTACATAAATGCTGCAATTTCCATGCTAGTTGCGGTGCTTTTTGAAATGACCAGGTTCCATATGTGGAAAGTGTTTTCTGCTCACGGGAGTGCTGTTTTTAAACATCTTATCGACAGCATTGCGTGAGGAAAACAAAAGTAAAAAGCAGTGTTGATCTGCTTGCATGGGAACTTGCACAAACTGTTCCAGAAACAGAAGTTGAAAACTGCTTTAGGACCTAACTCATATGCCACTGTCAAAACTCTCCTATATGAAATTGTGCAAATGTTGGTGGAATAATGCTAGTGGCCATTTTCCTTCCACTTGTGGGTCATCGTTGTTTTTGAATCTAGCTCATTGGCATATTATAATACAGTGTTGACACTTGTAACCGAAGATCAGAAAGCTTCATGACTGGGCAAGACTTTACTGTGGATTTAAATGGATTTAACACTTGAGAATCACTCAACTGCAACCTGGTCTAACGTCCAAAATTAATGTGACAATAAATTGATGGGTCACTGAATCAAGCAAGTTGGACTTCTGGATTGCCATGCCAAAACGTTTGAGAATCACTGATCTAAGAAGACTACCATTTTGCCATTGTTTGATTTGTGTAATTACCACCAGAACTTCACCCATGCCATGATTATGGAGGTTATGCTTCTAAAGAAATAACTATTTCTTGATAAATATCAGTCAGCGCTTCATTGTCACAAATGATTTCCATAAAATATATTTCTTGCTATGGAGAGAAGACCGCTCCTCTGAAGAAAATGTAGACGCATGAAAGCACAAGGTGTCTGGATTTGCAGGCATAACGACTGAAAGAAATCTCAGTTTTAGCATTTTTACTGTACAGTTCACTCTAAGGTTGTTTCAGGAAGGTGCAAAAGTCAAGAGAACATTTTAACATTAAATGTGCAACAATTTTCACACATAGGCATCAACATAAGGAAAACATTAATATCCTTCATTGATTTTGACTGTGTCCTTTGTAAGTGAAAAGGCAAAACAATTTAATTTAGGTCATTCATAATTTCAGATTTCAAAATTTTAATCCATAATGTGAAGACTACCAATTTTAAGCAATTTCACAGTTGCAGTCCACTCATACTAAGGCACAAGTGGGAAACCTGTGGTGGTCCAAATGCTCTTAGACTACAGTTCCCATCATTCCTGACCATTGGCCATGCTGGCTGAGACTGATGGGACTTGGAGTTCAACAACATCTGGAGGGCCACAGATCCCTCACCCTTTTACTAGGTACTGCATTTTTTACATTAAGTCTCCCCACGAAGACAAGTATACTCACATAATAAGAAAGTCACATATCTGTCTGATGGGACAACCACACAAGTCTTGGGCTACACATTGTATTTATGTATGACTGCTCTGTCAGATGCTGGGTGTATAGTGGTACCTCAGTTTTCGAACGTAATCCATTCCGGAAGACCGTTCAAATTCTGAAACTTTTGAAAACCGAAAACTCAATACGGAAGCCTCAATACAGAAAATTCAATACAGAAAACCAAACACAGAAGCCGCGTGGGATGTCCGACTTCCGAGGCGTGTTCGAAAACCGAAGCATTTACTCCTGGGTTTACGGCGTTTGAAAACCGAAATGTTTGTCAATGGAGACATTCGAAAACCGAGGCACTACTGTATACGGAAGCAGCAAGAAACAGTATCGAAAGTGGCTCTGATTTACTGAAATGAACTCATAATTTTAGATATTTGAAATATACTGCACAAACAAATGCCACTTAGGTCCTAGGTCTACCAGGGATCAGCAAACTTTTTCAGCAGGGGGCCGTTCCGCTGTCCCTCAGACCTTGTGGGGGGCCGGACTATATTTTTTGGGGGGAGAAATGAACAAATTCCTATGCCCCACAAATAACTCAGAGATGCATTTTAAATAAAAGGACACATTCTACTCATGTAAAAATACGCTGATTCCCGGACCATCCGCGGGCCAGAGTTAGAAAGCAATTGGGCCGGATCCGGCCCCCGGGCCTTAGTTTGCCTACCCATGGTCTACACCCTTCAAAGACTCACTCTCCTCTTTTCTCTGAGCAGACACTGATCCAGATGACACGTTAGTATGGATCACAACATGTACATGCTAGCCTACATGCATGGCCACTATGGATGTAGTGTGCATTGGGGTGTACAGTATAGCTGCTATGAAGACATTCAAGCCGATATGAGCAAGTTGGGCTTATGGGTGACATCCGATAGATATGGTTCCGATATCACCTTGATATGTACATCTCACCTTGACCAAGCATCAAAGCTCATGTCTCATTTTGTGACTTTTAAAACTATTTAAAAGTGTGTAAACATCTGTGTTCTGAGACACCTTGGCCAATTACAGCTCCGGGTAGTTAGTTTACTTCAAGTTTTCAAACATTACAGATGCTCTTTGAACACTACAAAAAGTTATCCAGGATTGAAATTCAGGACTCTTTCTTCTTCTTGGCTGTAAAATAGGAAGCTTCACTTGAGCTTTGATGCTAAACAGAAACCTTTTACATCTTTACAAGAAACTCGTATCCATTTTTGGTCCCGACTTAAAAGTAACACAATGGTCACATAGGGTCCTGCTTTGAAGTGGCCTGTAAATGCATGCAAACAGATCTGAGATCTCTAATGATAGTGTTCTTCCAGTACCTAAAACATAAATTTGTAACTTTCATTCCAGAAGAGTCACTGCATGGTGACCTGGCTCCGATCGCAATGTTTCAGAATTGAGAAATTATGCATCCAGAGATGAATTTTGAACTTCAGAAGTTTGAGAAAGATTTAGAATCAGAAGGGAAGGAGAATCCGTGGGTTGGTGTTTTGTTTTGTTTGTTTAGTTTGCTAATGTGAATGGATCTACAACATGCTGAGAAATTGGGTCCTCCATTAAAAGAGGGTACGTGTTGCGGTGCGACCGGCTACCTGACCCAGTGTTTTGGGGGGTAATTGGACTAACAGGCCACAATCCCTGGTTGGTGGTCTCGCGTTGCTGGGGAGGAAATCTGACCAATGGGGCGTCGTAAAGTGCAGCAACGCGGGACCTATTTAAGCCCATGCGAGGCCGCCGAGCATCCTCTTTGGGGCCTATCGCATCGGAACACCCACCCACTGCTCCCTATATTTAGGGCTTGAGTTGACCTTGCTATGCCGTCGTGTGTCGTCTGTCGTTGGGACAGGGGCACGGTAGGAATTTTCTCCATTTGGCTGATTGGCTGTTGCCACTTGGGTTTTGCCTGCCGTGTAGCAATCAATGGCAACTTGTAAGTTGCAGATAGGCTCTGGTTCAGGTGATAGGCGTGGCACGAGGTGTTGCCATGCCTATGGAAATGCAGAATATTCCGGTACAGGAATCCAGGGACTCATTGGTTTGTTGTTCCCAATAGGGTACGGCCTATGGCCAAGTCCCGGGGACATCAGGATGGCTGTATGGTAACCCAACCAGCAGCTGTCCCTGGTGTTCATCCTTGCCTGCCCTAAGAATGTGGCTCTAGGACAGGTCTGCCTGCCAGGGTGTAGGGAGATAGTCGAACCAGAGCCTATGCAACCACTCACTTGGTTGTAATCAATAAAGTTGTGGCCTAAATTCTGCCAAAACCCAAACCAAATATCTGTCTCTCATGTGATCTTATTTCGGGGAGGGTAAAAGGTCTAAACATGCAAACACTGATCTTACTGGATCATTGAATCATAAAAATGTAGAGTTGGAAGGGACCACAAGTCCCATTGAGTCCAACCCCCTGCAATGCAGGAATATTTTGTACAATGTGGAGCTCGACTCTTCAGTTGCAACTGAGAGTAGAAGGTCTCCAGGCAGGCTGGATCAGCTGTTGGTCAAATCTGTTATTGCATGGTTTTGGAGTTCCATAAAAAGCAATAGATACTATCCAGAAACAACCTGTGTGATATTTTAGGGATGTAACAAGTGTGTGCAGGAACATAGGAAGCTGCCTTTACCAAGTCAGAGCATTGGCCCATCTCACTCAGAACTGCCTACTGCAATGAAGGGGATATTCCCAGCCTTACCTGGAGAAACCAGATATGAACCTGAGACATTTGGCAGGGAAAGCATATATTCTACCACTAAACTACTGCCTGTCAAAAGTACTATTACACAGAAAAGGGTAGTTACTATAATTTGTACACCCAGCTGTTATTTGGCTTTAGGAGCTGCCGTATTTCACTCACTATACTGCGGACATTCCCCCAGTCAGTTCAGACCTTTGGGTATTATCATTGCCATAAATATATACCTCGGACAGGGTTTTGCTTCAGCCAGAACTCACTGGAACTGTTCCAGCACCTCTCAGGTGGGTGCCATTGCCATTATAAGAGAACAAGGGAGGCGTTCATGGTGAGTTCCGGCTCCTCTTTTTCTAGAAAAATAGCAGTGATTTTCTATTTCACTTTAATACACTGTAGCACCTCTTTCGAGCCTCCTCTAGTTCCTATTCACACTCAGTGTATCACTAAATTAAATGAAAATCACACAACCTTATAGTTGTTGGCCTCACCTGTGGCTCTCACCTGTGGCTCCGAGAAGCTGTCAACATACAACAGCGGCCACACCCCATGAAATGGCTTTGACTAGCCAGCTAAACCAGGTGAGGTACACTCCATTATCTCTCAAGACAGACAGATGCCCACAACTCTCAGGGTACCACCTCCACTTCTACCTTCTGCAAAGAACCCATTGGAATTTTGCCACTAGACCTCTGAACACAGCAGAGGATTCTGGGTAGTTTTCTGTGACATATGCTAAATTCATGTGGGATGCTTGACAAGTCTTGGACTTTACTCTTAGACCTCATTGTTGGGCCACATGGACTGAGAGTACACTTACCCCAAACTCATATGACTTCCCATTGGAGAGGAAAACAATGCTGGCAAGTTGTCTCTCAAAGAAGCATGTCCAATGATTTTTTTTTTTTAAGAACTCAATCAGTTTTCAAGGAACCAGAGTGTTCTCTGGGACAAAGTTTGAAAACTATTGTCATACCGGTAATCCATAGAAAATGACTTTGGACTGTGTAGACAGTACATACATCACGGAGAAATATAGAAATGTGTACTAGATTAAATGTAACTTCTTACCATTCCTGAGCCACACTTCAGTTGAGCTCTGGATATAGAAACCAAGTAACACTCACATCTAAACAATTTTCAGAGCTATTTGCATTATGCAATAAAGTCTAAATTTGCAGCAATATTTAGTGCAGATTGCAGTCACCCCCTATTTGTACCATACCATTTTACAGTTTATTGGCTTTATTAACTGAATTGGTGTTTTCTGTTTTGTTCTCTAATGTAAGGGAAACATGTTTCTCCTGCTCCCTCTAATCTGTAAACCACCTTTCTAAATGAGGTGTTTCTTATATTTTTCTGTTTCTAGTGAAGATAATTTAATATACAAATAGCCCCAATTCATGATAATATATGTTGACAGCCTGATAGCCAGTTGTGAATTATAAATCTCACACAGCCAAAATGGAGCCTGCTTTCTTATCAGGTCAGTAAACACCATTGCCATGGAAAGGTCTGATTCCATGCATATATAATTTGGAAATTCAGCAACAATTTTTTTGGGCACCAGTTCTCAGATTAAATTGGATATATGTCTAGTTCATGCTGCAATACATAAATTATGCTCACTGAGTCACCAACATAGTACAACACAGAGGTACACCATGGTTGCACTTCAGATCATTTCTAGAAAAATACAGTTTGGGGAGCTGATGGGACGTGGTCACTTCTTACAGTATGCTTTTTGTGTACCTGAGTGGAATAAACAGGTGGCAGTTAAGAATGGAATTAATGTTTTAATGGAATGGAATTAATGGAATTAAACCCAAGAGCTATAACCATCTTAAATGCTGTAACCAGATAATATGACCTTGGAGAGCTGTGATGGGTTTGTGTGTGTGTGTGTGTGTGTGTGTGTGTGTGTGTGTGTGTGTGTATGTGTGGCCTTTTTTGTGTGTGTGTGTTTTATGCTTTTTCTTTTTTTTCTTTTACGGGATGGCATGCAATTTCTTTCTTTTCTTTTTTAATTAAACTTTTTATTAGCGATATAAAATATGCAGTTTGTACATAACATACATAACATCTCAATTAAACAATTATTCTTTACAATTTCTAAAAATATCTTATCAACATTATTTTCTTTCTCAAAGAATCAAGGAAAGCAAAAGCAAAACAGCAGAAAAAGAAAAACAGAGAAAGAAGAAAAAGAAAAAAGAAAAAAAGAGCAAACAAGAAAAAAAAAAACACGAAACAAAGTACAAGACCACAACTGCCAACGTGGTCTTGAAAAGAAAAAAAAAAGAAAAAAAAGTAATTCCACCGTCTTCAACACAGTTTTCAAATAAAAATGTTTTATCAATAGTCTGCCTTGTTGAATCATTTCTCACTCCTCAATTTGGCGTTGATGTATCCCTTTCTTTTAACAGTATACTACTTTATTCCCCCTGCCAGTTTAGTCAAGACACAGCCAAGTACTCTCTCCTGAACCTGATTTAACCATATATTCATTCAAACACTCCCATTGTTTTTTAATCTTGTCTTTGGGTTTTTTCCTAATTAAATCCGTTAATTTAGCCATTTCTAGATATTCACAGATCTTATTTATCCACTCACTTTTCGTTGGTACACTAATTCCTTTCCAATTTCTTGCCACCAACATCCTCGCTGCTGTTGAGGCATATAAAAATATGTTGACTTTATCTTGAGGTATTTCCTCATTTATGATACCTAGTAAATATAATTCTGGTTTCTTTGCATATGATACTTTAAACATTTTTTTCAATTCCTCATGTATCATCTCCCAAAAACTTTTGATTAGTGGGCATGTCCACCATATGTGGAAAAAAGTACCCGCTGTCTTATGGCACCTCCAGCATTTGTTGTTAACTGCCTTATTCATTTTGGCTATCTTATCCGGGGTAAAATACCACCGGTAGTGCATTTTTATAAAGTTCTCTCTGAGAGTGTAACATGCTGTAAAATTTACAGTTTCCCTCCAAAATTCTTCCCACTGATTGTAGTCTATCTCTCTCCCCAAATCTTGTTCCCATTTGTTTATGTAACTCCTTTTTACTTCCATTTCCAATTCTGTATTTTCTAAAAAATCTATACATTTTTGATAATGTCTTTTCATTGTTTAATAAAATTTCTTTTTCAAATCTTGAATTCTTTTTGGCATGCAATTTCGTTGCACTTGTATAGCATTGTGCTTGTACTTGTGCAATGACAATAAATAATCTTATCTTATGACAATAAATAAATTATCTTATTATCTTATCTTATCTAATGTTGCTTTTTCATTGCAGAAATATTCAAAAATGGTGCTTATGAAAGAATCGGGTTGCCCCAAGCTTCTGTGTGTTTTGACAGTAAAGTGGCAATTTAAGTGTGTGTGTGTGTGTGTGTGTGTGCGCCAGTTGCAGCTGCCACAAAGGGAGTGGAACAATAGGACGATGAAACATCTAAGTGTTGTGATCCGTGCTGACGTCTCATCCTGATCAATGCCTGCGTGGAAAAGATTGTATTGGCAGAAATTTATATATAGGCCAAAGAAAGCCACACACTTTCTTTGTAAACATAATGGCACATAATACTTGTGGTGTTATGAAATGTTGCCTTTAGGGCTTCTCATACTGACTAGCCCTTTCCTGCCGACAGATGATAGGAGCCAGAATAGTGGCTTCTTCCTTTTAGCAAATATGATTGCCTAAGTCTCTTCTCGCTGCATTCGTAAAGCAGGTTGACAGCTCCATTAAACAAAGGATGCAGCATTCCTCCCATCCCTATACATTTTTAATGCTAATGCATACAGATTTTCCTTCAGGAAATGTATCTTTTTTATGATCAGTGCCCAGATTAAAATTTTAACAACTTTCTTTTAAACTTTAGAAGAGAGGTGTTCTTAACACGTTTGCAGCCAGGGTTAAGAGGAGAAATTTGTCATTCGCTGGTATCACTTCAAAGAAAGTAATCCTCTAGACTGAATGCTCCTACGTTGTCTTCACTCCCCGGGACTGAAGCAAAGGATCGGAATGTCCCTAAGGGCTCATTGTACATCCTGTTTCACAAATGAAAATAGGGACTCTCTTGTGTGCTTGTTAACACCCCTGTTCTCATATCCAAGATCACAGCCTGAATCCCAGTTCTCACAGGTAATTACATATTACTGAAGGTTCATCTCTTCCTGATTTAAGCTACATTCATTTCTCCTGAAATATTATTCACCCTAAGGTCCCAGGATGGGAGATAACCTGTCCTGCACTCATGTCTGAAGCATGTGTATTAAAATTGATTAAAAATACCCAACAGTTTTCTTAAAAACAACTCTCCAGATGCTTTTGGACTCCAGCTCTAGGGCTGGTGGGAGAGCTGGAGTCCAAACGCATCTGGAGTATGGCCAGTGTGACCAATGGTCAGCTGTGGTGGCATCTGTAGTTCATCAACAGCTGAAGTGCCTCAGGTTCCATCTCCACCCCAGTTTTAAATATATATATTGCAACAAAATCAGTTGCACTTGCTATGGAACAGCTGCAAATGAATAATTTTCAGCGGCATTTGCTATCTGGATAACGGAATACTTGAACCACTGTAGTCTCTACATGGGACTACCTTTGAAGGTGACTCGGAAACTACAACTAATCCAGTATGCAGCAGCTAGACTGATGACTGGGAATGGACACCGGGACTATATAACATCAATCCTGAAGGATATTCACTGGCTCCCAGTACGTTTCTGAGCACAATTCAAAGTGTTGGTGCTGACCTTTAAACGGCCTTGGCCCAGTATACCTGAAGGAGTGTTTCCACCCTCCATCGTTCAGCCCAGACAATGAGGTCCTCCTCCGAGGGCCTTCTGCTAGTTCCCTCACTGCGAGAAGTGAAGTTACAGAGAACCAGGCAGAAGGCCTTCTTGATAGTGGCACCCGCCCTGTGGAACATCCTCCCTTCAGATGTCAAGGAGATAAAGAACTACACAACTTTTAGAAGACACCTGTATTAGGAAGTTTTAAATGTTTGATGTTTTATTATGTTTCTGTATATGCTGGAAGCCGCCTGGTGTGGCTGGGGCAACCCAGTCGGATGGGCGGGGTACAAATAATGAAATTATTATTGGGTGACCATGGACTTGTCACCTTCTCTCAGCCTAGTCTACCTCATAAGGTTGTTTTGAGGATAAAATAGGTAGAGGGAGAACTATGTAAACCACCTTGAGCTCCTTGGAGAGAAGATGGGATAGAAATGCAATCAAAAATAAATAACAAGATGCATGTGTGCACAGGCATAGTGAAGTCACTTCGTCTCTCCAACCTTACTTTAGCTATACTGCACACATGTTTTTCCCCTGGGGTGGGGTATGTGTGTGCAGGATCTAGCAGAACCAAGTAGTCTCAGCTATGGCTGGGCAAATAATCCCCTTCCAAACCTGCAGGTGGCAACATTTGGGGGCAACTTTTCTTATAGGAGAAGGTTGTAGAATGTTTTTAGGAGCAAAGAGTTTACCAGTAAAAGCACAATGAGCAACATCTCTCCCCCCCTTCCAACTTTTTTTCATGCTAAAGAATGATGCCACTCTATTTGTGAATGAAATAGTTCAGAGAATCAAGATGCATTTGTGTGTGTTTGTGTGTATGAATTATTTTTTTAACCAAAAATTTCGTCTATTCATGCAAAGCTTACTAAAAGAGATAAAAGGCCAGTAAATTGAAGAATTAAGAGCAGAAAGTACTAAGCATCAGATAAGCCCAAGGACAAATTATAAGGATATGATGCCCCAGGGCAATAGAGGGCTTCTAACATCACCATATAATATCTGATGTTTGATGGAGCACTATTAAATATAATGGGAGACTAGGGCTCTCATCAACACATCTGTTAACATGGCCCTTGAGGTATTTGAGGGTGCAATGCAGGTAACTCCTTGAGAGCTTTTAACCTCATTGTGAACAGTTATATAGTGCCAAAACTAGGTATCTGGGTTTTCTGAGGATGCCCAATATCACACAATAAAGTTAAAATAGAGACTCAGGAGAGACATTTTCTGCTTGATACTGAAAAGAATTTCAACAGTGTTAGCAAAAACGATAAGAGCAATTACTCCTTCTATGGGCTGAGGTTGGCTTTTTATTTCATTCACTAGCAAAGATGGAGCAATTAACTTGTGGGTTACAAAGGTCTCTGCAGGAAAAAATAAGCTCTATATAAGGGCGACAAGAAAATCTGTCTATAAAAGGAATGGCCTGTCTCTTTTTTCCTCCCCCCTAGAGCTGTAGGAATATATACTGCAGCTATATTGAAATTGCACCCACATTTGACAAAACTTTGAACTTCCCATTTTGACTTTGATCAAGACGTTCTAAATATACTGACATCTAGTCTTAAGAAATAATGACTACTCTTTGCTTTTTTATGAGATGATACATCAAACTTGCATGAGTATTGGTGGTCAAATCCATGCATAACACATTTGTGTTTCAAATACAGATTTTGTATGTCCAACTACTCACATCAGTAACATAGTGGTAGAGTACAATGCATGTAGATATAAGGTCCCTGGTTCAATCCCTGGTATCTCCAGAGAGGTCTGGAATAATGCCTCACCCACCTTGAAACTCTGTAGAGCCACTTCTAGTCAGTGTAGACAATACTGAAATAGATGGCGATTTTACTCCATCTAAGACAGCTTCCTATATTCCTAACAATAATAAATCTTACATGTGTATATATTTTTCAATATATGGTTCAATATGGTCCAATTCAAAATGTTTAAACCTCTAAACTGGAGTTTGCCATGTTGGTTTCTTATCCAGGAAGATGGAGATATCATCGTACTAGAGAGCATACTCTTTTGATATGATAAAAAAGGAAGTAGAATATGGACTATGCTTATAAAATTAAATCACCATTTAATTGGGGGTTACTTTCAAAGAATGACTATGTTTCAGGCAGCTCAAATTGGGCGGATTCACCTTTAAATGTGAATTTAGTTGAATTTCTCCTGCATCCCAGGTATACAAAATATGGAACATCATGCTATATCTATATACTGTTGCAGCACATTCTTCTTAACCCATTGGGCCAGTTTGGGGCTCTCTTAGTATGGGTGGTGCATGGAAGGGTTGGTTGACCACCCCATTACAAGTGTGGAAGAAGGCAGCTTGTCTGACCTGTCCAACGTCCATGCGTTGGAGATAGTGGTACTTGTTTTAGATGCCCCCTGCCCCTCCCGAACTGAAACCCTGCCAACTTTTTGTTTTGCCACTCCTGCTCCATGTGACACTGATGCATATCAGCACATGTCAGCGAGAAATGAAATGAGAAAAAAAAGAGGGGGGGGAGACGGATCACGTTGTTTGACTTGAAGATGTAAATGCAAAGCCACATCTGATGCCTGGATTCAATTTTCAGAGCGACTTTCTCATTATAAAAATGCTAAGAAAGAACCCGCCGTTATCATATCAGTCTATTGACTGGGGAGAATAGGCCCCCGACTGTCAAGAAAAGATAGCCAGTGCTGAAAGATTCACATAGTAAGATAGGCTAGCCTTGCATCAAGGGAACTATTTTCTATGGGCTAGACAAAGGGTTGTGTTTGGAATTTATTCCCACATAACCTCACTGTAACTTCTGCTGCACTTTATATATGCTGCTCACAGAAACTTATCTTGTTATAAAGTCTTCTTGCTTGATAAACTTGGCTTGTGCCTTGGATTTAACTTCAGGTCAATGGGAGCTCAGTGGATTGAGCTCGCTGCATTCACGAATGAGGTCTCGGGCTGCAGCACATGGAATATGCAGTATGTTTGGGATTGCAACAATTCTCTGGGGCTGCTATCCACTCCAAAGGAAACTGGTCTCACTGTGTGACATAGTCTAAGGAGGATTTTGCTCCATATCCTTTCTTTGGAAAAAAGGCAAGAAAATTATAACCTTATATTGAACATTTCTATAAAGGGTTCTGTTTTGGTATACTTCTTCCACTCAAGAAATAATGGTCTTGAGATATGGTTCCATTCATTTACTTTTTCCATTCCTTTTGACTTACATGGAGCTGGCATTATTATAAACACCAAACAGTAGGTTACAAGTGGGGACCTGCAGCAACTTTGTTTGTTTTTTTTTAAAAAAAATATTTATTGATATACAGAAATGCATACCCATTACAAAGTATCTTTTTTATAATATACAGTGGTACCTCGGGTTAAGAACTTAATTCGTTCTGGAAGTCCGTTCTTAACCTGAAACTATTCTTAACCTGAGGTACCACTTTAGCTAATGGGGCCTCCCGCTGCCTCTACGCCACCACTGCGCGATTTCTGTTCTCATCCTGAAGCAAAGTTCTTAACCCGAGGTACTATTTCTGGGTTAGCGGAGTCTGTAACCTGAAGCGTCTGTAACCCGAGGTACCACTCTACTGAGATAAAACAGCTACTTGATCTAAAAAAAGAGCAAAGCCAGAAGGAAGAAAATACAAGTAAAGGAGAAATCTAAAGAAGTAGAAAGCAAGAGAAAAGGAAAAGAAATAAAGAAAACTAAAGAAAGAATAAAATAAAAGGAATTCCCGCTCTCTGCAACTACATATGATATTCATTCTTTAAGATCCAACCATTCTATCATCTACAAACCAGTATGTTTTCAATCTTCAGATACAGTGGACCCTCCGGATACAAACGTAATGCATTCTGGGGGTCCATACGTACCCCGAAAAGTCTTCAAGTTGAGGCGCCGCTTCTGCACATGTGCGCAGCACGATAGAGCACTTCTGCGCATGCATGAGCAGCGAAACCCAGAAGTATACACTTCCAGGTTTGCTGCATTTGCAACCCGAAATGCAGGTACCACTGTACAGATATAACAAATTCATTTTCTCTTTCATGCAAAAAGTTCATAAGAAATTTCCAATCCTTATCCTTGCTCTCCCTGTTGGGAGTTACTCCGACTTGCCTACCCCTCTCCAGTTCTTCTGAAGAAGTCGTTGCTTAGACCAACAGCCTCTCCAAGTGGTGCCTGTTAATGCCCCTGGCCTTCCTGCCATCTGGGTGGCAGCAGCCCAAGAACCAAATAGCCCTCTCGTCCCACCGCCAGCTTGAATGAGGCCACTCAGCTGCCTGCCTCTCTCTCCAAAGCAGCAGGAACAGCCTTGCCGCCACAGCACATTATAGGAGAAGGGGCTCCATATGGCACTGAACTACCCTTATGCAACCCCTTCTGTCCTCCCCCCCTCCCCCCCCAACTACCTCAGGTTTTCAGGTTGATGGGCCACCCATGTTGGGGACAAAACAGAAGAAGACTGCCTGCCAGGGTGATGTCTTGAGCCTGGAAGAAACGCCATTTTGTCTCACTAGTAAAGTGACTTCCTCAGTGCTCGCTCTTTCTCCTCTATTTTTTAAACTTTTCCTAAATTGGGGTGAGGGGTGTCAAACAAAAACTTCCATTAGAGCAGTTTCCCTTAAGTGACTAAAATCACTCACCACAGGTCTGGGGCCAGGTTACCAGTTGACCCAGGTGCCAGCTCTCTTTTTAATTATTGTATTAAATACAAGACCCCCCCCCTTTGTATGATATGTTGAATGTGTTTTCAATTTTTGAATATGTTAGTAATTAACATTACTATGTTTAGTAATTAAACATGGGGACCTGCAACAAAAGTTGATGTGTATTCCAGACTCCTAATAAAAGTGTTACTGTTCATTGCTACAGCCAGCCTGGAACAGGAACCTTGTAGCACTTTTCTCCTTCCCTTTTCACCTTCTAGAAACCTTCTCTGACTGTGCTCCATAGCGCTAAAGGTAATATTCTCCTGGTGGGTCCTATCTTAAATGAAGTGCATAGAACAGGGGCTCATGGTAGAACATTTTCTTTTTTTTTCTTTTTTTTTTTAAAAATATTTTATTAAATTTACAAAAGAGGTTGACACATTTTGTCAGGGAAAAAAAGAAAAAAAGAAAGAAAGAAAGAGAAGAAGAGAAAAAAAAGAAAAAGAGAAAATAATAATAATAATAATATAATAATACATTTATACATTTATACATAAATATTATACACTTGTACCATATAACATAACATTTACACCTACATACCTTCCTTACATAGAGAATAAAAAACCAGTCATGCAACCTATCATACATCCCATTCCACCTTCACATACATCCTATCTCACTCTCTTACCACTCAACATCCTCTCTAACTCACATAACCCTCATGCCGAACCTATCTATCATACATAACTCAACTTACTTACCTAACCATTACATACGTTTTCTAACGTGTAACATATGTATAATTGATACAGAATGTGAAGCTTAAAATTAATTTAAGATAAAAACATTTTCAGTGCTGGGAAAGATGGTGGAAAGATCTGCTCATTGAAGTGCATCTTGCTCCTGCTTTATAGTCATTTTGACGGCAAGTAAAAGCTCACCTTTTCTGGTCAGGTTTTCAGAAGCAGAATGGTGAAGTCATTTCAGTGGTTTGGTGCCCCTACTCCCCTCGCAGAGCTACAGTTCCCAGACCGGTTTCGCAATTAATCCCTCTTCACAGAGAACACTGGGAATTGTAGCTTTGAGAAGGGAATAGAGTCTCCTGGTGACTGAACACCCTTCACAAACTTCAGGTAACAAAATTCTTTGGAAGAAGCCAAACATGCTTTAAACATGTGTGAATGTGTCCACGATGAATTGTGCCAGGAAACAGAGGCAACAAGTGCAGCTGCCACCTTCTAAATCACTGGAAGTTTCCAAAGACTTTTCTAAAGGAGCTGCAGGTATAGAACATTTCAGTAACCTAACCTGGATATAACCAAGGCATGTAGAAACCTGGCCAGGTCTAAACTTCTCAGGAATGGGTCTCACTTGAGTACCAGCCTAAGCTGGGGAAAGTCACCCCAACTGCTATTTGCTATTTAGTGGGGAGGGGAACTTATCAATAAGCATAAGTATTCTTGCAGGGAGCAATGTTATACAGTGGAACCTCAGTTTTCGAACATATTCCATTCTGGAAGACTTCCAAAATATTCAAAAACCAGAGAGAAAAGGGTGGTCGGCAAAATCCATTGAAAAAAATGGGAAAACGCGACTCAGAAGCCATTTGACTTCTGAGGCGCGTTCGAAAACGGAAGCATTCACTTCCGGGTTGTTGGCATTTGGGTTCCGAATTGTTCATCAACAGAGACGTCCGAGAACCGAGGTTTGACTGTATCATATTTTTAATTGACTAAAGTGTGTGGGCAAAGACTGGCTAATTTGGTATAGTGAAGAAACACATTGATTTAGCAACATCTACCTCTTCCACCCAGACCCAGGTGGCGCTGTGGGTTAAACCACAGAGCCTAGGACTTGCTGATCAGAAGGTCGGCGGTTCAAATCCCTGCGACGGGGTGAGCTCCCGTTGCTCGGTCCCAGCTCCTGCCCTCCTAGCAGTTTGAAAGCACGCCAAAGTGCAAGTAGATAAATAGGAACCGCTCTGGCGGGAAGGTAAACGGCGTTTCTGTGTGCTGCTCTGGTTCGCCAGAAGCGGCTTTGTCATGCTGGCCACATGACCCGGAAGCTGTACGCCGGCTCTTGGCCAATAAAGCGAGATGAGCACCGCAACCCCAGAGTCGGACACGACTGGACCTAATGGTCAGGGGTCCCTTTACCTTTACCTTTACCTCTTCCACACACCCTGTGGAATAGTCCTGTGTAACTTGAAAACTTTAAATGCTAATTGGTTCAAATAAAAATGATATCAAAAAGGAGTCACTCTACTACTTTGTACACAGCATTTCATTAATGCAGTTAAGCGTTTATTAAATTTGTTGTTGCTAGTTACCGGTCCTCTGGTTTTTATGGATAGGAAGCTTACAGCTTACTGCTACTTGAATTAAACTTTCTAGTTTTTATTTGGATTTTAAAAGCCTTCCTATAAATTGCTAGAACCAAAATATACACCAACGCCGTGAAAATAAAACAGAAAATCTTTAAAGAGCTGCAATCCAGAAAATGTGTATGTCTATCATGGATCATAAATATAGCCACAGATAATTGTAAACATATGGTAAGTTACTCCTAAATAGTTATATTCTGGGAACATAATTGTGCTATATAGGTTGTTGAAATCACTGAATACTCATAACTTGGAAATCTGTGAAAATATCCTCAATGCCTCTCCAGCAAGCACATATACACACACACAAACAAACAAACAAATAGGGAGAATATGGGATGTGTGTGTATGAGAGTGTGTGTGTATGAGAGGGAAGATTCAGTATCAATCCAAATGGCAAATTGCATTCTCCCCACAAATTCAAATTTAAATGTACCTTTCACAACCCTCCCCTGAAATTAGTTGTCTAAGCTTTTCTAGATTTCTTACCTGCAGGCACCTCTCTTATGACTGCTATTTTCATAACCCACAAAACACTTCTGGAGATTAAGGGAACGACCCCATGCACAAGAAGCTGGCATAAAGCTAGCCGGTGTAATTTAAGCAAGCATAACATTACATCAGATCCAAAATCTGCCTGCAAATTTCATTCCATTCTGCCAAGTTATAGAAATGGCACAGAATTCAGCGTAAAAATACCCTGGATTTGTTTGCATATAATATGGCTTACTTTATCCACCCTGGAGGGGCTATAATGCCCGAAAATTTCATTAACATCTTCCCAAAAGGAAAACATTGGTTTCCCCATAATAAAGAATGGGAATTTTGTTTTTTTCTTCCTTTCTGAATCAGGATTGGATTCATATCAATACACCAAATCAGATATCTGTTGAAGCACTTAGGGCCAAAGTAAGTAGTTTTCTGAAGTGTAAAATCAGCCCCCAAAAGCAATATTATGGTCTCAGTGGATATCCCAAGTTCATACCAATATTCCTCAAGTATCCCTTGATACTGTCAAACAACAGCAGCAGCAATGGTTTGGTATTGAAACAATTATGAAATGTATTATGTCTCAGAAGATGGGACAGATCTACAGTACACTCATGGTTTATAACGTTAAGGAAGGATTAATGAATGATTTACATAATGTAATAGGCACATTACGTTTTGCTTGTAATGTTAAGAATGCATTATTAAAATGTGACACGAGAGGGCGCTGTAGAGCAACCCAGAACCGGCAGTAAGGAAAACTGCACTGTTATGGAGGAAACTGCACTGTTATGGAAAACTGCACTGTTATGGAGGAAACAAGGTAAGGGACATTTTTAATTTATCAGTATGCCCTGTGATATTTTAGAACAATTCATCTAATATCGTTCTAATAACGTTTAAAAAGTCAGTGTAGATCCAGCCATGGTCTGAAGGAACACATTGTAGCAATCTTGTGTCTGGATGGAGGCCACCTTGAGTTCCATTTTGGAAAACAGAAAATATAAATAGGAAAATCAAAGTGTATGCGGTTGTTTGTGTGAGAGTGATGTCGCATAGTAAGAAACAAACAGTACTATACCAAAGTGTCCTTGATACTACAGGAGTAAGTCCAGCTGAATACTTAAATAGGAATTAGAATAACCCACCTGAATGACCATTCATGCACTTGTCAGAAGCGCTCTAAAATGACTGTCGTCTTATGGGTAATTCAATGAGGATGGCATCTCCCTTCTGTTCAATGCCTGACAGTAGCTAAATCCTAGCTTGAAGGGGAGTGTATGATATATTACATTTTGCTGCCATTGTTTCCTGCATCAGCCAGACTCTCTTTCCCTCACCTCACTCTCCTGCTTCCGCCTTGGTACTGATTATACCCAAACCTGCTCATTTTAAAAGATCAGATGAAATCACAGTCTGAAGTGGTATGGCTGCAGGGTAGCTTGAAGGGACTAGACCAGAACACGTTAGGCAAACGGCTTATTTTTCACAGTGGCTCGAGGAGCTGGGAGGGGGAAACAAGGCGTCACCATGGAGAAAAACCTTTAGATATTCGAAACCAATCTTATACTATAAAAGAGAGGGGGTGAAAATCCTCTGAAAGCTATGCCAGCATCTGCTCGGGATATTGTGCTTAGAAAGGCAAATGAAATGGGTGGAACAATTTAAATATTTTCAAGGCAAGATTATTCTGCCCTTAAGGTATCACACGCAGCAGTTCGATTTCCAAATATTCAGAAATGAGAAATGTTGCAGTTTTTCTTGGGCAACAGGTGTGTGGTTTACAGAGTGCAGGTGAAAGAACTCCTGCATCAGCTTCTAGCTAGGATGTTAGCAGTAACTGGGTGGCCCAAATGAGAAGCAAGATGGAATCAGGTCCAGGAACACATAAACGTATATGCATAAGGCAGGCAGGAAGACAAGACAGGGAACAGGAGTTCCAAACAGATGGCAGGCTAAAGGGACAGATTTATAAAAGTGCAAGGCATATGGAAGCAAAGGTCTAAAATGAGTAGGCTTGGACAGTTGAAGAAATCCCAAACAAATCCCACAGGCAAGAACTGGTCCTGCACCTGCTGCTCAATTTGGTTCTGTTTTAATGAACTCAAGAGATGGCAAACACAGGTGTCTGATGGATATAGGGATCATTTCCTGCGGTGTATGCTTATTCCTTTGTGTCCAGCTCTTGCCTCTGGTGACATGAGTTTTGCCAGTTCACAAGGCCACCTGAATCCAGTAGGCTGCACTGAGGACCCTGTGTCCCTCCAGAAATTGTGGGACTACAACTTCCATCATCCCTGACTGGAGCTGATGGGAGCTAGAGTCCAACAACATCTAGAGATGTTCCCAGCCTGGCAGTAGGTGCTAAAGGCATCTGCCTGGGGCGGCTGAGCTTCAGGGAATTATAATGGTCCAACCAGGGTCCTGATATCAGCAGGGTGGGCCCTTTGCCTGTAGGTGTGGGGCAACAAACAACACTTTCTGTAGTGGCTCATTGACTGTGGAATTCCCTCTTCCCAGAGAAGCAGATAACCACCACATTATTGGGCTTCAAGTATCAGGTTAAGACACTTGTTCATCCGGACCCCTTAGGTGAAATTTTATTAGATTGTCCAAGGTCCTAGAGTCATTGCAAATTACTGCTGTACTTACTGTCTGTAACGCCTTTTGCATGATTGATTGTTTTGTTGTAGGTTTGTCATTAAAATTGTGTTTCATTACCTTCTCTCTTCCAAAGTTTCGCCTTGCCTTTTGGAAGGAGCTTCTTTATAATGATTACATGCAGTTCTGCTGGTGTACGTATAACCTGCTTTTGAATAGAAAGGTGGCAAGGTGAGGATGATCTCTGAAGTGGCAATTTATAGATGATTCCTCTTGATGGAGGAAAAAATAAGCATCACAGTGTCTATGTTGCTTCTATTAATAGCAGCATTTGCATATTTGTTATTATGCAGACCTGATTGCAAAGCATTTTAAACTATTTTTCATGCAGTTTAAAATATGGGTCCTAGTCTAAGGTGCAATGGTATGGCAAGATCCTCTGGGATGAGCAACTTAGGATACAGTGGATCTCCAGTTTAGACAGCCTATTCCTGCCTTAGCCAGGCTCAGTCCCCAATTTCAGCTCAGCTGAAGACAGAGGCACCAATTTCTAGTAAGAATAATAATAACAACAACAGTTTTTTTTACTTATACCCCGCCCATCTGGCTGGGTTTCCCCAGCCACTCTAGGCGGCTCCCAACAGAATATTAAAAACACGATAAAACATCAAACATTAAGAACTTCCCTAAACAGGGCTGGCTCCAGATGTTTCCTAAAAGTCAGGTAGTTGTTTATTTCCTTGACATCTGATGGGAGGGCGCTCTACAGGACAGGCGCCACTACTGAGAAGGCCCTCTGTCTGGTTCCCTGTAACCTCACTTCTCGCAGTGAGGGAACTGCCAGAAGGTCCTCAGAGCTGGACCTCAGTGTCCGGGATGAACAATGGGGGTGGAGATGCTCCTTCAGGTACAGTGGTACCTCGGGTTAAGTACGCTTCAGGTTAAGTACGCTTCAGGTTAAGAACTCCGCTAAGAACAGAAATCATGCTCTGGCGGCGCAGCGGCAGCAGGAGGTCCCATTAGCTAAAGTGGTGCTTCAGGTTAAGTACGCTTCAGGTTAAGAATGGACCTCCGGAACGAATTAAGTACTTAACCCGAGGTACCACTGTATACCGATTGCGGGGGCCTGACGCGATGTCCTGATGTTACATATGTGAGATCGCAAGGAGAACGTGGTGGCAGCACAGTCCCAGCAGCCAGTGGCCCCCGTCCTCTCTCTGCCACGCAAGAGAAAGACATAGGAAGTCACCCCTGACCAGTGGCGGCAGCAACAGCAACAAGAGCTGCTGGCCACCAAAGCCATGCCGCCTTGAGATCTGTGGATGTAGGGTGGTATACAAATTTAATGAATACTACTAACTACTACTACTACTACTACTACTACTAAAAGAATCATGAGAATTAAAATGCTAAAGTCAGAATCTGGAAACCATTGCTAAATAGGCAAACTTTACAGTCCTTGCTTGAAGCGTTCCAGACCCCACTGGCACAGAGGGAGGGAGCTGTGTGTGTGTTTTTCTAATCAAGGAAGGTCTGATGGGGGCAGCTCAATGCAGAATCCATTACTAACCTGGTTTCGAAATGATAGACTACAATTGAGGAGTTCCCAAAGCAACGTCTTTAGGAGTCCCAAATGATCCCAGTCATTTCACAACACAGCAATATAGCTTTTTATTTTTCAGAAAGGACGGAACGGAACTACAGCAGTGAGCCAGAAATATTTCGGAAATGAACAGTTAAAGGAAGGCTGAACTGTAACTCTGTGCAAGAACGCACATTACAGGATAGGCTGGGTCCAATTGTGAAGCCATTTCACAAACAAAGAGTTCCGTGGGCATCTATGAAAGGGCAATCTGCCCAGCTAAGGACCTCTAATGAGGCCCTTTAGGATCCTAATCTAACAGCAAACTAAGGTATGTGACAATTATTTTGCAAGTATTTCCCAAGTCTAGTATTAAGATTCGGGATAAAGCCTAATTACTAATCTTAACCATTCTCAAGACTATTTTAGAGTCCTTTGGAGAGGATTTCAGAATCAATTTGAAAGATAAACACTGGTAGAACTGCAGAAATTGTCCATCGAGGATTACTGTTTAGTCTTGTTCTGTCTCGCATCTCTGGAAAAAAGCATTTTGTTTAACTTGTAAAATGATAGAGTTGCACGGGACCTCATAAGAAAGCAATAATTTTGCTGAATCTGACCAAAAGCCGACCAGATGTCCCTGGGTAGCTCACAAAAAGGGCATGATGGAGGTAGATATTCCTGTCCTTTGCAAATGGCGATCATAGGCATGAAGATCGTCAACCCAGAGGTTCTGTGTTGAACTGTTATACTTAATAGCCATTGAAAGATCTATACATTATGCATCAGGTACACTGCCTTGGCCCCGCAACTGAGGGGGCCCGGGGCCTCGCAATGTCACCACATCATGCATGAAGATGACTTTAGTGATAGCAAGAACCACTACTGAGATGATGCGGATGTGCCAACTGAAGTTTTGGTCCCAACACTGGATGCTCAGACACAGCTGCAGGACCCCAGTGGTGATTCCTGAACCCATTCAGGCATGTTTCTGTAACATGTGCAGTGTCCCATTCAATGAAGCAAATCTGATTTTTAAACAGTTTTCTTCATCACAGTATGGAGAACCATTACTGAGTCCATATTATTAAATGCACTGCAAGGGATACACACTGACTTCTAGTAACTGAAAAATGCCCTTTCGGTTACCCTCCACCCGAATGTGACATCCATAATCCAAGAGATTGTTTCTATGAGATCTGGGATGATCAGGATGTCCAAATCCAGTATAAATAATTTTGGAAGCTCGTACAGTTGTACCTCGGAATCCGTTCCGGAAGTCCATTCGACTTCCAAAACGTCCGGAAACCAAGGCGCCATTTTCGATTGGCTGCAGGAAGCTCCTGCAGTGAATCGGAAGCCACAGAAGTCGTGCTACATGTTTGGGTTCCAAAGGACGTTCGCAAACCAGAACACTCCCAGGTTTGTGGCGTTCGGGAGCCAAAACGTACGAGTGCCAAGGCGTTCGGCTTCCAAAGTACGACTGTATTACCGTTTCAAAACAAAACAAAGCTTCATGTTGCGAATGTTTGTAATACCCAGGGCTTTTTTCAGCTGGAACTCTTCAGAGCTCAGTTCCGGCACCTCTGAGGTAGGCACCATTGCCATTCTAAGAGGGAGGTGTTCATGGTGAGTTCCGACACCAATTTTTCTAGAAAAATAGCACTGGTAATACCTGTTGTACCAGTATCAATGTATATTGTCCAAAGGTGGGTGATATATGCAGCAGCCTTTGCCATTTTCTCCTTTGTGGACGCTGCCAGCATCAGTCCAATGTAGAAGCCATTTACCATAAGCATTTACAGTATGCTTGGAATGTGCTGCGCTTGTGATAATTTTAGCAAGGACATACTAGTTACTTGTATTGCAGCAAGGCATGTTGTTTTTAATGAGGTAGAGCTACTTTAGGGTAATAATCAATATAGATGGCTGGAGACAGCCCTGCAATGGCTTATAATTCATACAGATTCAATTATTTCAGCAAATGTAAGCACACGAGGAATAAATATGCTAAACAATTCCAAGCTCCTTGATCCTAAAGTTAATTTCTCTACAACAATGTGCAGTCTTTTATAAAATTATGTGTTATGAAAATCAGACGACGGTTGGTTGGAAGTATCCGGTGTCTGAAATATTTGTTAAACATTCTCTCAAGAGGCTGTCTGGATTGTTGCGGTGATGAATGTGAATTATAGAGTGCATTAACAATGGTGACACTTATATGACAATTTATCACTTTTTAAAAAAAGCAAAACAAAATCTTGTCCGTACCCCCACCTCGCCTCTTTTATACAGGAAGAATCAGCAGCAAATGGATGAAATCAAATCAAAGAGTCAGCAGAGAGTTCGGCTGCTCTCCCCTGAGGCAGAAATGAAAAATCAGTGGGGCTTACTGTTAGTACACTAGGCAGCAGAGGGTTTTCTCTCCTTTTTTTCACCCCTGTCAGCAAAACCAAGAAAAACTTTGGTCTCACTTCAAGGGGTACTTCAATTATAAGGAGTGGCCTGTCTGCACCCTTTCTTATCAAGTAGGCCCAGCAGGAACACTACATTACACACACAAATGAATAAACGCTGTGGTGATTTTCACACATTTAATGCTCACATGAGAAGATTGCTCACTTAAGAAAAAGGCCATAGGCTCAGTGGTAGAGCATCTGTTTGCATGCAGGTTCAAGCAATGATGGGACGCGGGTGGCGCTGTGGGTTAAACCACAGAGCCTAGGGCTTGCCGATCAGGTCGGCGGTTCGAATCCCCGCGACGGGGTGAGCTCCCGTTGCTCGGTCCCTGCTCCTGCCAACCTAGCAGTTCGAAAGCGCGTCAAAGCACAAGTAGATAAATAGGTACCGCTGCAGTGGGAAGGTAAACGGCGTTTCTGTGCGCTGCTCTGGTTTGCCAGAAGCGGCTTAGTCATGCTGGCCACATGACCTGGAAGCTGTACGCCGGCTCTCAGCCAATAATGCGAGCTGAGCACCGCAACCCCAGAGTCGGTCACGACTGGACCTAATGGTCAGGGGTCCCTTTACCTTTACCTTTCAAGCAATGATATCTACACAGAGCTGGGAAAGACCACAATTCGAAACCACTGAGAGCTGCCAGTCAGTGTTGAAAATACAGGCAACCCCCCATTTACGTGGGGGCTATGTTCCAAGGCACCGTGCACACCAGTGAAACCGCGTATATTTGAAACACCATTGGAAAAGCCTGCAAACACCCCGTTCTGCCTCTGCCCTGTTAAGTATAGTGATTTAATGTACTGAAAGTGGGAATGCTTAAATGCATCACTGTGTGTTTAATTCTGGAATGCTCCCCGGTAACTCTAGTGTGATTTGTTAACTCTGGTCACATGGGAGGTATCTTATTAGAGGTCTCTATTTTTGATGTTCTCCCAAATAAGCAGGAAGGAGAAGTGTGCTGGAAGGAGAAAGTGGAAACGTCTCAGAAGGAACTGCATGGTGAAGCTGGGTAAGGTACAGAATGTTGAGTACAAGAGCTGGAAAGAGAGAAAGACACAGTTTGTTTGAATATTTAAGGAAGAAGCTGTAATCTTCACCTAAGAAGAACTAAGCCCTTGCTTGAATAAGCATGTGAATGTAAATACTTTGCATATATTTTTATTTAGCTATAGCCTTTTGTATATTTTAACAAGTGTTTAATTTCAAGAAAAGAGTCATTATTGCATATGATTTGGCTTCCTAGCTGAAGTTCAGCTACTCTGCCAACATGCCCTGCTCTGTTTTGCCCATTTTTAGGTCACTTTCAGGTTCGGCACAATGTGTAAATGGGAGGATGCCTCTACAGAGGTAGGTGGGCCAATGGTTTTATTCAATATCATGTCATTTTCTATGTTCCTACATTTTCTATGAGCTTTGAAATATGTGCATGAGTCAGAACACATTTGTGAAACGCAACCGGAATTTGTACATTCAGTAGGTGGAGTAGGTGGAGAGATAAATGTTCTTTTCTCGGTCCAAATTACTACTTTAAAGTCTTTAAAAGATGGTGTTTTTTCCATAAAAGGAAAAAAAATGCCAGCAAAAGTAAAAATGCCGTCACTCTGGAAGGGAAAATCATATGAATCCGGCATATCATCTGTACATAAGACATATCAGAACTCATAAATCATGCTGGCAATATACTAATAGTGTATTTCATGGATCATAATGACTTTATCTTGATCTAAATCATCCAAAAGTACATCTATGAATTATTGATGCCTTTGGCACTCTGGAATAATCAATCCTCTTCTCAACTGTGATAAAATTCACTACGGTCTTCATAGATGCACAGACTAGGCTTACACACTCAAAGTGTCAGGTTAAATTGGCGCTTGTCCCTCTGCTTGCATTGAGCAGGGAAACAGCAATGACCCATAAGATTGGGTTTCCAGTGCCAGCACCTGATGGTACCAAGATGAATGTGCTCCTTGGACCCTATGGCCTCTGTGATATCATGCACAACTGTGTACTGTATGTAGTTGATTTAATGGAAGAGGAATCGAAGGGGGAGGGAGTGGTAGACATGAAGTGCTTTATTCAGCCTGCAGTCCTGTCAAGGGACAGGGCCATCACTCACTCCAGCAATCAGAGACAGGACAGTTCTGCTATAGTCATTACAACACAGAGGAAGCAATTTGAAAGGTGTGGGAAAACCCTCATGTAGTTGGCTGCTGGGTTGTCTGCTGCCATGGTATTCAGGCCCGTACCTCCCAGTAGCCATAGAAAGGTAAAGGTAAAGGACCCCTGGACAGTTAAGTCCGGTCAAAGGTGACTATGGGATTGCAGCGCTCATCTGGCTTTCAGGCCAAGGGAGCCGGCATTTGTTCACAGACAGCTTTCTGGGTCATGTGGCCAGCAGGACTAAACCGCATCTGGTGCAATGGGACACCATGACGGAAACCAGAGTGCACGGAAACGCTGTTTAGCTTCCCGCCACAGCGGTACCTATATATCTACTTACACTGGCATGCTTTTGAACTGCTAGGTTGGCAGGAGCTGGGACAGGGCAACGGGAGCTCACCCCGTTGTGGGGATTTGAACCACCGACCTTCTGATCGGCAAGGCCAAGAGCCTCAGTGGTTTAGACCACAGCGCCACCCATGTCACAAGAGGGTTACTGCTCTGATATGAAACCAGTTTTATAGCATCCATATTCAGGCTCCGCTAAGTGCTCTATTGCTCCAACTCCTTTTGGGTGCAGCTGCTCATTTTAGCTGTGAGTAGTCCTGGCTGCGTTATCATTCTTCATCTTTTATGGCTCACTGTTGGTGCTCCCCACTGTCAAACACTTGCCAACCAACCTTATTTTCAGAGAAATACTCTGGGAAACCAGAGCTGGCAGTCCAATTCCTTATGGGTGCCTTGCTTCATTGTTTATCTGGGACGTAAGAACTGCCCCAGGGTGCGGGTGGCGCTGTGGGTTAAACCACAAAGCCTAGGGCCGATCAGAAGGTCGGCAGTTCGAATCCCCGCGATGGGGTAAGCTCCCGTTGCTCAGTCCCTGCTCCTGCCAACCTTGCAGTTCAAAAGCACGAAGTACAAGTAGATAAATAGGTACCACTCCGGTGGGAAGGTAAACGGCGTTTCCATGCGCTGCTCTGGTTCACCAGAAGCGGCTTAGTCATGCTGGCCACATGACCTGGAAGCTGTACGCCAACTCCCTTGGCCAGTAAAGCGAGATGAGCGCCGCAACCCCAGTCGTCCATGACTGGACCTAATGGTCAGGGGTCCCTTTACCTTTAAGAGCTGCCCCAGATCTGTGAAGGTGGCATCTAGATGGTTCCCTTCTGCTGGACTGCAACCACTCTCAATTTCTCTGTGAAGGTGACATGTAAATTAGACCACACTGATGTAAATGTCAGCCCAGTTTTATGGAGACACCATGCAACACATTAAAAACAACTGCATATGTTTTCTACTATTACATTACACTGATACTTTGTTCTGCCCCAAGCGCTTAGGAAGAATTTGATATTTAGCAGATACTAATTCTAGCTGACATTAAGGGAGAAAAGGCAATCAAAAAGAAGTGTTCACAGCAGTGATTAAGTCTTCATATTTGTGGAAAGTTTTAACTGCAGAAAGGTTCATTGAGGGGTATATGGATGTGGATTTGGAAGACCTGGATTCAAATTTCAGCCAAGCTGAGGGTTTGAATAGATTACATTCTCATGTTGGGCACTTCTCTCGCGTAAATTAAGAAAATAAGAGTGCATTCAGATGTGGGGAATATTGCGTTAGCTTTCCGAATTCCATGCTAGCACTTCTGTCCTTTTATTCCTAACATTCCTTTCACACTGTAATACTTGTCGTGTTAAGCAATTGTGATTTTTTGATCAATATACAGTGATCCCTCGACTTACGAAGGTAATCCGTTCTGATGGGACCGTCGGAAGTCGAATAAATCGTAAGTCGAGTCCCCATAGGAATGCATTGGGGAGAAGAAATCCGTAGGTCGAAAAAAACCCTATCTAAACTTCGTAACTCAAAAAAAAAACTTATCTAAAATGGCCGCGACTTCCTTTCTAAAGTCGAAAAAATTCGGAAGCGCGCGGCCCCTTTGATCCCTCGTAACTTGAAAAATACGGAAGTCGGGGCATTCGTAAGTCAAGGGATCACTGTACTGGCATGCAGCCCTGAACTTTCATTCACACCAATTGGTGTGCTGCAACACACCAGCAAATATTACTACTCCCCCACCCTTTCTGCACATGCATGCTTCCATTCCCCCATGAAAATGGCAGGAAAAAGCTGTATGCAGTGAAGCCTTTGCTCCCTCCCCAGTCTACCTGAGAAGCTTAGTGTGTGAAGACATTCTGAGCTGGTTGCTCCAGCTCAGACAGCATGGCTCTCACAAGCCATTCTTGAGTGCCTACACCAATAATCTAGGTTACCACTTTGTAACTAAACCAAGTTTTACTGCATGTGCAACTTTCCTGACAGATGTATGGGAAAACACATGAATCTGACCTTTAAAGAGTTTGTAAGTAAACCAATTTTTAACTTACAAAATGTGTGGTCTTTTCCAATGTAAGGGAAAGAGGCGAACTTTGGAAGGAACTTGTAAGGGCATATTTTAAAGGTCTTACAGCCTATATTTCTATGCTTTACTTTGTTGCATATTTTTTTTTCTTTTAAATCTCTGCTGGGATTCTTTCACCAAACAGTACTTGCTCCAAACTTGGATCTTCACATCAAGGAATTCATTCACATATTCCTGAACCAATAATAGGAACAACGGTTTAGAAACTGGTGCATGAATTTTGATTTCCCTGCCTGCTTTCCTCTCTGTTCCCCTACCAATCCAGAAACAAGGGTGGATTGGCTGTGCGTCCCTCCAGGACAGAAGAAAAAAATATGTGTTTAGTATATGCTTTAAGTGCTACTTAATCATTTCTTCATACATCAGCAGTGTCATTGAAATATGGATTCACAACAAAGTCTAGGCTGTAATTATGCCTTGTTTATGCCTACTAATTTCATGCTTGCACCTGTTTTGCCTGGTTTGCCTGTTCATTTCCTGCAAATAATTCATCCTCCTGTAACTTATCTCTGGAGGAAGGGTGAGCATAGACAGGTCTCTAGCTCTTTTCCTATCTTAAAGCAGATGAAATGGTCCTTGTAGCTCATGGTTGCTGTGCCATCCCAGTTAGGCTACTGGTGCCTAGCTGTTTTGTTGTAGAATAGGGGGTCAGGAAACATTTTTTTGCCTGAGGGCCAAATTTTCTTCCAGTAACTCTCCAGAGGCCAAATGCCAGTGGTGGGTGTGGCTATCGTCAGAAGTGGGTGGAGCAATGAATTTTAATCATGCTTTCCTAGGCTGACCTTGTGCCATCTGCTGACATCCTTCCCCTTTCTCTCTTCCTTTTTCTGCCTTAAGCCTTTTCCTGCCCTTTTCTGTTCTTTCCTCATTTTGGGAGCTCCCTCACTGTTTCTGCCCCTCTCCAGGAAAACACCAGACATTCTAATCATCCTTGTTGTCGGCTGTTAACTCCCCCCCCCCGTATTTTTACTAGTGGGGAGTAGTAGCATGGTGCAGAAGGAATTCAGTTCAATTCAGTTCACATTTAAGGCACGGAAGTCTGCACTTTCTGAAACAATCTGCAAACTGAGAAACAGCTGCCCTTCGGAAATTACACTTCTCTGAATTTTGCAATGCAAATGCAAAGATGCATATACTGAGCTAAAGTGTGCACAAAAATGTGTATCTTCATGAAAACTAACATACAAAAATTCATTATATAACAGAAAACTTTTTTGTAAAAATGTGTCTATTAGGTAAAATTAGATGCAAAAATAAGTGTATCAGTATAAATATGCACTACAACACTGATGGCTTTTCAACTGAACCTTATATGTCAAAATGTGGATAACTTGCCAGCAAGTTTTGAAAACTCAGCAGTGGCCAGAGGATTGGAGAAGATCAGTCTACATCCCAATCCCAAAGAAGGGCAGTGCCAAAGAATGCTCCAACTACCGCACAATTGCACTCATTTCACACGCTAGCAAGGTTATGCTTAAAATTCTACAAGGCAGGCTAAAGCAGTATGTGAACCAAGAACTCCCAGAAGTGCAAGCTGGATTTCGAAGGGGGGGAGGAACCAAAGACCAAATTGCAAACATGAGCTGGATTATGGAGAAAGCTAGAGAGTTCCAGAAAAACATCTACTTCTGCTTCATTGACTATGCAAAAGCATTTGACTGTGTCGACCACAGCAAACTATGGCAAGTTCTTAAAGAAATGGGAGTGCCTGATCACCTCATCCGTCTCCTGAGAAATCTCTATGTGGGACAAGAAGCTACAGTTAGAACTGGATATGGAATAACTGATTGGTTCAAAATTGGGAAAGGAGTACGACAAGGCTGTATATTGTCTCCCTGCTTATTTAACTTATATGCAGAATTCATCATGCGAAAGGCTGGACTGGATGAATCCCAAACTGGAATTAAGATTGCTGGAAGAAATATCAACAACCTCAGATATGCTGATACAACCTTGATGGCAGAAAATGAGGAGGAATTAAAGAACCTTTTAATGAGGGTGAAAGAGGAGCGCGCAAAATATGGTCTGAAGCTCAACATCAAAAAAACTAAGATCATGGCCACTGGTCCCATCACCTCCTGCCAAATAGAAGGGGAAGAAATGGAGACAAACCTAGACAGCATCTTAAAAAGCAGAGACATCACCTTGCCAACAAAGGTCCATATAGTTAAAGCTATGGTTTTCCCAGTAGTGATGTATGGAAGTGAGAGCTAGACCATAAAGAAGGCTGATCACCAAAGAATTGATGCTTTTGAATTATTGTGCTGGAGGAGACTCTTGAGAGTCCCGTGGACTGCAAGAAGATCTAACCTATCCATTCTGAAGGAAATCAGCCCGCAGTGCTCACTGGAAGGACAGATCCTGAAGCTGAGGCTCCAAGACTTTGGCCACCTCATGAGAAGAGAAGACTCCCTGGAAAAGACCCTGATGTTGGGAAAGATGGCGGGCACAAGGAGAAGGGGACGACAGAGGACATGATGGTTGGACAGTGTTCTCGAAGCTACCAACATGAGTCTGACCAAACTGCAGGAGGCAGTGGAAGACAGGAGTGTCTGGCGTGCTCTGGTCCATGGGGTCACGAAGAGTTGGACACGACTAAACGACAACAAAATTGTATTTTAATATTTTGTTGAAAGCCGTCCAGAGTGGCTGGGGAAACCCAGCCAGATGGGCGGGGTATAAATAATAAATTATTATTATATTATTATATATCAACAAAAGATAATCTGGTTGAAGCCAATGTAGCAGCAGGGGCGCCATCTCTGTGGGGCCATGAGGGCCGATCACCCCAATTTTCAATATTCTGCTGCCCATGTGGTGGGACGAGGCCCAATGGGGTATGTTGTACCCTCTGAAAGGCCCAACAGGGCCTGCCGCAACTGCAACAGTCTCCATTGGGCTCTCCTGCTGCAGTGGCGGGCTCCATTAGGCCTCTTCCCACCATGTGACATAACACACATGCGCTGGGCACCCACAATGTTGTGCGGAACCCGGCGCGTCTGTGCAGCAGCATGTCATGGGATAGAGTTTTAGCCAGTGAGTGCAGGAATTGCTATGGAGATTTCAAATAGCTGTAGTCTTAAGCCATTCATTTTATGGGTTTCTTTTCTGGTGTTGAATATATTTGAACAGGCAGCACAGCATTTTAGCCCACAGTTTAGGCCCGTCCCTCTGCCAAGTGTATATACTGTATACAGTATGTGTGTGTGTGTTTTCCTTCATTTATACATTCAATTTTAAATCCAGACATAAATGGTTAGAAAGAAGATTAGAAAGGGACATGGCCCTTAAGTATCTTGGCTGCCCTCCAGCCATCCGCAAGGGAGACCACAAAGCAATGCTTTTCTTCTGATTCTAATCTGGGCTTTGTGTAGTTTAATTGCTCACGACAGCTTCAAAATATAAGGATGAAATTTAAATGATAGCCTAATGAAAACGAGGTCATGGATCAGCAACTCCATGGACATAGTCAAAATCATTAACTACCTGACTTTTCTAATCTTTGCCTGTGGTTAAATAAGGGAAAGCAAATATGCCTATGAATGGGTTTATTGAAAAGCAACACACTCTCTCCCTTTTGGCAGGCTCAGGCATACTGCCTTTCTTGCCTCGGAGTTTTAAAGTTGTGCAAATGAGGCTGCACATTAGTACAGGCAGCCATTGTGGAAACTGACAGTCTCTCTAAAATCCTACTATTCTTTTGGCCAATAAAGCTTTGGCTACCAAGCCTTTTTGCTATCCCGTCTATGTATTCATTTGTTCCATTATTTAGATTCTTACCCCATCTAATCCTGACGTTCTGGAAGAGTAATCTTTTTCACTATTATTATCTAATATTTCTAAACTTCATTTGATGTAGGGGTTAAAAAGTGAAAGTGGAAGATCTGGACAATTTATTACACAAACACACACAGAGAGAGCTCCTTCCAAAGTGCATAAATAATAATAATAATAATAATAATAATAATAATAATAATAATAATAATAATTTATTATTTGTACCCCGCCCATCTGGCTGAGTTTCCCCAGCCACTCTGGGTGGCTCCCAATCAAGTGTTAAAAACAATACAGCATTGAATATTAAAAACTTCACTAAACAGGGCTGCCTTCAGATGTCTTTTAAAAATAGGATAGCTGCTTATTTCCTTGACATCTGATGGGAGGGCGTTCCACAGGGTGGGTGCCACTACCGAGAAGGCCCTCTGTCTGGTTCCCTGTAACCTCATTTCTCGCAATGAGGAAACCGCCAGAAGGCCCTCGGCGCTGGATCTCAGTGTCCGGGCTGAACAATGAGGGTGGAGATGCTCCTTCAGGTATACAGGCCATTTAAGGCTTTAAAGATCAGCACCAACACTTTGAATTGTGCTTGGAAATGTACTGGGAGCCGATCTCTCAGGACTGGTGTTATATGGCCCCGGCGGCCACTCCCAGTCACCAGTTTAGCTGACGCATTCTGGATTAATTGCACTTTCCGGGTCACCTTCAAAGGTAGCCCCATGTAGAGCGCATTGCAGTAGTCCAAGTGGGAGATAACTAGAGCATGCACCACTCTGGCGAGACAGTCCATGCACAGGTAGGGTCTCAGCCTGCGTACCAGATGGAGCTGGTAGACAGCCGGCCTGGACACAGAATTAACCTGCGCCTCCATGGACATCTGTGAGTCCAAAATGACTCCCAGACTGTGCACCTGGTCCTTCAGGGGCACAGTTACCCCATTCAGGACCAGGTTTGTTTTGCTGGGTTATCATGCCATTTTTTGGGTGGTGTTTGTTTGAAATGCATCCTCATTTCTTTGTTGTAAGTGACTTTGAGCATGATCTTTTTCTGTGTGGAAGAGTGGCATACAAATAAAAGGAATGAATGAAAACCACAGCAATGAAACAAAGGGTTCTGGATGCATTGCAAGCCTAATTCAGAGTGTTTGTTGTGGGGGAGGAAGGAAAAGGAGAATGTTAGCCGCTTTGAGACTCCTTCGGGTAGTGATAAAGCGGGATATCAAATCCAAACTCTTCTTCTTAAGGTAGATTTCGGAATGTTTGCCAGAATTGTCAGAACACAAACTCTCAGGATCTGGAAGCAATAGAACCATAGTTTGTGACTCAATTTTTCTTTGAAGTGAATGTAGGTTGTTATATGATATACCGGTAACTTGTAAAAATCATGTTTCATTATGGGGGAAAAAATGGTTGTCTGAATCTACTCTTTGAATCATGGTGTTTGCTAGGAAACTGTAAATCTAATAGACCTCCCAGACATGGGACCAGCGCCTTGCTGATGTGGGCGCACTAAAATTATAAATGCTAAACAAAGAAATGCATAAAACCTGTGTGCTTGGCTGCTGTTGAGTTGCCATTATTTCGTTAAATTCCAATCATCCAATTTTGTTCACGCTTGGGCTGTAAAATCTGGCAGTTTCATGTTGTCTTTATCAATATGGACAGCATCTGTTTCTCTTGATTACAGATTTGTTCCTTCTAGGTGAAAGTGAATAATAAAACAAAATGCTCTTTCTTTTGTGGAGTATTTACTTTATATTAGTGGGTGTATGCATTGAGGGAGCGAAGCACAAGGAATTGTGTGCAAAAACAGTTAACAATGTTCTCCTGCCCTGGCTTTGAAAATGAATGTGTTAATCCATGCTAATCTAGTAGAATACTTTGAAAACAATTATGTTTAGTTAACAACCCACCTGCCAGCCTGAGTAGTATTATAAATACGCTTCAATGCATACATATTTTCACTCTATTGCACCTGTAGGCAGAATTAAAGAAAAGGATAATAACTCTGAAACTGATTATGGTGGCTCAGTGGTGTATATGTACAATCCAGTTTAGCGTTTTGCATTCTTTGATCACTGACATGAAGAGTGGACAGTGCAGTGTTATCTACAATAACTGGAAACAGTGCTCTGGTAAAATTGTTATGAATAAAGATGGTAAAAGGTAAAGGCAAAGGATCCCTGGCCAGTCAAAGGCGACTATGGGGTGTGGCACTCATTTTGCTTTCAGGCCAAGGGATCTGGTGTTTGTCCGCAGACAGCTTGTGGCCAGCATGACTAAACCGCTTCTGGCGCAACAGGACACCGTGACGGAAGCCAGAGAACACTGAAATGCTGTTTACCTTTCCGTCGCAGTGGTACCTATTTATCTATTTGCACTGGTGTGCTTTTGAATTGCTAGGTTGGCAGGAGCTGGGACAGAGCAACAGGGGCTCACCCCGTTGCACGGATTTGAATCACTGACCTTCCAATGGGCAAGCCCAAGAAACTCGGTGGTTTAGACCACAGCGCCACCTGCGTCCAAATGGACGTCAGCAACGTCCATTTCAGCAGCATAGTTCACAACAATTGCATAGCACATTGTATAGCTCAGACAAGTTTTGCTATGTTACCAGACCCAAAGGAGTCTGCACTGGCACTCTCCTCCCTATTCCATTCCTACTCTTCCTTTCGTTGTGTCATTTTGAGATATTACCGTATGACAAATCTCGAAAAAACTCTACCCCCTCCACAGCAAAAACCGATTCAGAGATTGCAACAGTTCACAGCTCTCTATCAGTGCCGGGATGGACCATTCGTTGGATGGATGGCGTAGATGGTACGCTCAAGAGGGCTCACAGCAAGTTCTGCCTCTAACTAGCCAGTCAAGGGGACTGTGGAGGTAAGTGAAGGGACTCCAAGAAGCGGCAATGTTTTTTCTCATTCACCGTGAATAGAAATGGCAGATGCCCCAGTCACAGGCAGTGGTCAGTGTGGTGGGGGTGTGCTGTACCCTGATCAGTTGAGACAAGCCCACTTCCGCCCCTGAGCAGGAGGTAGAATTGCAGGCGTCACGACCTGATCACCCGTACAGAGGTTGAGAGCTCAGCCCTGTACGATTGGGGGATTTCCCGCCCGCATCGCTCATGGGCCGACCAATCAGGTCCTTCTGGGGGCATGTCTTGCTTCCTTTAAGCAGGAGGCGGGCGGGAAATCACTCCTTCTTTGCCCCATTCCCCAGCTGGTCAGGTTCACCCACCATCCCACCCTTAAGCCTAGCTTTTGACCTTGCTATGGACTTTGGTTGGTCGCCTTGGTTGGCCAAGGGGCCTGGTAGGATTTTTTCCCACTTGGACTAGCCAAATGGGTTTCTTCACCTACCTCATAGCAATCTGTCACAACTCTTGGTTTGGCGGTTAGGCATTGGAAGAAGTCTCCATAGAGGTGAGGAGGGGAGGTAGCGCCATCACCTGCCCCTTATCTTGAAGGGTATTCCGGTAAAGGATTCCGGGGGCGTGGCCATGCCCGAAGCCTAGGGAGGTTAGGGCCCAAGGCACGCCCCTAATGGTGATCACAGGGGGAGTTCCAGTCGATGTACATCACTGGGGCTCCTTACTGGTGGTTTCCCCCCCCCCAAATAATATTTATTAATTTTACACATTTAAAATAAACAAGTAAACAAACATAAACAAACTAACAAAACTGACACAACAATACTACACAAAATACATCAAACTATTCTAATTCTCAATCCTTAGTTCCTTAACATTTTATTATTTGTGGCTTCCTCCTGCCTTTCCCTCTGTGTTCAATATCTTATTTTAATTCTATTTGGCAATTTCCTTACTCCTTTATATTTATACTTCTCTATCTTGAATCACTTTAACTTTCTACCTTTATATTCTATTTCATCAATACTTATCATTTCCTTATATTTCTAATCATATCACTTATTTTCTTCTCTTAATCTTAACTTCATATTAAAAAATAACATTTATACAATCTATCTAGATTTCTTCTACTTTTCAATTAACTAGTTCTAATCTGTAATACTATTTCAATTTCAACATCCTTTCTATACTTTATAATATTTTCTAAGATAGTCTTTAAATTTACTCCATTCTTCTTCCACTGCGTCTTCCCTCCGGTCGCGGAGTCTCCCGGTCAGCTCAGCAAGTTCCATATAGTCCATCAATTTCATCTGCCATTCGCCTAAAGTTGGTAAGTCCTTTGTCTTCCAGTATTTTGCAATCAAAATTCTTGCTGCTGTTGTGGCATACATGAAGAAAGTGTGATCCTCTCTTGGTAGCTCGTGGTGTATCATCCCTAGCAAGAAGGCCTCTGGCTTCTTTACAAAAGTGTTTTTGAACACTTTCTTCAATTCGTTATAGATCATTTCCCAGAAGACCTTCAGCTTTGGGCATGTCCACCACATATGATAAAATGTTCCTTCAGTTGTTTCACACTTCCAGCACTTGTTGTCCTGCAAATGATAGATTTTAGCTAGCTTCACTGGGGTCAAATACCATCTATATATCATTTTCATAATGTTCTCTCTTAACAGGTTACAAGCGGTGAATTTTATTCCGGTCTTCCATAACCTTTCCCAGTCAGCCATCATAATATTATGTCCGACATCCTTCGCCCAATCTATCATTGCAGATTTTACCAATTCGTCCTGCGTATGCCACTCTAGCAACAAATTATACATTCTTGACAAATTTTTTGTATTAGGTTCTAATAGCTCTGTTTCCAATTTTGACTTTTCAATTTGAAAGCCTAACTTTTTATCCATCTTGAATAGTTCATTAATCTGATGATATTGTATCCAATTTTGGATCCTTCCTCTCAATTGTTCGTAGGGTTTCAACCTGATTTGATCTCGGCTCCTTACTGGTGGTTAACCCTTCCCGGACTTCCAACACATGGGTTGGGGTTGGATATAGTCTGTTAGGGTCCAATGCCTAAGCCAATATCACTCAACATCTGTAACCAATAAAGTTGTGGCCTTCTTGCCCATTAAAACTTATATGAAGTGTCAGTGTCATTATTTCCAAAGGGAGGAGAGGGACATTGCCATGCAATTGTCTCAGCCTGCCTAATGATAGTCCATGCTCAGCCCAATCCTATTTAAGGGATGGAAGAAAGCTCCAAGAGTTCAGTTGGGTGACATTTGATGAAGTTAATGGACATGGTTAATTTAGGTTCATCAGTTTCGGTGGGACTACTCTGAGACTACTTGTTTGGCGATCACTTGTAGCCAAGTAAGATTTTCTTCCATAAACACGGTTTTAAAAGTGAGTCTGTAACTGACTGTGGAGGCCAATTCTGGATCCACATGTCCTGCCACAGCAGGGACATAGGTTTACGGGCGGGAGTTGATCATGGTGAGGGTTTGTCAAGTGTGCCTTTCCCTTAGCACGTTTCTTCCTTTCATCCTGAGTTTGAGCGTCTTCAAAACCCATTACACCTTTGGTAAAGGCTGTTCTCCAATTGGAGCACTCGCAGGCCAGTGTTTCACTACTCTGAGCTGGACCTAGTTGACTACAACCCTTAGGATTTGTATATCAGTTTTCATGTGAATTCAAAGCATCACTTCACATACATTCTTTTGGTAATTTTCACAACAACCTTATCAAGTAGTTCTACATTATTATTTCCATGTTACAGATGAATTGGATGCTGAAGCTAATAAGTAGCAGCTTGCATAATGTCACCTTGGAAGTTTATGGCTTAGCTAAGATTTGAAATGAGAGGCTATCAGCTCTTAGCTTTTGCACTAAAGAGATATACTCTTTCAGCTCTGTTCTGTAAATATTGTTGTGATAGAAATGGACATGCATATGGCAGAGATGCCCTTATGGAAATACCAAGATAGGTCTAATGCAGCTGTGAGTCTCGCAAGTTCTCAAAAACAGTGTGAAGAATCTCCGGTCATATTCAATTTTCCTATAGTTACACCTGACCTTAGCCTGAAATTGAAAATGGAAACTGGTCCCCATCATCTCAGGAGGAGGAAGAAAATGAATATTAAGGCACGATAACGTCCCTTGCAGACCCATAATGAAAAGGAAATTTGAAAGAATTCATTGTGCAGTTCTCTTGAAATATCATGACTTTTCAAGCCAACCTTATGTTTCTTGGGGATCTTCATCACAATTCTTGAAAGCCTGCTGTTGGCATCCGTAGCTGCAGTAAATGGCACTTCGGCTAAATGCTATTGCATAACAAAGGTACTCCTGGCAAGGTCACTGGAAAGGTCTGGACGTTATTGCTTTAAGGAATAGTAACTGCTTTGAAGCACATTGCATCTATGGTCCCATGTGACCTACATTAGGGACACTGACCTTCAAAATAATTTATAACATAAAGCATTCAGCCAGTATCCTTTAGCTACTATATTATCCAACCCACTCTTCTTTCTGCAAGGTATCCACAAATTTCAGTATCAAAAGATGAGTCTGAGCCCAAATTTAAGTTAAATTCCATTCTGCCATCTTTAAATGCTTGGTCAGGAGGAAATTGGCGTTTGGTTGATCAGAGGTCCTTGAGAACTGCTTTTAGTTCCTGTAAATGGTATTTATATAATACAGAAATTAAATGTCATGTGTTTTTGAACTCTGTATATGACACTACACACAGCTGTTGTGCTTACACAAGTGTATAATTATTACCCACTCACTTCCCTTTCTGTCCTTTAGGGAGCTGTAGTCATAAATTGTGCTGAAACAAGGAGGGGGGGGGAATAAACGAAGAAGGCTTTTGGGAATACCAAATTGATTCCACAGCATCTCCTGACATCTATATATCTGATCTGGAGCTACGTACAATTCTTGCACATATAGATTTTCCATCTAGCTCACTGGGGTGTGAACGCTTGGACATAAGTATGGAGCAAGTCCCTGTTCATTAAGTTAATAGGGAACATCTTGTCTGCCCATCAAAACCTCCACATTCACAAGACGCATTTGGAATGGAATGCATGCCTTATTTCAGGGCTGAAAAAGTCAGAAATGTTTGCCAGTTCTGGGACACAGAGTTTTACGAAAATGGCCACCCTGCAAAGTCAGGACTGCCTACTTCTGTAGTCTTGGGGAACACTTATGTTCTCAAGATCCTAGCTTCTTTATGAATTGTTAGGGTCTATAATAAAATTGACATTAATTATTAGCAATAAGGGATGTGTGCGTATTGTAGTACATGGATGGTTTCATTCCATCGACTGGGCAACTGGCTGTGGAAGGAAACTTTCTGAAAGGTCCTTTCAAAAGGTAGATTGGCAGTAAAATACAGTGCAGAATCTTCCATAAAAGTGAGGTTGCAGGTTACATTTTTTACCTGGATTAAAAATTAGTAAAACTAGTGAAAGCGGCAGTAAAGTTTCTTCAGGGGGTTTATCTAGCTTGGGAGCTGCCATTTGTTTATTCCTCTTCTGAGATAATTTTTCTTTTTATTAGAAAGACGAATTTATGAAATCAGAAATCCTTATTTTTATTTCACTGGGCAATTATCTGGGTATATTTGCTGCCTGCAATATGAAATAGAAATGGCACTTTGTGGGGTGGAAAGCTTGATAGGAATGTGGAGCAAATCAAATACTTTCATCAGCTATCAATCCCCTCTGCACCTGTTTGTCATGAGATTTATTATGGTCTGATTCATACTGCTACATCACAGATTCCAAATTGTGTTCTGGAAACTTTCTTTTATGTTCCCATTGTTAAGGTAAATGGATGGTCATCTTAAAAAAGAAAAAAGAAATGTTGTCGTGCCAGGGCACACTTTGGTTCTTTATAGCACAAGTCAGTATAGCTATCCAGTAATACTGTATACTATGTAATAGTTTGTATTGATATAAAGGTTTTATTGACGCTTTGCTACCTGTGAGTTATGCAGGTCATCTCAAAGAAGTAGCAAAATGACTTTTATAGTGCACCATGCCGCTGTATATTCCACGCACGCCATGCAAAATACATCGCTAAACTGATAGCGAGGAAAAGAAACATAGCAAAGCGTTTTAAAGCTGTTGTTATTGATGCTTCTTTTATATGATGGTTCCCCAGTAACGTGTGCTGACTTGGAGACCCATAAATTCTTGGGGTTTAGTTGGTTCCTTGGGCTCAGTGCAACTGTTATGCCGCTTCAGCCTTGCAGAGCGCAAGAGCTTAACTAGGGCTGGAAATAGACGACAGGGCAGATGTGGTGCAGTACCCAAAACAACAGCCCTGTCTCATTCCAGTGATCCAAAACTGGCAACATAATGTCATGCGACATGTGTCCCTGCCCTCTAGCAGAACCAGATGTAGGTTTGCTGCATTTAACAGTAGCTCCATGTTGCCTGAAATGCTGGTGTCGTAGAATGGCCAAGAGACTGAGCTATGAATCAGGAAGTCCCTGGTTTGAATCTTGCCTCAGCCATGAACTGGAACACCTTCTCAGCCTCAGTCCTCTCCTCCCCCCTGCAAAATGGAAGCTACTGATACTGACCTAGCTTACAGCAGCCTCTCCCAACCTGGTGCCCTCCAAGATGTTGCTAGACTACAACATGTATCATGACCGACCACTGGTGATGGTGGCTGGGGCCAAGGAAAGTGGTAACCCAAAATATTTGGGGAAGGCTGAGGTTACAACTAGATAGCACATGCGAAGCGCTTTCAATACTCAAAAGCACCAAATTTTTCACTAGCTCCAGCTTTTTTATTAATGAAAGCGGAATGCTGGTGGTCAACAAAAGAGGTTTAAAGACACTCTCAAGGCAATTCTAAAAAAAATGTAGTATAAACACCAACAACTGGGAAGCACTGGCCTGCAAGCGCTCCAGTTGGAGAACAGCCTTTACCAAAGGGGTCATGGGTTTTGAAGACACTTGAACTCAGGACAAAAGGGAGAAACATGCTAAGAGGAAGGCATGTTTGGCAAACCCTCACTGTGATCAACTCCTGCCCAGAAACCTATGTCCCCACTGTGGAAGGACATGTGGATCCAGAATTGGCCTCCACAGTCACATAAGGACCCACTGTTAAGACCGTGTTCATGGAAGACAATCTTACTCAGGTGTGAATGATCACTGAAGAAGAATGCAATGAAGTACTCTTTCACCCACAATGTCCTTTCTTCCCACACCCAACTGGGCTGGCAAATGAGCAATGCTACACAGGAAGATGATGAACAATGCTGTCTTCTTAACCACTTTATGAACCTAGTTACTGGGCCTACCACAAACCGTTCTCCACATTTGATCTACAATCCTACTATGCTTTGTAGTACAGGGATGGGCAAACTACATGCTTGTGGCATCTCCTTTCCCCCTCCCCCACTAGCACCCCCAGATCTACCAACTTGAGCCAGGTGTAAAATACAGGAGCACCATAGAACAGTTTGGACTCTAAGCACATTATGGGCCTAAGAATTTGTTTTCAATACTAGAGCAGAATTGAGTTCACAAACCATTCCACACAGGTTAGCTTTCTTTGTCTCAGCAGCCCAATTTAGAAGGAACAAAAAGTCATTTTGTTGTTGCTATTATCGGTATGCACTGTCTGCGAGATTCAGTTTGGGCTTCAATTTGGCAATTTGGAAAACAGTTCACCTGGATCCAAAGTGCTTTGCAGTCTGTCTGATTTGGTTCAAGGGCCATCTGAACCTAGTGGAACAATTGGGAAGCAGACACCCTTACCAATCTCCTGAAAATCACCCCGAGTTCTACCAGTGTCAGGAGTGTGTGCAAGAGCCAGGCCCTGGGACCAGCAGAGCTTCGGCTTGTTCTGGAGAGGCAGGGCGCGGCCACACAGGTGAGGCTGCTTGATAATTTACTGAACCTGGTGAGGCTGAGTGGTAACTCGCTGCACCTGGTGTCAGGAGCCAGCAGGGGATATAAGGCCAGCATTTCCCCCTCAGCTCTTTGCCACAGCAACGCCTTCCCTGCTTCGCTGCGTGCCTCCTTGCTTCTGGACTGTGACTTCGTGTTTCTGGCTTCTTGACCCTTGGACTGTGACTACGTGCTTCTGGTTCCTTGACCCTTGGACTGTGACTTTGTACCTCTTGCTGCTCGACCCTTGGACCCCTGCTCTTTGGACTCTTGTTCCTGCCATCTTGCCCCGGGTCCTGACGTGCCTTGCTGGGACTTTGTTTGCTAACAGCCCGGACCGTGACAACCAGTAGATCTGAATCTACTTTATCAATCCCTAATGGATAAAACTGCAAGGGAAAGCAAAACAGCACACACATCTGGATTTATATTTGAGTTTCGTACTAGTCTACTACTTCGGCAGTTTAAAATGGACTGGTCTGCCCTATCATGTGAGAAGCTACTGTAGAAATGGTGAAAACACCTCCCACTGTGTGCATATTTCTCCCTTGACTGTGCATAGAGGGTCTTGGCAGGAGCCATGCACCCTGACCCTAAGAATGTTTAGCCAAAAGTAAGCCCCACTGAATTCAAAGGAACTTGAATATATAGAGTATTAACATCCATACAACAATGTCTGTCCACACAGCGGATTCAAATCTAAAAGATCATCGTAAATTCATTTCCTACAAGAAGACTTATAGGGGGTTTCAAGGTTTTCAAAACTCAGGGCAGCTTCTGAAGTTGCATAACTCTACTCTCAACTTGAAAAGGTATGCAAAGACATTTTGTGCTGGCCCCGGGGGTGCCCTGCCCAGAGGACACCGGGTGGGAAGACCAGAAACTCACCCTGGGCCAAGCGGGGCATGATCAGCAGTCCCAGACAACAGTGGTAGGTCCAAGCGAGGCAACCAAGCCCAGGGGCTGGGCGGCAGCAGAGTCAGGTAACAGTCCATGGGTCTAGTCAGGTAGTCAGAGGTCAGGAACACGCCGGGGGTCCGTTCGCGAAGCAGGGTCAAAGTCCAGTCCAAGGTCCAGGAGTCCAACAGGGGGTCAGTCCGGCAAGGAGCAAGGCAGGGAGCAGGGCAAGGTACAGGTCAGGAACAGGCACGAGGACACAGGCAGGCACACTGTGTTGCTCACGCAACTTGGGGCTGGGTCCGGCCAGCCTTTATCTGCCCCGAGGCATAGGGCGGCCCCGATCCTCCGGTGACTCGCCTCTCCTTCTGGCCTGGAGGTGAGCACTCCTCCTGCAGGAACTTAGTTCCCTTCGCCTCTCTGCCCTGAGCCTCCGCAGCTCAGGAGAGGCTGGTGGGTTACTGGACCCAGGGGCAACCTCAGCTTCCCCTGACGGGGCTGAGAGTGGAGCACCTGCAGGCAATGGGTTCTCCATCACATCAGGAGCCAGAGCAGACTCCACTGATGCCTGCACCTGAGGATCCAGCACAGGTGAGGACCCTTCAGGCTCCTGCCCTAGACCCGGCTCAGCTGGTTCTGGAGGCGGGGAATCCCGTGCAGGCTGGGATACCTCAGGTTCAGCATCTGAGTCCGAATCCCAGGCCATCACACATTTTTTAATTACCTTTAATTTATTTAAAGGTAGCTTTAAATATGTATGTATGTATGTATGTATGTATGTATGCATTCATTCATTCATTCATTCATTCATTCATATTACCCATCATTCAAATTGCTCAGATGCCATCTTACGTGCAAACCCAGGTATCTGAGCTCTGATGATAGGGTTTTGGTTTCTGTTTGGAAAAAAATATATTGAAAGTGTAGAAGTGACCCAGAAGGGCTCTACCCTTACTCTGGTCACAAGTTCCTTTACCCTTTCTGCTCTTGAAGTGGCTTTCCTTCCCGTGGGCTCCTGAATGAATGCATCAGGGGTTGAATATGTGTTTACACTTTTGTACAGAGACTAGAAATCTCCAGTGCTACACATGTCAACTCAGAAGTAAGGCATGTTGAGCTCAATGGGACCTACTCCCAGCTAAGTGTGTATAGGGCTAGAGCCTTTGACATGGTTATAAATAATAAACACTTACTCAGGCAAATTTACCAGTTGGCAGTAATTCTTATACAACACTGGAGAATACTCTCCAAGACAGTTCTGGGAATAAAACTATGCACAGAGGGGCCACCGAAGTGATGTATAAGTATTCCCTTGAAGAACCTGCAGGGCGCTTTCAAAACGCTGTTAACACGCTAGGCTCACTGTAAATTGTCAGCACAGTAATGAATATATTATTTGTTCCTAATAGTTTTAAGAATTTAGAAGGTTCTGATGCAGCTTATGTATTTAGATTGCCATCGGGATATTAAATAAATCTTTCCACTGAAGGCAGGCTGGAATCAAGCCTTCCCAAACCATTCATAAGCACGATGAGGTTTGCTCAGTGCCTTGTTCTCTGATTTATCCTCAAATGGGAGCAACGCAACAGCAAATATATGGGTTGCTGGCAGAATGATTTCTGCAAAGCTGCGTCAATTAGAATTCACAGAACATTTGATCCAGAGTGCCTTTGACCTTCATAAAGCTACATTAGAAAACCCTTTCCTTCCCCCTCCCGACTGAAACTAGCAGTAGAGAGGCGGAAGGGTAAGTATGATCCTCCCCCCCCCCGGTCATCCTGCATGGAATATAGTTTCTGGATTGTAAATGAAAGCTGGGCTAATTGGTGTGAATTGGCTTCTTGTATTTAATCATACAAAGGTCAAAATCAAAATCCTTTTCATCTTTTAAAGATGACTAGTTTTTCCACGTCCAACTACAAATATAATCCAGTTAAAACAAAACGCCAGTCACAGCAAATCCTTCATTAATAGAGGGAAAATAGTAATTTGCAGGTAGATTTCCCATCACGCTATTTCCGCAAGGCCAATTTATCCATTTATTTATGTCTGTATGTATTCATACATACAAAGATAGCCAATCTAAGTGGTACCTAAGCTCTAGAAGGATGGGATAGCTAACAACAATTAAAATAAAGAATAAAACGCAATCATACGCCAAATACACATTAGCATAAAAAACAGAGAGGTGCAGCAGATAAAATGGAGATATTGAACAAAACAACCATCTGTCTGATAAAACAAAACTATGCCTGAAGAAAAAGGCTTTACTAGAGCTGAGCCAAAATATCTCAGAATACTTTTTCCTAAGAAGAATTCTGATTCCCCCCCTCAAAATAGACCATTTCCCCCCCAAGAATTCTCCATCACTGTTGCCTCCAGAAGTGACTCAACAGGTGGGGCAGAGCTGCTATGTTAGCTTTCCAGATTGCTGTTGATTACTGAGAGGGAGAGAGGTGAGATGGTGGCAAAGTCAGTGCGGTGCAAATGCCCTGGTGGCACCAATCTGGCACTCATGCCAGTGTATCTGCAATGCCCTGACCTCCCTGCTGTCTCTCCCTCATGATGAGCAACACCGCCCCTCCTACTGGGAAGCTAGTGTTGTAGCTACAAGCACAGCAGCAGTAACCAATGAGGTGCTGGGAAAGCGGTGTTGAAGTAAGAGTAGCAAAAACACAGCTAAGAAGCTCAAATCATATTTATGACTGGCACTCTTCTTTGGAAATTAAACCAATGTCCAGACAAGAACATTCAAAAACTTTGCTTGCAGAAACTTATAGTTATAGATGAATTAAAATATTTACAGTCACATGTTTATCATTGCCCTATAGTCTCTTCTTCTAACTTCCAAACAACTGTATATTCCTCTCTTTCCAGTGCTCAGCATTCAGCCTTCTGTATCTCAGTTAGGCCATGCCTTGCAGCTCCTATAAGAAATTTCCACTTTCACCTTCTCCTGCATCTTGGCTCTCTTTCTTTCAAGCAGAGAAGAAGCACTCCAACACTCTATTCAACTTGGCAGTGTTCACAGTGGATTCTAAAATACAGTCATCTTGCTTCACATAAAATGGAGTCTCTTCTTCACTAGATACCTCCCATGTGACCATGAGCCAATCACATGAGAACTACTAGAGAACTCTCTAGAATTCAGTTATCAACTATTCAGATTTAAATGCATAGAAATGCATACCAGCATTTGCAATTTCAGTGGATTAAATGACTATACTTAACAAGCGGCACTCACTTGATCTCCAGTTGGTTGCATTGCTGCTGTTTTCTGGGAGACAGAGCAGGAAGCAGCGGTGAGGTTGGTGCAGTACAAACACACCGACAGAGCCAATCTGGTGCCCCCCCTGGTGTGTTTACACCACACCAACCTCCCCTCTATCTCCCAGTAAGCAACAGCAATGCAACCAGCCAGAGGCCAGGTGAGTGCCGCCACTCCATCACACCAAACAGAAAGATAATGATTATGCTTGCTAACTGTGAGTTGCACTCAAAACTAAAATTGCACTCAGACACTGTCCTCTCCTTCTCCTTCTCTGTGTTCAAGAAACTCACAGTGACAAATGCAAGTGGAAGAAACTGCTCCACATGCCACCTGCCCACACAGCACCTGCAAATGAGTTTCTCTTTCCTTCTTTTTTTGGCAATGCTTTATAGAAATAGCCATCTCAGATTCTCTGATCACAAATAGGGTGGGGGACATTTTTATAGAAGACATTTGTGCATAGCTGCATGGTGAAACACTAGGAAGGAGTCAGCCAACAGAGCCTCATGGGTACGAAGAAATTCATAATTTAGTTTTCCCCTAGTCCTAGTAATACTATGTATGCAACACACTAAGATTATTTAAGGCTACCTGCTCCAATAAAACCAATGGGAATTCTGCCATTGATGATAGGATTGCATGCACAGATGGCTCCACAGGTAATTCAGATAGCTCTGAGTGTGGTTTTTAAAAGCCAACCTTGTGATTTAAAAAAAAGTAATCATCAAGCAGGAAAACATAATATTTGGGATGTGGATTACACGCAGTAAGCTGTGATTGTCAAACCACCTCCGATACTGTGCAAATTCGGTATAATGCAAAACGTAGTATAATTTCAATAAACTGCTCTTACTTAAAAAGACTCTTGCAAGCTTCAGCATTCAAACTGAAACATCACCTGGAAAATGAATGGACTACTTGGCAATATCCCTTGGAAAATAGCTGGGTGGAAAAAGTGGTAACGGTACTTCATCAAAAGACTCTATGTTACAAATAAAGGTATTTGCAAACTGTTTAGAAACTAGTGAAAATTTCAGGTCACCTGAAAGGCATCAGAATTGCAGTCAGCCAATTTTTGGTGCATTTGTTTACATAGCAAAATCACACACATGGCGTTTTCACCTCCAAGTAAAATATTACACTACCTGAATTAAATGCTAATGGCCTGGAAAGCTATCTACTCCCAATGGAGCTTTTAAAAAATAGTTCTAAAAGCTCCTTACATATATAGTTTCCATTGGGCAAAAACGGTTGTTTTGCTCCAGCTATTATAACTGGACCCCAAAGTGTTGTTTTACATATGCATGATGAAGTAAATCACCTTGCAGTAGTATAAATGATATATTCATCTTCTATAGCATCTGCTTCTGAAGCAAGACTCCAACTGCCTCCAAAATGTCAAAGAATATCCACCTCCCTTTCTTCCTACCTTTCCAGCACAATCCTATGCATGTCTACTCAGAAATAAGTACTGGTGAGTTCAATTGGGCTCACTCCCAGCTGAATAGGCATAAGACAGGACTGCAGCCGTAATGTTCTTATTAGACTGAAGGAATGCATGAACTGACTAGTCATTTTAGAGGACACGGCAGGACATTTGCTCTGGAGGGCCTGTTTCCTCAGTTCTGGGGGTATTGGGGCTGGTATATTGCTTTCCGCATTCTCTAATGATGGGTTATGCTTCTGTTACATATAGCTGCACATTTAAACAGAAAATTGGTTCACACACTGCAACCCTGGGCAATTCTCTTGGCTCTGAATGGCACAATATCCCACGTCTCCAAAGAAGCGAGAATGTTATACAGAATCCAGCCATTCATTACCAGGGTGGAAAATTTCTCCCCTTCCATATTACTGGAGAGTAGGTTAAAATTTGGCCAACTGACATTTCCAAGTACGGTAAATGGCTTCGGCCAAACATGCCTTGGGCTTACTCCCAATATGAATATTTTGCCTGCACACACATCAAGTCAGTCAAATCTTTCCAGAATGTTGAAGGACTATTCAAAATCACAGTAAGCGAAGCTTGGCGAGAATCTATGCCACAGATCTGCTCCACCTGAATCTGGAGATGCAGCTAAGGTGCTAGACAGATGTTTGAATGCATTGATGGGCTGGGTGTGGGCCAACAAACAAAGTGAATCCCGAAAAGACAGAGATGTTTAGTGTTCCAAGTTCCTGAGTTCAGGAGGTATGAAGACAGACTGTTCTGGGCAGGATTGCACTTCCCTAGAAGGAGCAAGTTTGTAGCCTGGGGGTACACCTAGATTCAACATTGACACTTGAGGCCCAAGTGGCCTCAGGGTCCAGGAGTGCCAATTATCAGCTCCAGTTGGTTCGCCAGCTGCAGCCCCTGTTGGGCAGAGATGACTAGTTCTGGACACCACAGTTCAAGAAGGATACTGACAAGCTGGAACGTGTCCAGAGGAGGGCAACCAAAATGGTCAAAGGCCTGGAAACGATGCCTTTTGAGGAACAGCTTTGGGAGCTGGGTATGTTTAGCCTGGAGAAGAGAAGGTTAAGGGGTGATATGATAGCCATGTTCAAATGTATAAAAGGATGTCATATAGAGGAGGGAGAAAGGTTGTTTTCTGCTGCTCCAGAGAAGCGGACACGGAGCAATGGATTCAAACTACAAGAAAGAAGATTCCACCTAAACATTAGAAAGAACTTCCTGACAGTAAGAACTGTTCGGCAGTGGAATTTGCTGCCAAGGAGTGTGGTGGAGTCTCCTTTTTTGGAGGTCTTTAAGCAGAGGCTTGACAGCCACCTGTCAGGAATGCTTTGATGGTGTTTCCTGCTTGGCAGGGGGTTGGACTGGATGGCCCTTGTGGTCTCTTCCAACTCTATGATTCTATGATTCTATGACTAGGGCACAGTGCTCTAAGCTCAGATTGGATTACTGCAATGTATTCTACATGGGGCTGCCCTTGAAGACATATTGGAAACTTGAACTGGCCCAAAGTCTGACATTTGAGTGCTTCAGGCTGCAATTTTTACTGGGAGTAGGGATAGAAGAGAAGTTTGATTCAGTTACCTAATTTACAGTTTCTGAAACAATACAAGAACCAAAACTCAGCCGCCCTTTGAAATTTGCACTTCTCTGAATTTTGCAATGCAGTAATATGCACAAATGCACTTACCAGGATAAAGTGTGCATAAAAATGCATATATTAGTGAACATATATTACTGCAGAAAATCCACAACAGTAGCCACCCCAATAGGTGAACAACATCCATTTTATCCTCAAAGGGCCTGCAACTATTTATGTATTGTGTATATCACATATCCAATCTTCTCGTTGTCACTGAAACTTCCTACTTGTCATAGGCAAGGCCAGGATGCCGATACCCATTTTCAGCCATTAATACTCAGCAAAGTAGCAAACTAAAAAACAAAGAAAAAGTAAACGCTAAGCCACTTTAGTTTGTAGATGTTGCTTCAAGCACTATCCTTGAAATGCAAGGCAATTTAGGGATAATTCATAATTGCAAAATGTCAGCATTTTGATTTGTAAGCAAATGAAAAAAGAAGTGTTTCCAAAACATAATCATCCATTTTAAAATAAATTACTTGAAACTCTTGGGAATGAGACTGATGAGCTAGAGCATTCTCATCTTTTCCCACTGAGTTGTTGATACCCCTCCCCCTTTCCTACAAGACTGCTTCAAGGAAGGATAAAACAAATGAGAAAAATAATTGTAACAAAAAATAATTAACCAATGAATCAAAATGTAGCTACAGCCTCCCGCTACCTATGAACACTTATGCTATTGAAAGCAAATTTTCTATTGACAGTTACACAATGGACTCATTATCAGAACCAAATATTGGCACCTCTGTGAATTAACCACATCTATATAGGAGATGTAGGTGACATCTTGCAGTGGGGTGAGATCTCACATGCTTCCTGACATGGCAATGAGAAAACAAAATATAATTCAGCTATTACCTGACATTACTGGCATAGCCTGCCTCTCTTGTATTAGGAGAGGAAAATGCTGCACCTGGGGCAACTTTCTGCCCACTACTCCTGGGATGAGATAATGTCGTGGCCACCAACAAAAATCTGATGGTGGAAAAGAAGATGTGGTGTAGTGGTTAAGAGCAGTGGACTCGTAATCTGGAGAACCGGGTTCGCTTCCCCGCTCTTCCACATGCAGCTGCTGGGTGACCTTGGGCTAGTCACACTTCTCTGAAGTCTCTCAGCCTCACTCACCTCACAGAGTGTTTGTTGTGGGGGAGGAAGCAAAAGGAGATTGTTAGCCGCTTTGAGACTCCTTAGGGTAGTGATAAAGTGGGATATCAAATCCAAACTCCTCCTCTTCCTCCTCCTCCTCCTCTTCTCTCCCTTCTGAAGTTGCCTCCAGATTGTAGAGATGGAGCCTATATGCCAATAAAGGTGTTGAGTTGAGTTGAGTTGAGTTGAGATGGAGTAGAATGTTTAAACCCCCCAGGGGCTGATGGGAGTTGTAGTCCAACTCAAGGGGATGGTTGGATCAGGAGGAAGGGTGGGAGGAGCTGGAAGAGTCTAATGATTCCGGGGAGGCTTCCAGTGGGTTCCAATAGGCCTCATCTGCTCTCTGCAGGGGACAAAGAGTTGACCGAGGAGGAGGCTGTAAGTGCAGAGTCAGATTCTGGACAGAGACCAAGCGTGGTGATCTCATACAAAAGTGGCAGGGACCAGAAATTGACCAATTAGCTTACTCCTGAAGTCTGACATAGAGCTACGGAGAACCCATCAGTACATTCAGAATAACTGTAAAATGGATTGTTTTGGGCTCTTCATTTCAGGCAATTTCTCTGTAGCAACTAGGAGATTTGGGCGGGGGGACTGGATCATGTACAAAACCCGAGTAACAAGTGCACATTTCTTGTTCGATAAAAATCATCTGAAAAGGCCCCAGATTTACCTCACTGTGACTGACAACGCAACACGGCAAATGTGACATTTGAAATCATCTTGGGAGAGCCCTTCAGAGCCAAAATGACTGACATGCTTTGAAAGACATCTCTCATGCCCTGAAATTCTTTTAGGGGAAATGATTTTATAATTGTTTCTTGGAGGCTATGTCTGTGTTTATCGTTGCTCTTTCTTTCACAAACACTCAGCACACTGCAGAGTTAGGCTGCCAACTTATAAGCACTAACCTGGAAGTAAGCTCCATTGAACTCAAGGAGGCTTACTTCTCAGTAGCCATACACAGATTTGTACTGTTAAACTGGTTTAATAGCTATTATCTCTCACCCGAGAACCGCAGGAATTGTAGAGGAATAGGTGATGTGGCTGGAAGTTTCTAATAAGGAATGTCAGTACCTTTCCCTGTGGGGAACACAAGGTCTCTAGTATGCTAAAGGTGCTGGGAATTGTAACTCTGTGATTCATTGAGGTGCATATGCTCTGAATGCATTTTAATTGCATGGTGTGTACTCAGCCTTAGTGTTTCCTATAAAACCAAAATATCTGCCTCTTAGTAGAATGTAGCACAGCAGACCATCTAAGAAAGCTGGAATTCAGAGGCAATTTAATGTAATAGATACAATGGTATTATTAGGAAATTAGACCACATGGAGTTGGATCCAGACATTCACAGAAGGGAATCTAACTAACATTCTTATCAGAAGAAATGGGAAGGATGGTTTTCACTGATTTCCCCCTTCCCCAGGCCCGATCTCCCATTCTCTTCCGGAGGTCCCCTAACCATCGGAAGTAGCTTTTCAATGAGGCACAGGAAGCTACAGAGAGAAGGAAGAACAAGGAAAAAATTGTTTCCTCCAATGAAGCTTTGTGTGAATAGGGCTCCTCTCACTTCAGTTCCAGAATTCAAGTATAAATGAAAACACATTGTTGCTAAAACACTCTTTATCCCAGTGGGAAGGTACATATTTGCTTGAGTTGCAGGTTTTAAAGTCTACCACTAAAGGGCAAAGAAGGAGAGATAAACTCCTCCTGTCCTTCAAGAGACATAGAAGCAGGAACCTTCCATACCATCAGATTCTTCAAAAGCAGCTCAGAGTGATTCTGAATCTCTCGAGAAACATGTTGGGAGTGAAAGACCTTCAGGATTGCAAATGGATAACCACTCACTTCTTGTGACGTGGACCAATCAACATATAGATAAAAGAGGGAGAACTTGTGAAAAGCATATTAGCAAGGCTTATTCTGAGATGAGGCATCCATTCTCAAGCTAAGAAAGGTCATTTTGAATCAAGCACTCTAAGCATTGAGACTGGAAGGATAGGATTTCTTGCTTTTAAGTCCCTGGGGTTGTTTTGGTGACAAAGTTATACGCTAAATTTGAAGGAAGGAAGGCTAGTGTTGCTGAAGCTGAAAATGCATTCTGAGCAGGATAAGATTGTAGCAGTGATGTCAAACATTCTCAAACTACAATTCTTGGGATTCTTTGTAGCCTGCAAACAATGGTAGGCAGTTAAGAGTGGCCTAAGGCAGATACAAATTATCCAGAAGGTTTATATACACTTCTGCTTGTATCCAGTTAAGTCATACTTAGAGGAAACCCACTGAAATCAACAGGCTTGGCAAATGATTTTGATAATATGTCATTTTTCCACAATCACTTTATATAGAACTTCACATGTTCCTGGCTTGGTAGATCATTTGACAGGAGTATCCAACATGGTGCCTTCCAGGTAGAATTGTAGAGTTGGAAGGCACCCCAAGGGTCATCTAGTCCAGGAATCTCAACTACATGACAAATGGCCACCCAACCTCTGCTTAAAACCACCCCAGGAAGGAGAGTCCACCACCTTGTAACTTGAATCCATTGGTTTGGGTCCTATCCTCCAGAGCAGGCAAAAACAAGCTTGCTCCATCTTTCGCATGACAGCCCTTTAGATCTTTGAAGATGGCAATCATATTTCATCAATATCTCCTCTTTACCAGGTTAAGCATACCCTGCTCCTTCAACCATTCCTCATAAGGCTTGATTTCCAGACCTCTGATCATCTTGGTTGCCATCCTCTGCACACATTCCAGTTTGTCGATATCCTTCTTAAACTGTGGTGCCCAGAACTGGACACAGTATTCCAGGTGTGGTCTCTGACCAAGGCAGCATAGCGCAGGGCTATTACTTCCCTTGACCTGGACACTATATTTCTGATGATGAAAGTCCCATCAGCCCAAACCTCCTGATCATCAATGGTCAGGGATGATGGAAGTTGTAGTCCTACAACATCGGGAGGGCACCATATCATCCACCCACTGCCATATGAGGACAAAAAAATCAATAAGAAAGGAGAAGTGGGAAAGCTTGCAAGGCTGTGTGGCAGCAGCTTTCTCAATAATTGGAAGTAAAGCTATCTGAAAAAATGCTGGATAGCTCCCTCCCCCACTTATTTGCACCTTGGGTTTTGGTACTTATAAAGAAAAAGTAGAATGAAGGGGAATGGAATAAAACATTCAGTCACATTTACCTAAGCAAAGACTACTAATGCACAACATTATATATTATTTTCTTCATGCATGGTTCTCGACACAAGCTCCAGAGGTAAAATTGTTCATGCAGCCTATCCAATCTTTCATAGCTCAGTGGTGCTGCATACTTCTGCTTCTTCATTTTAATTTGGCTAGTAAAAGTTATGCAGTGTTTTGTATGAAGGGAACTGCATATGGTGTTTGTTATTAGAAGAAGCTTGACAGCTGTCTGACAGAAGTAGCCTGCTTGCAGTTCAATCCTCAAGGTGAGCTATGATATTTTTTTTTTCTCTTTTGAAAACCTGCCGAATGTATGATTTCCCAATAGCAAAAACACACACACCACATTGCTTTACTACAAAGTTATCTTTGTTAACACTCAATGAAATATTTTGTATCGGACAAAATATTATTTTTATTACACCACCAGTTTACACCGGGGGTAGTCAACCTTTTTATACCTACCGCCCACTAATGCATCTTTCTTGATGGTAAAATTTCCTTGCCGCCCACCAGTGCTCAATGGAAGGAGGATTCAGCTTGTGCCGTAGAACCCCCTACCACCCACCTAGAATCCTGAAACGCCCACTGGTGGGCAGTAGGGACCAGGTTGACAACCCCTGGCTTACACAGTGCCTTAAGGAATAATTGGGAACACCCATAAGGGAGAAGAGTTACATTTGGTTCCTTGGTACCCCAGCGTTAAAATTCAGATACAGTTTGTTCAACCAGCATTCATCAGCATTCATTCATTCCATTTGCTCTACAGAAGCAGACACCGTTGTACAAAAACCCCTCCCAAATATACTGCCAATTAATTAATTAAATTTATATCTGTGATCTACTTTGTTGGGTGTGTACCTGGGAACTCACTGCTCATCATGGCTAATCCCAAAATGTATACACCTGGCAAACAAGACTCTTGCATAAACCTCACCTGACACTTCCAGCATCAGTAAAACGGTTGTGTAAAAAAAGTAGCACACTCTTCAAGAGTTTTAAATGGAATGGTTGAGGGAAAGAAGGCGGAAAAAGGAACAGTTTGAAAAAATTCCCCCCTACACCACATCTGCAACATAGGAAACAGAGGTTTATCATCAAGCTATTTGGCACTGCTAAAATGAAATGATAAGGAAGGCATTATTTTAGGAAGTTGTATGTGGAGAAGGATGTTTAACGATAGCAGTAAATAACAAAGTTATGCATTATACATTACTATAGTATTTTACAGTGTCTAGCGATATTATATTGTGCATTATATATTAGTACTAGAAAGTGTTCTTACATTCATTTTTTAAAAGAAAAAAATATACGGTAGAAGCACCACTGCCCTACCTATAGTGCACAAACTCATTTATTCGTCTAACCATCAGCTCCAGTCATTCGGTTTTTTAAAAAAATAATAATTACAAAACCACATGTAATAATGGCATAAATGCATGTGTACACGCTCATTTACTGACTCTCTTTAGTACTAGATTAGATTCCACATTATGGGGGAGGGTGGAGCCTATACACACACAACACCTTTTCATTCTATAGTTCTATAGTTGTGCCCCCAAAGATGTGGTTGGTGATGGGGCCATGACAACAATGTGTCTATGGTTACAACCCTGTTCTTTCCCTCCATGTGATTGTAACTGAGTGGGCTGAACACTTTTATAGTCTCTTGTCTAGTGTGGTGAAAACTTCATATTGACCCTGCTTATTATCAATGCAATAATTTGTCATTGGATGAAAAAGAAGTGTGCCGATTCTCCTCTGGTTATTGAATCTCATGCAATTCACTTTACATAATGATGTGTGTCCAGGAAGGGTGTATCTTGGGATAACTAAGAACGCAAACACATCTCGACTCATCACGTTCATTTCTCCCTCAACTACCGGTACCTTTTACAAGTATATTTTACATACATTCCTCAACGTACCTTCCCTCTGTTCCATTTTTCATCCAGCCCCCTGTAGTTTCTACACAGTCTATAAACCCAACATAACAATACAAGTCCACCCGGGTGTGTTTTCTGCCAGAATTAAGATGTGAAGAGCTTTTCTACATTTTTCCTTGTCCTTCACAACAGAGTCCTTGCCTCATTGCTCATTGTGCGTTTGTTTCCTTCTAAGGTATTCAGTGAAAGGGAATTATTTCAAAAGGAGGCAGAAAGATGAAACAGGCACTTCAAGAAAATTAATTGCTTTTTTTGTGACAAGGGGAAGAAAATCACTCGACACCCAATGGGCTTTTTTTTGGGAATGGGAAGACATCAGATATTTGCTTTGTTTCACTAATACAGTGCTTTTTATATTTTATTTTAAGAAACCCCAAACCTATCACCCTGTAGTGGCACTCAGTCAGGTGAAGACGACTTTCCGATCAACTTCCTTTTGTTCCCTTTTCCTCATTATCTTTATTATGGTTACATTTTGCTGTTTGGAAGCTAGGCATCTCCTCTTCCCACCAATGATTTCTGGATGGTAGGCAAAACAAAAATCTTTGGGGAGGGCACACAGAGCTACCTAAACTGACTTACAGCAGAATGGCCATCTATCTGAAATGAAGTTTCCCGTTTTCTTATTTATGTATCAGCATGATGCCTTATTATTATTCTGGGCATGGAAGGAGAGAATTGGGCATATTTTTAACTCGAGTTATGGGGCTGATAGTTTTGCCTGTCACATCGATGGTTCTCAGAGCGTTTCATTCCCCCAATCATACTTGACTCAGGGGAAAAAACGAACCAGGGATTGTGCTGCCTTTATATTTGCAGATCAGCTTGAAGCAGGGTAGCTTTAACACAAATCATACTCTCTCACACAATTTCTCTCTCCAAACCCAGCCCAAACATTTGCAGTATGCTTCCTTCTCTCTCTCTCTCTCTCTCTCTCTCTCTCTCTCTCTCTCTCTCTCTCACACACACACACACACACACACACACACACACAAACACACACACACCTACGAATTTAGCTTAGGAATTTCACATGACAATGTGACACTGAGAGAGATTTAATGAAAACAGCTCCAAGGCGGAACAATGATCGTCCCCTATAAACCGCGGAAACTTTGATCGGAGAGTGTGAGTGACAACCAAACGAAGGCATTCAGTCACTATGTCCCGTTTTCAATTTAGCAAATGCTGAACTTTTCTGAACTTCTCATGGAGTTATATAGATTAATGGCTTCCTCCCGCCTCCCCGCCTCCCTTCCCCTCCAACTGTTCTTACCTACGAAGAGATTCCATTCGGTATCCAAATCAGCTTGGTTTGCAAGGCAGCCCTTCATTACGTTGAGGCAATAGTTGTTGCAAGGTTTCACAGTGGGAAGTCCCCGGCAGTAAGGGCAGTACAGCATCTTCATTAGGGCTCGGATGCATCCCGGGGTAGGGCTGACCTGCAGAGTTTAAGGGCAGGAAAAAGAAAACAAAGGAAGTCAATTTCCTGTGTCTATCCAGAGACCTGATAGGTGAAAAACGCAGCCCTCGGGCAACAAAACCACAACTGGCACTGCATGACAATTGTTTAGCACTTAATGATAACTTTTGCTGGAACCACTACTTATCTTCCAATTATTTAAGCTAGTATAGATATCAATGACTCCAAGGAACAGCACACACACACACACACACACACACACACCCCACACCAGTTGGCACCTGTGATATTTAGTCAGGGAGTTTTTCTAAAAATGTTCTTGAATAAAGAAGCAGAAATGGACAGTTAGTGATGGATAGACCAGCCTCTTTTTTATGTATTCACTCCACACCATTTCACATTAAGCTATGATTTTTTAAAAATACCTCATCCCAAATTTTGCATTTAAAAAAACAATTTAAAAAATCTTCTCTGAAAATACACACAGTATATACACACACATTTTGATTTTCTTCTTTTAGTTGAGAACTATGTCAGATCATTCAAGAGGCATAACAATATATGATGATTATGATGATGATTAATTTAAATTTATATACTGTCCTTTATTAAAAGATCCCAGGGCAACGTACAATATTAAAAACATATTATAGAACATCAATAATAAAAGCATAATAGGCATAATATAATAACAGTCCTCTTCCCCAGACTTTTACAGGTCAAATATTATTTTATAGCCATAGGCATTTTTGCCTTTCACTAAAGACATGTAGTGATGGTGCCAGGTGAGCCTCTCTGGGGAGAGCATTCCACAATCAGGGAGCCACCACAGAAAAGGCTCTTTCTCTTGTTGCCACCCTACAAACCTTTCTGGGATGGGGGACATATAGAAGGGCCTCAGATGACAAGTGCAGGCTCTAAACAGTTTAAACAAGGAATGAATTCCTTGGGAATTCCTGTGGACAATTTCCCCATCTTTGGTGATCAACCTTAGCTGGTTTTGCCACCCCATAACAAGGTTTCCTCCTCCTCAGTAGGAAGTGGTTCTATGACTTTTCTTTTTTTAAAAAGGGCAACTCAAAAATTATCACCTAAAACTTATAACCCCACACAGAAGGCAAATATCAACAGATATACTTTAGCCCATCATTGCATCTCCATGCCAGGAAAGCTGTTCTAACTGAGTTTCTGCTTGCTATAGCCTTTAGCAATAAAAGTGGTAGCACCCTGTCAACACCCTGTTTGTTGTTGTTATTGTTACTCCAACTTGCACTTTGCTTTTTCATATAAATATGCCCAAAGTGGCTCACAATAAAGTGTAAATCAATACGTAATTACAACAACACCCGGTGGGAGACTGCTTTGGCTCTCCTCCTCCTCCTCCTCCATGGCAGGAGAAGGAGCTGGCCACTGAAGCTATGCCACGCTCGGCTCTACGCTTTGCCTCTGTGCTTTGGGGATATTGGGGCCCCCAACCCCTAAAATATGGGGGGGGCAACAGTGCTCGGTCCCCAGGAGCTGGAGCCCCTGTTGGTCAAGAAATGAAGAGTTTGTGTCACCTCTCTTCAGTGAGAAAGGTCTTCCTTCTGAATTTCAGGCAGCAACTGTGGCTACAGGTCCCTGTTTCAAGTGCTTGGTTATAAAGCTCTGAATGGAAGCAGCAGTCTCCATTTCCAAGGTCTTATTAAATTATTCAGGGCTAAACACAGTGACAGACGCGGCTATGTGCTGAGTTAAGCATGTGCTGTTAGCTTTCAAGTGAGCAGCTCAGCTCTTTGGGCTAAATTAAAAGTCCCCTGTCTCCCTATCTGGCCCTTGGGTAAAACATGGCTAAAGGAGTGCTATGAACCAGCCTATGTTGGCTTTTAAGAGGTGGGGGGGGGGACGACGACACAGGAACATGAGAATGTAAAACAAACCTGCTGGATCAGGCCAATGACCCATCTAGTCTAGCATCCTCTGTGGCCAACCAGATATCCTGTGGGGGCCTGCAAGCTGAATTGAGTGCAAGAGCACTTTGCCCACCTGCAATTCCCATCAGCTGGTATTCAGAGGCATACTGCCTCTGACTTTGGAGGTGCCAACCATTGTGACTAGCCTTGTCCTCTATGAATTTGTCTAGTTCTCTGGAAAAGCCATCCAAGTTGGTGGCCATCAGGGGCAAGCTCCAAAGTATAACCACACACTGCATGAAGGATTACTTTCTTCTTTCTGTCCTAAATATTCCGACGTTCCATTTTATTGGATGTGCACGGGTTCTTGTATTATGAGAGATGGAGAATTTCCATCCCTCTATCCACTGTCTCCATGCCATGCATAATTTCATTTATTTATTTTTAAAAAATTATTGAAAAAATTCATCACTAAAACATACAGACATACATTTGTAAATACACATTCATACATTCTTTCATACATTGAATAAAAATGTTCATACCCAATTACAATCAATGTTGTGCATATTTTCTTATCCCTCTACCACCCCTCACCTCACCCTGTGCTAGGCTTCCAATCATCTCAACTGTAATATCTTTTAACTTCCAGTATTTCTTCTTGCATACTATTAATTTTATTTGCTTATTGTCTTTCTATTACTCTCTTTTACTCATTATTCCAAATATTATTTAGTATTTTGATATTCATAGTTTAATATTTTAGATTCCTTCTTTCTTCTTTTTACTTATATTAATCACGGAACTTGTTTCATTCTGATAGTTCTAGTTTTTCAATATATTTTTGTGTATATCCTTTAAAAACCTTCCATTCCTTCTCCATCCTGTCCTTTGAAACCTCTCCAATATTTCCCATGCATAATTTCATAAATGTCTATCATGTCTCTCTCTCACACAGAGAGATACAAAATTAGCACATTAAATGTTATCATCTACATTTCTGTTTTGGGGAACCATAAAGAAAGCTCAGCCACAGTCCCTTTCCGACAATATTGAACTTATTTTGGTTTGTGTTTACTGGGTTACCCAATCATCCCTTCCGCTCCATATGCTCCCTGTGTTTCTTTGACTCATTATCTTAGCAGAATGCAGTCGCTTCCCGCTGACTGTTCTGCAAATATTAGGGAAAGCACATGCCATTTAACAAATAATGATGTTCTGAAAAAAAGAAGTCCCTATCTTCTTTTTCTTTTAAAACCGAATTTGCTCTCTGCTTGACACAACATTTTCATTTTCACATTGATGATCGCTTATCTCTCCCACGTTCAGTTTGTTATTGCTGCTTTCGTTTAACAAGCTGCACAACGACTTATCAGACTTGCCATTTTCTATGCTGTGGAGCAGCTAGGGTCTGATCTAGAGAAACGTTCTTCTTTCATCTTGCAAGGCTAATCCCCGACTTTCAAAGGGGAGATGCTGTTCTCGTCTCCCAACATGTAACTGAGAGTTTCAATTTTGCAGTATACAAGAAAGCGTCTCCCTTCACAATTTCCAGCTTGCTTGCTTTATTAGTACTGGTCTCCTCTAGTTGCACTGGTGTAATTGAACAACGACCTTGCTTGTGTCCTGCTCCACCAAAATGAGCCCATTGTGGTGTGAATGACATTTGGTGTATCAGTCAGTGACTCGACTAACTCCTTTCACAGTATACATTCACTCAATGTTACAACACTGGGCTTGCCAGCTAGAGTTCAGTCAAAATGAGCACATGTACATGCTTCCAAATACCTCCCAAGTTGCATTCATATTTTAAAATTTTAGGTGTACGCCCTCCCCCCCAAAGGGGTACACACTTAAAAATGGCATGTGTGATGTAACTCTTATATGCACCCATATTTCAGCTACACAGTGGTACCTCGGGTTACATACTGTCAGGGATCTGCCCACCCCTGCCAGTCCAGCTCTGAGTGCTTACAGAGACCCGCAGCCTGTGTTAACGACAGATTCATCTTCGAGTGAATCTGGCAGTCCCTCTTCGGGGGAGGAGCAGTTAGTGGCTGGGAGCCAGGGAGTACCAGGTGTCCAGGGAGTTGCTGGGAGACCTGGCACCACCCAGCAGACTCGCTCAGAGCGGGAGGCGTCAGTTCCGGCGCATATCTCACGTAGGAAGGGAAGGCGGCAATTTAGGATGCCAAGGTTTTGGTGTTGGCACCAAATCAGAAGGGAGGCACTTCCGGATTCTGCTAGTGACTGAGCAGACATGATAAACTGGACTCTGCACTGTAAATAGCTTTGCACTGAAATAAAGAGACTTAAAGACAAGACGGCTTGGTGTTACTATTGAACAACCGATAAGAGAACCTGACACATACGCTTCAGGTTACATACGCTTCAGGTTACAGACTCTGCTAACCCAGAAATATTACCTTGGGTTAAGAACTTTGCTTCAGGATGAGAACAGAAATCGGGCAGCGGCGGCGCAGCGGCAGCGGGAGGCCCCATTAGCTAAAGTGGTGCTTCAGGTTAAGAACGTTTTCAGGTTAAGAACGGACCTCCGGAACGAATTAAGTACGTAACCAGAGGTACCACTGTATGTAGTTGCTGCTTAAGAATCCTTTCTTTCTCCAGCCTAGGAGAATGGGGGGAAAACAACTACTACTACTGACATCACCAGTGCAGGTATGTTTAGGATGAACCACAAACAAGCTAATGTCCCCTTGAACTCAACTGGAGTCGTCATGCTTAGGAAGCACTATCCTCACCAATGTTATGGCAAGATGATCAAAACTCTAGATAAGATAATGTTAAGAAAACTAATTAAGAGGGATGGAGAATGGTCGATTCCTGAGGCAGAGAGCAAATGGGCAACACAATTATTTAAGAACTAAGGCAACCAATTGTTGACAAGTGACTATAGTACAGGAAAGCAGGGGGACTTGTTCTGTGGGAAAGTCAAATGCGGAGACTTAAGCAAGGTAATAGTTAATAGGGTACTAAACTCAGACAAGTAATGTTGGTGCTGCTTCCCCAATTTTCTGCAAAGACCACATGCTACAGCTTTTGGGGGGGTTTAAAATTTGGGGGCATAATTCTTAGACCACCAACGTCAGTCTGGATAAACAAAAACACTCATCATCAGAGGAGTCAGTGGTGCCAGAAGTTTCCACTTTAGTAAACATCATATCCCTCTTTCCAACAATCTTCATGTAACTCAGGCTTTAACCTTGAATGTAATGAGACAAGAGCTTCTCAGATTGGTAGGTTTAAACCCTAGCACAGTAGGACGCGGGTGGTGCTGTGGGTTAAACCACAGATCCTAGGGCTTGCCGATCAGAAGGTCAGCGGTTCGAATCCCCATGACGGGGTGAGCTCCCGTTGTTCGGTCCCTACTCCTGCCAACCTGGCAGTTCGAAAGCACGTCCAAGTGCAAGTAGATAAATAGGTACCGCTGCAGCGGGAAGGTAAACGGCGTTTCCGTGCGCTGCTCTGGTTCGCCAGAAGCGGCTTAGTCATGCTGGCCACATGACTCGGAAGCTGTACGCCAGCTCCCTCAGCCAATAAAGCGAGATGAGGACCGCAACCCCAGAGTCGGTCACGACTGGATCTAATGGTCAGGGGTCCCTTTCCCTTTCCCTTTACAGTATTCTTAGCAATAGCAAATTGTCATAATGTCCAGTAGAGATGCCAACACTCTTTCTACTTCCATCAGGGAAGGATTGCCAGACTGGCAAGAAAAGACTTGTGTTCTGTCACAATTAACTTTGCAGTATGTGATGTTGTTATATGCATTTATGGCATCACACAGGTGTCATATTCTCTAACCTGTAGCATTCAGGTGTAGCATTTGGCTTGTATTTCTTTTGATGAAGATGGTCAAGAACCACACATCATTACCGTAAGAGACCTACAAGAAGTGTTGCTATGAACATGAACATAAATGGCAACACACTGAAAATTTGTAACAGTATGTGAAGGTTTTTTCAAGGATAGTTATATATATCTCTGCTTGAATTAAAAGGGAGGAAAAGGTGCCAACAACAGTGCTCATTTGCCTGCAATGGTTTAAGCATCATCTGAGGATATATACTATAAAAAGAACTTCTCATTATGGTTACAAATGCCATTATTTGCTGCATAATATTGTACCCAACATAGTGGTCATCATCCACTGAAAGCTGAAATCAGTGACGGCTTATATCTTATATCCACTTAACTACAGAGGAAGCCCTTTTGAACTCAATGGGACTTCCTTTGGAACAGAGAAGAGGCTTATGGCCTCCAGTCAATAGAGGGCAGGATTGAGACTAGCAGATGGTCAGGGAGAAACATACTTTGTGGTTTCCCACTAAACCTCTAAGTCAGGAGTCAGCAAACTTACCAGGCCCCAGTCCGGTTCCTACAGCGCCGATCTCGGGGGGGGGCGTGCCCATACGCTTGCGCACACACTATTTCCGGCGCACTTCCAGGTTGGCGGAGCACTGGAAATAGCTTGTGTGCATGCGCATGGGCTTCTTCAAACCCGGAAGTGCGCCGGAAATTACGCTTGCGCATGCGCACAAGCTATTTCCGGCGCTCCGCCGACCCGGAAGTGGGCAGCCGCGCCGGTAAGAGCAGGCGGCGGCAGCAGCGGGTGGTGGGGGTCACCAGGGACCAGATAAATGAGCCCCTCGGGCCGTATCCAGCCCCCGGGCCGTAGTTTGGGAACGTTTGCTCTAAGCACTGTCCCTCTTGCTCTCTCAATCTCTCTTCTTCCTTCCTGTATGAAGCAGCCACGAAAATCAGTCCCACTATGTAGGCTTAGAAGTGGAAGCTATCTTTGTAAATATGAAGAAACTCTAGTAAATAAGACCAATGCTACAGTAGGTGATGTGTGAATAAGACAGAAAGGGTCGCTGAAGCACTGGGTAGAGTCAGTGCCCAAGCTATTAATTATGCCATATAAACCAGCAAATTATATTTTTACACCCAAGAAGAAGGGGGTGGTGGTGGTGAGAGGCTCTACTGAGCACTTTCTCTTCTTTACACATGCTGCTGCTGATCAAATATTTAGCATATGCTCAAGTAGCCCATGGGACAATGACTGTAGTCTGAAATAGCCTTGCTCTGGAATGAGTCTTAATAATGCTAAGCAAGCACACTTCAATTGCATTTTTTATTTTATTTTTGGCAATCGGGAGTCAGGAACATATGAAAGTATTTTCTTTGTATTTTAATACCCCTTCCCCCACCTCGTATGGCAATACTTTCTGTGCATCAATCCGCCTGTCTTTACCGCTGGGTTAACGAAGGAGACGCTCATGCTCCGTGCTTGTTGATCGTCATATCAAGTCATGAATTGTGATTGTGAATGAGTCCTGACAGATCACATACCAAAGATGGACCTTTCCAATGCCCTCAGGTCATAGGAGGCAGAAGTTTTTGGCTTGAAGGCAAAGTGAGTTCTCCATTCACAGAGAGCTCGTGTTGCGGTGGGGGCAGGAAAGCCACCTCCCCTTGTAGCTGGGGGTTTGGCTTGCTGGCCACAGCTAGTATTGACCCAGTGTGTTGCTGGGGAAAAACACATGTATCTATTTGTGATGGACAGCCCAGCATCCTTTATATTTGGTCAGCACGTGGTGCGACCTTCCTCTTTGCTGCGAGCTTCGGATCTCCCGCCCCCCCCCCCGGTATAGGCTTGTGCGTTGACCTTGCTGTTGCCTGTCATGGGGTCGTCTGCTTTTGAGGCAGGGGCCTAGTAGGAATTTTTCCATTTGGCTGATTGGCTGTGCCATTTGGTTTTTTGCCTACTACGTAGCAACTAGTCACAACTTGTAAGGTTGGCGGTTAGGCATTGGTTGTGTTGGTTAATGGGAGGGCGGTAGCCCTCCAAAAGTGATCATGGTGCGTAGGGAATTCCGTTAAAGGAATCCAGCGGCTCAATATGCTTGTCCGAACCCGGTAGGGTTGCAGGGCCGTGCATGAGCCCCTGGGACCTCTGGGGAAGGGGGAGGTCTCTGCGTCCCAGCCTCCATTCAACTCTCCCCAGAATGGTTTCCCCCTGCTGACAAGTGGTCAGCTCTGTCCCGTCGGACAGCTAGTCTTCTTCGCTGACAAGTGGTCAGCTCTGTCCCGTCGGACAGCTAGTCTTCTTCGCTGACAAGTGGTCAGCTCTGTCCCGTCGGACAGCGTGAACCAATGCCTACGCAACCACTCACGTGTTTTGTATTTCAATAAAGTTGTGGCCAAAACTATGCCAAAAACCCAAACAAAAATTACGTTTCATGTGTGAATTTATTGGTGGGGGTGGCATGGTGACCTCTACACGCAATGCTCACAACACTTTCTGACTCTCTGGTGACTGCATGCCAGGTTGAGCTGTGGCTAGAAGTCAGTCTGCCCACCTACACAACACATATGCCTAATCCCCCCCGAGCCAAAATCAGTTTTAGCTTTGGGTGGAGGGCAGAAAAAATGTTTGGGGAGCCACATGAGGTCTCCAGGCAGGGTGTTACCCTTAGGTCAGGAAAGTGCTTTTCAATGTAGACAGTTCACACAATCCAAACATTGAATAATGAAATGACAATGGATCTACATGCGTTTGTGAGCCAGCTTTGAGAAATGAATGAAACATACCAAATAGATCTAATAATTAATTAGTGAACAGATTGCATTCTGCAGTCATAGGCAATTGCGTCTACTGCCACCAGCAAATTGGCTTCCCCAATCCAAGCCTGATTCAAGTAAACGAAGGGGCAATATATTTCACCACATTTCATTCAATGTGTGGCCTGACTTTTTCTACTTTGGTGTACTGGTTTCTACCACCATAACGTTCACCACTACCAATGTTTTTCTTTCGATAGTCCCAGTGCTTTGTTTAAGAATCTCCTGGCTCTAAGACGTGTCTTGAGAATAATACCGGTAGGTTTTTACATTAGTTCCCCCCCCCCCAATAAGCTCACTCAAATGTAACAGTGACCAAGGGTGGCTGAATGCATGCTATGAACACCCTAAATTCTTATGAATGCGCCATTTAATACAAGGCACTTTTAAATTTGCTCTTTTACTTGACTTTCATATAGCCTGCATAGCCTCAACCATAAAACCTGCCCTATTTATATGGATAAAAATAAACCAGGTGTTGTTATTTAAAAGATGTTATTAAATAAGGTGCATCTTTATTTAAGAAATGGCTTCGGTCCAGTATACCTGAAGGAGCATCTCCACCCCCACCGTTCTGCCCGGACACTGAGGTCCAGTGCCGAGGGTCTTCTGGTGGTTCCCTCACTACGAGAAGCCAAGTTACAGGGAACCAGGCAGAGGGCCTTCTCGGTAGTGGCGCCCGCCCTGTGGAACGCCCTCCCTTCAGATGTCAAAGAGAACAACAACTACCAGACCTTTAGAAGACATCTGAAGGCAGCCCTGTTTAGGGAGGCTTTTAATGTTTAATATATTACTGTATTTAATGTTCTGTTGAAAGCCGCCCAGAGTGGCTGGGGAAACCCAGCCAGATGGGCGGGGTATAAATAATAAATTATTATTTAAGGAAGGTGTTTATTCTACGTAGGCAAAAGCTTCTCAACTTAGAAACAAGCTATTCCTATTTGGCATACATTTCTGATTCTAATTCACAAATACTAAAATACTGTTACATGCCACCCCCAGTCTCTGAGCTCTGCGAGATTCCAGGCATGCTTTACCCAGGCTCTGTGTTTTCTTTTGACAATGGGGCACAGCAGAGACTGAAGTGTCTCTGTGATATAAGGTTTATTTCCACATATATACAACCTGAGCCTATGATGGAGAGGCTCACAGCACTGACACTCCCAAGAGTTTATTGCTTCTCTCATAGCTAAAGCCTTGGATGCTGGGAGGAGCCTGTAACAGCCAGGAGTCGAGAGGCAGAGGCAGGAGAATCTGAGGATTGGAGAGTGAAGAACAGTTGCGGGAGGGAGGAGAGAGAGAGGAGCAGAAACAGGTTACATGCAGGTGGAGTCTGTGCTTGCTTGTGTGCAGCTTGGGTGGGGAAGATGCATAAGCCAAGGTCGGGGGCAGGCCCTCTCTGTTGCCGCAACTGCCACATTCAGTGCACACCTAAGGCTGATCACCGAAGAATTGATGCTTTTGAATTATGGTGTTGGAGGAGACTCTTGAGAGTCCCATGGACTGCAAGAAGATCAAACCTATCCATTCTTAAGGAAATCAGTGAGTGCTCACTGGAAGGACAGATCCTGAAGCTGAGGCTCCAAGACTTTGGCCACCTCATGAGAAGAGAAGACTCCCTGGGACAGACCCTGATGCTAGGAAAGATGGAGGGCACAAGGAGAAGGGGACGACAGAGGACGAGATGGTTGGACAGTGTTCTCGAAGCTACCAACATGAGTCTGACCAAACTGCGGGAGGCAGTGGAAGACAGGAGTGCCTGGCGTGCTCTGGTCCATGGGGTCACGAAGAGTCGGACATGACTAAACAACTAAACAACAAAGAGCAGCCGAGAGACACAGGACTGATGTACATGCCTTTTCCTAACTTGCAATTGTATTTTTCACAAGAAAGAATATCCTCACTCCGGATATTCCTTGTCCAACAGCACCGTGACAGTTTCCAGGCTCGATTCAAAGTGCTGGTTTCAATCTACGAAGCCTTAAGTGGCTCAAGACTGCACTACCTCAAGGATGGACTCTCCCATATGAACCACCCCAGACTCTGCAATCACCATCTGAGGCCCTTCTTTGTGTGCCCCCTCCACAAGCGGTCTGGAGGGTGGCAACACAAGAACAGCCCATTTGTGGAGACTTCTCTCCAGGGAGGTTCACCGGGTGCCATCTTTATACCGTGGTACCTAGGTTTTCGAACGTAATCCATTCTGGAAGACCGTTTGAGTTTTGAAATATTTGAAACTGAAAACTCAATAGCCAAATGTTAGGCCTTAGGATCTTGCACTCAGTGGAAGCCTCATGGCATGTTCGACTTCTGAGCCGTGTTCGAAAACTGAAGCATTTACTTCCAGGTTTATGGCGTTCGAAAACTGAAATGTTCGTCAACGGAGACATTCGAAAACCGAGGTAGAAGTGTTTGGATTTGATATCCCGCTTTATCACTACCCGAAGGAGTCTCAAAGCGGCTAACGTTCTCCTTTCCCTTCCTCCCCCACAACAAACACTCTGTGAGGTGAATGGGGCTGAGAGACTTCAGAGAAGTGTGACTAGCCCAAGGTCACCCAGCAGCTGCATGTGGAGGAGCGGAGACGCGAACCCGGTTCACCAGATTACGAGTCTACCGCTCTTAACCACTACACTAGGTACCACTGTATATCTTTAAGCGCTAGGCAAAATCTTTCCTCTCTAACCAGACCTTTGTTCTTTAACTATCTGTGGCCTTTTAGAAATAAGCAGGATGTTTTAAATGTATGTCTTTGTCTCTGGTTGGTTGGTCGGTTGTTGCCTTGGGCAAGATGAAGCTACAATTTTTTAAAAATAAAATAAATAAAATAATTGGCAAAGTATTCTCCTGTCACACACACACACACACACACACACCACCACCAGTATTGCATCTTTCTATTAAGTCAGGACTCTCTGTGAACCATAATCATACACAGAAAGCAAGACCAACACTGGTGCCCAGCATTCAGTTAATGCCTTTAGTAAGTTAGATTAAATAAAGGTTTCCCTGAGGACTGATTATTTTTAACTTGCCGTATTAGTGATTTAATTTCATCAGTCATCGCAGGCGGTCATTTGTCAATAGATACTAGCAAGGGGGAGCATGAGTCAAACAATTCATTATCATCAAACTGCACGTGGTGCAGCATAGTTCACTTGCAACTTTCTTCTGGTGAATGGAAGGTGAAAGTGGAATATGCTGAAGACTCTCGCTGGGTTGAAACCTCTCCCTTAAAAGCAATAAGTGAGCAGGCCTTAACTAATTGTAATGCTCAGAAATCTACACAAACACTCAGGCTTTCAATAGTCCATTGCTACTGCAGGTGAGTAATCCCCATATGACAGTTTTGAAACACTAAAGGCTTGAACGGGGAAGTGAAAGACATGTATTTGCTGCCTTTTATGAGAAAACAACAGCAGGAATAGTTTAACAAATGGGATTTGTGTATGTGTCTCTGTGTTCGTGCAACATTATTTAATCAACCCTCCAGAGTCTCTCTGCTCACTTATGAGAGTGGAAAAGGAACTGCAGACATCAAAGCTGAGAGCAGTCTATTCTGGGAGCCAGAATAGTATACATAAAAGGCTAATTAAATCATTACTTCATTTCAGCAGGATCCCATGATAAGAATCAATAGCTGGGCCACTGATCTTGCATTAATTTGTTCTCACATTGTCACTAAATCTTGTCACAGTCACACTTTCTTGACACCTCAACCTAACCTTGATCATAACCTTAGCTTCAAAAGAGAAGCCTGGAATAGATTTTACTTCCTAAAACTTGTTTTTGTTTCCTGCAAATGGCTCAGTCTTATAGAATAACAGAATTGTGAAATTGGAAGGGACCCTGAGCCTCATCCAGTGAAACCACCTGGACTGCAGGAATCTTAACTAGATCATACATGACGGATGGCCACCCAACCTCTGCTTAAAAGCTTCCAAGGAAGGAGAGTCCACCACCTCTCCTGGGAGTCTGTTCCACTGAAAAAAACCAGCTCTTACTCTCAGAATCTCCTTTCTTGTAACTTGAATCCATTTGCTCTGGTCTTATCCTCCAGAGCAGGAGAAAACAAGCTTGCTGCATCCACCATGTGACAGCCCTATAGATATTTAAAGATGGCTATCATATCTCCTCTCAGCCTTCTCTTTGCCAGGCTAAATATACCCAACTCCCTCAACAGTTCCTCATAAGGCTTGGTTTCCAGACCCTTGATCATGTTGGTTGCCCTCCTCTGCACATATTCCAGTTTGTCAATATCCTTCTTAAATTGTGGTGCCCAGAACTGAACATGGTCTGACCAAGACAGAATAGAATGGGGCTCTTACTTCCCTTGATCAGGCCACTGTACTTCTGTTGATGCACCCTGGCCTGTGGAATTGTATATGCTGAAAATGAACACAAGTGTGGATCTTTTTGTAGCCAAAATGGTGGCATCCATCAACCAGAAGGAGGTATCAGCAGGTTTGGGAGAGCCTCACAACTTGCAGAAGTACAATGCAACTTTTTTGCAGGGAAAACTTTACTTGAGGAGAAGAACCGAGAAACCCAATGAGGAATGAGTGTGTTCAGTGGTTGCAGAATGTAACAGGCATACCTATCTCCATGGCATGTGAGCTCTGCAGCAAGAGTGACTAGCCAGCAGCCTGCAAATCAGATCCACCTCAGTGAGCTTCAGGAATTGACTTGCCAGCTCCTATAGATCACATTGCAAGATGAAGCTCTGCCTGATCTTTAGAGAGGGACTCTAAAGAACGCGGTGCTTTATTTCTCAATCTAAGTGCTAAAATGGGGAGATAAAATTTCTGTCCCCGCTTTTTAGAGATCGTCTAAATCCATAGACTGTATAAACCAGAGGTTCAAATAGCTGTCTGTGGCTGAAAGCCCTTCGTAAACATGCTGCACATTGACATTCTGAAAATCAGGGCTTCAAAGTGCAGCATCGCCAGCTGTGGACTCCACCCACCTGCCAGATTTGGCCACCAGGGTATGGGAGATTAAAATCTGGCCCACCAGTCACAAAATGTCCTCACCCCTGCTATGGAGTCAACAGATTACAAACCCCATTCAACCAGCCATGAGATAACTGTTGGCTGCCATGGGCAGAGCTGTAATCTACATGACAGTGTTCCTGCATACACATTATATTGAGAAATTGAGCATTGTGGAGTGGTCCTAAGAGCATCTTAAATCTACCAGCCCTTTCTGTATGCTGTATAATTAATTTCACTGCATCTATTAAAACCCACTCATTTTGTTCTATAATACTATGCGGGATATGAGCCAATATCTTATTCAGTTAAAGAAATAACTGTTTTCAAAAAAGATTGCACATGTACACAGATAATCTTTTAGTACATTTTATGCCTTTTTTATGACAACCGTTTGTCAAGGAACTAAAAATATAACTCATTAATTGCACGCTCTTCTACAAAGGAAAGTCCTTTAAGTGCATAACTCAATGTGATGATCTCATTAAGACAAGAATGGCTATTTATCAAACTCAGTATAATTTAGTTATTATTTTATCATACTTAATAGAATTCATAGAACTAGGACAATGTATTATATGGATGTAACTAAAGCCTGGAAAAGTATATATATATATACTTTGCTACTTTAATAATTATCTTCAAATATTTCGGTGATGGGGGGATCCTCATTTTTCAGCTGCATTTTAGTTAAAAAAATACTTGAGTGGGACATGAAAAAACACTAGCATTTAAAAAGAACTAGTTTATTGGTTAAATGCTAGTGTGGAATTAAGATTGCCGGAAGAAATATCAACAACCTCAGATATGCTGATGACACAACCTTGATGGCAGAAAGTGAGGAGGAATTAAAGAACCTATTAATGAGGGTGAAAGAGGAGAGCACAAAATATGGTCTGAAGCTCAACATCAAAAAAACTAAGATCATGGCCACCGGTCCCATCACCTCCTGGCAAATAGAAGGGGAAGAAATGGAGGCAGTGAGAGATTTCACTTTCTTGGGTTCCATGATCACTGCAGATGGTGACAGCAATCACGAAATTAGAAGACGCCTGCTTCTTGGGAGAAAAGCAATGACAAACCTAGACAGCATCTTAAAAAGCAGAGACATCACCTTGCCGACAAAGGTCCGTATAGTTAAAGCTATGGTTTTCCCAGTAGTAATGTACGGAAGTGAGAGCTGGACCATAAAGAAGGCTGATCGCCGAAGAATTGATGCTTTTGAATTATGGTGCTGGAGGAGACTCTTGAGAGTCCCATGGACTGCAAGAAGATCAAACCTATCCATTCTTAAGGAAATCAGCCCGGAGTGCTCACTGGAAGGACAGATCCTGAAGCTGAGGCTCCAAGACTTTGGCCACCTCATGAGAAGAGAAGACTCCCTGGAAAAGACCCTGATGTTGGGAAAGATGGAGGGGACAAGGAGAAGGGGACGACAGAGGACGAGATGGTTGGACAGTGTTCTCGAAGCTACTGTCATGAGTCTGACCAAACTGCGGGAGGCAGTGGAAGACAGGAGTGCCTGGCGTGCTCTGGTCCATGGGGTCACGAAGAGTCGGACACGACTAAACGACTAAACAACAACAAGTTTATGGGTTGTAGCCAACAAAGTCATTCTGTTAGTGCAATGACTTTCACTTGTGCAACAGGACTTCATCTCCCTCTTCCTGCCCCCCTCCTGCTGCATGAGGAGAGAAGAGGAAGTCCCATTGCGCAGGGAGAAGTTATTGAGCTAACAGGATGGCTTTTTCCCCAATATAACCTTATATTTTGGAAAGTATCCCCACTCACCCAAACACTCCTGGATCTCCCTCCCTCTATTTCCTATGATTATCTCAGAATAAATTAAATACATTTTTAAAAACCCAGGAAAATAAAATAAAAGGGTATAATGATCAATATTTTAATAAGATCAGAATTACAGTTTCTATTTACAAACTACATTGCAGAATGATAATTCACCTAAATCCCAATAGGAATTATTCAGAGAGGAGGAAGAAGTGGGGTAACACATGCTACAACAATCCTGTGCCTGTCTGCATCACTCCAACTTTTCTGACTGGGGAGGAAGGTTTGAAGGGAGAACCAATATACATTTAGCTGAAAATGCACAGGGTCCTCCACATGGATCAAGAGCCATGAACAATCAAGGTTTCCTATTGCCTGTGCACATTCAGTAGGACAAGTGTAGGTTCTCACTACAGTGGTACCTTGGTTTTCTAACTTAATCCATTCTGGGAGTCCGTTCGACTCCTAGAACAGGTCGAAAACCAAGGCACGGCTTCTGATTGGCTGCAGGAGCTTCCTGCACTCAACCGGAAGCTGTGTCGGACATTTGGCTTCAGAAAAACGTTAGCAAACTGGAACACTCACTTCCGGGTTTGCGGCATTCGGGAGCCAAAATGTACGAGTACCAAGGCGTTTGACTGTATAGAATTTCCAACCTACTAACTGGGCCATATGTTCTTTACCATCACATGGATCAGCTTCTGAATTGGGCAAGAGTTGAATCAGATTCTCTTGTGTCGAGATACATAATTGAAAACCAGTCTCCATATGCCATGAAAATTCTAACACGTTACACCGAAAGCAGTTTTAAGCATGTTATAAAGCACAATTTAGTTTGAATGGTTTGTGATACCCTATATTAAGAACCTGCTTCCCAGTTTCTGCTTGGAATTACAATAAGGTGCTATCTCCATCTCTCTTTTGAGGGCTAAAACAGCCCCTGTCATTCAAACCCAAAGTGCTCCGAAGTGACAATCTAAATTTTGAGTCAAAAAGTCCTCAAAGACACAGCAAATATACCTTTCTCATCTGCATTGCAAACAACTCATCACACCCTATCACAGCTGATCACAAAACCCAAATTCTTGCTTACATATTAATATACTAACCATCATATCAAGGATTTATTGTCAAATTATATCATGTAGCATCTTTGCGTCTGCCTGTCTGTGGAGAGGCCAAGACCTTTTGTTCACTCAAGCAATGGTTTTTCAGCTTGATGTATTTTCACCACCCCACCTGAATACCTTGCTGATGCAAATAGGACCCCGTGCGCTAAAGGTCACTTCTGAAAGCTGCTGAAAAGTTAAACAATCTTTCAGGATGAAAGATGTGCAAGCGCAAGGCAGCCTGAGTCAGATGCAAACAGCCAGACATAACATGTATTTCATTGTTAAAACTTAGCTAATGTTATGAACTTTAATGTATGAATTTGGTATGGTGTATGTCCTGAAGGCCGAGGGAGCTCATTATATTTCAGCATCTAGGAAACAGGAATGGAAGAATGATGGGAGCAGGGGGAGAAAGAAGCGTGTGCACGATGAAGATGAGGCATCACTAGATTTATTCGCGAACTCTAACTGCAAGTTGAAAGGAAACAACGTAATTATTTTGATGAGCCACACCCACTGCCAGTCATCTTACCTTTGAAAGGGACGCTTGGGTGAAGATGCTTTGCCCTGAGCATCCCTCGCAGAGATCGCCAGCGCACCTTCCGGAAAGGTGTTCTGACAGTCCTCAAAGCATCTTCATCCTGGAGCATCCTTTTGAAGGTCACTGTATGTGGAACCCCGGTTGCCGAACGATTCGGAAGTCAAACGCTTTGGAAGTCAAACGCTGACAACCCAGAAGTGAATGCTTCTGTTTCTGAACGCGCCTTGGAAGTCAAACGGCTTCCGAGGAGCGTTTCTCCATTTTTTTCAATGGATTTTGCCTACCGGCAATTACGCCTCGGTTGTCAAACATTTCCGAAGTCGAATGGTCTTCTGGAACGGATTACGTTCGACAACCGAGGTTCCACTGTACTTTTTTGCCATCTTTGAATTTGCATAGTGGGCAGTGGCAGAGTGGCAAAGTTCACCCCCAGTTTTGACAGTGTGGATTGTTCCTCGAAATAAAAGAAAACACTTGTGCTTGGGCCCAATTTCAACCACGTGAACCTACCCTTTCTTTTAAATGTGGTGGGGAAACTACTTGTGTGAACCTCTGAGGCTATTTTCAGGATACAGTGGATGCTCGGGTTGCGAACGCGATCCATGCGGGAGGCGCGTTTGCAACCCACAGCATTCGCAACCCGCGCCGCTGCGTCTGCGCACATGCGTGACGCAATTCGGTGCTTCTGCGCATGCGCAAAGTGCAATCTAGCGCTTCTGTGCATGCGTGAGTGCAAAAACCTGGAAGTAACCCGTTCCGGTACTTCTGGGTTTGGCACGTTCGTATCCTGAAAATGCGCAACCCGCAGCGAGCGCAACCCGAGGTATGACTCTACTTATATTGTTGCCCACTAGAGCGCAAGCCATTTTTGAGCATGTAGACAAATCAGCAGATTTATATGGGGCCATGCTATGAACAAATGGACTCACTTGGTGTGCTAGACACGAGCTACTTCAAACACCTGCAGTCCCAGTTTGTTGCCCTTCACCTTTGTTTAGCATTCCAGCCTTTAATAGCTTCCATTTACAAACTTGTCTCCTTTTATTTAGGACTATGCATTTTCTTCTACGCTAATAGAAACTTCAAGCAGTATTAAACAGTATCCTCCTCAGGGCAGATGTCTTGATCTGCGTATCTAAAAATAAGAGACATTTGTAATGTTTCTCTCTCTCTCTCCCATTAGGTAATATGTTCAATGGTAGCAATACATAACGTAATGTACAGCTGCTGTGTTATTTGGCTCAAAATCAGACTGCTGCAGTGACAAAAGTAGATTTCATATCCAATAAAAATGAATCTTTTTTTATTACACGAGGAATTAAAAGTGCAAACTATAAATATACAAGGTTGCCTTACACACAGGCATGTAACTAGTTTTCCTTGTTAGGCGTGGCAGTCACATTTGTAGCAGGGCATTTCATGGAGGGAGGTGCCTAGTGCCAGCAAATTCGGAGAAGATATACAGTCCAGGTAAGGGGAAGGAAAAAGAACTGACCTTCTGTCTTGCTTGTCCTCCATGCAGAAAGTGTGCTAACTTACATAATGGGCTGTGTAAAGGTCAGGTTAAAAAGAAAATTTAGCAGGAACAGCAGGAACTCAGTGACTGGCAAAAATTTTTGTTTCATAAGGCGGGGACGGGAGGATATCAAGGATACAGTGAACCATATGATACCAAAAGGTGTAAAGCAAAGAAAATAGTTTCTGCTATAACTAAGAAGTTAAAAAACTAATGTGAAGCTTTCCGCCCCAAAAAATCTTGTACAATTACAACACCAGTACAAAACAAAACAAAACAAGTTTAGGCGGTGATCCTATGGCAAGATCCACCAAGATGAGCAGTTTAGCATGCAATGAATCTCCAGCACAGTCTGCTGATTCTTGGCTCAGTTGGGAGTAAAGCCTCCAAACTTTGCTCAGTTGAAGACATGGCAGCGTAACTTGCTCATCCCATTGTAAGGCCCTAATGTGAAGTTTCCCCCACCCCGCAAAATTCTTGTACAATTCATCATGTCCCACCTTGTACTGGGCAAGCTAAGAAAGGGAATGTGTTTTGGAAGTCAGTGAAATCAAAATGACAAAGCATTTTTTTTTAAGGTAAATTAATAGGCTGAAGTTGAAAGAACTAGAATTTGAAGATGCTCACCTGCCAAGTGTAATCAGTGCTCATAATATGAATATTTCTGTCTTGCACCGAGAGGATTTGTTGGCAGCAGTTATATGCAGATTGCATATGCTTTCTCTATGAGGGCATGTTAAGAACTGTAAGGAACAAGCCATCAGCTGACACAGCAAGAAGTACTTTTGTACAGGATAAAAACACTTCATGTGAGTTAGGGGTCTCTTCTGCGAATGGGTGTGCTATTTGAAAGCCAGGTTAAGAGCACACCTGCAGGGAGCCTGGGGGTTTCCAAACCCACCTTTTAGTCATCACATGAATTTGGCAGTGGAGGGGGCAATTTGCAGAGGACAATTTGCAGGCAGAAAAATGGGCATTTATAGGCACTTTCTTCTGATTGGACAAACATGTCCCAGGTTCTCAGCAATTGTTTTTCCCCAACCAGGATCTGGAGTTGAAGGTAAACACCAATGCAGCTGTGGGGAAAACTCCAATTTCAGAGGAGAATCAGTTGGGGGGTGGGTAGTGGATGGGTGAAGTTCCCTCTCCTGTCCACTAGTTCTTCCTTCCAAGGGCCCCTCCCTTGCATTCTCAACTTATCAGCAAATGTAGGCTTGAGGAGTGTGTATTGGATGAGATTCAGTAATATATATATTTGTGATATATGATATAAGATGTGATAAGAGGCCTAGACACATTTTCACCCTATTTTTTTTCTTTTTTCTTTTTAGGATTGCTTTACTCCACATATGCCCACTCGACCACTTTGATCTGCGGAATTGGAACCTAAGACTTCTTCCTCACTTTTAAGAAATCATTCTTTTAGGGAGCAATCCTGTAGCAAGATCTGCTGGGATGAGCAGGTTAAGTTACAGTAGATCTCTGGCTGACTCAGAAGGCACCCAGAGCAGCTAGACTATGTCACATTAACTCCCTCACCCTCCGCTCAGCCGGAGATGCACTGACGTATTTTCCGCTATCTTGGCTTAGCTTGGACCCAGGTTCTTGTGGCCCATTGTATTTCCAACTTTTGTGTTGTAGTTTCACATCCGACACACATTGGCACCGGTGTTTGAAACTTCCATTGTGAAAAATGAACATAATATTTTAGCTGCAGTTCATTCATTTTCAGCTTTGTATTATTGTTATAAAAAAGTGCGCCTAGACATTAAATTGTTGCGCCTAGATTTACAGTGCCATTTAGCTCCTAGCTTCCATATCTCAGTTTCAAACACTGATTAGAGCTGGAAAGAGAAACTACTTTGGCTCACATACACATAGTGCCTTGTCTGAGTGCAAAAGGAGGGCGGCACATACCTGTATATAAGAATTAGAATGGGGGAGAGAACTGGAAGTGCATAGCAACAGGCTGTGGAGACAACTGGCAGATTTTATTCATAGGCAAAGACAAAATGGGTGGGATTGAAAGAGGTGAAAGAACAACATCCATATAATGTGTCACAAAGGAAACTCTGTGTTTTCCATTTTATTCCCCCTTCCCAAGATTGGAAGGGGAACAATTTTCCATTTGGGTTTTAATGGATTTTTCGTTCGTTCCGATACAGCGGTAAAGAGCAAGCTTTCTACATTTCTGCATTGGGATAAAAACGAAAAGCTTTTGGATCAGTGTTTTATATAAATGAAAAGCTTTTGGACCAGTGGACTGATCCACTGCAAATTCTAAGAAAGCGTGCGACAAACGAAAGTGTGGACAGGGCCTGAGCACAACCTTTAAACTAAATTTAATAGGAATACGTCCCATCGGTGGTGCTTGCTTCCAAGTAAACAACCACAGGACCAAGCTGTATGACTTATTCAATAGCTGCTGTCCTGGCCAGGTGGTTATGAGTCAAAAAGAACATTTGCTTCAAATGCCGGGGCTGCAGCAGGCCCCAAGCAGCTGCCGAGTTTCCCCAGTGTGCCATAGCCATGCTGTTATGAGACGGCCATTTTATTTTTTGATGCAGTTGCCTAGCAACCACGCTCTATTCTACTTGCTGCAGCAAAATGGCTGGGGTTGGGGTGGGGGATGAAGCTCAAAAGGCACTGTAGGTCATAAGAGAAAGGAGTGTGTGCGTTATGATAATTAAGAAATTCAAAACCAGTAAAAAGAAAAGGGGGAGGTACAAAATCTGTGAAGAGGGCCTGAAGACCCAGGGCCTACATAGCACTAAAAGGACCAGAAAAAACTTCTGTGCATGTTGCACAACTCAAGTAGTCTGGAGGTATAACATAATATACCTCCATATTTATTAAGTGTCTGTCTAGAAATCAGTCACCTGGAGGACCAGGTTAAGAGGTGACTAAAAATGTAGCAAATAAGGAAATCACGAATAAGCAAATTCCTGCATACGTGTGTGTGTGTGTGTGTGTGTGTGTGTGTGTGTGTATGTAACAAACTGCCTTCCCAATTTTCAGAACAGATTTTGGATGAAATCTTCAGGGTCTGCCAGCAATTTCAAGGGGACAATCCATGGTTAATAGGAAATCTGAATAATCTTATAGGTGGCAAAGCTGTTTTGGGATCCTGGTTCTATCCAAATTGAGTGGACATCATTTTCCGTAGCTCACTTCATCTATTTTGGGATGTTCAGACCAAGGTTCTCCAACATAGCCGAGACACATATAGCACACAGCTAATTTTGTAGGACACGTGTATCCTGTTCACCGGTGGGAAAATGGCAACTGAAGTGTAGGCTGATGTTTTGGTAATCGTTTGGATCGTTTCCAAATGCCATTCATCATTCTTATTCTGAATACACTCCCTTCTGCAATTGTGCCTGCAATGCTTTTGTTCTTCCCTGCCAACCCAAGCCATTTTGATGCTGCTTGTAGAAGAGAGGGGTTGCCAGGCAACAACAGCAAAATAAAATGGCCACCTTCTTTCCACATTTGCAGGACATAGATTGGGGCTTATGTAGCACTAGGGCCCAGAGAAGCCCCTCAGGCTTTTAAGGTTTTTTTGTTTTGTTTTGTTTTAAAAAATATATTAACTGAAGTGTAGGTGGGTTCCCATGAGGCAAGACACAGTGATAATAGCAAGAACCTTTATTGAACTAACAGAACTGGACAACATGGGCAAAGCAACTGCTTAAATACATTTCTGAAGGCCTGGGCCACTCCCACTACCAACGTGATTGGATGTCTAGACTTCCAAGCTGCAACTCAGAGTTTAAGGGCCAATGGCAGAGGTCCAAATCATGAAATGTTCTGTGATTGGATATCATGTATCATATCAGAACACAGGGGCTCAGAATCCTTAGTCCAGGCTCAAGCTGAGGCAAACACAGACCACTGAATACATAACATAAGCCATCTCTTCTGTTTAGATTTTTTAGTGTCTTTCTGTGTTGGTGTTCTTAATAATTGGAGTGATATCCAAATACTTCACACTCAAGGTAGACCCATCAAAATCAATGGATTAGTCAGTCTTCCAATTAAATAGGTTACTCTGAATACAACTAATGTTGAATATCACCCTTGAGTTTTATAGCAGGGGTGGGGAGTCTCCAGCCCATGGGTTAAGGGCGGCCAAACAGACACTCGGAGACTCTTGAGAGTCCCATGGACTGCAAGAAGATCAAACCTATCCATTCTTAAAGAAATCAGCCCTGAGTGCTCACTAGAAGGACAGATCCTGAAGTTGAGGCTCCAGTACTTTGGCTACCTCATGAGAAGAGAAGACTCCCTAGAAAAGACCCTGATGTTGGGAAAAATGGAGGGCACAAGGAGAAGGGGACGACAGAGGATGAGATGGTTGGACAGTGTTCTCGAAGCTACTAACATGAGTTTGGCCAAACTGCGAGAGGCAGTGAAGGATAGGCGTGCCTGGCGTGCTCTGGTCCATGGGGCCACTGCAGAAAAGGCCCGTTCTCATGTTGCCACCCTCTGTATCTCTAGCAGAGGAGACACACAAAGAAGGGCCTCAGATGATGATCTCAGGGTCCAAGTCAGTTCACATAGAGAGAGACAGTCCTTGAGGTATTGAGGTCCTGAGCCAATCACATACCTTCCAACATTTCTCTGATGTCCCATTCCATAATGATATTTATACCCCACACATCGCTTCCAATATGTATAAAAACATAATAAATATTAAACATTTAAGAAGAAAGTTACCTATACAGGATTGCCTTCAGATGGCTTGGGGGGGTCGGATAACTCCATACCCCCCAACATTTATCCAATGAAAATAGGGACATACTAAAGAAAAGTGGGACATTCCAGGATCAAATTAGAAACTGGGACAGCTTCTCTAAATCAGGAACGTCCCTGGAAAATAGGGACACATGGAGGATCTGTGGTTGTATAGATAAGGGTCGCCTCCTGCCTCTGACCACCAACAGTTTTATGGTTTGCACCTCCCTGGTACAGATGAAAATTGGTCTAAAACTAAAGAACCACACAAAGCACAGCTGAGGGGAACTCACAGTTGTGAGGCCTGAGGAGATTGTGATGCTGCATCCCTAGTTGTTGTTATCGACTAAGTGCTACCTGTGACATCACAAAAATACATGGCAGCTGAACCTTTTCCTCTCCCCCAACATCACAGTTCTGTTGGAGCCTGGCATGTAATTCTTGTTCATGCATCCCTCACAAATACATTTTAGGGTAGAAGGATGAAGTTTGCCTCCAGTGTTAATTCGGAAAAAAGTATGCCTCAGCTCAGCCATCAGAACTCTAGTAAACAAACACCGACAGCGAATGTTGCAATTACCAGCATGGTTTCCAGTACAAAGAAAGAAAAATGATTGAGTCAATAAAACAAATTATGACCGCAGTGTTTTAATAGAAACATGATGTGAGTTTTCATAGCTACTTCTCAAAGCTTCTTCCGCCACAAATATGTTTGTTTGTATCTGTACTGATTTCAGTTTAAAACTTTAGAACAAAGGTTATTCATTGGTACTTAATTACCTTTTCCTTTAGAATTTAGGATTCGGGACTTAATGATGGTTGAGCTGGAGGTCCACTGCATCCTAAAGCCGGTCATCTTGGCAGATCTTACTGTAGGATTAATCCTGTAAATCCAATTTGTTTCAGTGGGTGTACTCTAAGTATCTCTAAGTTTGGAACTAATATGGTATGGCCAGTGATTTTTTAAAAAAACTTTTTTATCATTATTACTTAGAGTGGCACACCTGTATGCTACATAATGAACTCACGCCCCCCCCCCCAGTTTTAAAAGGATTGATGCAGGATAGGGGACTGATGTTGCAGAAACAGAAATCCAGTGCTATTGTGGGCACAGATTCAATGAGCTAATCAAATGGGAATTTGGATCCAAGATATAGCCAAGACTGAGCTTTCTCAGCACCACACATACAAATTCCACACACACATACAAAGTCACACTGAAGTTGCATTTCTGACAACTGAAGAAAAGAAAACGTACCAATGAAAGAGAAGCAGAGTAAATGAAAGGAAGCACTGAGGCTCATCAGTGCTGAATGGGGAGTGTTTGTGAGGGACCAGAGCTCCCCCCCAAAAAAAATTCAATGAAGGGACCACCTCCCAAGTTCCTCAGCAGCCATGTGAGCAGGCCGTGGGGCATGCTTGTGCCGCGCATGCACACTGTGGGGCATCCACAAAACACGTCAGCATGCCACAGCATGCCCTGTATGGCAGACATAGGCAAACTCGGCCTTCCAGACGTTTTGAGACTACAACTCCCATCATCCCTAGCTAACAGGACCAGTGGTCATAGATGATGGGAACTGTAGTCTCAAAACATCTGGAGGGCCAAGTTTGCCTATGTCTGGTGTATGGTATGATGATGTTGCGCAGCCCCAGACCCTCTCAACCATGTGGGGAAGGTGTCGTAATATGGTTCAGGCCAGTCCTAAGGTCAGAAGTATCTCAGTTCATGTAGTTAGACGATCTATGTGGGGCTACCTTTGAAGGTGACCCAGAAACTATAACTAATCCAGAATGCGGCAGCTAGACTGGTGACTGGGAGTGGCTGCCGAGACCATACAACACCGGTCCTGAAAGATCTACATTGGCTCCCAGTACGTTTCCGAGCACAATTCAAAGTGTTGGTGCTGACCTTTAAAGCCCTAAACGGCCTTGGTCCAGTATACCTGAAGGAGCATCTCCACCCCCATCGTTCTGCCTGGACACTGAGATCCAGCGCCGAGGGCCTTCTGGCGGTTCCCTCACTGCAAGAAGCAAAGCTACAGGAAACCAGGCAGAGGGCCTTCTCGGTAGTGACACCCGCCCTGTGGAACGCCCTCCCACCAGATGTCAAAGAGAAAAACAACTACCAGATTTTTAGAAGACATCTGAAGGCGGCCCTGTTTAGGGAGGCTTTTAATGTTTAATAGATTACTGCATGTTTAATAGATTACTGCATTTTAATGTTCTGTTGGAAGCCGCCCAGAGTGGCTGGGGAAACCCAGCCAGATGGGCGGGGTATAAATAATAAATTATTATTATTATTAATTATTATTATTATTACCTGGGGGTTGAAAGCCGACGGTCCAAGGTCACAAGAAGCAAGAAGCAGCAAAGTCTGACCACTGGTGGAGGAAGAAGAGTGCAGGAGGAGCGTACCCACCCCCAGGATGCACGCTAGCCCCGTCCCCGCCTGCTCTCTGTCCCCCGGTGCCGGAGCATGAAGCTCCGCCACTGGATCCAACCAGGAATAACAAATGTAGTTTCTAGCAACTGACCGAGGCTGGAAACCCTGCTTAAGAAAGCTGGAGAAAAGCTGGTTCTCATCAGGAGGAGGAAGGCTGATCAGCAGCAGGTGGAGTCACAATGCCTTCTGCTCATTCAGGCTGCTGCTCAGCAGGTGAAGCCGACTCCTGGCCCATGACAAAAGGCTGCACCCTTTTCCTTCACCAGATGCAGGTTCTTTTCTGTGAGATGTGTGTGTAACACATTAATCTTGGTTTTTGTGATTATCCTACACTATTTAAGAAAATTTGTCACATGGCCTCCACGCACTTAATAAGAATTGTACTTTGTGCATGAAGTAATTTCCTCCCATTTCAATGTTCTTAAAGACACTATTGAGTTCAGAACTCTATTTATTTCAAAAGCATCAGGTAGGTCAAACTGCATGCTGGCTCAGTAGCTTGACAAGAGTGTTGGTGTACAGAAAATAGTTTTATCCTGCCACTGCTGTAAAATAATGTTAGCTAAACTAGATGCTCCCTCCTCTACCTCTCTCAAAACACATGGGATGAAGAAAGAAAAACAAAACTTCAGTCAGAATGACCAGCATTTTGATGTCCTTAGAAAATCCGACCGATGTGTGAAAATGAATTTTTAAAAATGGAAGGGGCTGCAGTCAATAACTGGAAAATGGTACAGATGTTCAGTGAACATCTGAGGGACTTCTTAAGCAGGTTTTGTTAAAAAATAAATGAAAAGTGTTTGAAAAGAAACACCGACATGTGAAACCTCAGGGTTTCTTTGTATGTTATAGACCCCATACAGAGGCAACCAAAAGTTGCATCTAGGAGGTAGTTTTCCACATAGAAGCTGTAATAACACTCAGAAGGGCTTTTCTCATGGTTTAACCTAACCAAATAGAAGAAGAAGAAGAGTTTGGATTTGATATCCCGCTTTATCACTACCCGAAGGAGTCTCAAAGCGGCTAACATTCTCCTTTCCCTTCCTCCCCCACAACAAACACTTTGTGAGGTGAGTGGGGCTGAGAGACTTCAAAGAAGTGTGACTAGCCCAAGGTCACCCAGCAGCTGCATGTGGAGGAGCGGAGACACGAACCCGGTTCACCAGATTATGAGTCTACCGCTCTTAACCACTACACCACACTGGTGAGTTACCATGCTGGCTCTACAGAGCTGTGGCCATTGATTTGCGACAGTCAGCAAAGAAGGTGGCCTGCATGTGGCTGCTCCCTTAAATACCCCAGGGGCGGGCTGGGGGCAGTGCCTAGGACCTTTGCCATGATTGGCCTTGCCACCTGGAAGGCCTGGGATGGCTGAGGTGGGTGGCACCAGGTGACCATCCCCTCCCCCAGCTGTGCAGGAAGATGGCGGCCTCCTCGGACCAGCTGAGGCCACGCTGTGCGGCAAACGCCATCCCACCCCAAGCCCCAGGGGAGGTGGATATTTCCCATATGGAAGGGAGTTTTGTTAGGCTCTCCTCGGAGGCTATGGCAAATTGACAATTTCCTCAGAAACAGGAAAATGTATGAACTGTAGGAGATAGGTCCCTCACTGCGAGAAGTGAGGTTACAGGGAACCAGGCACAGGGCCTTCTCAGTAATGGCGCCTGCCCTGTGGAGTGCCCTTTGATCAGACGTCAAGGAAATAAACAACTATCTGACTTTTAGAAGACATCTGAAGGCAACCCTGTACAGTGGTACCTCGGGTTACAGATGCTTCAGGTTACAGATGCTTCAGGTTACAGACTCCGCTAACCCGGAAGTAGTACCTCAGGTTAAGAACTTTGCTTCAGGATGAGAACAGAAATTGTGTGGCAGTGGCATGGCGGCAGCGGGAGGCCCCATTAGCTAAAGTGGTACCTCAGGTTAAGAACAGTTTCAGGTTAAGAACGGACCTCCAGAACGAATTAAGTTCTTAACCCAAGGTACCACTGTATCGGGAAAATTTTAATGTCTAATGTTTCACAATTTTTTATGTAAGCCGCCCAGGGTGGCTGGGGAAACCCAGCTAGATGGGCGGGGTATAAATAATAATAAAATTGTTGTTGTTTTATATCAACTGTTAGGAATGGCCATGTTACTCACAACTGGAACTACATTACATCATGTTTATAACAAAATAATAGTTCTGCTTACTTTCTTAGCAGTGAACTTTGTATCTGAAGGGCTGCTTGTTTTCCCCACAGACAGCAAAGAATCAGGGTGCTGAAGAAGAAATTGTTGATACCATCACAATTTTGTGTAATGGTACGCTGATAAAGGCATCAATATCTGCTATACAGGATTACGGAAAAAACAGTTTAGCAAGTTTTATTGAAAGGGAAATTTAAGTATTCTGTCAATGGAAAAACTAGGGACCCATCATAAATATTCACAAAGACAGATTGCCAACCTCCTCTCTTCAGGGGAGAAATCTGCATTATGTTGCCTTTGCCTGTGAAATTTATTAGCACATATATTATCAACGGGGGCTGGGAAACTGCTGATGTTTTCACATAATCCTGCATTTGATGTAGATTTTGGTAACCGGTGCAAAATTCCTGCTGGGTGGATCTCACACTGAGATGCCAGAACTAACGTCAGACCAAGCTGCCACATGTTACTCAATAACTGGTCCTCCTTAACTTCTCACAAAGCGTATCGAGTGATACGAATGTGGGCAGCAAAGAAAAAGAAGGAGCACTCCTGGATTTTTCAGGTTCGCTAAGTTTGAGCCTGAGCAGACAGAAAGGGGTGGTGTAGTTGTCATGGTTGGTTGTGCAGAAGCAGGAATTTCGGTAGCTGATGCCAGGAAAGGCCACACCCACTGACCTGCCTTCTGTCTATATAGATACTAGAGCTATAAGAGAGCTACAATGAAAAGAATATGGCAATTCTCATTTCTACACTCTGGGCTTCATTACCACTGAGCCTAGGGCTTGCCGATCAGGCGGTTCGAATCCTCGTGACGGGAAAGCACGTCAAAGTGCAAGTAGATAAATAGGTACCGCTCTGGCGGGAAGGTAAACGGCTTTTCCGTACGCTGCTCTGGTTCACCAGAAGCGGTTTAGTCATGCTGAACACATGACCTGGAAGCTGTACGCCGGCTCCCTCAGCTAGTAACGCGAGATGAGCGCCACAACCCCAGAGTCGTCCACAACTGGACCTAATGGTCAGGGGTCCCTTTACCTTTACAGATGATTTTCTGGGGATAGAAACCTTTCCATTCCCTCCACATCCTCCCCTCTTCTCTTGACTTAGCTTCATAAAGACCTATATCTGCGGACCCATTTTGACATTGCTGAACTGATAACATTTTAGTGCATCTGGTACATTATCAACTATTATACTAACAAACTTTTTTTTGTGGGTGGGAAGAAATGCAGTTTACTGCAGGAGTCCTACTTGTCATGTAAGGTAGGGCTGCCACACGCCTGGGTTTCCCTGGACACGTCTGGGAATCGGGCTGCGAAATGTCGTCCGGGCGTATTTATGCTGAATCGGCAAGATGTCCGGCAAAACCCAGACGTAGGGCAAGTAGGGCAATACTGTTTTAAAAAATGCTTTAAAAATTCAAGAAAAGTCCAAAATGTTCCCCCCAAAAAGCTCAACAGTTTGTCCGGAATATGCCAACTCTATGTAAGGGTCTGCTCATTAGGTACACTGCTTACTCTCGTATCTGCTCAATAGGTACAGTGCCAGTTTCCTCTGTAAATTCACTTTGCATCCCCGAAAGGAAAGGCAGATGGTGTCACCGCAGGACAATCTTGCCAGAGTGGCAGAGCCAGATGGCAACCTGACACAATCCTTGTTTGAACTGTGCACAGGTGCCATCTGCACTGAAGAGAGAACAGTATCCGCACAGCACGATCCTGCGCTATACTTCTCCTCTCCTAATGAGGAACAGAGATACCTCCCTGCCACAACAAATGGTTGATACCAGAAGTTATGGTAGGGAGTTAATAACCTTCCCACAATTTCCCGTATGGTAGTCTATAAAAAAACCTAGAGCCCCTCCATCTACCAATGTCCTACTATTCTTTCATAGAATTGTAGAATTGTAGAGTTGGAAGTGACCTCAAGGATCATCTAGTCCAGGGGTGGCCAACTTCCAAGAGACTGCGATCTACTCACAGAGTTAACTGGCAGTGATCTACCCCCTTTTGGGGGGTTCAGGTCAAAGTTGTTGAACTTTCTTTTAGGAAGGAAAGCCCTGTTTTGGGGGATTCACATAAAAGTTGTTGAGCTTCTTTAGGGAAGAGGAAAGTGACATTGAGGGGTTTTTTTAGGAAGGAAAGCCCTATTTTTGGTGGTTCAGATCATTTTAGGGGTTTAGGGCAAAGATGTTGATCTTTTTTTAGGGGAGCCAAAGTTTTTTAGCTTCTTTGGGGGTAGCCACTGATCTACCGGTGATCTACCACAGACGTCCAGTGAATTTCGGGTTACACGGACGGAGCTTATTATGTATGTAGTTTTTATCTAATTTGTAAATATCGTTTAAACTCAGAACTGTTCAAACTGTATTGTTTTGAATGTAATATAATGTATTTTTGGTATGGGCCAATGGCTGTAATAAACATTACTACTACTACTACTACTACAGACGTCCAGTGATCTACTGGTAGATCACAATCTACCTGTTGGACATGCCTGATCTAGTCCAATCCCCTGCAATGCAGGAATCTCAGCTAAAGCATCCATGACAGATGGCAATCCAACCGCTGCTTAAAGACCTCCAAGGAAGGAGAGTCCACAACCTCCCGAGGGAGACTGTTCCACTGTTGAACAGCTCTTACTGTCGGAAAGTTCTTCCTGAATCTCCTTTCTTGTGCCTTGTTTGAGTCCTACCCTCCAGAGCAGGAAAAACAAGCTAGGGAGATTTCTCGCCCACATTTAGATTGCAAGCTTGGAGGTAAAATCCTTGCTTGCTTTTATCTGGTTTGTACAGTGCTGCACAAATCTTTGAAAAGTGTTTAAGGTTTAAGGCAAGGTTCTAAGATGGCGGCGCGCATAGATGCAGCGGCTCATTGCTCTCCCTTATTTTTTTAGCATTTCGTATTGTTACTCGTGTTGAGTACATTTTTGGTTGGGGGAACAAATGTTTAAATGAAAAATGAATAGATTTTTCATTTAAATGGAAAATAAATAGATTTGTAGCCTTAAAGGGGCATGGCAGTTATGGCAGTTATGGCAGTTATCAAGCTCTAAGATGGTGACGTGCAAGATTCACAGTCGGCAGAAACCCCTAAAGGGTGGGTTACAGTATGAAAAAGCTGTAAGAGATTATTCTTTTTCGCCCAAACAACATTACTGTGGGAGCAGCCAGGGCACCAGGCTCCCCATGGATTAATATCCCCTTAGGGAGGAGGCGAAGGCGGTGCAGAGACAAAAGGCAGTTGTTTTCTCTTTCTCTCTCGGCGGTGGCTGGAATCTTTTCGAGATGCCAGAGCCTGCGAAGTCCATTCCTATGCCTAAGAAGGGGTCGAAGAAGGCCATCACCAAGACCCATAAGAAGGGCGACAAGAAACGCAAGAAGAGCAGGAAGGAGAGCTACTCCATCTATGTCTACAAAGTGCTCAAGCAGGTACACCCGGACACGGGCATTTCGTCTAAGGCCATGAACATCATGAGCTCCTTCGTCAGCGACATTTTCGAGCACATCGCTGCTGAGTCTTTCCGCCTGGCCTATTACAACAAGCAATCCACTATCACTTCCCGGGAGATCCGAACTGCTGTGCGCCTGCTACTGCCTGGGGAGTCGGCCAAGCACACCGTGTCTGAGGGCACCAAGGCCATCACTAGTACACCAGCTCCAAGTAAACTTGGAAAAGAACCACTCCACTTATTTTGTTTTGTTTTGTTTTAATGGGATGGCATCCAATTTCATTGTATTTGTACAATGACAATAAAGAAATCTTATCTTATCCTATCATCTTATCTTAATGAACAGTAGCCACAACTAACACACAAGTTAACAACCCAACATAAAAGTGTAAGAGTCTATAGAGAAACATGCCTGAGATGGTTCCAGTTCCCAAAGTACATGACATGCCAATAGATATCATCAACAAGCATTTTGGCAAGTCGATCTCCTTTTCAGGACCAAGGTTACAAATATGCATAAGTGAACGAGCTCCAAATCAGATAAAGAGATCTACATGCAGAAACAGATTTCCACATAGGCATCACTTACTAGATGAGGAACCAGTGTTAGAAATTGAGAGATGGAAGCTAGGAGCTAAATGACACCTTAAACCGAGGTTATGGGCGCAACAACGGAATGTCCAGGCACACTTTTTTATAACAAGAATTCCAACCTGAAAATGAATGAACTACAGCTAAAATGTTATGAGCATTTTTCACATGGTCTAGTCCAGGCATGTCCAACAGGTAGATCATGATCTACTGGTAGATCACTGGTAGATCATTGGCTCCCCCCAAAGAAGCTGAACAACTGTGACTCCCCTTAAAAAAAGCTCAACATTTTAGATCCTCCCTCAACAACTTTGACCCGAACCCCCCAAAATGGGCCTTCCTCCTTCCTCAAAAAAGCTCAACAACTTTGTCCTGAACCCCCAAAAAGGGGTTAGATCATTGCGAGTTTTTAACTCTGTGAGTAGATCGCAGTCTCTTGGGAGTTGGCCACCCCTGTAGTCCTTCCCCTGCCCACCCCCCTAATATTCTTAAGGGGGTTTCTTCTCCAGTCTTCAGAAAGTAGCTGGAAGTGGGGAAGCAGACAAAGGTCCTCCTTTCCTTCCACTCTGCAGTTTTAATCTGAAATCTTAGGTGCAGGACTGCACCCAGAGCTCAGAAACTGACTGTGCTAATGAAATTCCCTGTCGCAACATGCACCTAGAACGATGGGAGTTTCGAACACTGTGAGGAACTATGTAAATTGGATTGTGCCCTAGGTACCACGGATGTAAATCGAATTATGTTCTGATGTTGATATTGTCAGTTCATACTGCATTACTTTCAACTGGGTGTGCATTTGGATGAAAATCCTGCTCCTCATTGTAATATGCATATAGCTGGATCAGGATGAAAAGACTTACATCCTGTGGTATGCTTCACAGAACGTGAGCTGCTTCTGAGGCCAAAAAGCTCAGAGTAGAATTATTTTAAAGGGATTATAATAAAAAAGTAACATCTCTGCAAGCTGGCATCAAAGTGTGAACTAATTAGCACTCAAAGAGGCTGTGAAAGTTAAAGTGGACATTCACCATCCGGGCAGACAAAATAATTTTTACCTTCAAGCATTTGAATACTACAGAAACCATATGGTGCAGGTTGTTCAGTTAATACCCAATGAAAACATCAGTGCCATAGATCAAGTGTGATAGGTGTCAGAGTGATCTAGTTCAACGGCCTTTCGCACCTGGATGTCTTTTTCCCCTCTTAGCGGGAGCAAATACAACATAACAGGGTCAACTGTCACTGCATAAATATATTGCTGTGACAGCATATATGGATGGAGTGTTTGATGGCAAACATTAAAAGCAGTCTTTAGTGCAACCTGAATACAAAATATCTTACACTGTTATTGTTGTTTATTTTATTAACAACCAGTGCACACAGTGCACAACAGAGATTGAAGGGTTAAGGAAATGGCTTGAAAATACCACATTGTTACGTGCATAAGACGAGGTTTTTTTTACTAAAAAAAAAAAAAAGGTAAAAAATTGGGGGTCGTCTTGTACACGGAAGATGGGCATCCGGGGGGGATTTTTAAACTATTTAACCATATGTCCAGGATTTTGGCTTGGGCGAGCTGAGGCGGTCCCTGCTGCTGCCATCCCCCCTTTCTCCTCCCCCTCCAGGCTGCATGCCGGAGACTGGCTCACCTGAAGACCCCGCTGGCTCGACCACCGGAGCAAAAGTAGCTGCCACCGCAACTGCTGAGAACTGCCTCAGCTACCTCTCCTTGCCCTTATTTCCTCCCCCCCTCTTCCCCTCTCAAACTCCCACCCTGCCCCCAGCCCGCTCACCACCTTCCTCAGCTCAGTTTGCTCGACGGCATGGCCCGGTGCAGAGCGGTCTCTGCCTTTCCCCGGCTCTTCCTCAGTATCCTGCTTGGGAGCCTCCTTCCCCTCGCTTCCAGTGTGGTGTAGTGGTTAAGAGCGGTAGACTCGTAATCTGGTGAACCGGGTTCGTGTCTCCGCTCCTCCACATGCAGCTGCTGGGTGACCTTGGGCTAGTCACACTTCTTTGAAGTCTCTCAGCCCCACTCACCTCACAGAGTGTTTGTTGTGGGGGAGGAAGGGAAAGGAGAATGTGAGCCGCTTTGAGACTCCTTCGGGTAGTGATAAAGCGGGATATCAAATCCAAACTCTTCTTCCTCTTCTTCTTCTTCTTCTTCTTCTTCTTCTTCTTCTTCCCTGCATCAGCAGCTGCCACCGAGGGGGAGCGTGTGATGCCCCAGTCACTGCCTTTGCTTCTGCACCACAGTGCACTGCATGCTCCTCATGCTGGAAACTTTGAAGGCGTTTGCCCCCCCCAAAAGATAAACTTGCAACCGCAGACCATCCAGATTTTCACTTCTATTTTAGGGTTTTGTTTTCTTAATTTTGGGTTCAAAAAAATAAGGGTAGTCTTACACATGGAGAAACATGGTACGTTTTAGATAGGAATGGGTGCAACTGCCTGGTTTCCCTACCATTTTAGTCAATTGCAAATGAAATTCTGCTCTGTCTGCCCAAACTCCACAGTGAATTGCAGAAGCCAGAATGTTTTCCACACTTAAATCTGGGGATGCACAAAGAGACCTAGCACTGACAAGTGTTTGCTTGTATACTCAAGCAATGCTGTAAGAGGAAACTGTTGGAGATTCATTCCCCGTGTCTACAGTCATGGGATTGTTATCTATCACATGGCGGTGTATGTTTTCATTCCGCAAAGTGGGAAGTGACGGAGACAGGATGTTTGTGTTACTGTGTTCCGTGAAGTGGGACTATTGTCCTTTGTTCTTTCTCTTTGCTGTCTGATGCTAGAGAGAGGGGGAGCCATGTTGCAGTGCTCTCTGTGTGTTTATATGTAAATGAAGTAGATTAGCCAAAATGCTGAGTTGCTGAGGTCTGTTTACCCATGCTGCGAAGACTCTGCGAAGTGTGCTGATGCTTCTTGGTATCAGTCGCTGTGATGTCCGGGCAGAAGAAAGCTTTTGAAGCTCCTGAACGACCGACCAGGAGGGAGAGAACATGCCAGTCGGGTATGTGTCTCTGCCAGGGTCCTACACGAGAGTAGGATGCTCCTGCGAACAGAAACTGCATTTACTGTCCTATGGGCCGAAGATGCAGTGAGTTCTCTGCAGGCTCACCCACAGTGTAAATGAGTACTGCCATTGGGCTACTTCCCTCCAGATGTGAATCTCCATATGCCTTCCTCTTGCTTCACAAAACATACTGTATTGTTTTGCGGGCATTAATGGGCTAAAGCCCACTCCATCGGATGTATGATGTGACCTGGAATGCTACTTGCTATTGATGTGGTCAAAGAAACACAGTGCTGATGTGTGATTGACTTTTTCAGGCCTTCGTTCATGCCCAGATGCCACTGTCGAGTCCCATGCACTGTTAAACTGTGCACATGGCTGGCAGTAGTTTTGTATTAATTATGTCACGGAGGCCCAGCAGTAGTTTGAGCCACAATGGAGGTGACACGCTTTCAGGTCCGAGAGCTGGCAAGTACCTCGAGCAGATAAGCAGATGGCAGGCAGGCAGGTGGAAGTCAAAGAGGGCAGGAAGGCCAGCACCGGGCAAGTTGGCAGTCAAGTGCAGAGTGATAGCCTAATGCACATTTAATACTCTGAGGTTTCAGAGAGAGAGAGGTGTCCTCCCCCCTCATTGCCATTATCTGAAAAATGTCCAGAAAATACAGGCTGGGGTAGTTAATAGAGAAAGCCTAAAATCCCTTTCAAAAGCTATAAGCTGATTGGGTTGAAGGGTTTCCCTGATCCATGATCCTCGAGGCACTGCTGCTTTCTGGGATTTGCCCATCCTTATCTAGAGCCTTCAAAAACCCACCAAAACAAACAAACAAACAAACATGCTCTACCAATTGATATGGTTCCCAATGCATTTTGATGAGACTCTTTGCAATTTGAGGCATTATTTTAGCACAATCTGAATTACTATTGCTGCTCAGAACTTTAACAAAAGTTTTATGTTAAAAAGAAATCTCTGTGAATATAACAAATATCACTGCGTGTGAAGACCCCCAGGAGCTACCCCAATAATAAATAAATTCACACATGACATGGAATTTAGTTTTAGGTTATTGGCATAATTTTGGCCACAACTTTATTGATTACAGAAAGTGAGTGGTTTGTTTAGGCATTGGTTCGACTAGACTAGGTTCGACTGATGTCAGCAGGATGCAGCACTGACGACTGGGCCCCACCATATCGTCAGTGCAGGTAAACACCATGGAGGAGCATTGGTACGGCTCCGTGACTCAACCTAACCCCAATAATGCTCCCAGGGACTCTTGCATGGTCCACCCCCCCAAAAAAAAGGGGCCGACAAGCACAGCGAGTCCCTGGATTCCTTTAAAGGAATACCTCTTGCTGTTGGAGGGGTTACAGGTTCATAAACCAACCCTCCAAACCACCATTTAACCAATGCCTAACCGCCAAACCTTACAGGTTGTGACGATTTGCTATGTGGCAGGTGAAACCCAAGTGGCACCTGCCAATCAGCCAAATGGGAAAATTCCTTCCGGGCCCCTGTCCCAAGAACAGACGACCCACGACGGCATTGCAAGGTCAAAGCAAGGCCCTAAATATAGGGATGGGTGGGCGGGTGAACCGGTGCACAAAGCAAAAAAGAGGAAGCTCAATGCAATGTGCAGCGGAATATAAAGATCCCTCTGTTAATTCATAAAATTCCCATTGGCCAGGTCTGCCCAGCAACCAAGGGATCTCCAATTGGGTTGTTGTGGCTGTCCAATCGCTCCCGCCCGCAACAATGAGGTCAGGCCTGATCTCACCGCAACACATGCCCTTTCGGAGGAGGACCAGATTTATTAGTATTAGTAGTATTAGTAGTAGAAGCAGCAGAAGAACTTAATGAAGTACATAATGCTTGATTCCAGTTGCATGTTTAGACCTTTTAACCCAACCCAAATAAATTCAGACAAGACTCAGAATTTTGGTTTGGTTTTTGGCAGAATTTAGGCCACAACTTTATTGATTACAGCAAGTGAGTGGTTGCATAGGCTCAGGTTCGACTAGCTCACTGCACCCTAGCAGGTAGCGATGACCCAGGGCACCAGCATAGGGCAGTCTAGGATAAGCACCTGGGACAGCAGAAAGCCGAGTCAGGCTAGTCCACCACCCAGATGTCCCCCTGGACTCGGGCACGGGCACAACCCCTCTCAGGGTTGACCAAACCAATGAGTTCCTGGATTCCTTTAACGGAATACCCTTCGCATAGGGATGGCTAGAGCGTTCTGCCATCCCTATCACCTGAACCAGAGCCTATCCACAACCTTACAAGTTGTGATGATTTGCTACACGGCAGGCAAAACCCAAATGGCACCAGCCAATCAGCCAAGTGGGAAAAATTCCTGCCGTGCCCCTGTCCCAATGACAGGCGATACATGACGGCATAGCAAGGTCAAGCACAAGCCCTAAATATAGGGAGAGGTGAGCGGGTGTTCCGATGCACAGGCTCAAAAGAGGAAGCTCAGAGACACGTGCATGGACCTTAAGTAGGTCCCTCGTTCAACTCTTAGCAGCGCCCCATTGGTCTGATTACACCCCAGCAACGAGGGACCTACCAATAGGGTGTTAGGGCTATCCAATAGAACCCACCCACAACACCGGGTCTGGTTGCCAGGTCGCACCGCAACACGTGCCCTCTTTGAGGGAGGACCCGATTTATATACCGTGTTTCCCCTATTTTAAGACACCGTCTTATATTTTCCCCCCTCAAAAAAACACAGTATGTCTTATTTTCAGGGGATGTCTTATTTTTCTTACGTCAGGAGCAGCGCGCCTCTCGCTCACTGGCTCCCTGCGCGCGAGGAGCAGGGGGGCCAAGACTCGGGCGAGAGGCATCTGTGCGTGCCTCTCACTGGCTTGCTGGCTCCCTGCACGGCAGGACTCTTCACTGAAAGAAAAGGGCGGCCAACAGCCACCGCCAAGCACCACGAGAGAGAGTCTGAGGGAAGGGAGGTATGTGCGTCGCTGGCGTTGACTTCCAGCCCTCTCTCCCCGGCCCTGGGATGTTCCGAGGGGAGGGAGTGGTGGTTGGCGAGGGAGGGAGCTCCTCTGAAGGGCTGCTCTCTCTCTCAATCTCTCTCCTCCAAGCCGGCGGCGGGCCACTGAGGCGGCAACGGGTGAGTTGCCTGCTCTGCGCCTCGCAGCCGACCAGGCTCCAGCTCTCCCCTCAGCAGGAGAGGAGGAGGGCATTCTCCGGAAGGGCCTAGTGTGCACGGGGAGAGAAAGAGAGGACGCGGTCCAGCAGACTCTCCTTTGCTTTCAAAGCCCTCGTCCCCTCCGCCAATCCCCACCAGCTCCGGAGGGCAGATGCTGCTTGGTGTGGTGAGGGGAGTCTCCGAGGGCTTTGTGGGGACTTTTGGCATCCTCCAGAACTGTGCCTATCACTATAAGTGTTGCAAACTTAGCAAATTTGTACAGCACACCAGCTAATTAGGAAGGCCTATGAAATCAGTAGCTGGAATATACCAACAACATAGTCTTATTGTGGGAATCTTTATACAGTATTTAAATGTGGCTGCTCAAACTATTTGGGCCAAATCCGTTGCGCAGTTTGTATATGGTACCCAATTGGGCCCCCTTGCCAATTGTGCACCATTAGAACTGGTACAGCCATTTTGTTAATGTCTTAATAATAAAGAACACAAATAAAGCAATACCAAGTGTTGTTTCCTTACTACTGTTGGCAATGGCCACACAAAGGGCTGAATATCCGTTGGCAGCTTTATCTGCATTGGAACACGATAAAGAGAAACACAAGAAAACAACCTACTACTGAACTTGAGGTCATCAGAGCAGAAGAGGGTGGTATTTGTATCAGGAGGGCATCTGCAGAAGAAGATTTCTCAAATATGGGAAGTCAGTCTTTCATTCCATTGTACCCAATGCTTTCCACTACATAATGCATTAAAATACCTGTAACATCTTCCATTTAATCCTCTGTGGTTGTATTGGTACTGGACGACTCTAGTTCTCATTCAAATATCCAATTCCCTTTCATAATATGATAAAAAATGGCTGCTACATAAATGTATTATTCTATAAACATGACAATCAAAGGATAAGGTATAGTGGAGGCTGAAATAAGGAGAACAGAATAAAGATTACACAAAGGTTCCTGACTGGAAAATCACAGCAGGCTGGATGAGCTCTGCTGAGACCCCTTTTTCAGTTTATACTTGGGGGGCAGGCAAGAGAGATGGGTGGTATGATGACATTTCACCAGTCCAAATGTCGTGCTTTGTTTTGAAAGACTTGAAACAGGGTTTGAAACCCCCGGGGAAGTTTTGCAGCATCCTGGTTTACAATATCAGCTTTATAGCTAAAATAAAATCCCATCTGCTGCTTAAAATTATCTTGAAACACAAAAGAATATGTGCATGCCTCTTTTGTTTTGCATGTGGCTTTCTTTCTTAAATCAGGGCATTATTGGTTGATATAAAGTATTATACATTTCATTGTCAGCTTGGTTAAAGATTCACCCACTCCTTGACTGTGAGCCACAGTTCACTGAAATATTATTTTGAATAACAGCAACCACTTTGGAGTTGAAGGCTACTCTCAGTCATCACATTTATGATGCACATGCGATACCACCTATGAATACATGGGTTGGAGAAGTCAGAATCTCTTTGTTTCAGTACCTTTGGCTCCCAAATATATTTACATTGGATTCTTATCTCATTATACATGACAAAGCTTTTTTTAGCCATCTCACCCCTTGCTTTTTCCTGCAAGACCAATTGCAGTCATTAACAGTCGTCAACAGGTTTACCACACCTATCAGCCAATCACCCATTTCCACCACCCTTCTGAGTAATACCCCTCCCCACCCTCTCACTATATATAAGGGTCTGGTGACTTCTGTTTCAGTGTATCTGAAGAAGTGTGCATGCACATGAAAGCTCATACCTAGCACAGAGCCTAGGGCTTGCCGATCAGAAGGTCGGCGGTTCGAATCCCCGCGATGGGGTGAGCTCCCGTTGCTTGGTCCCTGCTCCTGCCAACCTAGCAGTTCAAAAGCACGTCAAAGTGCAAATAGATAAATAGGTACCGCTGCAGCGGGAAGCTAAATGGCGTTTTCGTGCGCTGCTCTGGTTCGCCAGAAGTGGCTTAGTTATGCTGGCCACATGACCCGGAAGCTGTACGCCGGCTCCCTTGGCCAATAATGCGAGATGAGCGCCGCAACCCCAGAGTCGGTCACGACTAGACCTCATGGTCAGGGGTCCCTTTACCTTTACCTTAAGGTGCTACTGGAAGGAATTTTTTTTATTTTGTTTCGACTACGGCAGACCAACATGGTTACCTACCTGTAACTGGAAATATATTTACATGTAACAATTGCACAGATTTAGATGGGAAACCTATGGGTTTTGGCTGGCTGAGCCAAGACTGGTGTAAGTCCCCAGCAAGGAGCATTCCAGGGATGTGGGGGAAGCAGGACCAGAGGCGGGGTACATAGGCTGGATCTTGAACCCATTCAGTTCAGTCATGTTACTTGGCAATTCAGTGTAGATGTTTGCTTTCACTCTAAGGCTAAGGCAGAGTAGCAGCCGCTGCCCCGCACCCCAGAGCATTTGGATCTGGTGTAGTTACGCTGGCTTAACACCAGCTTGCTTTACACCAGCTTCTTTTGCATAGGATTGCTCCCTAAAATGGTGGACTTTTCAGTCTGCATTGCAACACAGATAGAACTGCACCCCACCCCTTCAAAATTGTAGTGCAAGTGGAGGCCAGGTTTGATATCGCTATGGAGAAGCAGAATGGAAAAGTTCCATTCTATAATTGTTCTGGGATTCCACATCTTCCTGATTCCAAACAGATTAATTCTGGTCAGAAGTCTATATTTTAGAATATAGGCGGTAGAATTCTGTACACATGCAATTTCTTTAAAAGTAGGATAGATAGATATAGCTATTAATAGATAGATACACAATGTGTCCATTGAAATCAGTTTGAGGATTGATAGAGCTATAGCTCCTATGCTGGTGGGAAGCAAGAAAAAACTAAGACCTTACGCCAAGAAGATGCTCAGTGGTTGGTTTTTGTCTTGGTGACTGCAGCCTATTTCAATACCTTTATCGATTTCATTTGCACCATTGCACCACTTTATCACGAGGAAGCCAAACGCCAGAACCTGAAGCTACAATAATGAGCAGCAGCAACCCAGTGAGGAAACTCTGACCTGTGACATCTGGCTATTTTGGAAGCCATTTCTGGGCCAGGATTATTTCCAATGAGGCCTTGCTGTGGTTGAGAGATTCAGCAGCCCAGCAGAAGTTGGAATATCTGAGAATTGGCAGGAGGCTTGCAACATCTCTCCACCCTTAGTGCCTTCTGCATCTGCCACCAGACCCAGAGGCTGAGAGAGGCCTCAGCAGTAGCCAAGTGAGGCAGTTCTGGCTTGAAAGGAAGAACCATCTGCCTGCTTCAACAGCCAGCTCTAGGTTGAATGGCGGCTGGTACACTGGAGAACCAGGGGAAAAGCTTATATGTTCACCCTAATTGGTAATGTATCGTCAATTTTATTTTAACTATATTGTAAGCTGCCTCAATATAACCATTGTATAACCAGGGCTTTTTTCAGCTGGAACTCACAGGAACTCACTTCTGGAACCTCTCAGGTGGGTGTCATTGCCATTCTAAGAGAACAAGAGAGGTGTTCATGGTGAATTCCGGCACCTCTGTTTCCAGAAAAACAGTGCTGGGTTACCTCTCAAAACAAAGAAGCAAACACATACAGTGGTACCTCGGGTTAAGAACTTAATTCATTCTGGAGGTCCGTTCTTAACCTGAAACTGTTCTTAACCTGAGGTACCACTTTAGCTAATGGGGCCTCCCACTGCCGCTGCGCCGCCACCACACGATTTCTGTTCTCATCCTGAAGCAAAGTTCTTAACCCGAGGTACTATTTCTGGGTTAGCGGAGTCTGTAACCTGAAGCGTCTGTAACCTGAAGTGTCTGTAACCTGAGGTACCACTGTATAAGGTATCTGCTCCTGCTGAACTATCCCATTCCCCTGGGACCATTCTTCAACAAATCCCTGTGGGGAGGAAGAGGCAAAGGAGGCAGGGATACAGTATACAACACCAGACACTGGATCCTTTTGGACTGTCCCCTTCCCTCTGAGCCAATATGCACCAATTGCATTGTGGGAAAGATTCTGCTGAGTTGTTATGTGTCAATATTTTATTACTGTGTTTTGATTTTACTTGTAAGTTACCTTAGATGGATTTGTATCTTCCAAGGTGGGATATAGATCATTATTATGAATAATAAATCATTTCATCATTGCACATCTGTAACATTTTCTTTAAAACAGAAAAAACACCATTCTTTCAAAACCTTCAGCAGATTAGTTAGTCGCTGGGCAAATTAAAAAAAAAATACTCATCTGGAATTCGCCTTGCCAAGTTCTAATCTGGAAACCGTGCTGGAAAATATGGAACTGCAAAATCCAATGCACAATCTGGTTGAGGCAGATTTCACAACCATCCTGTGATCTCTTGCATCTGTGCATTGTAATGTGGGCATTTGCAAGCATCAAGGGTCATAAACCACCCTTGAGCCTGTCTTGCACTATTTACGTTAAAGTGTGGTGGTTGTGTATGTGGCAGAGAGAGTGGAGGGAAGTGAATTCTTGCCAAGGCAATTTGGTATTCAGAGCTGGATGAAGCCCAAGCAGATGTAAGCCATTTGCGTGGAAATGCCCTAGGTGCATAGCTACTGGTCCAGCAATGAAAACTGTGAAGCAGCTCTTTTGCTAGACTGGGGCTATTGGCTCTCAAGCTGAATGAAAAACCACATACCAGTTTAATTCCCATGGATTCTACTACAGTTTTCTGGGAAGTGTTGTATGGTGATAGTTCTAAGAGTTGCCTGTAATAGATACCTCACCCTGTACAGCTCCCATGCAAGATGGAATAACTGTTGAAGCCAGTCTAAGTCTGGAGTTTATCTATGCAGTAAGTGTGCAGTGATTGGTAGAGATGAGGTTGCTTACAGCTTGAAAACATGTATATAAGAATTATAACTTTTTGACTTAAAAAAAAAATCCACACAATGGAAGAACAAGGATATAGTTTGAGTTCCTCACTTGTAGTTTTATAAATCATTTAATGTGTCAACACGAATAGAAGTTATTAATATTGCAGTTGTTGTATAAGGGATTATGATGATGACCGGAATGTAATGGAAATTAATAAGGTTTTGGAATGCAGAAATAAAGCAAATAATCAAGCCATCAATTCTAGCACACGGGCGGCGACTTTATCAAAATTATATAATTTGGTATTTGAACGATTGGTATTAATAGTTGTATTATAAATTGGTATTGTTATAATGAGGCTATTGTTGGATTGCAATGGAAAACTAATAAAAATTATTATTAAAAATAACATAAAATTCCTGTATCATAAAGGGATGAACTATTGCTTAGAAACACTGAAAAAGGGAGTAATTCTTCTCATTTATGAAAACAGGCCACCACGAAATGAAAAGTTGGAATCACCATATATGTAATGTTACTATTCATTAAGTATTAGCACTTTTAAAAACTTTATGAAACTGTTTAGAACTTTTACAACTGTAAAAGAAGTTTTAAAAGCATTGGAGAATCACAGGAAGCGGGAGCCATCCGTACTGCAGATACCAAAAAATAATCAGTGTGCAGAACATGTAATCAAAGTTATGCGGGAACTTTATGGTGCTTGCAGCAGAAAGCAAGACAAACTGCAACCTCAATTTATTCTAAACAATAGGAAGTGATGTACAATATACAAAATATTATACTAGTATTAGAAAATTTGCAAGCTCTATTTTTCCTGTATTATAATACATGTTATATATATTACATAATACATTATACAGTTACATATACAGAATTCGATTTAGTAATTTCGGGGTGAACTTTTTTCAAAAGACTTGGAAATGTCAGCTCATTCCTTTATTTTTAGGAAAAAACTTCATCTAACTAAGCTACAGGAACACGTGATTGTAAAAAAAGTTATAACCCCAATGTAGAGTTGCAATCGAAATTATTCGGCCCCCATTGCAAATCAGGTTTATTATCACAATTTAAGAAGTGTGCATGCACACGAAAGCTCATACCAAGAACAAACTTAGTTGGTCTCTAAGGTGCTACTGGAAGGATTTTTATTTTTTATTTAGTTTAGACTTTCAGCTGTTTGCAATGAGTAAATCAAACAAACGCCATTGAAATAGCTCAACACAATGGATGCTTTAAGTGGTTCCCCCACATTCAGCTGGAAATGCAACTCTCTTTGGGGTTTACTCCTGAAACCTTTCTCATGAATAAATATAGCCACAAGGCAACGGAGAATTTGGACCAGAGTTTTCCTTCTCCTAGATGGACCATCTTCCCAGGTTGTCGAGCCCCATCTGTCCCTCATTTCCCTCTAAAGCATGTGCAGTAATCGCCTTCTTGAATGTTGGACCCACTATTGGTCTCATCTGCTCAATTCAATGGAGCATGTTCTTATATGCAGGAGAAGTCCCTAACTCACTAAGCATTTGAGACCCATCAGCTACCCTCACCTGATTGAGCTGGCTAGTCGATGCCATTTCCCAGGGTGTGGTCGCTGTCACAAGCTGACTGCTTCTAGGAGCCACAAGTGTGACCAAAGGTGGACAAAATACCCCAGAAGAATCACAACGTGTTCCCCACCAGAGTTGCTGCCCCTCCCCTAACACCCCGAAGAAGAAGGAGAAGGAAGAAGGAGTTTGGATTTGATATCCCGCTTTATCACTACCCGAAGGAGTCTCAAAGCGGCTAACACTCTCCTTTCCCTTCCTCCCCCACAACAAACACTCTGTGAGGTGAGTGGGGCTGAGAAACTTCAAAGAAGTGTGACTAGCCCAAGGTCACCCAGCAGCTGCATGTGGAGGAGCAGGGAAGCAAACCTGGTTCCCCAGATTACGAGTCTACCAGTCTTAACCACTACACCACAATATAAGCAAAGCAATATATGTCACATCATGGCAGCGAGTTTATGATTATGTACCATATTTGATTTGATGCTGAAATCAAACTAAGTATGGTTGTATAAGTAACTTATTCTCTAATACAACGGTGCCATAATATGACGAACTGTTACATGTTTCACTCTAGAACCTAATACACAGCTCACTTACGAGTTGAATTCAATGGAACTTCAGTCTCAAATAAGTGTTCCTAGAAGTACAGACTTAGCGCAATCATACGTGTGTTTTCTCAGCATTAAGTCCCACTATGTTCAATGGGAAAGTGTGTACAGTACTGGATTGCAACCTTAGACAGCCAGCAGAACAGATACAGAACTTGCTCAGCTGGTTGCTAAAGCTAGTTGTTTGACCTCTCCCAGAGAGCTATGGGACTTATGCTTTTCTTTTATCCTTGAACAATGTGGGATCAGTTCCAAGCATTCTTTCTTTGGTTATAATTATTTGAAAAAGATACGAGGGAGAGTAGCATAGAGGCTGCAAAGCAAGCCATCAGGAAGGGGAAACAAATTGATAATCTGCCATCCGAAATGATCAAGTTGTCAAGGATGACACTGATATAAAATCCCCAGTTATGGCAGATGAAGCGCTGCAATACCGAGGGGATGAAAATGAGCCAGATTTAATTTGTCAATGTGTTGATGTTATTTTGACAAGATTTCAGTGAAATTGTCACATCTGTCGAAATTCTGTTGGAAAATTAGATGTAGCAAAGACACCAAACAATCTTATTTTTTAGTATTGAGCATCCTGGGACTTTACTCTAGTGAGTCATCAGCCGGCAGCAAACACAAAGTGTCACAACAACACAGCAAAGATACCATCTGTTTAAGGGAGGGGATGAAACCAGGATACCATGTGGCCGTGAAATCCATCAGTTCAAAACTATTTACATTACATGCTTGTATGCTATTGTTGGATCTCTTTCTTGATGTGACATCTACATGAAAATATTAAGTAATGAGAGTAGCATTTGGCAATTATGCGTTTCACTGGAAAATGTGGTTCCTGGGGATTGTATGTCTTTCAACGCTGCCTGGGGATTGTATGTGAGAGAGTGGGAAGGCATTTTGCTACGGGCTAGGGCATGAGGGGTCATGTTGCCTTCTGCTGGTGACCAAAGACACTCCTAATCGATGGAGCATAGGCCTATCAGTGATTCCTACCCATGTTGCGTGTATATTAACTCCAAGACCAGAGGAGCATGCATCTGGGTACCAGTCATCAGACCATATGAGCAGAAAAAGGCATTCACCCTCATGCTCTGCTTGTGACTTCCTATAGACATCTGGATGCCCACTGTGGAAACAGGCCGTTGAACTGAATATATTATTATTATTATTATTATTATTATTATTATTATTATTCCCTGCCCATCTGACTGAATTGCCCCAGCCACTCTGAGCAGCTTCCAGCATATACAGAAACATAATAAAACAGCAAACATTAAAAGCTTCCCTATACAGGGCTGCCTTCAGGTGTCTTCTAAATGTTGTAAAGTTACTGATCTCTTTGACATCTGATGGGAGGGCGTTCCACAGGGTGGGCACCACTACCGAGAAGACCATCTGCGTGGTTCCCTGTGACCTCACTTCATACAGTGAGGGAACTGCCAGAAGGCCCTTGGAGCTAGATCTCAGTGTCCAGGCTGAACAACAGGGGTGGAGACACTCCTTCAGGTATATATATTGTCGTTTTATTGATTTAGGAATTGTCTTCCATGTTGAGTCTCAAGGCAATTTGAAACCAACATAGTATGTAGGCAATTTGCTCAAACCTCAGCTGTTGTTTAAAACCACCATTTCCCCCTCTTTCCCCTCCACCCCTGTTTTACTCAATTTTATGCCATTGTTTTAAACCACCACTTTCCCCTCTTCTCCCTTCCTTGCCTTGGCCACTATTGTTGTGCAACCTGCCTTTGCTTTTACTCCTATAACCTGCCCTAACTTCTAATAAATGTGATTAGGCACTACAAATCCTTCAGTGGGGGCTGTATGATGGCAGCCTTACGTTTATATATATATAGAAAGAAAGGGATAAATTGCTTCCCTTTAAAAATTAATTAGACAGGTGACATTTCTGTTTCCTTTTCAATTAATGTTGTCTTATTAATTAATTAATTAATTAATTTTATTTCTATACCACCTTTATCTTTGATCTAATCCATCTGGCCTCTTATGTTCTTCTCCCATACTTCCCTGGGTGCAAGCAGAGCTAGATTGTGTGCAGCTTTTAAAACACAATGTTTTCTTGCCCGCCCTCATCAGTCAAACTCATGAATTGCTAAAATGTGCTACAAATCTTAATGTTAGGTATGGTGGTTTTTTTATGATGTATGTAGTATGTAGCGTCTTCCTATTTCATGTACTCATGTATGTTCATGCTTTCTAAGAGGCATGTAGTGCCTCCGGCAAACCTTCTCTGCTTCTTCCTTTACGTTTCTACAACATCATCCACAAATACACACCACTCTTTAATGCCTTCGGTGTGAGGAATGAGCGTCTAGCTTAGAAATGAAAGTTCCTCTACCAGAAAAGAAGCTGCAGGCAATGTTAGCTTCATCACAAAGCTTGCTATGAGAAACTGGCCAAAGACAGACATCAAAGCCTGAGAAGCCTGATCTCATTGCAACTACAAGGAACAGCATCCAGCTAGGGCCCAGAAAGTATGACCTCAATCAGGAAGAGCCCCCTAAGATATTTACATACCAATTACTGGTGTTACAGGACTAACAGCTCTCTGACCATCCGTGGATCTCTGGTCAAGATCACGAACAGTGTGAAAGAATGAAGCCTGACCCCCTGTTAGAAATCAGCACCTAACCCTGCACTCAATCGGAGGCCACGTTGGATGTTCGGCTTTCAAAAAACGTTCGCAAACAGGAACACTCACTTCTAGTTTTGGGACGTTCGGGAGCCAATTTGTTTGGGAGCCAAGCCATTCGGGAACCAAGTACCACTGTACTCTCAACTTCTAGAGTGCTCATATAGCAGTGAAAATACCTATCCCTGGTAACTACACTGCTGAAAATGTATGTGCCTGAGAACTTAGAAGTTATTGCTCAAAGCCAAGGTACTGTTCTATAAATGACATCCCTGTTTTTGTTTTTGTTTTAAATTCTAATCAGCCATCCAGAGTTTCATTGGGAGTAAAGGGTTAAAACTACAGCTGAGCCAAAATGCCTGTTTGGGTAACCTTTTAGTAATAGCGGCCTGTTTATTTATTTATTCATATTTCTTACATTTATATACCACCTTTATCTTCTAAGAATCTCAAGGTAGGGTACTTGGTACTCTTCCCCATTCCATCTACCCAAAGTCCTGTGAGGTAATAATAATAATAATAATAATAATAATAATTATTATTATTATTATTATTAATATCCCACCCTCGCTGGCCAGAACTGGGCTCAGAACGGCTAATACCAATAAAATTACAATAAAACGTCAAAGAAAGAAAAAAACAGTTAATTAAAATACGGGTTGAAATACAAGTTAAAATACAATTTAAAATGCAGCCTCATTTTTAGTAGTAGCCCATAAATCAAAACCATAAGGGGAGGGAAACATAAGGGTCAGACTGAGTCCAACCCAAAGGCCAGGGGGAACAGCTCCGTCTTGCAGGCCCTGTGGAAAGATGTCAAATCCCGCAGGGCCCTGGTCTCTTGTGACAGAGCGTTCCACCAAGTCGGGGCCAGTGCTGAAAAGGCCCTGGCCCTAGTTGAGACCAATCTAACCACCTTGCGGCTCAGGACCTCCAAAGTGTTGTTATTTGTGGACCTTAAGGTCCTCCGCAGGGCATACCAGGAGAGGCGGTCCCGTAGGTATGAGGTAGATTAGGCTAGGAGAGGGTGACTGGCCCAGTGAGCGTCATGGCTAAGTGGGCATTCAAACCCCACTCTCCTAGGTCGGATCATTCAGACTTCCCTTTGGTGACCTGGGCTATGCTAGCACAGATGCCTGAGCCAATAGGGATAGCACTGACCATACCTTTTATATCACCTACTCATTCAGACATGACATCATCATATGGTATCAAATATTTTCATGACTGCATAAGGATGTATTTTTTTTTAGCCATGGGATTATAAAGAGCAGGTTGAAAAGCACAGGCTAGCAGGAAAGTTCAGATACATCATGGGTGCTCAGAGCCAGAATCTAATTATTAGATGAGGTGGACTTCCAAGTTGTTGTTTAGTCGTTTAGTCATGTCCGACTCTTCGTGACCCCATGGACCAAAGCACGCCAGGCACTCCTGTCTTCCACTGCCTCCCGCAGTTTGGTCAGACTCATGTTGGTAGCTTCGAGAACACTTTCCAACCATCTTGTCCTCTGTCGTCCCCTTCTTGTGCCCTCGATCTTTCCCAACACCAGGGTCTTTTCCAGAGAGTCTTCTCTTCTCATGAGGTGGCCAAAGTCTTGGAGCCTCAGCTTCAGGATCTGTCCTTCCAGTGAGCACTCTGGGCTGATTTCCTTAAGAATGGTTAGGTTTGAGCTTCTTGCAGTCCATGGGACTCTCAAGAGTCTCCTCCAGCACCATAATTCGAAAGCATCAATTCTTCGGCGATCAGCCTTCTTTATGGTCCAGCTCTCACTTCCATACATCACTACTGGGAAAACCATAGCTTTAACTATACGGACCTTTGTCGGCAAGGTGATGTCTCTGCTTTTTAAGATGCTGTCTAGGTTTGTCATTGCTTTTCTCCCAAGAAGCAGGGGTCTTCTAATTTCGTGACTGCTGTCACCATCTGCAGTGATCATGGAACCCAAGAAAGTGAAATCTCTCACTGCCTCCATTTCTTCCTCTTCTATTTGCCAGGAGGTGATGGGACCAGTGGCCATGATCTTAGTTTTTTTGATGATGAGTTTCAGACCATATTTTGCGTTCTCCTCTTTCACCCTCATTAAAAGGTTCTTTAATTCTTCCTCACTTTTTGCCATCAAGGTTGTATCATCAGCATATCTGAGGTTGTTGATATTTCTTCCAGCAATCTTAATTCCAGTTTGGGATTCATCCAGTCCAGCCTTTCACATGATGAATTCTGCATATAAGTTAAATAAGCAGGGAGACAATATACAGCCTTGTCGTACTCCTTTCCCAATTTTGAACCAATCAGTTATTCCATATCCAGTTCTTACTGTAGCTTCTTGTCCCTCATAGAGATTTCTCAGGAGACGTATGAGGTGATCAGGCACTCCCAAGCAGCTTCGGGGCTCTTCCTGGACACAAATATTGAATCTCATTGGAATACAATCCTCGTAGACCACAACGCTTTTTTCTACCTCTGCAGTTCAACCAGCTTTCCGTCTCCACTAGCGTTCCCTCTCTCTCAGGATGTGGATGTGGGAGATGAAAGCAACAGCAATCAGGCTGCACATCTGTCGGATCCTGACCTCTGAGACGGAAACAGTAATAGAGTGTCCCACTTCTACTCTTATCTCCCTAGTGCTTGGCTCCAATCACTTGGTAACAGCCATATTTTTAACTGGCTACTGCCTGTGAGATAGTTTTGCCTCCTTTCTGCATTGGGTGTGGTTACCGATAGCTTGGTGGTATGATTTCGGCTTCATTTTTTCCTTAAAACTCCTTCTTGCCTTACAGTAGAACAAAGCCAAACATCCCCTTACACCGTTTTATCTTGTTGTTGATTGTTTGGAGCACACATTGATTTTAATGACCAAAAACATCATAGACTAAAAAAAAAATTAAGTATTTGGATGTGTGTTTCAATATATGTTTTCTCAACTCAGGGTGTGTGTGTGTGTGTGTGTGTGTGTGTGTGTGGTCTATAGCTATTTCTCTATAATTCTATTTAGCACACTGAATGCAAGGCCATCCCTTTGGTTGCTGCCTGACTCTGTGTTACACATTAAGAATGGAATAAATTCACTTTTTAGAGGATTGACTTGCAGTGTGTTTTCTATAATCTTGCAAACCGCTGATTGACAAATATAGTAAATAAATAACAGCGCCAAGTGCCACAGAAATGCAGGCGTCAAGATTGGCCATAGATAATTCTTTCAGTTACACTATCTGGATTTTGTAAGACAAATTCTAATGAACCGTGAATATCATATGTTGAGTCTTTTCAAATGCTGTCATTGAAAATGATTTCAAATCATAGGCAGTATTAGCTGTCAGGATACACGGATACATAGATACACACACACAAAACACAAACATATTATACATAAATCAGAAGGGACCTCATGAATTAACAGTAATGCATATCTAGGCAGCTGTTTTGTCTGTGTGACTAATGTTTAGAATGCTTCCCTATACTTTTGCCCTGTTTTTCTATAGTAAACTGAAATGTAAGTGCTTTCTGCAGGGATAAATGAGTTCATTCATCAGCAGAAAGCAAGAGGGGAATAATAGCTGCTTGAAAATAATAATCAATAACTTATTTACTATGGTGTTCCTTCACAATGAAATGGATAATTTTAAGAAACCCCCCCCTCCATTTTTCTGTATTGTATGACATGTCAAACAGGCTTCCTCTGTCGCTGTAATCATATTTAAATAGCTTTCTTACTTATCTAAGGGAGCATTCTCAAGATCACTTAGCATGAATTAGCTACTGTTCAACCCTTTAACTATCCTGTCATTTTGCACAATCATAAAGGCAAACTGGTGGGTGTCATTTTGCCTTTTGATGTTTGTTTATGGCCAAAGGACAGTTTTTAACCTTTGTTGCCACACTGGGATCATTCAAGAGGAAGGGCAAGATATACTGTAAGTCGACATCATAGTAAGAAAAGCAACAACAGCAAACCTGAGGGTGTGGTGATGATTTCAATTAACGAATGCAGATTAGAAGGGTGGATCCTTGTGCGTGTGACATACAGTAAACTTGTCCACATATATTTTGTGTAACTCCTAGCCATTCATATAAATAAGCCCGTATAAGATATATGTGTACTCAAAAGAAACTCTCCTTGACTTGCCATAGGCAGAAATTACATGGATGAAATGAAAAGTTGACCACCAAATAAAAATTACTTTAAAAAAACAACGAAACACTGACGGTCAATTTCACATTAAATAATTGATGATCGATTTTACACATGTAGAATGACGTCATTTGATGTCCCATCAGTTGATGACGCATGGCTGAATGTGTGAGCTGACTCTGGCCACTGGAAAGCGCGGTGTCTGATGTAAGGCAATAAGAATGTGATTTCACTCAGGGGCGGAGGAAGGTGGGTGCTGTGGGGGTGGACCACCCCGGGTGTCTTCGCTGAGGGGGGTAACATTTGGCACTTGCGGGTGGGCGGCGCACTGAATGTCTGCCGTTGGCGGCTCGCTCCGCCCCCAGCTGCAGGGTGCACATGCCGCTCCGTGCACCCGAGCGGCTATCCCATGCCTGGGAGGGCACCCTCCATGCCCCGCCCCCTTCGGAAGCATAGGCATATGCTCCGCGGCTGATTTCACTGAGATGGCCACCTGCACAGGTTACTTCAACACTTGATACCGCAATCACCAAAGCGGGTTGCACATGAAAACGCAGAGGGGATCGCAGAGGTGTTTAGGCCAGTCCTGCCTACTGTCATTCCCATTGACCACTGCCATGTTCCCTTGCCGGATGTCTATTTGATGTTCCTTTGGAAAAAATGTCTCCACGCCTACAGATGTATGAATAAAAAACTCTTACTTGAGAGAAGGGATCCTGATTGGCTAGAATCCTCACCTCATGTGTAGGAACGATCCATGTGCATCTCTGTAGGCATGGAGAACACTTTCTGATGAATATCAAATGCATGTTTATCAGGGCAGCCGCATGGCAGGACTTTTTTTTCCAGCCGGAACTCAGTTCCAGCACCTCTCAGGTGGATGCCATTGCCATTATAAGAGAACAAGGGAGGCATTCATGGTGAGTTCTGGCACCTCTTTTTCTATAAAAATTAGCACTGGGTGCATGGTGGCAGCAGTAGCTGACAAGGCTAGGGAAAACTGGCTAACATGATGGGAGATATGGATGATCAGACCTTCCAAGGTTTTTAACCTTTCATCAGATCATGTCCACAGCACTGAGGGACCAAAGCAATGGGGAAAGTAGCCAAGCCTATCTCTGGGTGCCAGTTTCCTGATCTAAACTGCCCATCCCACCCCCATTATATTTGCCCCACAAGGGAAAACCTATAAATACGGGACATGCAACTTGACCCCTTCTGCTGCAATGACCCAGAGACACAGGCACGGCACATAAAGGTCTTCTTACAAGGAAACTTGTATATTTTGTTCATTATGGTAGATGCTTCCTGACTGAGCCTTCATTTGCAGTTGAAATTCTAGTCCCATAAAGTGGCTGTCCTACTACCTTGGCAATAAATCTTACTTTGGGGAAAGGTCTAAGGAAATTGTTATTGTTAAAAAATAATGCTCTCTCCAAGATCTAGTTAATTTGGGTTTTGGCCATAATCGCGTAACTAATGATTTACTGTATTGCATCTTCTCTAAATTTACCTGAAATATGTCCTTATTATCAGTAAAAAAAAACCACAAGCATCGACAGAGAGCCCAATCAAACCTGAAATAATGAGGAGGCTCAAATTAAGCAGGAGATTTAAATTGAAACAGAACGAAGGAAATTGAAATGCTACAGATAGCCACATGTGATCTGACCTTCTTCTGCCCAGCACTACGTGTTCTGACTGCATTTCTCAGCAAAACTAAAATCAACACCTCCATTTGGTGCCTATCAAAGTAATTCTGCTAAGGACTGGTAGCTCCCCTGCCTTTTTCCTTTTACACATTATAGGTTTACTAACCATGTCCTCTACCCAAGGTAAGAACGAAGGGATGATAGATGGCGTGACATTTTCATTATATGACAAGCAAGTGAAAAGCTAAGTAACCATCGGAAAGGTTGCAATTTTCTCTATTTTCAGTAAGATTTTGCAAGACTTTCTCACAAGGAAAAGGTTTACTGCTATGCTTCTTTCTGTCTGGGAAAGATCAGAATCGGTATACATAAGTTTATCTGTATGCCACCTTTCCATAGTTAAAAAACCATGCTCAAGGCAGCTTACAAAATGGAAAGAAACACACATAATTACAAAAGTAGTCATGGACAATAAATTAAGCATAAAAAAGTACACAACCAAATTGGAACAATCCTTAGTCATTCATGTTTAGTGGCGGACCTACATTTTGGGGACCCTGCAGCTGGAACTGATATGGGCCCCCCCCTTTGCAACCAGCAACAAGGTTGGGGTAACCACTCTTATCTTCAATGGGGTTGTTCCATGACAGAACTCCACATTTATTTATTTATTTATTTATTTATTTATTTATTTATTTATTTTTAAATAGCTACTACATCTCAGATTTTGATTAAAATTGCTGTTCTGGATTATCTCACATGTCAAAGTCACTGGTGTGAACAAAAAAAAATTCCTATCCCTAGTTTTTGAGTCATAGGGGGATGAAAATTAGGGAAATGCATGATACATTTCTGAAGCAGAATTTGGAAGCAAGGTGGACTAAAGTCACTTCTGGGACCCTTCTGGGCCCTGAAATTTAAGCTTAATTGGTTTCATAGTATACTATTTGACTCCAAATTCCTAACTGTGCCTAGTGGCTTCATATAGATGTTAAAAATCAGTGAAGACAAGATTGTACCCTGTGGTGTACTATATCACACATATCATGGAGCCAAAACACAAATTCCCAATGCACATGTCCAGGGGCTGGATTTAGGTTTGATGAGGCCCTAAGCTACTGAAGGTAATGGGGCCCTTTATATGTCCAGCTGTCCTTTGTCAATAACAAATTGTCACTGTTTTTTGTGTTGAATATATGCTACCGTATATGGTAATTCATATAGCCATTTGCACATAAGAAAATATCTATTTTATCAAAGTAATTGATATAGAAATGAGCAAACCAGCGATATTTTAGGGAGCAGGCTAGCAGGCGGGGCCCATTATTTACATTATAGGAGCCTACAGAATACAAAACACTGTTGCTGTATGTAGGTTTTATTTTATTTCTTTTTTATCTTATATTTTGGAAATGTACATCCAGGTTTTGTTTTTCTGTTTTTGGGGGCTCCTAAGAGAGTGGGGCCCTAAGCTATAGCTTGTTTAGCTTATACATAAATCCGGCAGTGCAATGACCCTGTAAGTAGGAGTGGAACCACTGTAAAACAATAACCTCCCCACAACCAATCTCACAGAGCTGCTTAGGAGGATACCATAGTAAATGTTACCCAAAGCTGCTGAGAGATTGAGAAGCAGAGTGACACTCACCCAGTCACTCTCTCAATACCAGTCATCACAGTGATTCAGTCCCCAAACCGCACCCAAACCTAGATTGGTCCAAGTGATTAGTACCCTCCAGGAAAACCTACAATTGTTTGGCTCCTATCCTCTCAACCACCTTGTGCAACTGGGCACTAGCTCTTATAGTGCTCAAGGTGGGCTTCCTCACAGGTGGGCAGCAGGCACCAATCCGTTGTCTAAAGACACATTCACCACACTCTGGACCTGCTGGCGAAGACCTCCTAAGCGGCTTCCACCAGTTGTGACATGACGCATCCAGATGTTCATGGCTCTGCTGCAATTCAGAATTGTGACCAAGTGAAGGATTCAGTTCTTGGGTCCAAACCACAGAGAGTCACTGAAAATCACTCCAGGGCATGGCAAGAAGAAAGATGTGTTGTTTTCATACTATGGTTTCGCATACTGAGCTAACGGAATTAGTAGTTGTGAGGAGACACCAGTGGAAGCGTGTACAGGGAGGCTTGCCGTGTGACTGTCATCAACTAACCTTGAAGGCTAAAGATAATAGGATGATGTAGGATGCCAGACCCAGAACCAACACAGTGAAGAGGGAACTAATTACAAGGCATGTGGGGAATTTACTTAACACCATGTATAGAAAAAGAAAAATTGTGAGGGGTTCTGCAACATCTAACACTGAATAGGTGTGGTTGCCCTTAAGAGTTCTGGACTTTCTCTTGGAGGAATGAATTGACCAGAACTTCCCAATGAATGATAGAGGGTTTGTGGGCTCTGGGCTTACATTGAACCTAAACAAAAACCCATACTAGATGGGAAACAGTGAATAATCACACAGTTGTGACGAGAATCTCATGCCTACCACAAAAAACCAGTGGCCTCAGTTCCGCTCCTTTCCTTCTACCCTGTAAAATCTGGTAAATGAAAATGCAAGCGCGGTGTGACATCAATGTGCTCTGAGTTTCCATGCATCTGCTCCACTTCATTGCCTACAACTCATTTATTTTAACATACAGAACAATGTAGGCAATAAATTATTTGATAACTAATATAATACAATAAAACATTTACTAGCAACCACCAGCATAAATGATAGCAGATAAAAAAAGGGCAAGGCAGACTGAGGGATTATATAAATTAAAATACCTGGTTAAATGAAGGCATCAAACCTTGTCACTGAAAAGACTGTAAAGTTGGTGCCAGACTAATAATAATAATAATAATAATAATAATAATAATAATAATTTATTTGTACCCCACCCATCTGGCTGGGTCTCCCCAGCCACTATGGGCGGCTTACAGCAAATATTAAAATACATTAACATGTCACAGATTAAAAACTTCCCTAAACAGGGCTACTTATTTAGGAAGAGTGTCTCAAAGTTGAGGTGCCACCATTGAGAAATCCCTTTCCAGTGTGATTACATGTCACGCTTCCATCCGTTTAAGTGGATAAGACAACCAGCAACATCCTAGTACCACCACATGTTGTAGCCAAATGTTCTGCCTTGTATATACCAATTTTTTTCACCCTATTAAACTCCAAAATGTTGTCCATATCAAGTGATTCCCCTTTATGGATGCAATGTGTAAGTGCAATGGAAACAACACAAAGGCTGAAGAACAACCTTAATTCTTGCATAACCACCTTGGCTTCTGCTGTCTTAGTGACCATTAACACATGGGTAGGCAACCTAAGGCCCGTGGGCCAATCGCCTTCTCAATCCGGCCTGCGGACGGTCCGGGAATTAGTGTGTTTTTACATGAGTAGAATGTGTCCTTTTATTTAAAATGCATCTCTGGGTTATTTGTGGGTCATAGGAATTCGTTCATTCCCCCCCCCCACAAAAAAATATTGTTCGGCCCCCCACAAGGTCTGAGGGAAAGTGGGCCAGCCCCCTGCTGAAAAAGTTTACTGACCCCTGATTTAACACCTAGGCTTGTGTATATGTGGGTGGGTGTGCTCAAAAGGTATCTACTTCTCTTCTAGGACATTTCCACCATTCTTCACTTTCGCAGTCTTCCAAATCACCAAGCAGTATCATGATGGGACAGTGGCTTTTGGTTTGTCAGATATTATTGCCGGGATCCCAATAGCAATATAATTCATTGAATTCAAATGCAGAAGGACAAAAGTAATTAAAAAAAAAAACCAACTCGCAGCCCCTTCCCCTGTCCTGTGCACAAAGTAGTTGACAAAATGGTTCAATTATTCTGAAAGCAAAATTAACTGCATTATGTAATGATTTTTTTAAAAAAAGTGACTCTGAATGAATAATGTTGGGCTATAGGCCAATGCATACAACGTCAGGTTATGTGACCAGTGCAGCATTTCTTGCTATAACATTTTTATTTGCCATCTTCCTACAAACTCGCCATTTACGAGGAAATATCTCCGCATCCTTACGGACGTTTTATGACTTCCTTTGGATATAATTTTGTTAGTTAAAAATTAACGAGGTACCACCTGCTGAAAGTGAGGCTTCATCATTCATTAAGAAAGTTGCGTGCTTTTCAAAGCTTTACTAAATCAACCTCCAAAGATTCTTTGTTCCCGAGGGCAGGAGATTAAAAAGGTGCTGGCTAGGGTGTGAGTAATCCCTGAGAATGTTCCTCTCTCTTCTGAGGCAACGGGCTTCTGCGATAACATCTAGCGGACTCAGGGGACAGCCCATGGTGTCTTGTGCTGTCTTCACCACCCTCTGTAGGGACTTTCTGTCCATGGCTGTCAAACCAGTGTACCACACCGTGATACAGTATGAAAGAACACTTTATATCGTGGACCGATAGAAGGAAATCATTAGTTGTCTAACATTGTTCTTTCGCAAGTCCCTAAGGAAATGAAGTCTCTGTTGGGCCTTCCTGACCACCTGGGCTGTATTGACCTTCCAAGTAAGGTCTTCACTAAGACAGACTCCCAGGAATTTAAAGGAAGAGACTCTCTCCACATAGCCCCCCCCCGATATACAATGGGGCTAGCTCCCCTCTCTTCCTCCGAAAGTCCAACACCATCTTCTTTGTCTTCCCAATGTTTAGGTGCAGATTGTTTTCTGAGCACCATGTGGTTACCTTTTGAACCTCCCCCCTGTACGCAGATTCGTCTCCACCTGTAATTAAACCCATTATGATGGTGTCATCAGCAAACTTAATAATTGCAGTAGATGGGTCAGATGAATTGGGTCAAATAGTTATTTATCTGTTTGACATTTGATGGGAGGGCGTTCCACAGGGCGGGTGCCACTACCGAGAAGGCCCTTTGCTTGGTTCCCTGTAGCGTCACGTCTCACAGTAAGGGAAGTCTCAGAAGACCCTCAGAGCTGAACCTCTGTTTCCAGGATGGACGATGAAGGTGGAGGTATATGGATGTAATATGCATGCAATATTATATGCATTACAATGCCTATATGTGAGAAGTGTTCATAAGTTTAACAGAACCAGCTGAGATAAAAAAGCAAGACGGAAATGAGAAGGGGGGAAATTGTGCACAAATTCTGTCTCCAGATATGCCTCTCTATACCTGTGCCTCGTTTTTCTTGCTTCAGTCCCAACGGACCCATTCACAGACAAGAGATGATGCAACACTTTGTTCTTTGTCAGTATACAGAAAAGCCCATCCAGTAATAAAGATGTACACTTAGCTTTCGCGGAGGAACACCTATTTCAAAAACAGCGACTTGCAGTTGGGAACTGAGGTTATTTTCGAAGAGCCAATGCAATCATAAAATGAAATAGTGCAGAGATCTGGTGACTGGGTTTGTGTGTGTGTTTTGGAAAGAAGTCACTGTCCTGTGTAATTTACAAGAGGAAATAAATCACTGAGACAGAAAACATATGCAATGGCTAAACATTGGGAACTTGTCACATCAGTTCAGTGTCAATCTGCTTCTATCTAGTTAAAGCTGACTTCTTGCATTTTCTGATGCACCCTTCCACATGCTCTTTTTCTTTCTTTTTTGAATAAGGCTTTTAACCCATTTTAAGACACTGCCCCTTGCCCCAGATCCACAACATTTTTAGTACAGAAACAACAAGGGTGGCTGGTACCCATTGAGCTTCATAAGGCAGAAAGCAGTTTACTCAAAGGTAGCTTGAGCCAGAACCAATGACAAGCAGACAGTGGCGTAGCAAGGGTGGGGCGTTGGGCGTGGAGCGCCCCGGATTCCACCCTGGAGGGGGGTGACACTCGGTGCCACCCCCTGCGACTGCCAAGCCGCCGCCTGGCGCCCCTTCCGAGCAAGCAGCGGCTGCACGGAAGGGGTGCCGGGCGGCGGCTTGGGAGACCGGACAGACTGCGCAAGCGCAGCATCCAGCACGGACTCCTCATGTCCACACATGCGCAGTCTGGCCGGGCTGCGGCACTTGCGCAGTCCGTCCGGGCTGCCGGGCCGGGCGTGAGCAGCCCCCACATCCGTGCGGCGGCTGCTCATGCCTGGAAACTCGTAAGGCTGCAGCGCTGCACTGCAGCCTTACGAGTTTCCGGGCGCGAGCAGCCGCCGCACGGACGGGGGGCCACTCGGGTCCAGCAGCCCGGACGGACTGTGCTCCTTAGCGTGCATGTGGCATGATGTCACTATGCATGCGTGCTACGGAGTGACACCCTGCCTCCCGGGGGTGCCGCTCGCGCTTGCCAAGTTCGCTACTGCAAGCAGAGCCAATTAAATCCAGTTTTGCTTCTGCTGAGTTCTATTATGGCAACAATGAGACAAGCAGGAGGGAAATGACAGGCAGTGCCACCCCCTGAACTGAAGGCAGGCAGGTGGGCTTAGCTAAGGGGGGGTCAGACCAAGGTTGGTGGGGCAGTGCCCCTTCATTAGCCAGCCTCCACTGAGAAACAAGACTTCAGGTGTGAAGGGCAAGGTGGGGGCACCCATTTCCCTCCCAATTTATCCCACCTCATTTTTTTCAGGACCTCCCCCCACCAAATAAAATAGAAAAAGGCACCCTGCCAATTTTTCTGACTTTTTCTTTTGTGGGGGGGGGTCTGCATCTCTATATATATTAAATAATGGCTAAAACAACTAGCTACCACCTAGACTAGATATGTTCTGAAGTCATCAGGCTGCCCCATCTTTAGATTATGGCTGTAATACCTTTAAGCATCATTTGGCAATTAACATCCAGTGTCCAGCTGCTGCCAACGATTCCCAGCCAGTTGCCCAGGAACGTACAAAGACAAGGAAACGTTTCTTACCATCCGCTTTTTATTCAGTATTTACAGAGAGGGCTATAGAACCCAGCCTCTTGGACAGGGGTCAGCAAACTTTATCAACAGGATGGCCAGTCCACTGTCCCTCAGACCTTGTGGGGGTGTCGGACTATATTATTTTTTTTGGGGGGGGGGGAGAACAAATTCCTATGCCCCACAAATAACCCAGAGATGCATTTTAAATAAAAGGACACATTCTACTCATGTAAAAACACGCTGATTCCCAGACCGTCCGCGGGCCGGATTGAGAAGGCGATTGGCCCACGGGCCTTAGGTTGCCTACCCATGTGTTAAATGGTCACTAAGACAGCAGAAGCCAAGGTGGTTATGCAAGAATTAAGGTTGTTCTTCAGCCTTTGTGTTGTTTCCATTGCACTTACACATTGCATCCATAAAGGGGAATCACTTGATATGGACAATATGTTGGAGTTTAATAGGGTGAAAAAAATCTGGTATATACAAGGCAGAACATTTGGCTACAACATGTGGTGGTACTAGGATGTTGCTGGTTGTCTTATCCACTTAAACGGATGGAAGTGTGACATGTAATCACACTGGAAAGGGATTTCTCAATGGTGGCACCTCAACTTTGAGACACTCTTCCTAAATAGGTAGCCCTGTTTAGGGAAGTTTTTAATCTGTGACATGTTAATGTATTTTAATATTTGCTGTAAGCCGCCCATAGTGGCTGGGGAGACCCAGCCAGATGGGCGCGGTACAAATAAATTATTATTATTATTATTATTATTATTATTATTATTATTAGTCTGGCACCAACTTTACAGTCTTTTCAGTGACAAGGTTTGATGCCTTCATTTAAGCAGGTATTTTAATTTATATAATCCCTCAGTCTGCCTTGCCCTTTTTTTATCTGCTATCATTTTATCTGCTATCTGATTCCCGGACCATCCATGTAAAAACCACCCACGGGCTGGATTTAGAAGGTGACTGGGCCGGATCCGTTTGCCAACCCATGTTCTTGGATAATGGCATTGTCCCGAGTCAATCTCCACCCCCATCTCTCCCACTTCCTCATTTATCATTCTCATCGCTTCCTTTACGGGCACTGCTACCTGCCCTCTGTCTTTGAGCTCTTTGCTCTCCTACTTTCAAGGCTCACTAAGTTCTGGGAAAGGGTGTGTGTGTCTGGAATGCTTTCTAAAGACACTGTGTCCGTCAGCTGTCACCCTCCTGGTGCTTCCTCTTCCTCCTCCTCTCTCATTATTCCCCAACTTTCCCCCTCATCTGCCTCTGAGCTGTGACCTCCCTCAAACCCCTGTTGTAATTATAATAATAATAAATTTTTATTTATACCCCGCCCTTCCCAGCCAAGACCGGGCTCAGAGCGGCTAACACCCATAAAATCACAACAAAACATACAAAACAATCAATTAAAAATGCAGGTTAAAATACGATTTAAAGTTTAAAATGCAGCCTCATTTTTAAGTAGCCCACCAATCAAACCATAAAGGAATGAAACATCAGAGTTAAACTAAAACCAACCCAAAGGCCAGGCGGAACAGCTCTGTCTTGCAGGCCCTGCGGAAAGATGCCAAATCCCGCAGGGCCCTAGTCTCTTCTGACAGACTGTTCCACCAAGTCGGGGCCAGTACTGAGAAGGCCCTGGCCCTAGTTGCAGCCAGCCTAGCATCCTTGTGGCTCGGGACCTCCAAAATGTTATTATTTGAAGACCTTAAGGTCCTACATGGGGCATACCAATTCTAAACTGTCTTCTTCTTCCTCCTACCTAGAAGGGTCAAGCTGGGGAGGCGGTCTCCACCATTTCTCCTCTGCCCAGTCCCTGACATCTAGTTTGTTTCTGCTATCATAGGAGTGACTACTTCTGGCAACCTCTCAGTTATGACTCCTCGCTGTTTATCCTGCACACATTCAGTCTTCATAAACTCTGCAGTTCTCTTCCAAGCAGGCAAGGTTTGACACATGTTCCAGTGGCTTGGAGGTCATCAAAAAAGCCTGTTTGCATCATTAGGTGCCGGGACACGAGCAAATATTCCAGGGCACCTTTCGCCGCAGGCAATATGGACATTCAGATGTGGATCTTAAATTGGTAAATACTAAGTCATGAGACATTTAATGATGTGCGTGCATGGGCAAATCTCTCTCGAGATGCTACCCAATCAATCTGGTGAATATGTTCTCCCAAAACTTGCTCCCGTTTCAGCAGAGAGAACACAGCAACTGTGTCTCTTGAACAGTCTCCTACTCCCAGTTGACTTGCTTATGATTTTAGGACTTCAATACACCGAGATAAATAAATAAGCCATTTTCCTTTTTTCCCTTCATTGAAATGCCGCCTGAGCAGCTCAGTGTTCCAAACCAATATCTCAGCAGTCAGAAAACTTAATTAAAATTTCATAAAATAACTATAATTATCCTAGCTTAGTAATAAGAAACCTTAGTTATCACACAAATTACTCCTTTGGTTTGTCAAACAAGCACTTTATTTGGGTAACTAAATATACAGAGTTTCCTCTCTTTTTGTCTTGCAGGGGGCTGCTGTGTACTTTTAGCTGACACTCAACGTTAGCGCTTGCATTCCTTGTCTATACAAGGCTAATATTTCTTTGCTGAATGTGCACTGTATTGACATTAGGCTGATTTATCCCTGAAAGCGTACATGGGTGAATTTCATTTTAAAGCTGGCTCCCCAAAGCATTTATTTATCTTGCAATGTTGCTCAGTGCACTACTGGTCCATTTAAAGGGAGTATATTAGGTGACTATCCTTTCGGCAATAATTTACAAGCTTCTCCTACCATTTTTAAGCTATGTTGAGTCTCTGCTGTCAGTAGCAATGCCCCTGAAACCGACCGAGGACAGGAGGAATAAAAATCCACAAAAGGGCAGGTTGTTACTTCCGCTGAATTTACACATCATCAACATCCTTAAAGTACTGTCCCTGTAGCCCAGGAGTTCTTGAAGCTGAATAATTTAAGTATGCAGTTCTAGATTCAGAATGGGTTTATAAAATGACAGCAAAGAACAGGGGGTTTGGGTTTTTTTTTTTTACAAGCATGAAACAGATCCAAAATACTATGAGTGTCATTTTCAATCAATCAATCAATCAATCAATCAATTTAAAGACCTCTTAACCTTCTGGCTCTTCAATATTGTATACTATGTGTCTGTTCTCTATCACACATGTACGTAAGCACCTAAAAGAAAACAAATCTGCTCATTTCATTAACTGCAAATAATATATTGGGCCAGTCTTGCTTCACTAACATTAGAAGGTCATAAAAAAGGTTGTGCTTATTGATTGTAACCTTTTAGTCTTCTGAACCAGGATTTTCTTGAAAGCTTTGGTTTTGCATTATATGCTTTGATAATTATCTGTATTACAGGAGCAATGCTTAAAGGTTGAATTGTTCATTTGAATTGTATTTGTTCATTGACAGGGATTTGATGGAACTTTATTTACACAACCTTTTAGATATATTGCACTTTTGTATATAATGAAATAAAAAAGCATTGTTTATGAAAGCTCATGCAATAGCAAGAGATTATTTTAAGGTGCCACAGAACTCTTTGGTCCTGATCACACAAATCTTGCATGTCACAACATGAGTATCTGTCCATGAGTATATGCACATGCCGTATATGTGTGTGCATATGGTTATGGTCACTGACATTACCAGTCGCTATTAGCAAGTGAAAGGGAAATCTGGAGACTTGTGAAACGAGCAAAAATCTGACATCACCAATCATCTGTTTGATAGTGCACATGTAGTCTTAACATAGCTAGTGCTGATGAGCTGCAAAGATGCACACCGTAAACTTTTACATGCATGGTGCCTAATGCAGCAGAGCATCTGTCCACAAGAGACTACTCTGCATGGATCCTTGTAGGATTGTATAATAATTTTGGTACCATGTTGGAAGATGCATATTGATGCTCTATAACAGATATCCCATCTATGGATTCTAATAGAACATGGGTTTCCAACACAATGCTCAAGGGCACAAAGAAGTCTTTCTTTGCACTCACAGGGTTACCCCCCCACACACTCCTTGACTGAAATTAGGCTTGAAAGAGGCCTTCTTTAGTCAACAGGCAGCCCTTTTCAAACCTAACTGTGGCACAATCGTGATTTCAACGAGAGAACGGAGAGCCGCATCACTCAAGTGGTGCTCAAACCAGTTCCCCTGGCTTGCAAATGAGCCCGTGCGCCCCCAAAAAAGTTGGCGACAGGGGCGGAGGAAGGGGGTGCTGTGGGGGCAGGCCCCATGGGTGTCACCACTGAGGGGGGTGACAAAATGCCGGGCAGCACTCACCTCAGGGCCTGCAGCGTGCTCGAGCCCCACGTCTCTCCTGGGAGTGACACAGTGGCTTGGGTGTCTGCAGGCTCTGCGCTGCCCCAAACGGTCCGCCCACCGCCTCCCCCTCAGCTGTAGGGCGGCTGAGTGGGATGAGGCAGGCAGACTCATCGGAGGCTCCGTGGAGCGTCCTGCCCCGGCTCACCCAGCCCTGGGGGTCGCCCCAGGTGCCTGATTGGCTTGCTCCGCCACTCACTGGCGACCCTTGAAATAGATGCTCAGATTCAATATAAAAGCAGCTTTGAAGGCTCAGCAGTACCTGGGAACGGGAAGCGTAAGCGCCTTGCATTTCCTGCTTTTACCCTGTTCCACAACTTTCCCCTTGGATAGATGAGCTCCCTGAACTGGGAATTGCTGCATCTCTCTAACAGGGTGAGATGTAAATGTGTTTATCATCTGGCATGGAAGTCTGTAACAATCTGGGTGTGGGAAAGTGCTTGCTTTGGAATATCCGAAGCTGCTTCTTAACAGGTAGGCTGGTACAGTGGTACCTCTCGTTATGAACTTAATTCGTTCCGGAGGTCCGTTCTTAACTTGAAACCGTTCTTAACCTGAGGTACCACTTTAGGTAATGGGGCCTCCCACTGCTGCCGGCGTGCAATTTCTGTTCTCATCCTGAGGTAAAGTCCTTAACCCGAGGTACTACTTCCAGGTTAGTGAAGTCTGTAACCTGAAGTGTTTGTAACCCGCGATGTTTGTAACCTGAGGTAACACTGTATACAATTCTCGCATATGGTAAACACCAACATAGGCATTAAGTGTTAAAAATACTGGCTTAAACTGCAATATTGTAAAAGGTTTAAAAACTGAGTTTCGTTTTATTTGCCCTTCACTTCACATAGGAAGCCAGTTACATTCAGAAGGTCTGCTCTGTAGCAATTATGCTGGGAATCATTTTTATTTAAAAAGAAAATTATCTCTCTCAAGATCGTAGCAAGCACATAGTTCGTTTTCTCTTTCCCCTTTCAACCTCTTCCACTTCCACAGGACATTTTAATCCAGACTTTGAGAACCTATGTTTGACACCCGCATTATGTGAATGCATGAATTTTAGGCAGCAGTGATCACAATGACTAAGAAGTAGCTATACTTTAATGGTGTTTTGAAAACGGCACACATTCTTCGCATTATATTGAAGGGTTTTCATAGATTCATAACACAGGATAAAATTAAAAGGTATCACTTGTGTGTCATACAATGTCACCCAAGACTTCATACTATATATTTTATGTTCCTACTTATTAAATAGATAAATAAAGACATAAATTAGATACACTGCTTTTATGTCCCTTCACACTACATGAATATGGGAAGATAAGTACAGGGGAGTTCAAGCACACACATTTGTTTGAAACACTTATGCTAACAAAAATTATGTCTTTATGGCAAGTTCTCCATTCCTCCCACAGTAATGTACAGGAGAACCTACTCTGCAGAGTGTCACCACATTTCCCCATGTTTCTATGCTCCCATCATGTGCTCTTGCTGGACCAGACATGTAGATTCTTCATATGATGCAAGCCATTCCATACATTGCAATGGAACATGGTATATTGATACACGATAGTGGATAACTTATGGTAGCATCCCATGTCGATCTTTTGGTGCTATCCTATGTATATCTGCTTGGAAATAAGTCCCATTGAGTTCAATGGGACACACTCTCAGGTAAGTATGTATAGGACTGCAGTATATATTTCTGTTCATCCCAATTAAATACTCTTCTACAGTAGATCAACATTCAAAAGGATAGTCAACTAAATAATTATGCAAGCAGTAAGTACAACTGCTTGCACAATGGGGCATTCCTCTTCTCCCCCTCCAAGGAACATCCCACGCCATCCCCATATCTGCTCCAGAGGGTTGGGGGGCGGACAGATGTAAGGGGCACGATGGGGAAGGAGAGGGAGCAAATGTTCCATTGCACAAGGACCATCTTAGTTGTGAGTCCTAGAGGACCTGCTCCCTGACTTGCAGGTCTTTTCCCACCTAGCCTGGGAAGAAGAAGAAGAGTTTGGATTTGATATCCCACTTTATCACTACCCGAAGGAGTCTCAAAGCGGCTAACATTCTCCTTTCCCTTCCTCCCCCACAACAAACACTCTCTGAGGTGAGTGAGGCTGAGAGACTTCAAAGAAGTGTGACTAGCCCAAGGTCACCCAGCAGCTGCATGTGGAGGAGCAGGGAAGCGAACCCGGTTCACCAGATTACGAGTCTACCACTCTTAACCACTACGCCTTGACTGACTCCAGCTGCAAAAGCTCAAACTGCTGAACAGAATATTGAAACAGAAACCAAGAACGAGCAACACAACGGCCAATGAAAGTAGTATATATTTTTTTCATGTATGATAACAGAAAGACAACGGACAGTGATCCGGTATTGACACTGTTTCGTGCACGTCTTCTTCAGCATGTAACTCAACATACAATGGAAGTTTTTAAGGAGCTCCTGTCTGTTGTGTTTCTGTTATCATACATGAAAAAATATATACTACTTTCATTGGCCGTCGTGTTGTTGTAAGCTGCCTTGAGAAGGATTATAACTTTAGAAAGGCAGTATACAAATAAAATGATTAATTTCTTCTTGTGCTGATAGAATGTTTGCCAAAGTGCTACAATGAATTCCACCTTCACAAATGAATTTTAATTGGTGTTTGTTTGTAAACCAAATACTGACTTTTACACAGAATTTTAATATCAGCCTCCTGATATTTGCAACAACATAAATAGTAAAGAAGTTATAAGTGAAATCATCACTCAAGAAAACAAAATAATGATAAACATTGATTTTCTTATAGAAGAGTTACTCCAGGCAGCCATTTCCAGAAAGCTATTGCCCCAGATCCATTCTGATGGTGTAAGCAATTTGTTGAGCATATTTAGACCTTTTGAGACATGTGTATAATCTACACTTTTCCTTTGTGTGGAACCTGCTGATTAGAATTCCTCAGAATGAAGTCAATATTTGTACAATAAAGATGAAGTTGACTTTGAATTTCAAACAGGAACCTGGTCTGTCATGCATTCTACCTTGAAATGACTAATTCTCCCTATAGGAATCTATCAGCATCTTCCAAAGCCTAAGGCTACTCTCTTTCAAAGAACACAGCGATGTAAAAATGCTGATGGAAATTAGAAGGGAGACCATGATATATGGGCTGATTCAACTGACACACTTCTTCCATGTAAGAATACAGGTGGAAAAAAGAGAAGATGGAAAATTCCTATTGATCTTGCATAGAAGGCTAGCAAACAGGGAAATCTTCTAACTTCTAACATCTGGAAGACATTCTAACAGGATCATTAGTTGTTTTCTCCAGGAACTTACATACCCCTCAAACCATGGGGGCAATTGCCAATGAAATCTACCTATGTCTGCCTAAGTCTTTAAAGGACACAGGTAAAGGTAAAGGTAAAGGTAAAGGTAAAGGTAAAGGTAAAGGTAAAGGTAAAGGTAAAGGTACCCTTGAACATTAGGTCCAGTTGAGAATGACTCTGGGGTTGCAGTGCTCATCTCGCTCTATAGGCCGAGGGAGCCGGCGTTTGTCCACAGACAGCTTCCGGATCATAAGGCCAGCATGACTAAGTTGCTTCTGGCAAACCAGAGCAGTGCACGGAAACGCTGTTTACCTTCCCACCGGAGCGGTACCTATTTATCTACTTGCACTTTGATGTGCTTTTGAACTGCTAGGTTGGCAGGAGCCGGGACCGAAAAACGGGAGATCACCCCATTGCGGGGATTTGAACCACCGACCTTCTGATCGGCAAACCCTAGGCTCTATGGTTTAGACCACAGCGCCACCCACGTCCCTAAAGGACACAGGTAGAAACTTGCTAAGATGCATGTACATTGGGCGAGTATGTACATATAATGTACTAGTATGACATTATATAGGGGGAACCAATGGGGGCACAACTTTATTATTATTACAAAAGCCCCTTTTTAAATCGTGAGATAACTTAAGAACAAAGAGCCAGCCTAGCATAGTCGGAAGAATGCAAGATCTAGAAGTAGCAAACTCAGGTTCGAATCCCAGCTCAGCCTGCTCCAATCTAGGTGACTTAAAATAAGCTGCTCTCTGCTTATCAAACTATATCACGGGGTTGTTGCAAGCTTGAAAAGCCACTCTTTGGTCATCCTTGAAGCAGACTGGGATAAGAATGTGATAAAGAAACCAACACGTTACTCACACTGAGAAATGTCTCGGTACAGAGAGAAGTCACTACATTCTGCTCCCACTGAGAACAGAAGTTAATCAATCAATGGGGCATTAATTAAGCTCTCTAGTCATTCCTATAGTTTCTTCATTATCACTGTTGGTTGGGGACTGCCCATAAGGTATAGCATGCATCATGTGTAAGGGGGGGGGGTAAAGAGGTTAAGCAATGTTCCAAGAAAGGAAGACTAGAGCATTTGATAAAATTGTGTGAGAACTAGGTGGGGTGCTGAACCACTTAAACATAATTGGATGGCAGGTTTGGACATGCTCCCCCTAAGTGCTGAACAGAGTGGTGGTTGTTGAGTACGTGTTCTGTGTGTGTGTGTGTGTGTGTGTGTGTGTGTGTGTGTGTGTGTGCACTTGCTGGACTGTTTGATGGATGGCAATAGTAGCTGGTGAATTAGAATTATTTCCTGTTCCCCATCCACCAATCACATGCTTGGTGGCTCCAGCCCAATGTCACACCCATCTTCCTCTTCTGCAAGTGGCTTTGACTGTGAGGCTTTTTGGAGTATGTGGTGTGTGTGTGTGTGTGTGTGTGTGAGAGAGAGATAAGTCACCCATTGCGTATCGAGGCCCTGTCACCGCCCTGTTCCCTAAGGTGCAAATAACTAGATAACACACAACATATTGGTTTGGGATCAAATAGGACCACAACTTCATTGGTTGCTCATGTGAAGGTTTGGCCATTATGACATGCTATAAATTAAGAGAGAATGTAATGAAAATGCAATACAGATGGTACCTGACCCCGGTCAGATTGGCAAAAATGTATAAAAACTGTAGTGGTGTCTGTTGGAGATGCAACAACAGGGCAGGAACCTTTTGACACATGTGGTGGGAGTGCAAAGAGATAGTGGGATTCTGGGGAAATATCTATAACGAATTGAAAAAGATGTTTAGATTTTCATTTGGAAAAAAACAAACAAACCAGAATCCTTTCTCCTAGGGTATCATGTCAGAGGAAATAAAAAGAACAGTCAGACCAATATTTATGTATGCGACTACGGCAGCAAGGTTATTGATTGCCAAAAATTGGAAAAGCAGCAGCGTCCCAACTAAAACAGACTGGCTATCTAAAATGATGGAATACTTCCATATTGCCGAACTAACAGGGAGGATAAGAGGAGATATGGTACAAAAAGTGAATAAGGAGTGGGCTATCTTTAAGGAATACATCAAAATTTATGTGGAAAAAGTAGAATTTCTGACAGATATTGAGTGAATCCAGAAAATGATTAGAGTGAAAGGAGAGTGAAGTCAAGATAGAAGAAGATATTAAAGAAATAATGAAATGCGTTTAAGCTAGTTGGAAAAACAAAGTAGCGTAACAAGAATGGCTGGAAGTCAAGTCACTTGGTGGGTGTCCGTGTGGGGTAGGTGTGTAGGTATGTTGATATGTATAGTATAGGTAGGTATTATATAGAGAATTTAAAAAAAAAACCCAGAAGGTTTGTTCCTTCCACTGGGAGGGTTACCAAGGATGAAGCCAGTGGGGGGGGGATGCCCCATGACCTACGTCAAATTGGGGCGTCCCCCCAAGTGGTCCCCATTGGAGGAGTGGTATGGCCCTACCTCCCGTCTGGGTATCGGACAGGAGTCACTCTTCCCGGATCTTTTTAACAGGATACCCTTACCCGTGGAGGGGCAGGCGAAGGCTACAACCCCTCCTCCAACCAAGACTAGGCTTACCCAGTGCCTATCCGCTAATCGAGGCATTCACTGTCCAACCCACTCTTCTTTTGTTAATTTTCCAAAGAGAGCCTGTTGAAAAGTTGGGAAGAGGAGACTGTTAATTGCTCTTGCTCCATTGCCAAGGCTGCAATCCTAACCTCACCTACTCAGAAGTAAGCACTATTCTACAGAACATGATCCTCAGTAGACATGGTTAGGATGGCACTGTAAGCTGGTGAGTTGCCAAATTAAAACTGCCAAAAGCTGTAAAAAAAAATAAAAAATGAAGAGGTTGAACTTTTTATGAACTAGGCCATTAATTTGGGTGGACTAGTTTGTTTTGTAAAAGGACACATCTGAAGTGGAACTGGAACCCTTTGGGATATGATGCGCTTGAAACAGTTTCTTTTAAAAATGAACCTTCCAAGCAGTGCTCTGGGAATAAGACAGATAACCAGCTTGAACCAACTTGCCACAATACCACCTTTCAGGGTGTGCATTGCCTGCAAAAAATAAGCACCCCTCAAAAAATCTACCCTCAATGGCATCAATGTTGTGGTAATGATATGATCCACTTTTACCAACCGGAATGTTTGAACTCTGCTTTTCTTCTGAAGGTCAGACTTTTGGCTTTCTATAAATTCAAATGTGGACCTCCCATGTACGTTCATGATCTGCCGGTGACTCAGAGACTTTTTGTAGTGATTGCAATCTGTCAGAGCCTGACTGGCAGCTGAGGCTGCTTTAGCAGAGGCAAATACTTTTTTTTTTCCTTTTGCAAAAAGAGAAACATACCCAAATGCTAGGATTTTATCATTTCAATGAATCAGATCATTAAATTTGAGTTATAGCCCATAAGAGTCTCAGGGAACAAAATGATGAAACGTTGGCTCCTTGCCAAAGCATTAAAACTCTTTGGGTTTATTTTTGTCTGTGAAAGTCAATGTACTCTTTATACAACAGCTTTCCCAGGTGCAATGAAAATGCAAATTGAAAACTTTGAGGCACTATTGTTAAGTGATTCTCACACTCTTTGATAGAATTTATGTTGGAATAATGCACCTACCAAAAATCTGGGTGGCTGAAATGGACTAAAGTTAGTAGCAGAGAACAGCTGTGTGTTTGAAATGAATCTCTTCCACTCAATGGCTGATTATTGGCAAGGCGGGAGGGAGTGCAAGGTGGGGGGGGAGGAGAGAAAACAGGTACTCTCTCTTGTTAAATTGATAAACTTGTGTGAACCATATGAGGAATGAAAACCTCTTTTGTGGAATCCACCAATGTCCTACTATTCTTTCATAGAATTGTAGAATCATAGAGTTGGAAGGGACCCAAAGGGTCATCTAGTCCAACCACCTGTGATGCAGAAATCTCAGCTAAAGCATCCATGAGAGATGGCCACCCAACCTCTGCTTAAAAACACCCAAGGGAGTCCACAACCGAGGGAGAGTGTTCCAATGTCCAACAGCTCTTACTGTCAGAAAGTTCTTACTGATGTTTAGTCAGAATCTCCTTTCTTGTAACTTGAATGCATTGGTTCGGGTCCTAGCCTCTGGAGCAGGAGAAAGCAAGCTTGCTCCCTCCCCCATGCGACAGCCCTCGAGGTGTTTGAAGATGGCTATCATATCTCCTCTCAGTCTCCTCTTTTCCACGCTAAACATATCCAGCTTCTTCAACCGTTCCTCATAAGGCTTGGCTTCTAGACCCCTGATCATTTTACAACCCGTATTTTTCGCTCCATAAGATGCACTTTTTTCCTCCTAAAAAGTAAGGGGAAGTGTCTGTGCATCTTATGGAGCGAATGAGTGGTCCCTGGAGCCAATTTGCCCAGGAGTGAAAAGCAGATCATGCTTTTTTTTTTTTTTTTTTTTTTACAAAAAGAAAAGGGGGTGTTGAAAGGACAGCTGATCAGCAAGCGATCGGGAGAGAGATAAGGGAAGCTAGCAATAAAGGAGGCTGCCTGGGAGGGGGGAGGGAAAGACAGCCTCCTTTAAAGGAATGTGTGGTTGATCACTGGCTCCCTTTCCGACCCCGGCCCCTTGCCCAGGCCTCCATTGTTGAATGCTTTGGAGATGGAGGCTGTTTGTTTCCCCAGCGACATGTGACTGGCTGATTAGATTATCTGTCTGGAAACTGTAGAAATGGCTCTCTTTCCTTTCCTAAAGAAGCTGCAGAACTGTGAGTTGAACCCCATAAAAACAGGATTCTTTCCCTTTGCAAAGTAAACTCAACAACTTTGAGCTGATCCTCAAAAAAAGGGCTTTCCCCTTTTGCAAAAGAAGCTGCACAACTGTGAGCTGACCCCCCCCCCCCAAATGGGGCTTTCCCCCTTTCCTCTTCTAAAAACTAGGTGCGCCTTATGGTCAGGTGCGTCTTATGGAGTGAAAACTATATTATGGTAGCAGACCATGGTAGTAAAGAGACTGAGCTGTGAACCCAGTCCCTGCCCATGCTATAAACTCCTTAGGCAGCCTGAGGCAAGCCACTTTCTCAGCCTTATCCATTTACTTGTATTTTCTAAGTATTTTAAAACTGGATTAGGCTGCAATCATAAGTGTGTGTGTGTGTGTGTTGGGAGGGAAGAAGGTGCTCCATCTTTCTCATTCAATGTCTTGCCAGGCTCCTGCTGGCAAGGCAGAAGTAAGGTGGTTCTTGCTCTCTCATAGATCCTCATCTGAGATTCTGCCATGGTGCCAAGGAGGGGGCATCTGACATCTTTGATGCCAGTCATCCCTCTATGCCAGTGATGGCTAACCTTGACACTCCAGATGTTTTGGAACTACAACTCCCATCATCCCTAGCTAACAGGATCAGTGGTCAGGGATGATGGGAGTTGTAGTTCCAAAACATCTGGAGTGTCAAGGTTAGCCATCACTGCTCTATGCTATCCAATGCTTCCAGTGTGGCCCATTGCTGCTTTTAGCTGCTGGTTTCATTGTCTTGATTGTGTCAGTTTGTATCTTATTGTTGTGGTTTTTATCATGCTTGTATTCTGTCGTTACAATTCACCATGGAAACATAGCTGAAATCTCTAAAATAAGCAAACATATTAGCATTATTGACTTGCATAGCTGTCAACTTTCGGATTTGAAAAGAAGGGATTTTTTCAAACTTTCGGATTTGAAAATAAGTGACGGCGCGAGGACGGTGCAATGGCACCAAGTAGCCTCGCCACCCTGCGCTCCAGAGGCTGTGCGCGAACGGGTGAGCGAAAGAGCGAGCGCGTAGACGGCAGGCAGGCTGGCTGGCAGGTTGGGCGTGAGGGTCTGGCTGCACAAGGCATGCAAGCTCCGCCCCCAGTCGGTCTAAGACTCCTTATTGGCAGCCGAGCAACGCAGCTGAGGAGCCTCCCTGGCCGGCAGGGAGGGAGAGGAGCTGCTTCCTTTGAAATCCGGGAAATTTAAGGGATATCAACAATCCGGGATAGCAGCGTGAAACGGCATTGGAATAAGGGAGTTTCCCACAAAAAAAGGGAGGGTTGACAGCTATGTTGACTTGCCTGCCGAAAGAATGAAGTAGAACACTCCAAATGCTATTTGGTTCCCCTTTATCGCATACACAGCCCAACAAGACAACAACAAGAATCCCCCGACAGCATATGAATCAATCTGGCTAACCTGATTCAAAAATACACACTCACACATAAAAACAATTCTTACAGCCAACCAAAGACAACCAACCACACCCTAAGCCACATCCAACCTCTCTCACCACCAAGGAAATACAACAAGTGAATAGTAAGAGAACCCATACAAGTAACGCTGACACAACCCCTCACACACACCAAGTAGAAGAATAGAAGCATAACCACCCCACCCCACTCGCCATTCCCCTCCCCCTCTCCCCTTTTTCCTTTTTCTTTCCCCACCTCTTGTTCTTCCTAATTGTCCAGGGGTCAGCAAACTTTTTCAGCAGGGGGCCGGTCCACTGTCCCTCAGACCTTGTGGGGGGCCGGATGAAATTTTGAAGGAAAGAATGAACAAATTCCTATGCCCCACAAATAACCCAGAGATGCATTTTAAATAAAAGCACACATTCTACTCATGTAAAAACACCAGGCACGCCCCACAAATAACCCAGAGATGCATTTTAAATAAAAGGACACATTCTACTCATGTAAAACCACTCTGATTCCTGGACCATCCATGGGCTGGATTTAGAAGGCGATTGGGCTGCATCCGGCCCCCTGGGCCTTAATTTGGCTACCCACCAAAAATCAAATCTCCCTTCCTCAGGACAATATATCCCGCTGAAATTACTGCCTTAGAGCGACCTGGCTGCAGAGCCAAATGGTCCCAGGCCCTCGGACTCAGATTGAAGGAGATTCTATCCCCCGGGAAACTTAGTACATTCTTATATGGTATTGGGCCCAATTCCATGACGGAGGACCCAATTATCGCGTACGAGAGCCTACTTCAAGAATTAAAACCGTACATATTTAACATCCCAGGGGAAAAGTACAATAAACCACCAATATCCAATAAACCCTGGTTCGACCGCACCTGCCTGGAAGCCAAGAGAGCCCTACAAAACGCATACAAGGCAGCATTGACAGCTGAAAAGGTGGACAGAATGCAAGCCTATCATACGGTCCGCTCTCGAAAAAAAGAGTACAAAAAGCTTATAGTCCAACAAAAGAATGCCTACAGCAGAAAATGCTGGGCGGAAGTAATCAGTGCGGCGAAATCCAAAGATCAAACTCTTTTTTGGAAACTGGTGGCCCCTGGCATCCGCAAGACCAACTCTTCCCTAATCTCACAAATTCCTCCAAACCTCTGGGTCTCGTACTTCCAATCTCTGTATGACGACACTGTACCATCACTGCAGACCTGCAAAATAGAACAGCTGGCAAAATGGCCCCCAGTAACAGTAATTGAAATGAAAACCTACATTAACCAACTAAAATCGGCTAAAGCCCCTGGCCTAGACGGAATTTCGCCAGAAATGTTAAAAGCACAAGTGGACTGGTGGGCACCATTCCTAGCCGCCCTCTTCACACATATAGATGACTCTGGCCGCATCCCCAGAGATTGGGGAACAGCCATAATAGTGCCATTCTACAAAAAGGGTAATAGATGGGACCCAGCAAACTACAGGCCGATTAGCCTACTAAGCGTGACCAGCAAGCTCTATGCAAAGCACCTTCTCACCAAGTTTTCAGACTGGTTAGAGAAGGAAGACATTCTTGCAATCAAACAAGCGGGATTCAGACCCGGCCGGTCCACGTTGGACCACTGTCTCACGTTACAACATCTCATAGACAAATACAAATCAAGAGAGCAGGCCTCTCTGTATGCCGCCTTCGTAGATTTAAAAGCAGCCTTTGACAACGTGTCCAGAACCAGACTCTGGGACAGACTGCAGGACACATCAATCGACAAACGGCTCCTACTACTAATTCAGGCACTCCACGCAAACACGGCCCTCAGAGTCAGGTGCAGCCACCAAGGGCACCTAACAGATCCCATCAAAACCTACAAGGGTGTCAGACAAGGGTGCCTTCTGGCTCCTCTACTTTTTAACTTTTACCTTAATAACCTAGTAGCTGCACTAACTGATATGGACTTCCATCCACCAAAGCTCGCAAATCGGCACATCCACGTCCTTCTATATGCCGATGATGCGGTCATCCTATCCAGAACACCAATCGGTCTCAAAAGGGCACTAAGGAGGCTTGCTACATATTGTGAAACAGAATGCCTCAAAATTAATTACCAAAAAACTAAGGTGATAGCGTTTGGGAAAAAATCAAAGCCCAGAAGCTGGGAACTGCAAGGACACAGATTAGAGCAAGTTTCCAACTACAAATACCTCGGAATGGCAGTACAGGCCACAGGATCAAATAAAATGCACATAAATTCTATTGGAAGCTCAGCGGAAAAAACAGCAAATTGTATTCTCAAATACTACAGAACACAAGGGGGCTTCTTCGTTCCAGCGGCCCTTAAGCTATTTAAGGCCAAAGCGCTGGCTCAGCTCCTCTATGGAGCCTTCCTAGGCCCGTCCTCCTCCTCCTTCTCTCCCCTGGAGCGTGTACAATCCAAATTTCTCAGAGCCCTCCTACACGTTCCCAAATGCGTATCCAACGCATGGGTCAGACTCGAAACGGGAACAACGAGAGTGGAGGCTTTAATCTGCCTATCATCAATCTTTAAATGGCTGGCTCTAAATTTGAAACCCCAAGGGATTGTACCACTGATCCTTAGCGACCAGTTCCAGTCCGGTTGGCAGCTAGCGGTTCTGAACTCTCTCCAGAATATGGGCATTGCCCCCCAAGCCCTCCTAAGGATGGATCTAAGGCAAGCCAAAGCAACGGTCAGGCAACGACTCATTGATATCGAAAGACAACAGGACTGCTCAAGATGCCCCGAATACAGAACCGGAGAAATCGAGAGATACATAGCTGCCCCGGCTCTTTACCTCTCCTTTCTCCTGTCAAAAAACACAAGAAGGGCGTTTACACTTGCCAGAAGCGCGGCACTACCCACGCCAGTGCTGGAGGGGCGTTACAAAAAAATCCCATACGCCCAAAGGCTCTGTGTATGCCCACTAGGGGAAATAGGAAGCCCTGAGCACCTGTTCTTCAGATGGCCCCTATATGAGGAAGCTCGAAGGGAGTTCCTGGATCCCATACTGGTGAGGTTAGCAAGCCTCCCGGAGAAGCAACTATATAATCTGCTCTTGCTGGGCAAAGACCAGACGATAACCAGGATGGTCGCCAGATTCTGTGCCCAAATCTGCAGACACTGACTTCCTTCCTAGCCCATCTATATATTTTTCCATAATGGAACCTCGAGCGAGCTAGGTTCAGTTTTCTGTAGCCACTATTTTAAGACTTGAACTTTTAACATTGATATGTAATTAACAATTCTTTTTAAAATCTTGTTCAATGCGTTTTACATATGTTACGTTCCCGGAAACTGTTTCATCAATGGGAGCCGTTTCATCTATTCATCTATTTTCTATTCTTACTTTATTTTACTTTTAAGTGCTGGTCTTCGACCGTAATAAAATTTATTATTATTATTATTACCCATGGTTTTAAACCAATTCATAAACCAAGAACTTATACATTGACCACTAATAACGAAACATACGTTGTAGATAATTTTTCCACATTTATCATGCTATTTTTGTGATATACAAATGACATGAGGAAACTCGTTTGTATAACATTGTTCTTGTTTATAAAACCCAATAAGAAGAGTTTGGATTTGATATCCCGCTTTATCACTCCCCGAAGGAGTCTCAAAGTGGCTAACATTTTCCTTTCCCTTCCTCCCCCACAACAAACACTCTGTGAGGTGAGTGGGGCTGAGAGACTTCAAAGAAGTGTGACTAGCCCAAGGTCACCCAGCAGCTGCATGTGGAGGAGTGGAGACGCGAACCCGGTTCACCAGATTACGAGTCTACCACTCTTAACCACTACACCACACTGGCTCTAATAATAATAATAACAATAATAATAATAATAATGCCAGCAGCAGGATTCAAGAAATGACTGTGCACGGCAACTTCTGCTAGTGCAACAAGGCTTTCCTCCCACCTCCCCTCATGCACACACCCCTCTCACAATTGGCTCAGTGGTGGGAAGCCCCCAGAGTAGCATGTGAGGGGAGAGGGAGGTCGTTTCCTCTAGCAAGCTGAAAACCTTGTACTGATGTAAAAAATTGCCATAGTGCTACACCAAGCTCCTCTCTAAGCATTGTTCTTAAGCAAGAGGGACAGTTCAACCTGTTGTTGTTGTGTGATGTGTTCCTTATGGTGGCTAACTTGAGGTCCTTTAAATGCTTCAGGACTCCATCTCCCATCATTGCTAACCATTGGCCATGCAGTCTGGGGCTGACGAGAGTTGGAGTTCAATTGCATTTCAGGGGTTTGGAGTAGATGACCCTTGGGGTCCCTTCCAACTCTACAATTCTATGACACCTGGAGGGTCACAAGCCATCCCTGCTGTCAGGGTTGCACCAGATGAGCAGGAGTGGTGGCAAGCCCCCCTAGGTGAAGTGACAACCATGGAAGAGTCCAGAGAAATGGAGGGATTCTTACCTGAAGAAGACTGGTGGCGACACTCCTCAGAAGAGGAAGAAGCAGATGGGGAAGAGGGAAGGCCAGAACAGGAGGAGGAAGAAGTTGAGCCAGAATCAGGCCCTTGTGAGGAGAGGAGCCGGAGGGCCCCCTCCCCTCCTCCCATCTCAGCTGTAGAGTGTAGAGCTGAGAAACGGAGGGAGCAATTGGAGGCAGTTGCAGCTCATAAAAGGCGTGGTGATGAGCTGGCTACTTAAGGAAGGCCGGCTGCTTCCCTCACCAGCACCTGCAACTGCTGTGCTGAAGCACGTAGTTGTGCCTGCTCATCCTGTTCCCGGTTCCTGTGTTTCTGACTTCGGCTTCTGACTCCTGGCTTAATCCTGACCTCGGCTTCGTGACTTCGGCTTTCTGACTCCTGGCTTAATCCTGACCTCGGCTTCCTGACTTCTGGCTTGAACTGACTTTGGCTGGCTTCTGACCCGGACTGTTTAACATCGGCTTTATCAGACTGACTGCTGCTCTTCAGCACGCCAACTTGTTGGCGTCCTAACACCTGGTTTATGATGTTAGCAGAAATAGTTGCTTCATGTGGCTTTCAGTAGGGTTTTTGCTTTTGTTTTAAATTGAATTTATGTTAAGAATATTGAAGGTGAATGAAGAATATTAGATAGTAATGGACTGTCATGCTAAGTGTCGAGTTAAGTTGCGTGTTAGACATTTTATAATCTGTACAGTTTTTGTCATTGGAAAAGATTGGCTATATGTTGGATATTTCAATGGATCATGCCATTTGTTTGTTTTTTTAATCATATCTGAGTGGTACTGCATTTTTGATTGGATTGTTGCATGACTGGTAACGGCTTTTGGCTAAGCAGTAGAAATCTGGGCTTGGATTTACATGTGCTGTTACAATGTATGGTTAAAACTGAAATAAATGTGCTAGAACTGGTGCACTATGGCACCTATATGGCAGCAAATACCACTGGATAATAAGAGACACAATGACGGAGAGAATGTGATGCTCACGAGCCAAACTGGGCTCAGTTTTATTTTATTTTTATATAAGATATAAATAGAAAAGAGACATTTAATGAGAACAGTAATCTCAGCAGGCGCCAACTCCTCACCAAAGTGGCTTGAAATGTCCATGATAAATTGGTAAGCCTTGACAGAGCAAAAGAAGATGAAATATTTTCTGCAGAAAGGGATGTTCATTTTTTAAATTCATCATCCGCAGATTGTAAGTGCAGCCCCATTGGCATGCTGATAAATTAATGTTAGTCACTGGAACAGGGTGGTGAAAATCAAAACAAAACAAGAAATCCATGAATCATATATCAACAGAGCTCGTTTTTAAGTCTCTTGGAAATAATATGTATTTTTTTTTAAATGAAATGGGCAACAAGAGTAAGAGAACAAGCTGAAGCCTTGCTCTACCAAACTAGAGGGGGTTGGGGTGCCCCAGAAGTGTCCATTAATGGATGGGTCAACAGTGTGTGTGTGTCTTTGTCACCACAATGTGCCTGCCGAAAGCATGGAATGGGAGAAACTACTGCTTGCAGATTCTCCACTGTTGGTTGCCAGAACAACCCTTCCCACCCCCAAAAAAACCCAGGGCATTTTTGGGGGTGGGCAAGGGGAAGAGCTGGGCTGACCAATGATCTGCTGGATCCTAAGTCAGTCCATCTACTTAGAACAGACCTGATCTTGGAGCTGGTACAACAACAAAAAACACAATTTCTGGCATGAATGGCAACTCCCATCATTCCTGACCACTGGCCATCCTGTGAGCAGTTCTAGTTGGCCTGTGCAAAAAAGGATATTGTAGAGCGGAAGAGAATTCAGAAAAAGGCATCCAAAATGATCACAAGCCAGGAAAGGTTACAGAATTTGTGATTTCTCACTTTAGGGGGAAAAAGAGAGTAAGGACGGACATGCTAGCACCATATAAAATTGAGGAATTTACTACCACAAGATGTATTAATGGCCACCATTAATGGAGCTTTCAAATGGGTTTAACCAAGTCATGGGAAAGAGTCTTCGTCTTCTTCTTCGTCTTCTCTTCGTCGTCGTCTTCTTCTTCCCCGCCACAGCCACTCTGGACAGCTTCCAATATATATAAACACATAGTAAAACATTGCACATTCAGATGTCTTCTAAAGGTTGTACTGTATAGCCACTTATCTTCTTGACATTTGATGGGGGTGCGACTACTGAGAAGGCCCTCTGCCTGGTTCCCTGTAGCGTCACTTCTTGAAGAAGAAGAAGAAGAAGTAGAAGAGTTTGGATTTGATATCCCGCTTTATCACTACCCGAAGGAGTCTCAAAGCGGCTAACATTCTCCTTTCCCTTCCTCCCCCACAACAAACACTCTGTGAGGTGAGTGGGGCTGAGAGACTTCCAAGAAGTGTGACTGGCCCAAGGTCACCCAGCAGCTGCATGTGGAGGAGTGGAGACTCGAACCCGGTCTCCCAGATTAGAGTCTACCGCTCTTAACCACTACACCACACTGGCTCTCTTGCAGTGAGGGAACCAACAGAATGCCCTTGGAGCTGGATCTCAGTGTCCAGGCTGATGGATGGGAGTGGAGAAGCTCCTTCAGGTATCATAAGGCTATCATTATGGGTGCTAGCATGGTGGCTGTGTACTACCTCTCGTATCAGAGGTGAAATGTCTCTGAAAACCAGTTGCTGGGTTCAGAAGTGTGCATTCATGTCCTGCTTGGAGGCTTGGCATCTGGTTGGGTTCTGTTGGAACATGATGCTGGACCAGGTGGGCCTTTGGTGTGATCCAGAAGGGATCTTATTTTGTTCCTACCCACTTTTATGAACGAAGTAAATGTACACATTCCCATAAAATTCAGCTTTTCTAATAGTTACAAAAGATTCTGGCCTCCGTTTAGTGATGGGAGATTTGCATATTGTCAGTGATTTCTACGGTCCTCTTCACACAACTGACGGACCTTCTTTGTTTGTCCATTGAAGGGGCAGAGATCAGCAAGTGCCAAAGCTACAGGTATATCCCCATGTCGAGATAAATGGGAGTCAAATTTGGTTGTGTCAACTGAACTCTACTGTAGAGAGGAAGCTAACTTGCATTTTTACATACATTTTAATGTACCCAAACATAAGCCTGAGGCAGACTACAAACAAAGAAAAGCAAATGTACTTAAGCCAGTGTTTTTATAGCTTCATGGATATTGCCAAGCTGTTGGAAATAATTAAATGTGAGGTTTTTCCAAAAAATGACTACATGAAAAAATAATATTTTTTACATAATGAACCTGGACCGTTGCCCTAAAAGCATCTTTCCAAGTGTGATCCCAATAGGTTTATCAGCTTAGTGATGGATGCTCCGCTTCTGCAGCCACAGAGGGGAAAGAAGACTTATAGTACTTTAACTTGGAGTCTGGCAGGACTTTATTCAAGTATGTTTAGGGATGCAGCTAAAGGCTGTGTTTGCACATAATGCTAAACCATGGTTGGCACTATGTACACAAGCAGAAAAGGACCCGATCGAAGCCTCTTGCTTGTGTACTCACCCTCTTGTTTCTTCCTCTCACATGGCCAAAAGGAGGACATTGCCAGGAGTAGTTTCATTCCCACAATTCCTGGCTCCTTGCTACATACAAACCAGAGATCATGGCTTAAAACAAGCTCTGGTCAGTTTCAAAATATGCCAAGTCAAACCAGGGGTTATGAATTTGGCTCGCTTATTTGCTGAAGCTTTTAATTTGAGACAACTGGGACCTGAAAAAATAACAATGCTGTAGTTGTATATTTTCACCCACTCCGGGATATAATCTGTAAGGGAGTACAGATGGCCTCAGTCCAGTATACCTGAAGGAGCGTCTCCACCCCCATCGTTCTGCCCAGACATTGAGGTCTAGCTCCGAGGGCCTTCTGGCGGTTCCCAGCTGCAAGAAACCAAGTTACAGGGAACCAGGCAGAGGGCCTTCTCGGTAGTGGCATCCGCCCTGTGGAGCGCCCTCCCACCAGATGTCAAAGAGAAAAACAACTACCAGACTTTTAGAAGACATCTGAAGGCAGCCCTGTTTAGGGAAGCTTTTAATGTTTAATAGACTATTGTATTTTAATATTTTGTTGGAAGCCGCTCAGAGTGGCTGGGGAAACCCAGCCAGATGGGTGGGGTATAAATAATACATTTATTATTTATTATTACTATTACTATAACTATTATTATTATTATTGCCTATCATTAATCCCTCTCAGGATGCTTCCCATTGGCTGTCACAGGCTTAAGAGGCCAATTCCTCCTCTTTTCCTCATCTCCACCTTCATTTTTCCCCTGCCACCTCGTCAGTTGGCACCACAACACTCTGTAAGACCTAGAAGCTCACAGATATTGTCAGGCCACTTTGCTTCCAAACCGAGTTATATGATTTTCTTGTTGGAGGGGAAAAGTTGGATTTGCAACACTATATTTCAGGACACTTCATGCTACCCCTTCTTTTCCATTCTGTAGCCAATGTCAATACTCATTGGTCTGAGGTTTTTTTTTTGGGGGGGGGGTTGTACTTTTGTAAACTTTGGAGTATGCAGATACTTCCCCAGTGTTTCTCAGTGGCCCTATTTTGGCTCCATTTTATTGACTGAGTTTGCTGTTAGATGGAGTAACAACAATTGCTCACTTTGTTATATTGTTTTAAATGTTGTTTTGTTAGCTGTCGCCAAATGGTTCAAAAGATGGGATAATTGGCAAATTGTAAATGAACACAGCAAAAGTAAACAACATAATGAAGGAGAAAAATCAGTGGATTTATTTACTAACAGACCAAAATTTGACTGAATAGCAACATTCATCTGAATAACTATTGTCTTCATGACTTCACTGTGACTTTCTCCCAAAGTAACTGTGCATGCAGTTTTATCCTGTCTTATAATAACCTGTAGAAGATGGAGAAACTGCCTTGAAAAAGCTGTAAAGACAACTTTTATAGAGAAGTTAGCAGGCAAGTGCTTGCTCAGACTTCAGGAATCATGTCTTTATCAGTAGTTTCTCTAGACGACTCAAGATAAGTTTGACCCTAGGATTTTACAATGCATAAAATTTATGTCCTTCAAAACCGCTACACAACTTTTAAAAATTATTTGAGATAATGCAGATGACAAATCTTTCTGACCTATATATGGATTATTTAGTTTACATTTAATTTACATGTTATGCAGAAAGAATAAAATATTTTTAAACTAAGGAAGTAGGAGAGTTATGACACACTGTCATCTTCCTATTTTTTGCTTCCATCAAAACACTAAAAGGAAGAAGAACATAAATCAGATTAGAGCATAAACGGAACAAGTGACGAGAGGATTACTCAAATAAGATGAAATAATTCATGAGGTTTTAGTTTAAGGAATGATTCATTTGCATTAGATTGACTGAACTCCATCAAGCCACAGTAGTGTAAAGAATGGTTTGCATTCCCAGAGCTTCTATGTCCCTGGAAAGGAAGGGAAAGTTGTTTGATGAGGACGGGCCATTTCACAATCTCCCACCCATGTTTTCATTATACATGGTGGAAGAACTATCCTGATAACATTTAAACCAGGGATGGGGAACCTCCAGAATAAAATGGGGAGGTAAAAGGTAAAGGGACCCCTGACCATTAGGTCCAGTCGTGTCCGACTCTGGGGTTGCGGCGCTCATCTCACACTCTAGGCCTAGAGCCGGCGTACAGCTTCCGGGTCATGTGGCCAGCATGACTAAACCGCTTCTGGCGAACCAGAGCAGCGCACGGAAACGCCGTTTACCTTCCCGCCGGAGTGGTACCTATTTATCTACTTGCACTTTGACGTGCTTTCGAACTGCTAGGTGGGCAGGAGCTGGGACCAAGCAACGGGAGCTCACCCCATCGCAGGGATTCGAACCACTGATCTTCAGATCAGCAAGCCCTAGGCTCTGTGGTTTAACCCACAGCGCCACCTGGGTCCCTCCAAATGGGGAGGAGGTAGAACCTTTTATACCACCTACAACCTTATATGAAAAGCAGTATATAAATGGACTATATAAATGCTTGTTGGCAGGACTAGATCCCACCACTAATAATTGCCTTCTAAATCTGGCCCGCGGACGGTCCAGGAATCAGCGTGTTTTTACATGAGTAGAATGTGTCCTTTTATTTAAAATGCATCTCTGGGTTATTTGTGGGGCATAGGAATTCGTTCATCCCCCCAAAAAAAAATAGTCCGGCCCCTCACATGGTCTGAGGGACGGTGGACTGGCCCACGGCTGAAAAAGGTTGCTGACCCCTGGTGTAGGCCTAGTGATCACAGCAACTCTTCACAGTGAGGTAGTTGTGAGGACTGAAGATCCCCACCTTCCACTCTCTAAGGCTCCTCTCCCTGTTCCTTCCCCAGCAGCCTAAGACTCAATTGTCTTGTCTCGCTTGGCTCCACCCTGTTCATTTTTCTGCACATTCTGGGAGACCAGGAGAGAGGGAAGCTGGTCACTGCAGGAGAGAGAGATTCCCTGGCTTCTTCAGCAGCCTGACTCATGTCTCCTGGCCCCACTCCTCTCCTGCCTCCGATTCTTGGCTGCCTTCTGCCACAGCTTCTTCCTGCTCACCAAACCCTCTTCAGCTCCCGACACCTCCTCCTCCCAGGCTGCCCCCTCTTCTACGTCTGACCACTCATTGTCATCCCACCACCAATCCCCTGGGGGTTCCTCAGCTGGTGCCTCCTCTGCCTCTAGGTAAAGGTAAAGGACCCCTGGAAGGTAAAGTCCAGTCAAAGGCGACTATGGAGTTGCGGCACTCATCTTGCTTTCAAGCCAAGGGAGCCAGTGTTTGTCCACAGACAGCTTTCTGGGTCGTGTGGCCAGCATGACTAAACTGCTTCTGGCACAACGGAACACCGTGACGGAAACCAGTGCGCATGGAAATGCCGTTTACCTTCCTGCCACAGCGGTACCTATTTATCTATTTGCACTGGCGTGCTTCCGAACTGCTAGGTTGGCAGGAGTTGGGACAGAGCAATGGGAGCTCACCCCATCGCATGGGTTCGAACCACCAACCTTCTGATCGGCAGGCCCAAGAGGCTCAGTGGTATGGACCACAGCACCACCCACATCATCTGCATCTAACCGCATACCTTACCTCTGCATCTAGCCAGTCCATGATATAAGGCTATGCTCTACAAAGATTAAAACCAGACTTCTTAAGAGTTCATGTAGAACCCCAGGTTACCCTTTCCACTCATGGGGGTGCTGTCTACTTGTGAGTCATGTAGTCAACATGGACCTCAGCCATGGCAGGTCCTGTGTCCTGTAAGGCCTCAAAATGTACTGCATGGAACATGGAAGTCAATGCGATCTGGTTGCTACTGACTTCTATTTTGTGAGCAGATACTTCCTATTAGTGGAAAAACTGCCTGCAACATTAAACACGAACCGCCTCATCAGAATCTTTGTTTATTATTCATCAAGCATCTAAAAACAAAGCTACGCACACCCTGAAGCATTCTGGTTCAAAAAGACCAGTGTTTCTGGTTGCAGGGCTGCAATACCACCAGGCATTTGCTCCCACCAAACCCCATTCAAATTAAATGGGGTTGTATAGGGGATCGGTGTTCAGCAAAGACCACCCTAAATAAACATCATGTACTGAATCTCCTGTGCTTTCTGTTTAAATGACTAGGCAGTGCAAAAGATGTTTGCTCTCTTTCCAACTATTTTTTTGTTGTTGTTTGGAAGGTGTGTAATGCATATATTGGAGTGATCTCCCAGAAGAGGCTTAAAAAAGGGCGCAAGTGGGAAAAGATCCTTCTAAAGCAAAGATGTATGTGGTTCATTTTTCTCTTTATGTAGGAATCTGATTGCACAAGCTTCAAAGAAATGTGCAGGCAAAATAAACAAACACGGTTAATGTTACAGTGAGGAATTGGTTTATGAACTTACATTAGCTTTTCCAGCAAAAAGGAAAAAGTCTGAGAGGCTTAACAAAACTTCAGACTCCATTAGCTTGAGTTCGCCTTGTCTAAATTAGTCTAATGTACTGCGTACATTCAGCTGTTTCGGTATTTTTAAAAATTACCTTGTACTGGCTATTCTAATTTAATCAGTGTTGTTACCCTGGAGAAAAGACGGATGCACTTTGCAAAATCATACATAAGTTATGAACAACCCCCCCTCCCTTCCCTAAAACAAACCACAGGACTGGCTGCTTTTTACATCCAAGCAGTTTGCATCTCAAGAAACAGATTTCTCATCTCTCAGGACTACTGGCTTTATGCTGTCTCTCCCCCACTCCCCCCCCCTGCTTAAATTTAGAATTCAAGAGCATAGTTGCTGGATTCTGTTATTTGAGAATGGTAATTTAAAAGGGCAATTTTCTTGACTGAGAGCTTATTGGAAATGCATAGCAACACGCAAAGTGCCTGTTTTTAAAAATGCAGACTACGAAAAGGAAATAAATGAAAGTGCAGTTTTGCTTCATTCAAGTGTTCCAAAATGATGGATTGGGTGGGACCCTTTGATGGGCCATTAGGCTGCCAATGGTAGCAACTGGTACATTGTAGTACACAGGGTAGTCGATGGGCCAATTCCCTGTGATTCTCCAAATGTTGCTGGACTTCACCAATAATCAGGAACGATGGGGTTGTAGCCTAACGGCATCTGGAGGGTCACCCGTTCCCTATCAATTTTGGAGGAATACAATAAAAAGTTCACCATTCCATTGTTACAGTGGGACCTCGACTTACGAAGATAATGCGTTCCGACGCGATTTTCGTTAGTCAAAAACATTCGTAAGTCGAATCCCCATAGGAATGCATTGAGCGAAAAAAATTCGTAAGTCGAAAAAATCCTATTCAAAAATTTGTAAGTCAAAAAAATCCTATTCAAAAATTCGTAAGTCGAAAAAATCCTATTAAAGCAGCTGCGACTTCCTTCCGGAAGTCGAAAAATTCGGTTGCGGCGGCCATTTTTTTTCTTCTGGAAGTCATTCATAACTCGAAAAATACGTAAGTCGAGTTGCTCGTAAGTCGAGGTACCACTGTATATAGGTATCATTTCATTATTATATAATAGCCATGACTTTGTTTTGAGAATCAAGCCAATGTTCTGTTTCCAACATTCACAGTCTTAAGTGGCTTGGGTACCTTAAGAATTGTCTCCTCCCATGTAAGCCACCCAAATTTTGAGAACAAATTCCATGGCCTTTCTATGTTCCACAGCCTGTAAATGTTCAGCAAATGAAGAAGAAGAAGAAGAAGAAGAAGAGTTTGAATTTGATATCCCGCTTTATCACTACCCGAAAGAGTCTCAAAGCGACTAACATTCTCCTTTCCCTTCCTCCCCCACAACAAACAGTCTGTGAGGTGAGTGGGGCTGAGAGACTTCAAAGAAGTGTGACTAGCCCAAGGTCACCCAGCAGCTGCATGTGGAGGAGCGGGGAATCGAACCCAGTTCACCAGATTACAAGTCCACCGCTCTTAACCACTACACCACAATGAGTACAAGAGAACAAACTAGACTATTTTATATCATGGCTCATATTGCAATTCCTTTGGGTGTTTTAAAATTCTACAGTCATACCTCGAAAGTCGAACAGAATCCGTTCCAGAAGTCTGTTTGACTTCCAAAACGTTCGGAAACCAAGGCATGGCTTCTGATTGGCTGCAGGAAGCTCCTGCAGCCAATTGGAAGCCGCGGAACCCACATCAGATGTTTATGTTCCAAAGAACGTTCACAAACCGGAACACTCAGTGTTCGGGAGTCAAAACATTCGACTTGCAAAGTGTTCGACTTCCGAGGTACGACTGTATTTAAAATTATATTTCACTTTTTGTTTTTGTTTTAAAAACATCCCTCCTTGATACTTCTTACCTGCCACTTTATCTTTGCTCTAGTTACCATGGAGTAACTGACTTAGTGTTTGGAAGTTTCATAGGCCCTTAAGATCTATTTCACTTTTTTAAAAAAATAAAAAATAAAAATATGTCTTCTGACAGAACATGCACACTGTAACAATTTGGCAAGCACAGCAGACATCTGGCATCTGATTATCATGTAGCAACAGCCGTCCACCGGGCATGGAATCACCAGCTGCTCCTCAGCTTTGCCTCAGAACCTGCCATGTCTTTCTTGCCTTCATCTCTGTCTGAATCAGACTCTGCATTAGGAAGAAAATGTGAGCCCTCGAAAAGATGTCCTACTTAGTGACTGACAGGCAGCTCAATTCAGGATGAATGATCTTGAGTAAAAAATAATTATTGTCCAATTCCTCCACAAAATGATAAAAAAAATATGTTTTATTTCAGAATAAACTCTGAAGTTGCCATATTCCCCAGGGTTCCTGGAAGGGATGTGGGAGGAATTGTATTTGCATTTAGAAGGAAGGATACCTATATTGGGGGCCCTGTCAGATCTATGTGTGGACTGAAATGCAGATATGAAGATTAGCCTGCATAATCCATGAGCTGATACATGCATGGGTAATAACAATACTATTGAAGAAATATGAGGTGGTACAAGGGCTATTTTTTCCCTTCCTTTTTAAACATTTGACAGCTGCTTGGAACAGCTAATAACTCTACTGTAGCTGCCCCAATCAAAAGGCATTTTAAAATGCTCCCAGGAAGTGATGCCATGTCATAATATGCTCTTTCTTCCTAGAGAAACAGCAGTTGCCATCATAGGCACTTGGACCACCTTTTTCTCCATTCAATGCTTTAAAAAGTACTTCCAAGTTTGCATCTAAATTAATAAATGCAAATTTTATTTATGTCATTTGGTGACGCATTTCCTCTTTTTAAGCGATGCGTAAAAGCTACTGCAGTTTCTCTTATTTAATTTTCACTCTATTTTCTCCAAGCCACAATTGCAAGACTTTCTGTGAAAAGCTATGCATGTTAATCTGGTATCGACGGAAATAGGTTTGTAGTACAGATTTCTATGCTGCATTGCATATGTGGTGATAAAGCATATCACACTTCTTGGTTTTAACAGTGCTCAGTTGCTTAGAGGACAAAGCAGTTTCCAATTGAGAATATCTGATGGGAAGGAAAACTCTTCATCTCATTAGGTTTGCATCCACAACAGGCCAAGGACTTGGAAGAAGGCCTGGGATATATGACCAACTGGCAGGTAGGGTGATGGAAGGAATTTTGCAGAGCAGTTAATGGGCTAAGGAAGACCCACCTGAAGGAAAGATGGATGAAGATTGAAATTTGAGGGGAAAGACAGAATTGATGGGAAGTTGAGGCAAGAGAGCTGAACATGTAAGGTCTGGAATGGCTGCATACTATAGGTGTGCATGTTGAGGTGGGGGGAAACATAGAAGAATACTAGGGAGGTTGGTCAAGAGAGGGAGTTGTGATGTGTAGACTCCTATGATGTAAGTAATGGGCCCCGCCTGCTAGCCTGCTCCCTAAAATATCACTGGTTTGCTCATTTCTATATATAGGGGGATGTCAGAGATCTGCCCACCCCTGCCAGTCCAGCTCTGAGTGCTTACAGGGACCCGCAGCCGGTGTTAATGACAGATTCATCTTCATGTGAATCTGACAGCCCCTTTTCGGGGAAGGAGCAATTAGTGGCTGGGAGCCAGGGAGTACCAGGTGTCCAGGGAGTTGCTGGGAGACCTGGCACCACCCAGCAGACTCGCTCGGAGGGGGAGGCATCAGTTCCGGCGCATATCTTATGTAGGAGGAGAAGGCAGCAATTTTGGATGCCAAGGTTTTGGTGTTGGCGCCAAATCAGAAGGGAGGCACTTCCGGATTCTGCTAGTGGCTGAGCAGACATGATAAACTGGACTCTGCACTGTAAATAGCTTTGCACTGAAATAAAGAGACTTAAAGACAAGACGGCTTGGTGTTACTATTGAACAACCGATAAGAGAACCTGACAGGTGTCTACATTCTGCATGGGCAAATGGCTTTAGATACCTATTAGGTCCAAAAATTACCACATAGCATATATTCAACACACAAAAACAGTGACAATTTGTTATTGTCAAAGGACAGCTGGACATATAAAGGGCCCCATTACCTTCAGTAGTTTAGGGCCTCCTCAAACCTAAATCCGGCCATGGGTGGGGGAGACATAGAAGAATACTAGGGAGGTGGGCCAAGAGAGGGAGGTGAAATGAACTGATGAAAGGTAGCCAGTAACCTGGAAACAATAGGTGATGAAGACATGAATAAAGGTATTGCTGAATGAAATACTCACAATCAGTATGAGTGCGGCTACTGACACATGCAGAGTTTACAGTGTCAAAAGGGGACGGGGCAGAAAGGAGCAGGGCAGGGGTGGAAGGGACCAGAAGGGACTTCTGAAGCAGCCAGGAGCAGACTCCCTGTGTAAGCAGGAATTCCCCTATACCAGGACAAAATCCTACACAATCTAGGAAACAGCTATGCAGTATAGGCAAGCAGGAAGGAATTGGACAAGAGGGCTGGAGATATATGGGCAAGGGGATCTACTGCAACTCACTGGCTTTCACAATCTTACAGAGAGCAGAAGGTTGCATTGACATCGCACTTGGTACACAGTTTCATCCCCTGCCACTCCCAGCTTGGCTTGCTCTCTGACCAAAGTGGATTTTGGGGTAGCTGTAAGTACTACTACTACCGGTACTACTAATAATAAATTTTTATTTATACCCCGCCCTTCCCTGTCCAAAAACCGGGCTCAGGGCGGCTAACAACAAATACAAAACAATGATTAAAAACAACTTAAAAAACAGCTAAAAACAGCATAAAAAACAAACATCAGTGGGATCACCAGGGCTAACTGGTCAAGTTAGTCTTGCTAGGCCAGTAGGGAGACCAGGGAAGAATTTTAATGTGGGGACCCAGAAGGGTTTCTTCAGAAAAAAGGGAAGGGGGAAAAGGAATAGGGGATCAGGCTAGATTGAAGGCCAGGCGGAATAACTCTGTCTTACAGGCCCTGCGGAAGGTGATCAGGTCCTGCAGGGCCCTAGTCTCATGGGACAGAGCTTTCCACCAGGTCGGAGCCAACACTGAAAAAGCCCTGGCCCTTGTGGAGGATAATCTGGCTTCTTTGCAGAAATTACCCAGGAAACATCAGTTGTAGCTCCTAGCAACACACACACACACACACACACAAACACACACACACACAAACACACACACACACACACACATTGCCCGGCCCTTATGCCTGCAGTAATTCTGAATAAGGCTTTTGGCTGCATTTTTAAAAATAAATTGCATGAAATAATATTCATGAAAGTTTATTATTATACTTACATTATGTATATAATATACATACATCTGTACCCACTCCTTTTAAAGCAATGTAGGGTCACCTCTCAGCAATATTGCACCATTAAATAACCTTCCCTTCCTTTCCTTTCCCTGTGGAATGAAGTCAATTTCACTGCTCACTTCTCTTGCATAAGAATTGGGAAAGTGTCTCCAATTTGGACAAAAGTTACACACTGACAATTACGGGGGTTACCAGTATGGGATTAGTATAATGGCCCTGTTGCATACAGAAAGAAGTAGTTCTATTTGCAGTTTAGAAATGCTTGCCTGTACACCAGCTAAAAATGAAGGAATTGTCTGTGCAACACTCTGTAGAAGTGCTGTCCTACACAATCATACATTCAGCTAGTGTGTCCCTGTGCCTTTCCTTGAGGAGTCAGACTTGCTTTGGTCATTCACACCTTAGTCAGTTTCAGGTTAGATTCCTGTCAATGCACCTTTCGTGGGGCAGTCCTTGAAGACAATCTGGGGGCATGACATGTCCAGAATACAGCTCTCAAGATACTAATTGGAGCAGGCAGCTTGGTACATAAAACTCTGACACTTTGCCATCCACGCAAGCTGCCAATTTGTTTCCAGCTTCAGTACAAAGTACTAGCTTTGACCTTTAAAGCCACAAACTCGCCAGGGGTATCTTAAAAACCTTAGCAATTACTTCCACCCATATGACTCAACCTGACCTTTGAGAACCCTTTCTACTGCATCCTCTCACTGTCTGGGCCCGAGAGAGACAGGGCCTTTTCTGCTGTGGTGTTGAGATGGAAACCATGTCAAAAGAAGTTGGCACAATTCATTATTTTAGCTTTTTTTCTTAATGGGCATTGCCTTTAAAACAGGTTTCTGACTGCTGTAGTTTTTGTACTAACTCTCACCATTTAAAGGTAGTTTTAGTAGGGTGGAACACTTTGCTTAGCCCAGGGCATTCTGAGACCAAGAGATGGATCTGACACAATTTTTTTGTATTGTTTGCTGCCTTGAATGCTTTCATAGGCTGGAGGAAATGTGTGTGTGTGTTTTTAATGAACAGAATTTCTGAAAACCCAAGTTGCTAATAAACTGTACACCCAGAAAGACATGGCGTCTTATCCCTTGCTCAGATAGTTTTACCTCAATCTCTGCTACTGGTTGGTTTTGTTTTCCTTGAATTTTCTCTGTGCCATTGGCGTTGTCCTTCAAAAGTAATATGAGAACCAATCCACAGAGACTTGGCATTTAATAGATCCCTCATAGTTTACGCCATTATGGACGCACATCCCTTTTAACTGTGTGAGGTGGTGTTTACCAAAGGCTCGTTTTATTTAAATTATGATTTGAAGTCAGTTACTGTTTTCTCTAAATAATGACTTATGAGATAATGGTTACACTCCATTACCTTTGATGCCAAAAGTGAATCCTAAAATCTGATTTAAACATAACTCTTTAATAAATCAAGGTCTGATTGAGTTAAAAGGGTCAAAGTGAAGTGCAGCTATTAAATATGCAATTTTTCCTTAGCCCTTTATGGGGTTTTGAGAGCATGCTAAGGTCTTGCATGGATAGCTCGAGAAGGTATATCATGAACTAGGTTTGATTTCGAAGTAGGAGCTAAAGTGCAGCTAAGAGGAGAAAAGTGCAGGAATTAAATGTTACCACTGCAGTAATGTTATTAGTATAGCTGATTTGCCTTTTGCAGTGTGGTTTGCAGGGAGTGGAGGCTGGTCCATTAGGGAAAATGGGGCACTGCCCCACAACCCTTAGTCCCCCACTTCCTCCTCACTGTCTTCTTACTTATAGCTTCCTCTTCTTGGTGCCTTTGTAGAACTCATCAAGGAAAAGGATGGAGGCAAAACTAGAATTAGTTGGCTCTGTCTATCATTAGCCTCCCAGCCTTTCTGCCCTACCAGTCCCAATGGGCATCATCCACCAGAGTATAACAATCACACTGTAGATTCTTGAAAACTATTAATAATTGTTGAATTGGATAGCGGTATCAATACTACGGGTGAGGGGGAGACTTATATCTCCCTTCTCTGCACATTCTGTTTCCAAGACATACATACACATGACATATATTTAAATTAATTTAATCAGTTACTAATCATGTGATTAATGTCACCTTTAGTTAAGCCTTGATTCTCCAGCCTTATCTCTGTAAATGTCTGGTTTACCATAAGAAGTTGAAGCATTGTTGATCCTTCAGGTGAAACATGACGTATGGCAGATATTACTGATGTTAGATACCACCTCATTTAAGGACCCGATAATCATTGATTCCCAATGCTTCTGCAACAATGCAGCTGCCACAATTTCTCAATTTTATATATTCATACTGTCTTTGATCACTGAATTTAAATTCCTAGAATGCGGAGTATGGAGAGAAATGACCTTGGGAACATTTGCAGATGTGGAGGAAATAAATCACTCATTTCCCTGCCGACTTGTTCTCCTTTTCAGATGCACCCATTCTGAATTACATGGGCAAATGCAGCTTAGGGAATACATATTTGCCCAGGCAATATCTATTATTGACCCATGTTTCATAACTGAGAGGGGATTTGCTGGGAGTGGGGGATCCAGAGCTTCCATTGGTTGGTACACATGTACAACCCAATTTGTGCCTGAATTTTATAGTTCAAGTCTACACAGAGAGACACGTTCTAATATGCTGAATATATGAAACATATAAGATGGCCCGAACATATGAAAGTGCTTTACATTGAGCCAGACCATTGGCCAGTCTACTCCAGTGCTTACTGCTCTGACTCATTGTTGCCCTACAGGATCACAAGATCTTTCCTAGCCCTGATATTCTTTTCAATGGAGATGCCAGGTACTGTTTGTTGCATGAAAAGCATATGCTCAGTTATGCTCCATTCTCATATGTAATCTCTGGGTTTACATTTGAAGCAAAAGGTGTGCTTTTCTGATGTTTTGTGTGTGTTAATGGTAGCTATTGTGCTTCAGGTCTAAGTTAATGAAAGCACATGCATGGAGAATTTCTCCTCTCCTGCAAATTAGTCAGTGCAAAGTAGGAAATCACTACTGAATATTGAATCATGCTTGAATCATGCCATCACACCATAGCATCACCTATAATTCTACTAGAAGCCATTTTTATCAACTTATTACTTTTACTTACTACTACTACTTATATGGTAATATTCTCTGGAAAATTATCTGTTATCTACAGCCATTCCATTCCATTCCATTCTGGTGTGCAACTCCATTTTCCATTTAATAAAAGAAAATAGAGATAATTGTGTTGCCTGTAAAACTAATTTCTTCTCAGCAGCAGGGATTTCCAGCCTGTGACAATGCAGTTGGCACATCTTGTATTTCAGCCCTGTGATTCAGCAGGTGGCCTCATTTTCATCCTAATCATACTGTATCGGTATCTATTCCATTTTTATCCTGAATCCTATCCATTCATGTTCTTGTCCTTATCTGACCTTGATAAACTGATTGCATTTGTGAAGCTTACAATTTGCTCTTTAGATTCCTTTCCATCTGAATTATTGGCTGAGCAGCCAAACAGAGTTGGTTAATCTTCCCTTGCCTTTGGGCAAGAAATCATATTTTGCTGAAAACAGCTAGGATGAAACATATAAAATGTTCTACTTTCTAAAGAGGACATCTTCCCATGTCAAACTACTCAATTTTATTATTTGGTGACATTTAGAAAATATTATTCCCATATGAATTGGAATTTTATCGTGTGTATGTGGAAAGAGACAGGGGATGAAGATAATACTTTTGTAAGACTTCTGTTCCTTTCTCTGCCGTTTGTGGCTTTAATAACATTGGGTCCAGTTTTCTATACAGGTTACCAACTTAAACTTTTCCCCTCCTGCAAATATTTGTGTGAGAGAGTGAGGGGGAGGGGAGGGGAGAGATCACATTTGATGAACTTGGTATTAGCCATGCCTATCATGACCCCTGACTATAGAGTCTATCAGTACTCCAAGAAAACTTAAAGGATGAAGTACAGGATTGTGCCAGCAAGGAGATAACATTCAGTATCTTCTCACATGCCCTTCCTATCACAGAATGTGGCCCCACCATCACCCTTGGACTCAGCCCCCAACAGCATCTTTAATTCCCCAACCTCACAGAAGCTACAGTCAGCTTCTCTAGGCAGGTACAGGTTCTGTCTGCCTACATTAGGCTTCAGTTGGTTTGAGCTCCCTGCTGATATAACATCTCTCCATAGCTCAACTACTGAGAGCTGTCCACGGTGCTGACTTCTGTCTTTGCCTTCACCTGGTCTGCTTTTACTGTGATGTGAACTGCCTTGGCCAAACCCGCATTTGCTGGTTAAATGTTTTTTCCTGCCCAAAAGAGGCTCTGTCTGACTGCTTCCACATTCCCTGGCAGCCTTACACCTCAGTGAAAGAGTACGCCATGTGGCCACACTCTTGTGCGTGAGGCCATAGAAATTAAAATGCCTTGTATAGAGTTGCCAAAGGAATAGGAAAATTAAAGACAATGTAGGGGTTTTCACAAGCAAAATGACAAAGATATCATGATGAATCCTAAAAGAGCTACTATAGGACTAACAAGAATTCTTAAGTTACTGTGCTGGTGGTACAAAGCAAAATTCAAAGCAAAAATGGGAGGTACTTCATCTGAGGAACTGACTAAAAGTCAAGCAACCTTTAGTTAATACTGGTGACATTACTCTGAGAAATCTTGTAGATTTCTAGGATGTATGTAATAAAATAAATTTTACCTATAAATAATAACTTTTAAGTTACATAAGCTTAACATTCTTAGTTTCAGGAGGAGATAATAAACTGACTACTCAATAAACTGACTACTCACTTTAATGCATTTTGAAATAATGGAAGCATACTCTGATGATCACAAGACATGACCAAACCAAGCCTGTCAGACGCAAGGAACATGGAATGGTGAAGAGGAGTGAAAGCACCATGTATAAAGGTCTCCAGATTTTTCAGAACAGTGTCAGGCCTGACCCAGCAGCTTTTATAAATATTGGGGAATTTTGCCTGCCACATTGCCTACTGATTCAACGAGGTTTCCTTGGCACAACAATACATCACAACAATTCAAAATTCAGCATCAAAAACAGCTGGAAACAAGTTACAATCACAATGATAGGGGGGATCCTATTATACAGCTCAAGTGTCAAAGCGCAGGACAAAGAGGAACATAAGGAAAGTTACAGGTTACAGGAATGAGCAGGTGCATAAATGGTAAAATGGGTGACTTAGGCTAAGCTAGGGTATTGATCCAACAAGCAACATGCCCACTTCATCTTCCTTTTGAGGAGTGGTGCAGGTATGGGTTTAGTATGGCAAGTGAGTGTTGGATTTTATGTAACCAATGCTGCTTAGCTAGGCTGGTCTGATTAGTGTAAATCACATGAGTGTCTGAGAGAGAGAGTGAGAATGGAAGTCTATCTTATCTCTTCCGTCTAATTGTTGTTATTGTATGTTTTAGTTTCACTTCTGCTGTATCGCAGTTTGTACTAGTTCTGCCTAAGCTCGGAGAACACAGATGTGGAAATGGAGTCTCTGTATATAGACTGTAAATAAAAGTAGTTTAGAACTATGGATGTTTCCTTCTTCTTGTTGTGTGATGCTAGAAGAACTGTGTTCTCTTTTCATATGAGAAGGGTCGCAGATAGGCACTCTGAACTGAGGGGACATGCCAGTTCAGAGAGGGCCTCCTGAAAGACGCTCCGGAGTCTTGGGGAGTTCACCGTCTCTCCAGAGCATTTTTCCATAAGTGAGTAAAGTCCCAAGACTTGGCAAGCAAGTGGGCATTCCCTTGAGTGGGTTGACATTGAGAGATTTGTTCATGCCAATGCTGATATCTCTGTGTCCTAGGTAACAGAGAAGAGGGCATTGCTGGTTCAACATCAGTGTTACTGCTAGCCACCTCCCCAGAGGACATAAGCTCCTGGGTGACAGGGGGAGGTGATGAAGGCAGCTCATTGACAGGAGGCAAAGGACTAGGTATGTTTGGAGGGAGAAGGATGGCAGGCTGCTCTGCTAACATGCTTGGTCTGGGTCTCCATCCTCCAAGCTTCTGGGTCCATCCCAGGATCAGACATCAATGACTAGAAAATTAGGTCTTCCCGTGCCCATTCTTTGAGCTCCTCCCACTCCTTCTCTGGGTCTGATCACCCCCTCCACAACACCCCCAGGGAATCATGGCAATGTTGTTCACTACTGACAGACAGTTTCTTGCTACAGTTGATTTCTAACTGCCCATCAAAAGTCTTTTAGTTTCCCCATCAGCCAACAGACCAATAGATGAGGAATTTACTTTATTTAGCATTGAAGAAATCAATAACAGTAATGCATTAGCAATGGACAGATTCCTGACAACACAATCCTAAGCGTTCTAAGAAGTACAGTGGTACCTCAGGTTGAGAACTTAATTCGTTCTGGAAGTCCATTTTTAACCCGATACTGTTCTTAACCTGAGGTACCACTTTAGCTAATGGGGCCTCCCGCTGCCGTCGTGCCGCTGCCGTGCGATTTCTGTTCTCATCCTGAAGCAAAATTCTTAACCCGAGGTACTATTTCTGGGTTAGCAGAGTCTGTAACCTGAAGTGTCTGTAACCTGAAGCATCTGTAACCCAAGGTACCACTGTAAGTGCCTCTGAACTTACTGGGACTTTCTAGTACATGTGTTTAGGATTGCACACAGGGTCGAATTTAGGTTTGATGAGGCCCTAAGCTACTGAAGGTAATGGGGCCCTTTATATGTCCAGCTATCCTTTGTCAACAACAAATTTTCGCTGTTTTTTTGTGTTGAATATATGCTATATGGTAATTTATGGAACTAATAGGTATCTAAAGCCATTTGCACATAATAAAATATGTACAAAACTCTGTTGCTGTATGTAGGCTTTATCTTATTTGTTTTTTTATCTTATACTAGCTGGCCCTGCCATGCGTTGCTGTGGGTTATTTTGTGAAATTGGATAAGTTAGAGTAAGTGCATGGATACTCACAGGTGGAGTAAGTTCATGTTGCATGGTTTGTATGTTGTTGCGTTTCTTCTTTGTTGTTGTAGGTGGATTAGTAGGAGGGTGATAGTGTTGTTGTAGGTAGATTTGTTTGGTGGTTGGAGTTTGAATGAGGTAGTTTTTTCATTCAAGTTCAGCTTATCCCGATGAACTTTCACCTGCCTGCTCTCAGTCTTCCCCCCCTTTTCGCCTGGCTTAGCACAGCTTATCCCGATGAACTTCTGCCTGCCTCCTCTCAGTCCCCCCCTCCTTTTTCGCTTGGCTTCCCACAGCTTATCCCGATGAACTTCCGCCTGCCTGCTCTCAGTCTTCCCCCTCGTTTTCGCCTGGCTTCCAATAGCTTATCCCGATGAACTTCCGCCTGCCTCCTCTCAGTCTCCCCCCCATTTTTGCCTGGCTTCCCACAGCTTATCCCGATGAACTTCCGCCTGTCTCATTTCAGTCTCCCCCCCCCTCCATTTTCGCCTGGCTGATTTTATGCTTATTACCATCAGTAGCAGCCGCAGCAAAAATAACCCCCCCTCCCCCCGAGTCATCCTTGTGACTTCCCCCACCCTGGGTCAGCCCACGACCTATTCGGTCCCCTCCTCCCCCCACCCCCCCACTCGGCTCCACTCGGGATTGTAAAGTAGAGCCGAGGCCTAGTGAGACCTAGTCCTGTTTAGGGAGGCTTTTAATGTTTAATAGATTATTGTATTTTAATGTTCTGTTGAAAGCCGCCCAGAGTGGCTGGGGAAACCCAGCCAGATGGACGGGGTATAAATAATAAATTATTATTATTATTATTATTATTATTATTATTATTATCTGTAGGTTGTAAAGTAGAGGCGAGGCCTGGGAGTGGGGAGTGTTTTTGGGTTGCGGCCTGTGGCTGTGGCTCTGGGTTTGGCCGTTTGCCTTTGTCTGGTAATAGCTCTGTGGGTTGGGGTTGTCTGGTAATGGCCGCCTTGGTGGTTTCAGTTGCTCGGTTGATGACGTCATTATTTGGCGCCACCCTTCAGAGCTTTTGCAGGTGACAGAGCGCGATCTGCCTTTCTATTGGATGCTGCTGGTGTATTCAGAGCTTCTGGTGGTGATGTATAAGGTCTGCGACAGAATTTTTTGCGGTTTTTCTTTATTTTAGGTATGAAAGGTGTGGTTTTTCTGAATTTTTATTACGCGAGATTAGAATGCCATGGTAATGGAAACTCTGTGTCCAAATTTGATGCGATTTGGTCCAGCGGTTACGGAGCAAGGGTGTTTCGGACAAACGCGCAATGGGAACATTTATATATATATAGATTTTGGAAATGTACATCCAGGTTTTTTTTCTTTAAATTTTTTGGGGGGCACCCAGAGAGTGGGGCCCTAAGCTATAGCTTGTTTAGCTTATATGTAAATCCGGCACTGATTGCACACTAAGACATTACATCTGAATGCAGAACCCATTCCATTATTGGGCACGAGGTTTTAAAAGGTTCCTTTGAGTAAATTTCTAACTTCAGTAGAAAAAATATCACCACTAATTGATGAACAAAAAAAGGTTGCATAACAGCACTTGAGGTCCGCAATCTACAAGTGAATCTTCATGTGTTTCAGTTTAAATGAAAAAAATAGAAAGAGAAATCAAACAACAATTTTAAAGCTAAATAAAAAGATACTTACAAGTAGTGGAAATTAGTTTACTTTATGGTAAAGTTGTATTTTCTGTTCTGCACTGGCACTCACTGATTGCAATGGTAGGAACAGCAGAGAAATGAAACAGAGAGGTGCAGATATCCATGTTAAAATGAATACTAGATGAAAAATGATGCATGAAGCCAGATAAGAAGCAGACCCATGAAATGTTTAGCTTTCTCCAAGCCAAAAACCTGGGAGCCTTAATTATGATTCATGAAGTCATTAATTCTTTTTTGGCATGAGAGTTAATGGAATAATGATTTTTAATCACACTGGGATAACTCCTGAAACATCTCAACAAAATGTTATCATGCATAACTATCATTTCAGAAACAGGGAGTTTCAGAGACAGAAAAAATATATAGCACTCCCAAACAATATGCTCATCTGTGCAACTACCTGCAAGGCTACATAAAATAATTCACCTTAAGACACTGATACCATTTCCAGAAAGTGAACCCAAAATACCCACCACCACTAGAAATAGATGTGCATATTGTGTCCCCCCCCATCTTGATTAGTTTTAAAGGCTACTGAAAGACACAGCTTTGCTTTTGCATTCATTTTAATAAATGCATTTGGTAGGAAAAGAATTTAAAGTTGGATGATAATAACTAGAAAGTTCAGGAAATCATAGGCTAAGTGGGATGGTGTATATGCATGGAATATAGGAAAGGACTGGAGAAATACAACAAAGCTAACCCAGACTGAAGATTGGCTAATAGTTCTTTAAAAAATATTAATTATTGGGCATTTGAGGGGACAGCTGCTGATTTCCATCATTGTTCTGCTCAGCTCTTCTTACTTATGTCATTTAGCCTTAAAGGCTGATGATTGCAGGAGAAATCAAGCATTCTATCTACAAAAATTACTAGGTTAATGAGTTGGTATATAAAAGCAGAGTAAGGAATTGGGGGTAAGGGAAACATATAAATTGCCAGCTAAGAAGATTTGGCTAGTGAGTGAACTCAAGTGAAACTTACTGCAAGAGTTATACTGTAACAGTTAAAGAATGAAGTGGTATTTTGACAAATTCACATTGCGAGATGAAATGTGGTGAAGCCTTGCCTGCATAGCTGAAAATGCCAGAAGATGGTGCTAGGTGATCTACTGCTTAGTCCAGTGCTCAGATCTCAGTGTGATGGGATCTGGAAGGATTCCACCCCACTCTCCCAGGTGTTGGTGCAAGACCCCTGAGGTGGCTGAGGGTTATTTTGTGAATTGCTTTTCTTTCATTCTGCAAACCATCTCATCAGTGGTCTGAGTTCTGTAGCTTTCCTGGTTGTCCACTCTTTCATCCAAGGCCAAGTAACTCCTACCATGGGACTTTTCCACATCAGGAACAGTGGTCAGCCAGGGAGGCTGCAGAGCACAGAAGAAATGCCTAATGGCAAGAAAAACACACATACCACATAGAACCACCCCACAGCAGTAACATAAGCAGTCACCAAAATGCTAAAGACATTCTAAACCAGAGAATGAGGCAGACAATTAGAAGTGTCCTCTGCAGGGGAAGAAAATTTTAGAGAAATTTAAACACACCAATAACAGAAAGAGTCTGGCTACAGTTATCCACGATAACCTCCAGATTAGATTGTGGCAATGCTGCCTTTGAAACCTCTTCAGAAACTGCCGTCAATGCAAGCTGCTAGGCTGCTAAGTGAGCCTCGCCATTTTGCAAATGTGCTTATAGCCCTCCACAGGCTTTGATTCCCTAGAACAATTCAAAGATCTGGTGCTTACCTTCAAAGCTCGACACCGCTCAGGTCCTGGATTAATAACCTGATCTGTAAAGGTAAAGGTAAAGGGACCCCTGGCCATTAGGTCCATTCGCGGACGACTCTGGGGTTGCGGTGCTCATCTCACTTTACTGGCCGAGGGAGCCGGCGTACAGCTTCCGGGTCACGTGGCCAGCATGACTAAGCCGCTTCTGGCGAACCAGAGCAGCACACGGAAACGCCATTTACCTTCCCGCCAGAGCGGTACCTATTTATCTACTTGCACTTTGACGTGCTTTCGAACTGCTAGGTTGGCAGGAGCTGATCTGTAAGCAGGACTTAAACCATGGTATCCTGGTTCAGACACCACAGGAAACTGTGGTTTAACAAGGCAAGATACCAGCATCCAAGCAAAGCACACAAAGAGAGGAGAAGAGGGAACAGAGAATGTGCCAAGCACAGGGCAAGTTCCTAGCTTCATCTACTATGACTAAGTCCAATAGATTTTATCAGAATGGAATAGGGGTATCTGAATCTCCCCATGGTTACATCTAAAGTTGTGCAAGTGGAATATAATCTTTCCTTCCTCTCCAATCTCACTACAGCTCCCTGAACAGTACAGGGGAATCCCCACTTACATGGGGGTTCCATAGCAGGACATGTGTTCTGCCCCACTGTACCCCAAACCACATTCCCCCACAACCTTCTGGAAATGCTTTTCAGAAGGTACAGGAGCTTCAGGAGAAACAGAAGTGAAAAATCTGTTGCATGAGCTACCTTATACTAGTGTAATGGTGAACAGTTATAGCTCTGCTCTACTATCCAAATGTGATTTGGAAGGCTTTCTCTCAAATTCCTAAACTTCAATAGATTGTTTCCCATCAAATAGTTTGTAGGAGAATCCCTGCCTGATCTTGAGAGGGGAGACAGTGAAACACACACTATAGCTTCATGTGGTGCCTTCACCTGCTACCGGGTCTGAAATGGGCAGTAATAAATCAGTGCTCAGAACAGGAATGAGTGATCTATTCACCTATTCACCACCCTATGTAACAGATCTATTTTTCTGTACATGCTTTGGCAACATTTGAACATCTTGCCCTGTCAGCAGAGTATTTCTGAACTGAATTCTCCAGATAACTGAATTGAAGACATGCATCTTATTACCTTGCAGTTCATCTAAGCCATTTCTCCTTCACTTTATGTCCTTACGCAGGACAATGCATTTCTGGATTGATGGGGTGGTGTGCCACATGCAAAACTACCGAGAGCAGCAGCTGCACAGAGAATTTGGCTCAGCAGTGAACTGAAACAAGCAATTTATTTAAAGGGCTATGGAATCTTGATTCATTCTGGTTATCGTGTCGCTTTCTTGCTATTCCCATTCAATTAAAATCATTGCAGTTAATTAAAGAGGCATGATTGGCTTATTTGGATCTGAAGATGTAGCATTTTGCTGTGTGTGCTGTGATTAAAACATATGAGATATAGTTAGACAGATTTGTACAAGAGGATTTGACAGCTTGAGTGCATATGTGCTTGGACAGTGAAATACAATTCCAGTTTAGAGTCGTTTGTCAAAATTACAGCTTATAGAAATACACTTGTCTCTTAATGGGGTTTCTGATGCATGTTTGAATTGATCTAAATTATTCTGAAGGTATTTCCATTTTGTTACCCACCCCACTCTTAAATTTTTATTTATTTAAAAAAATAACATGATAAATTGGGGGACAAACTTTTTAGCTTTGTTAAGATTTTATCATTCCTCTTGGAGCCAGCTGCTGCAATCTTCCGCCTTGATTTCTCTTAACAAAGTGTGTGTGTGTGTGTGTGTGTGTGTGTGTTTATGTTTATGTATGTTGTGTACGTATGTCTTTTGTTTCAGAGTTTTGACAGAGAACTAGGAAAGTTCCCTTTATCCCTTCCCTTTTACGCATGCACTCACAAACATTTGCAAAAGCCTATGGGAGTTTCCACCTTAATCTTTAAGATTGCAGATAAAGGTAAAGGGACCCCTGATCATTAGGTCCAGTCGTGGACAACTCTGGGGTTGCGGCGCTCATCTCGCTTTACTGGCCGAGGGAGCCGGTGTTCAGCTTCCGGGTCATGTGGCCAGCATGACTAAGCCGCTTCTGGCGAACCAGAGCAGCGCACGGAAACGCCGTTTACCTTCCCGCCAGAGCGGAACCTATTTATCTACTTGCACTTTGACATGCTTTCGAACTGCTAGGTTGGCAGGAGCAGGGACCAAGCAACGGGAGCTCACCCCATCGCGGGGATTCGAACCGCCGACCTTGTGATTGGCAAGCCCTAAGCTCTGTGGTTCAACTCACAGCGCCACCCGCGTCCCATAAGATTACAGATAGATCAGTCTTAAAAGGGATAGTGGGAATTCCTCCACTTTCCTTTTAAGTGTGCTCTCACTCTGATGAGAGCAAAATGGATTTTGCCCTGCCCATCTGTCAAATTTGGCCTGTGAGGCAGATCCCTACCCCTGCTCTAGATGAACCCACCTATTCAGCCTAGCTAGGGAGAGCCAACCAGGATGGGCTTGCTGATGCAGGTGAGGAGAAGCTGGTAGATGTTTTAAGAAGGTGATAGGGGGCTAACAGAGAAATATCAGTTCTACACTTTCTTGAAGTGGTCAAAGTTAGTGGTAATTAAACTGAACAGTTACCATGTTACAAAATATATTAACATGCCCCTTTCCCCTGAAAGTAATAGTGTATGCCCACCCGCCCCTTGTTTGGCTGGTATTTCTGATTGTAAGCTTCTTGAGGGCAGGCACCTGTCCCTTTTTGTAAAACTGTCAGATCCCCTACAAAAGAGGCCTAATAGGGAAGGGATTATGAGAGTCCTAAAAAGCGGCTTAAATGTCACACGGGACAACACATTCATGTGACGTAAATTGCACATTGTAGTGTTACATTGGCAACAAGACATGTTGCAAGTAAAACACATTTCAGGTAATATCTCACCACATTTTCTTAATGCTAAGAACCTAACAGAAGAGAATAGGTAGGGATGCTTAAGGAATTAAATTTCTGTGGATTCTAAAGCAAGCTGACATAATCCATGCCTTCCAGACTAATGCATGGATCAGGACATAATTATCATTTTGATTTTGCAGTTCTCCAATGCATCTTTAAAAACAGACCAAGATGCATAATTTGAGGATAAAATGCATACATTGAGATTTTTATACAGATTTTTAAATTTAAAAACAGCAGATTAATGGAGACAAGGGACAGAACTGGCTCATGAACTGACATAGATTGGAGACAGAATGATCTACCCATCTTTAATCACAACTCTGTTAGAAAACAGGAATACAGCCCACTTCCAACTGCTTATCTGAACCGTAGTGCTGAGCACAGAGAGTTCTCTGTTTTATATCTACAGTCTTGTAACTAATGTGATTGCCTTTGCTGACATACTGAAGCATTTTCAGACTATAGAGATAAAAGAAATGGATGGAACTTGAATAATTAATTACCTGAAACAAAATGAGTTGGAGGTTTTTGCAAACCACATGGCCCTCATTTGGAATAAAAGAGAATACTAATACTCAACTGGTGAGAACTTTTGGAGACCTTTAGGTGTTCCAAGCCAATGATTCGAACATCTGGCTTGTAGAACGCCTGTTTTTGACATCAAGAGGATTTGCTTAAACATTTTTCTCTCTCTATAGAACATGAAGAATTATGAACTGAATCAGCACATTGCACACCTGAGCCATACTATGATTAGAAAGCTAATTTATGGAGAAGTTCACAGGCTAAAGGAGACGTAAAAATCCGCAAAGCAAACACCAAAGCATAAACCCCTTAGATAAAAGGCAATGACACATTTGTGTATGATGCAAGTCCACTAGAGAGGAAAAATGCCATATGGCCCTGGCAATCCTCCAATACTTTAAGGGAAAAAAATCCAAATAATTCAACACTTGAATTATTTGGATTTTTTTCCTTAACAGCCCAATCCTAGTCCTAAAACCTCAGTCCTAAACCTTGGGTGTCTGTGTAATTTATTTCCAGCAAAGGTAAGTATACTCTGAAAGTCTGAGGCCACAATCCTACACTCACTTACCTAGGGAAGGGTACACTGAACTAATGGGATTTATATCTAAATATAAGGGATGCGGGTGGTGCTGTGGGTTAAACCACAGAGCCTAGGGCTTGCCGATCAGAAGGTCGGCGGTTCAAATCCCCGCAACGGGGTGAGCTCCCGTTGCTCGGTCCCTGCTCCTGCCAACCTAGCAGTTCGAAAGCACGTCAAAGTGCAAGTAGATAAATAGGTACCGCTCCGGCGGAAAGGTAAACGGCATTTCCATGCGCTGCTCTGGTTTGCCAGAAGCAGCTTAGTCATGCTGACCACATAACCCGGAAGCTGCACGCCGGCTCCCTCGGCCAGTAAAACTAGATGAGCGCCACAACCCCAGAATCGTCCGCGACTAGACCTAATGGTCAGGGGTCCCTTTACCTATACATATATAGAACTGCCCTGCTAGGCTAGAATCCCAATACCTTGATACTAATGGGTGCATGGAGGCTAGAAAACATTAAGTACCATATCCCTAAGAGGTGGAACAAGTTTTAACTGCCACTATGCCCCAATGAAACTTGTCACAAATTATTTACATTTCTTTCACAGGAGTAATAATAGCAGGAAGAAATCTGGACTGTTATGACTGCTGCCAGACCAGAAAGGTAGCTAAGGGGAGATGAGCTGAGGAAGAGTCCAGCCTCACCCCTGGCAATCCTGTTACACTTGAAATTCCACCCATTTCAGCTTAAGACAAGGGTCTGCCAATATTACATCACTTGTAGGGTAGATCCTATCTGCAAAGCCACTTCTATGCCAAATCATTTTTATTAGGGTTTCCAATATATCCAAATTACATTGAAACATTCCAAATTACATTCCAAATAATTTATCCAATTATTAATAAAAAAAAGAAAAGTTCCAAATCTGCCAAATTAATATTTAAATTTAGTTGGAGGTTTCCCATGCTTCAAACTCTGGAGGTATTCTAATCAACTTATCCTTTGTTTTCTACCCTTCTCGTGCCCTTAAGGAAGCAGGAAATATCTGCATGAAGTCGAGAATAAGAGGCCTGCCTACTAGTCAATAAATAGAACAGAACAGCCTGAGATTAAAATAAATAGTTTCAACAAATCACAACTGCAAACCTAAAAATCAAAAAAGCTAAATGCCTTGGCCAAATACAACAGGGATGGACATTCCAAGACAAGGTGATACCACAGGAAAGGTCCTATCCCACAGTGCTCACTGTCATATTACAGGTGGAAAGAGCTTACTGGTCCTAAGACATTGAGGGCTTTAAAAGTTAAGGCCAGCACACTGAATTGTGCCCAGAAGCAGCCCTGTTTCTAGAGCAGTTATTTCAAGACTAGCAAAATGTGTTCCATTCTTGTACAGATTCCTTCCTGGCCAATAAGGATGTAGCAACAAGACCAAGGGCTATACGCTGGGAAGCATCTTCATTTTTCCAGAACGCAAAGAAACAAGACCCACCAGCCTTCCATACTCACTGCAAAAGAATGCAGCTTAATCCGGCATGCAAAAGCCCCTTAGGATATGGATTCAAATTGTCTGAGATAAACCTAATGCATTCCTCTCTTTTTTTTATTACAGAAATTGGCGTATCAAAGTGAAATGCGGCGGAGACCATCGTGTTGTGAATTAAGAACAGCAGCAGAATAACATACATAAACATGTCATAGGCCGTCAAAATCATTGTTACCCCTCCACACCAATTAAGTTCTTGAGTGCTCCAGCCATATTTCCTAAAAACGAAAGTGATAAGCAACGTACGAGCAAACAAATATCCTAATTTATTTAATGTCATTTTAATGGATTCAATTTACTTCTTTTTTTTCTTGCACAAGTGTCAACTTCTATTGCAGAGGATAAGTCTTCGCTTTTGTTGTTCATGTATCTTCTGTGCTCACAATTACTTGCAAAATGCTAATCGGGCTTATTTCCTCCCCAGTCCTATTAACTTACCACTTCAAAAGCGTGGCTGCTATGATTTAAAGAGTGTTTTTGAATAGCCGTGCCCTCTTCATGGCACTGGGAATTAAATTCCCCCTCCCCACACCAATCTTCATCAGAGTGTTTATTCTATCAGGGGCAATTTGCTCTAATTAAGATGTGTGTGTTCTGAAACTGTAGTCATTTCTTCAGGAAATGATTTGGTGTGGGATCACTGCCTATAACCAGATTAGCTTTCTAAACAAACTTGAACCTCAAACTACACTTAAAAACAAAACAAAACATAGCATTTGCCCTTCTGGGCCAAGCAACTGATCTAATAGTCACAACTAAACACCTAACGTTTCAAATAAAAATTCACAGTGTGAAGTGTGCCCAGCACAAAGCTAGTGCATAGATTTATACCTGAAGGAGCGTCTCCACCCCCATCGTTCAGCCCAGACACTGAGGTCCACCTCCAAGGGCCTTCTGGCGGTTCCCTCACTGTGAGAAGTGAAGTTACGGGGAACCAGGCAGAGGGCCTTCTCGGTAGTGGTGCCCGCCCTGTGGAATGTCCTCCCATCAAATGTCAAGGAAATAAACAACTATCCGACTTTTATAAGACATCTGAAGGCAGCCCTGTATCAGGAGGCTTTTAATGTTTGAAGTCTTACTGTGTTTTTATTTTTGGGAAGCCGCCCAGAGTGGGTGGGGAAACAAACTAATAATAATAATAATAATAATAATAATAATAATAATAATTTAGAATGGCTTCCTGACCACTGAAAGTGATGTATTTGTGACATGTGGAAATTTTATGCACAGCTCTAAGCCGTTATATGTTCAGCTCTAAGTGCCCTAACTATTGCTTTATGAGTTTTCATACTCTCTCTTGCTACACAAAGATTGACAGAAAAGCTCCAGCAATAGCAGAGCGGGTTTACTGGTGGAACACCTGAGGGTTTCTTCCACCTGTCTGTGATACGATTGACTATATATACGCAAAGAAGCAAACTGGCAGAGCTTGGTTTGGTTTCCTCTAGCACAGCAGCATGGTTTCCTAGCAGTTTTGCCATCTTGAGCAAAACATTGGGGATCGGCATGCTGTTTCCGCGTTGCACCACGCTCCTTTCAAGCCGGGGATCAGGCTGGTGAGTGCCCAGTCATGCACAGCGACCAGCGGCTAATTTAGAAGCTTCTGGTCTATTTTAAACCACCACAGTTTCCCATGACATCACGCTTGAGGAACTGTAGTTCATTTAAACTGTGGCTTGAGAACAAGTCAATATATGAAACCATAGTTTGACTCTCACTTATCATCACTAAACATGGTTTAAACCAGCCAATAAGACAGGAAGAATGGGAGCTGTGGTCTACATATGAAACCACTGGGTGGAGTTATCTGGAGTTTTGGAGAACGTTATCACACAGCTCTATTGGTTGCCAAATAGATTCTGGACCCAATTCAAAGCCCTGGTTTTGACCTATAAAGCCCTAAACAGCTCAGGACAATAATACCTCAAGGACCACCTCTCCCCATGGAACCTTGCAATCATCACCTGAATCCTTTCTTTGTGTGCTTCCTCCACAAGAGGGCCTTTTCTGCGGTGGCTCCCCCATTGTGGAATGCTCTCCCCAGGGAGGCTCGCCTAGCGCCTTCATTACATATCTTTAGGTGCCAGGTGAAAACGTTTCTCTTCAGCCAGTCGTTTGGATGATTAACACTCTATGGCTTTTAAAATGTTTTGCTTTTTTTCTGTTGCGAACTGCCCTGGGATCTTTAAATGAAGGCTGGAATACAAATTTAATTAATTAATTAATAGTCCAAAACATCAGGAGGGCACTATGTTGGGGAAGGATAATTTCAATAAGCTATAGTTCTTCTAATATTACAGGAAACTGTGGTTTGTTTAGAGCAAAAACTTGCAGTTTCTTCCTTGCATATGCAAAAAAGCAGGAGAGGGAAGAAAAACACACAAGCCCAAGGCTAATTATGATTTGTTCACCTAAACTCGGGTCCTCCATTACTGGGCCTGTGCTTCCTGGCTCATTCAGAGAAATCACAGTTCTCCATTTCCTGCCCTGTGTAACTTTGTCCTTTGTTTCCCATAGCCCTTTTCTTTTCAATTCTTTACATGCTTGTTATTTAGGTCACCTGCCTGTGGAGATGGTGTGTGTGTGTGTGTAATTAACAGTATTATTATTATTATTATTAGACATATGCTTTAACATTTTGAGCACTGCTAAATGGTTTAGTGAATCCTTCCTTGATCTATTTCTTCCTTGTTACAATTCCCAACCTAGCTGCCTCTGTCACCTTCACAACTTTATTTCAGAACTTAGTTAATTACCCTTTGATCTGCTAATTGCTTGTTACCGACAGGTCCCTTGTTCCTCCTTGCATATAAAAATGCTGTTCCATTCACAGGAATTGTTATACTGGGAGGAAACAATGGGACATCTGGTCTGGTATTTTTCCTCCAACTGTGGGCAATGATGGCTCTCCTCTTTAACACACTGTGACTGAAGTGGCCCATCTTTTCACCTACAAAATCCCAGAGAAACAACAGCCACACCTGCTCTCTTTGTTTTAACCTCATTGACAACAGCTGTACAGAGAGCAGATGTCTTTCCTGAACTGCCCATGGTGACAACTGGGACTTTTTTTTTAAAAGGGAGACGGGGAGGAGAAACTACAATTAGTCCAGGACATGGTAGCAAGAATACATAAATAGGACAAATGTCTACTGTAAAGGTTTTATGCACTAACCAAGACAGGAGTGCCTGGCGTGCTCTGGTCCATGGGGTCACGAAGAGCCGGACACGACTAATCAACTAAACAACAACAACAGGACAATGCAGGTTTTGATTGGTTTTGAAATCATAAACCTGTCACCTTGTGGCTAGTAATGGCAAATGAATCCACAACTCAAACTCAAGAATCAAGTTCTCTGTAAGTTAGAATGGGTCTAAATCTTTAAAGATACAGTGGTACCTCGGGTTAAGAACTTAATTCGTTCTGGAGGTCCGTTCTTAACCTGAAACTGTTCTTAACCTGAGGTACCACTTTAACTAATGGGGCCTCCCGCTGCCGCTGCATCGCCGCTGCCCGATTTCTGTTCTCACCCTGAAACAAAGGTACTATTTAGAGGTACTATTTCTGGGTTAGCAGAGTCTGTAACCTGAAGCGTCTGTAACCTGAAGCGTCTGTAACCCGAGGTACCTCTGTATTTTGATTTACCATCCATGACTGGTTGGTGGTTGTGGTGATAGTTTTCTTCTTCTTCTGACCAAAGAATAAAATAAGAAGTCATTCAACCCATTTCTCACATTTTCCAATTTGTTATTGGACTATTATTATTATTATTATTATTATTATTATTATTATTATTATTATGGCTAAAACTCCCAGCAGGGAGCAGGAATTGAATGCCTTTGCTCTGTTGCATTCCTTCCTGACTCCAGCAAAGCCTTCTGAAACATGCACATGAAAGCTCATGCCAATAACAAACTTCGTTGGTCTCTAAGGTGCTACTGGAAGGATTTTTTAATTTTGTTTCAACTACAGCAGACCAACATGGCTACCTACCTGTAACTACATCTTGGGAAGATAGTTTTAGAGTAAGAGTGCTCTATGACTGGCTGTTGACAGGTGGACTGAGTAGGATTCTACCCCGTGTTGTATTGTGACTTGTTGATCGAAGCACACCAGGAAGGGTACATCTGAAAAAGCCCTGTCTTGGTTTTCTTTGCCAGTGCAATCCTTAAAAGTATTACACACACACACACTTTTAAAAATCTTCTCTGAAGTGCACCATTTGAGGACAATGGAATGGGGACATATGCAATGCTCACACCCTCCAACATTTCTCTGATAAAAATATGGATGTCTGCTATGATTACAAGCCATGCATCTGGCAAAACCAGTTGCTATCAGCTCTAAACACTTGATGTATAAATGAAATGCACTTCAGAAAGAATCCTGCAATTCTGAACAAAATTAGATGTGTTAGGGTGACAGAGCCATCTCCTTTGAGTGCACAGTAAATGAGTGCACAGTAAGTGAGTGCACAGTAAATCTTAGCAATATGAATTCAGGAATGGAAGTGGGTCTCTTTTAATTTTGCATTTGTAGCTAATGATCACCAGACAAGCCCCCTAGCCCATACTGCACTTTTATCTTTCCTTCTCACTTCCATCTTCTTCCAATCAACTTTGCCCTTTCTCTGCACCCCAGAGGCAACTTGAGTAGCCAAAATGTCACCTGAAAAACCCATTACCTAATTTTTGATTAAGCCATTACGCTTTGCCTTTTACATAGCAGTGCAATGACATATTTCAGTCTCTCCCATTTGCACCACTCCATGCTAGCTGCCTCTCAACCCCATTCCCCTTTCACCTTCGCTCATGTGAAACCCTCTGTCTCCTGGAGTTGCCAAGAAACCAGAAAGATGACTATAAAAAAGTTAGTTGATTTCCCTTTATTGCAGCCGACTGATTTAAATGATTACGGGAATGCTTCTACCTGGATGACATGTGTTTTATATCTCTTAGTAGCCTTTTTCTGGGAAATATTTGCTTTCTGGCACAACCCCCAATGTCCTTTTAGTCAGTAGATTTTCTTTTTTACAAACAACAACAACCATGAAGAACAATAACTCTGAGGATTGAGGTTGAATCCTGACAAGACAGAAGTACTGTTTTGGGGGGACAGGGGGCGGGTGCGTGTGGAGGACTCCCTGGTCCTGAATGGGGTAACTGTGCCCCTGAAGGACCAGGTGCGCAGCCTGGGAGTAATTCTGGACTCACAGCTGTCCATGGAGGCGCAGGTTAATTCTGTATCCAGGGCAGCTGTCTACCAGCTCCATCTGGTACGCAGGCTGAGACCCTACCTGCCCGTGGACTGTCTCGCCAGAGTGGTGCATGCTCTAGTTATCTCTCGCTTTGATTACTGCAATGCGCTCTACGTGGGGCTACCTTTGAAGGTGACCTGGAAACTACAACTAATCCAGAATGCGGCAGCTAGACTGGTGACTGGGAGCGGCCGCCAAGACCACATAACACCGGTCTTGAAAGACCTGCACTGGCTCCCAGTACGTTTCCGAGCACAATTCAAAGTGTTAGTGCTGACCTTTAAAGCCCTAAATGGCTTCGGTCCAGTATACCTGAAGGAGCGTCTCCACCCCCATCGTTCAGCCCGGACACTGAGGTCCAGTGCCGAGGACTTTCTGGCGGTTCCCTCACTACGAGAAGCCAAGTTACAGGGAACCAGGCAGAGGGCCTTCTCGGTAGTGGCACCTGCCCTGTGGAATGCCCTCCCTTCAGATGACAAAGAGAACAACAACTAACAGACCTTTAGAAGACATCTGAAGGCAGCCCTGTTTAGGGAGGCTTTTTAATGTTTAATAGATTATTGTATTTTAATTGTTCTGTTGAAAGCCGCCCAGAGTGGCTGGGGAAACCCAGCCAGATGGGCGGGGTATAAATAATAAATTATTATTATTATTATTATTATTATTATTAGGAGAGGCAGGGATGCAGAGCTTCAGTAGGAGCTTCAAGAAGATGGATCAAGCCAAGAGACATTCCGGCTGGGCTTCCTACTTCCTGCTCTGGCCATAAAGATGCTCAGGAAACTCACAAAATGGGGCATCATAAAGGAGAATGAATGATACTCGGTTCTGCTTGTCTCCAGTAGCTGGTAGAGTCTTGGATTCTCTCACAGAGCTGACCTACAAAATGGAAAGTCCTGCCCACAAGAGAACTCCCTCTCCTCACTACACACCCCTCTAGCCAGTGATGTTATGGAATGAGGTGTCCATGCAGCGCTTCTGATGACAAATTTGAAACCTGAGGAATTTGACCCTGCTCATGTTACTCGCAGTAGCATGGTGATTGCTACCTTTGCTACTCCAGGCAGCTGCTAAATCTCCAACTATTCACATAGTTGGTACAGATGTAGTGACAGAATCACATGGCTATCACACGAACAACAAACCCACTCCATTAGAAGGGTGTCACCAACACGCTACAGAAGCATCCAGCCCACTTTGGGACATGGGTGGCACTGTGGTCTATACTACCAAGCGTCTTGGGCTTGCCGACTGTAAGGTCGACTGTTTGAATGAGCTCCCATTGTTCTGTCCTACCAACCTAGCAGTTCAAAAGCATGCCAGTGTAAGTAGATAAATAGGTATTGCTGGGGTGGGAAGGTAAGTGGCATTTCCATGCGCTCTGGCACTCATCATGGTGTTCCGTTGCACCAGAAGCGGTTCAGTCATGCTGGCCACATGACACGGATAGCTGTCAGTGGAGAAATGCTGGCTCCCTCGGCCTGAATAGACAAATTTGACTGGACTTAACCGTCCAAGGGTCCTTTACCTTTACCAGTCCACTTTGGATAAACACAGATATTACCTGGTGTTGAGTAAAAGGAAGTAGCCAGGCTACAGTCTTTGGATTAGGTTTATGCTGTTAAAGATGGGGTTTTTCTATTGCTTCAGAATAAATTCCTAAAATTGCAGGCATCCAAAACTCTATAGTAGCTCTAATGCATGTTTTAGAAACTTTATTTATATTGGTAGATGTTTTTCTGTACTTGTTTATAAGCCCAGTGTTTTGAAGTGATAAGAACTCCCCGCAGATTAGTGACTGGCTAATAATCACAGAATTGCAGATGTCCATTCTCTCTTGTACCCCAAACCTATTACCAAATCACCACACTTCAGAAGAATCATTGAATAAACGGTACTGCATTTATTTCCCATTGCTCCCTTCTTTTAACTACTGTGATTGAATAAACCCTTCAAAGATTTTCACATCTACTCCCTCAGATCATGAATGCAAGCTGTTATTTTACACCTACTTTCTGCTGCGATCTCCATAGTAACATAGGCGATAGTACCTCTCACCCCCGAGGAGAGTTATTTACAAATCACTTAACTGCTGGTCTTAGAGGGATAATTTGGTTAAAAATTACAACTATACTAATGGAATGTTCAGATACAGCTGAATCTCAAATCAGTTTCATATTTCCATGTGCAAACAAAGTGCTAGTAAGTATGGGCCTGTTATTTATTATTTTGCTTTCTGTGATATATTGCTTTCTGTGAAGGCTCCTAGCATATGTATATCCCTTAGTATAAAATTCAACCAAAGGCCTGACAGCACAGCAATTCAAGGTGTTAGTACTAGCATATAATAGGGCTGCCATACGTCCCAATTTCCCCAGACATTCTTCTGGGAGCCAATGTGGTGTAGTGGTTAAGAGCGGTAGTCTCATAATCTGGTGAACCGGGTTCACGTCTCCGCTCCTCCCCATGCAGCTGCTGGGTGACCTTGGGCTAGTCACACTTCTTTGAAGTCTCTCAGCCCCACTCACCTCACAGAGTGTTTGTTGTGGGGGAGGAAGGGAAAGGAGAATGTGAGCCGCTTTGAGACTCCTTCCGGTAGTGATAAAGCGGGATATCAAATCCAAACTCTTCTTCTTCTTCTTCTTCTTCTTCTTCTTCTTCTTCTTCTTCTTCTTTGGCAATCACTCGTAGCCAAGTCAGATTGTCTTCCATGAACTCTTAACAGTGAGTCCGTAAGTGACTGTGGAGGCCAATTTTCCACAGTGGGGACATACGGTAGGTTTCTGGGCGGAAGTTGGTAGCAGTGAGGGTTTGCCAAGCGTGCCTTCCTCTTAGCATGTTTCTCCCTTTCACCCTGAGTTCGAGCGTCTTCAAAGCCCATGACACCTTTGGTAAAGACTTTTCTCCAATTGGAGCGCTCGCAGGCCAGTGTTTCCCAGTTGTCAGTGTTTATACTACATTTTGTTTAGATTTGCCTTGAGAGAGTCTTTGAGCCTCTTTTGTTGACCACCAGCAGTACGCTTTCCATTTTTAAGTTTGGAATAGAGTAGTTGCTTTGGAAGACGATAATCAGGCATACGCACAGCATGACCAGTCCAACAAAGTTGATGTTGAAAAATCATTGTTTCAACATTGGTAATCTTTGCTTCCTCCAGTACAATGGCATTAGTTCACCTGTCTTCCCAAGTGATGTGTAAAAATTTTCAGAGACACCATTGAGGGAATCTTTCGAGAAGAAGAAGAAGAAGAAGAAGAAGAAGAAGAAGAAGAGTTTGGATTTGATATCCCGCTTTATCACTACCCAAAGGAGTCTCAAAGCGGCTAACATTCTCCTTTCCCTTCCTCCCCCACAACAAACACTCTGTGAGGTGAGTGGGGCTGAGAGAGTTCAGAGAAGTGTGACTAGCCCAAGGTCACCCAGCAGCTGCATGTGGAGGAGCGGAGACGCGAACCCGGTTCCCCAGATTATGAGACTACCACTCTTAACCACTACACCACACTGGCTCGAGGAGTTGGAGATGGCGTTTATAAGTGGTCCATGTTTCACAAGCATACATTAAGGTTGGTAGTAAAATTACCGGGATTTGAAAGGCGGAATATCAGGGTGTCCTGGTTTTTACTTTTTGAAATAGGGCATTATACACTAGGGTTGCCATAAGTGGCTTGGGACCCATGTGCCCAAGAGCACCTTCACCAGTATCAACCATCTCAGACCCTAGAATAGGTAGTTGGACAGTTTTAGGCTCTGGACTTAATGGTCTTATGCTCCAAACTCCACTTCAGAATGCGATAAGCCAGCTTTAATATGTGGCAGTCCTTATGCTCATTCTGCTATGCATAACCCTGGATGTCTGGCCCAAGAGCCTCCATAGTTAAAACATTGGAATTAAAAAAACAGGATGCTTTCTTTCTTTCTTTTTGGCTTTGTAACTGTTTCACCACCTGAAATTTCTTTGCCTAAGCCGTCTAGGTCCAAAGTTTTCTAAATACGAAGGAGTTGAGAATCACAGAAGCCTCAGCTCTGAATTCATTAGTATGCAGCTTATGTGTGAGAAAGAAGAAGGTGCAGAAACCATTGCTCAAAGTGTAAAAATGTGCTCTGGGAATTAGTGTCATCTTTCGAAACTGACAAATTGCTTGCTCTACGGAAAATTTAGACACTGGTGGTTTTCTTCACACAGGGCATGGCAAAGTGACAGGAAAAGGAGAGGGAATTTTTTAGGACAAAGTATGAATTCTGATTTGATTGCTGTGTGGCTGTAATAGAACCGCTCTCAGGTGCCGTTTTTACCTGGAGTCTGGCGTCGGGGCAACAACAATATTTCTTTCTTGGCTATATACGGTATTCCATTTTGCATTACAAGGCATTTGTTCCATTACGTTAATAGTAGATTATCTTTTCCATTCCCTCCATTTACTAAAATACTCAATTTGATGGTGACATCTGGGACCCGAGAGAGAATGGCAGGCACACCGAGTGCAGTGTTCTTTCCGTGTTGGCAGCAAAGTGTGTCCCAGCAAAGTCACATTCATGCTTCACTGCAGCCTCTGGTTATTGTTTCGATATTTATTTCTAAAATTTCTAGATCGCCTTTCAACTTGATGCAGTTGCTTAAGGGCTGTAGTGCCAAAATAAAAATGGCAATTATTTGTTGATATAATAATAATAATAATAATAATAATAATAATAATAATTCTTTTATTTGTACCCTGCCCATCTGGCCGGGTCTCCCCAGCCACTCTGGGCGGCCTCCAACAGATATAAAAATACATTAAAATATCAAAGGTTAAAAACTTCCCTAAATAGGGCTGCCTTGAGGTATCTTCTGAATGTCAGATAGTTGTTCATCTCCTTAACCTCTGCTGGGAGGGCGTTCCACAGGACGGGCGCCACTACCGAGAAGGCCCTCTGCCTGGTTCCCTGTAGCTTTGCTTCTCGCAGTGAGGGAACCACCAGAAGGCCCTCGGTGCTGGATCTCAGTGTCCGGGCTGAACGATGGGGGTGGAGACGAACCTTCAGGTATACAGGACCGAGGCCGTTTAGGGCTTTAAAGGTCAGCACCAACACTTTGAATTGTGCTCGGAAACGTACTGGGAGCCAATGTAGTTCTCTCAGGACCGGTGTTATGTGGTCCCAGCGGCCACTCCCAGTCACCAGTCTAGCTGCCGCATTCTGGATTAATTGCAGTTTCCAGGTCACCTTCAAAGGTAGCCCCACGTAGAGTGCATTGCAGTAGTCCAACCAGGAGATAACCAGAGCATGCACCACTCTGGCGAGACAGTCTGCGGGCAGGTAGGGTCTCAGCCTGCGTACCAGATGGAGCTGGTAGACAGCCGCCCTGGATACAGAATTAACCTGCGCCTCCATGGACAGCTGTGAGTCCAAAATTACTCCCAGGCTGCGCACCTGGTCCTTCAGGGGCACAGTTACCCCATTCAGGACCAGGGAGTCCCTCACACCTGCCCGCCCCTGTCCCCCCAAAACAGTACTTCTGTCTTGTCAGGATTCAACCTCAATCTGTTAGCCGCCATCCATCCTCCAACCGCCTCCAGGCACTCACACAGGACCTTCACTGCCTTCACTGGTTCTGATTTGAAAGAGAGGTAGAGCTGGGTATCATCCGCATACTGCTGCACAACACACTTTACAGGGCAAATCAAAAAAATAAATAAATGAGGGGATCCTGCCCTGAGAGCTTACAGTCCAAGGTTTGACAGTGGGTGAGTCAGGATAGGAAGGGGAGGGGAGAAATGAGTAATAAGCAGAGCTTTTTTTCCCCCAGCTGGAACTTGCCAGAACTGAGGTTTGGCCATTGCCATTCTAAGAGAGTGAGGGATGTGTTCATGGTGAATCTCAACAACTCTTTTTCTGGAAAGATAGCATTGGTAATAAGGAATAAATGTGAGCATTGGAAATGTTGGAAATGTAAGGAAAAAGAAGGTACCTTTTACCATATGCGGTGGGAATGTAAGAAAGTGAAAGGCTTCTGGGATATGATATATAATGAGATTAAGAAAATGTTGAAATATACATTTGCTAAAAAACCAGAAGCTTTTCTGCTGGGAATTACTGGTAAGAGGTAAAGGGACCCCTGACCATTAGGTCCAGTCGTGTCCGACTCTGGGGTTGCGGCGCTCATCTTGCTTTATTGGCCAAGAGCTTCCAGGTCATGTGGCCAGCATGACAAAGCCGCTTCTGGCGAACCAGAGCAGTGCACAGAAATGCCGTTTACCTTCCCGCCGGAGCGGTTCCTATTTATTTACTTGCACTTTGACGTGCTTTCGAACTGCTAGGTAGGCAGGAGCTGGGACCGAGCAATGGGAGCTCACCCTGTCGCAGGGATTCGAACTGCCGACCTTCTGATCAGCAAGCCCTAGGCTCTGTGGTTTAACCCACAGCGCCACCTGGGTCCCTCGGGGGAATTACTGGTACAGACATTAATAAACAAGATTTCAAACTTTTCCAATATGCTGTGACTGCGGCGAGAATTTTAATGGCACAAAAATGGAAACAAGAAAAAATACCGACAAAGGAAGAATGGACAGTGAAATTAATGGAGTATGCGGAACTGGATAAGATGACAGGAAGAATCTGAGAACAGTGGGACCAGAAATTCATCAAAGACTGGACTAAATTTACGGATTATTTGAAGGACAATTTTATACAATTGAATACGTTGATAGGATTGCAAGAAGCTTTGTAGATTAATGAAGAAATATTGTTGTAAATATGAAATTATAGTGATTAAGTAGAATGTGATGATTTAGAGCAATGATTGATTTAAGAGGTATAGATATAAGTGACAGATGTTGGAATACCATTTGGAGGGTTTGAGGGAAGTCATGGGCTTAAAAAGCCAAAATTTTACTGGATAAAAGGATAATGTGATGAATTTTATCAATGTATTTTCATAAAACTAATAAAATGATATGGCCAAAAAAAGGAAGGGGAGGGGAGGAATGAGTAATAAGCAGAGCTTTTTTCCCCCAGCCGGAACTTGCCAGCACTGAGGTGGGCACCATTGCCATTCTAAGAGAATGAGGGATGTGTTCATGGCGAGTTTCAACACCTCTTTTTCTGGAAAGATAGCATTGGTAATAAGGAATAAATGTGAGCAAACACAACTCATACTTCAGGCTTATTTCATTAGACATGAGGTGGGAAGTCACTACAGCAATGGTTCTGAGGTGGGTTTGGGAGAGGGACTTGAAGAGAACATCATGCAGGTCAGCTCCAAATGCTGTTGAACCACAACTCTTGCCATTCCTCAGCACTGACAGTGGCCAGGCTGGCTAGAACTGATGGAAGCTGGAGTCCAACAACATTTGGAGGTCCACAGGTTCCTGTCTCCTGGCGGGGGGCAAGCTAGGAGTGCGCTCTGGTGGCAAAGGGTGGCAAAAGAGCATGAGGGAATTCACTGGAGAGAAGATGATAACTTTAGGTGGCTCAGGGTGATAGAACTGGAGGATCTACAGGTGGTCCATGATACAGGAGGAAGAATTAAAAAAACAGCTAGGGTGGGTGAGGCATTGGGGAGATTTAATATGCAAGGGGAAGGACTCTGTGCTAGATGAAGAAAGAGAAGAAAAGCCAAAATGTGGATTTAAGCAGTGCTTTTATGATCAGCATAAAATAGAAAGCAATCATGCAGTAACTGGCAGCATGATGGTAAGAATAGCAGCACTACAACAATTCCAATATATACCAAAAAAAGCCAAGGAGATCAAAACCCAGCAGTTAAATAATAGTTTCAGCAATCCAAGGCAGTCATGGCGGTGTGGGGTAAAACACTAGTGTACAAAACCTGCTTTTAGAGAAAGGGAAACCCTTTGGACCATTCCCAGTCACAGAACTGGGAGCCCATGTGGAGCTGTTGAGATTACATATTAATCTTAAGCACCTTAGAGGACAGGTGAGATATACATGTAATAAATAATTTGATTAGGCCTCCGGGAGTAGATCACATTGCCTGGAGATCCGCTATTTATCCACGAGACAAACTTTTCCAAAAACTATCCGGAGCAGGAAAATGTAGATAAATATGGGTTGTTAGTCCTTTCTTGAGGTTGCAGGGTCTCAGGCTCAGGAAACCATGCACAAAATTACCTATGTGAGTACAGTGGTTCTCAAACGCCTTGGTACTCAAACAACTTGGAACCCAAACACTACAAATCCAGAAGTAAGTGTTCGGTTTGTGAACTTTTTTTGGAAGCCGAACGTGCTCCGTTTTGAGTGCCACGCTTCTGATTTGAGTGCTACACTTCCGTTTTGAGTGTTACGCTGAGGTCTGTCTGTTTTTACTATTTATTTTGCCTTCTTGTTTATGTGGCTCTTTTTTTGTTTTGTTTTTGTGACTGTGTGAAACCCAGTTCAGCTACTGGTTGATTGTGTGACTGCAGTACATTGTTTATTGCTTTCATTTTATAGATCAATGGTCTTGTTAAATAGTAAAATTAATGTTAAATTGCTGTTTTAGGGGTGGTTTTTAAAAGTTTTGCATTACTTTCTATGGGAAAGCACGTTTTGGTTTTGGAACACTTTGGTTTTGGAACAGACTTATGGAACGGATTAAGTTTGAGAACGAAGGTACCACTGTACTTCATTCCGATGCAGTGCTAGAAGGCAGCTTTCAGAAAAGGTCTGTCTGTCCATATGATGGGCGCACTGTTTCAGATTTACTTTTAACTACCTCATACATATATAGTTTAGTAGGCAAATGCAACACTGCCCATGTATATATTTTATCTTCTTACAATCTTCTTACCAAATACGAAACTGATCTGCAAAAATGTTACATGGAGAGAGACATTGCACACACCTTTGTAAATCAAGAAAATCTTTAATAAATAAATAAATAAATAACCAAATACGGGATGGTATGCTGCCCCCGCCCCCGACACACAAAAGAAGAAAATAAATAAATATTATGGTAATATGCTGTCTGTTCAGGAAAGGATATGATTACAGGGGTTCTGGGGGATAGTTCGTGTTCTCCATGTATAATCTGAATTACTACCTGAATGGGTTGCTCTATTTGTAGAACATTAAATAATTTATATAGGAAGCACAGTAATAGAGAATAGCGGTGAATCCCTAGAGGTGGGTGAATAATACATTAAAAATATTTTTATTCTGTTGGTGTGTGTGCACGTGTGTGTCCTTGTTTACTGGATTTCATACTGAGTAGTGAGATAGGAGTCTGCAAAGTACATCTTTCCATTTTATTACATCCAAACAAATAAAAGCCACTGCCATATATAAGTGGCGGATTATGCCACTTCAGTTTTTGCATTACAAAAAAGAGAGACCTTAATGAAAAGGTTGCCTCTAGTATACCTTCTCCTTGGAAAGTATCTAAAGAAAAAATAACCAAGCTCAAGCATAGAGAAACTTTGCAGAGCATCTGCTGTAAGCAATTGAAGGAAACGCTCTGGAAGGATTAAATAACTACCCGAACGGCAACCATGTTGAATGCTATGTGCCTCAGGTCAAAAAGGTTCAAGAAGTCACCAGATTTCAATGCTGCAGGGCATAAATTGATTGCTTTCTAGAATACCAAAGTATATATATCTTTCACATCTAGGTATACAGCAGCGCAGAACTGAACAGATATATCAGATTGGCTTTGAAACACTGCCTATAGGCTAAAGAAGGGTAATGTTTGGCAGATTTCAGCTGCATACACACTTACCTAGAAGTAAGACCCACTGAACTCAAAGGGGCTTACCTCTAAGTAGACCAGTGGAGGTAAATGGGATACTGACAGTAGCAGATGGCATGGTGATGCTCATCTGTTCTCCTTCTGTCTGCACTGCTGATACATACTGAGAAGGAGATGGGGAAGCTGGTATGATACAAATGTGCTGGCAGGAATGATGGAGGTCAAGTGAATAGTGCCTTTTTTTAAAGTATTAAAATGGTCAAGGATTCAGGAGACTTTAAAAGGCAGGGAAGGAAAAACCCTGCTGTTTTGAAACCACCGCCAGAGTGAGGGACCAAAGCGAGACATCCAACTACCTTTCAATATCTATCGCCGCATGGCACATACAGGTGTTTTCATTTGTTGCATTACGTGTAGCTAAATTTGTATTATTGGGTCTATTAGAAGTCCAGTGTGGATATGATTTGTAATAACAAGGCACAGGTGTTCCTTTTAAATTCCCACCCCACTCTTTGCTTGACAACACGTTTCACTTCAGCTGTTTGTTGTTATGGCTGCAGGCAGCCAACTGCTAGGAAGTAAGCATGACAAGTTGTTTCCTCAGATTTTAGGATTCAAAAAGCCAGCGGAGGAAAGCGAAGGTGGAGATACTGCACCCCTTACATAACAAAGAAATAATTACTTGCAATCTGTTTCCTCCTTTCTTTGCATGTTATGAAGGCAGCAAACTGACAAGCACACTTGCCAGTTCGACCACTTTCCCCGATAAGCTGCGAGACTTAACTGCACAAATGAGAGACACCTTCGGTAAACTTCCCTGATTTGATCTCAGTTTTGGGTCAAAGCTTGATACAGGAAAGATCATTTCAACGAGAATAACGCCAGTATTATATTAGCGGAGCAGACACAATCTTTCCCTCTGGCCAGTGCTCTGGGAGTAGCGCTGACAAAAGGAGATTGGTACAATTGACTTAGATTTACAATGGGCTACACAAGATACTACCAGGAGTTATGGATAGCTGGGGTTTGAATAATAGGTGTTCTACTTGCTAAGTTACCCCATCAGTCATAACAAAGAAAGAGAAAGAGAGAGGGGGAGAGATTGCCATCATTTCGCTGTATCAGTTCTCATTTATTTACTTCTTTGTGCCAACTAAGCAAGCCAACACACACTGAGAAGGTTAAATTTCCCCAGAAGCCTGCCTGGTAACAGAACCAAAAAAATGACCTGTGTTTCTTCTTTATGTTTGCTGAAACCGATGAGACAAAAAGACCAGGAGCTGTCATGTTACTGGGCAATGAGCATTCACCACTATTCATCACAGGCTCCTGACACAAAATGCTGGAGAAATGCTTGTCAGCAAGTCAAAGATGCTTCTGGAATCCTGCAGGGGAAAGAGCAACTGTGGGGCAGAGGAGGGGATCTGGTGGAGAAACAAGAGGGAGGGGTGATTTGCAGTGGGGAAAGAGAAAGTGCCCTGCAGGGGCGCCACATATGGGGGGCTCTGGGTGCCTGAGCACCCACAAAGCTTTTGTTGTGGGTGCTCGGCACCCTCACCGCAGGGCCCCCTTGCAACTTCTGAGGTCTTGCACGGCCTCAGAGATGCTTTCTGATGCCTTCTGAGACCTCTGTGAGCCAATGTGGTGTAGTGGTTAAGAGCGGTAGTCTCATAATCTGGTGAACCGGGTTCGCGTCTCTGCTCCTCCACATGCAGCTGCTGGGTGACCTTGGGCTAGTCACACTTCTCTGAAGTCTCTCAGCCCCACTCACCTCACAGAGTGTTTGTTGTGGGAGAGGAAGGGAAAGGAGAATGTTAGCCGCTTTGAGACTCCTTCGGGTAGTGATAAAGCGGGATATCAAATCCAAACTCTTCTACTCTTCTTCTTCTTCTCAGAACCTGAGACCTCACGAGAGGTCAGACGGCATCTACAAGGCCTCAGAGAAACTTTTCAAGGTCTCATGAGGTCTCAGAACCTGACTTCTGGTGCTACCATAAGTCAGGTTCAGAGGCCAGGACGGGGAGGAGCCCAAGTTGGATCCTCTGGTGCCCTTACACTGTCCTGGTCCTTTTCCCTCCACCAGTCACATATCAACCCACCCTAGCAAATTCGATGGGACCCATACTATGATTTCCAAGTCGAGGGCCAACTTGAAAGACAACAATTTGTTCTGAAATAATAAAAGATTTTTATTTTTTTTTAACGACTTTATACGCTTCAGCTTTCAAATAAAATCAGAAAGCAGGATCAAATCAGAAACCGGGGTGGCTTCTCTAAATCAGGGACGTCCCCGGAAAATAGGAACACTTGGAAGGTCTGCTGTGGGCAGGACTTTTTTTCCCCCAGCCAGAACTCACCAGAACTCAGTTCCAGCAGCCCTCAGGTGGGCACCATTGCCATTATAAGAGAAGAAGGGATGTGTTCTAGAAAAATAGTGATAAACTCCCAATTAGGAATGAATGGCTTCTCAAAACTATAGAATATATTGAGCTAGCATATTTATCTGAAAATCTAAAAGATACCCCGATAAGCAATTTTTTTGAAGAGTGGAAATTCCATCATTTTGAATCAAAGGAGAGAAGGAACAGGGAAGTGGATAAGTATATTTAAGTAAGTTTAATTGATTTTGTATTTGTTTTTCTTTTCCGCTTAGGATTATTGTATAAATGGAATTGTATTGGTAATAATAGTATATATTTCTATATTCTTGCTTTTTGACCATCACGGTTAAGAATAAGAAGAATTTATGTAACATGTGAAGGAATGTATGAGTTTTGTGTTTTGCTTGTTGTTGTCTGTCTTGTGATGTGCATTGTATTGTTTTGTATTGTCATGTATTGTTTTGTATTGTTTTGTATTAACAATTTTGAATGAGAATAAAGTTTATTATTAAAAAAAGAAAAAGAAAAAGAAAAATAGCACTGATTGAGGGCTTATGTGAAATTGCGTATCGTGGGGAACCCCATCTAAAAAGCCTATGAACACACTCTGAACCTGTGGAAACCCTTTTAAAAACCATTAAAAACCCTTACAAACCTAATTTCTCACACTCCAACTCTCCACAAAGGCTCAGAGGATTGCAGTTGCAAAGGCTTTCTGGGATTGCGAGGCATTTTCCTGCTCTTTGGGGGGTCATTTTTGCCCTTTTTGAAATTTAAACCAATTTATTTAATTCTGACATATACACGACTGTACGCAAGTATGGAGTTTTGAAGCAGTGCTGGTGGGCATGTTGGTTTGTATGGGTATGAAGCTGGCATGCAGAGAATCTACACGTGTTATTTAATTCCAGTTCAAATAATGACTGAATAGCATTTGAGTCCCTGTGATTTTTTATTTATTTTTTAAATGAAAAGTTGTTTTGGAAGGGTGGAAAGCACCAGGAGAAGGATAGAGCACTTCCTTTTTACCCCTTTTTGCCGCACCTCTTCTCCAATTCCACCCCCTCCATGGCAGCTTTCCCCCTGCGGGTTCCAAAAGCACATTTGCCCGTTGCCAAATAGTTCACCAGCATTTATTTGTTGTCAAATAGTTCTTCAGCCTTTGTATGACTTATGGTTCTGTTAATAGAAACATTGCTAAAATAATGGTCAGGAATGATTTATTCCTTTCTTAAAGCTTTCCCATGCCCAGGCTTGTTTTGTAATAGATGAATAAAGTTTTAAACTAGGGGAAAAATATATCCTGCAAAGGGTATGGCTTGATAAATAAGTTTTATACCCACTATTGGTTTGTATAGGAAGGTCTTTTGTTATAGATTAGATGGCGAAAAGGGTTTTTAAAAGGATAGGCAAAATGCACCCTTCATTTTAGAAGGAATAACTCTAAAGGCAAGGTGAACAAGTTGGTTTTTGTAATAAATATTATATATTGTGTGTACATAGTGCTGAGTGCATTGTGTGAAATGGCAATGGGAGCGATTGCGCCTGACTATTCCCTGCTACAAATCACAGCTTTGCACATCCAGGAGAAGCTCTTTTCCAGGCAGTGCAAAGCTGTCATTTATAGCCAGAGATTGTGGAGCCCCCATGACCCTTTGCAGTACATGGAAGCCACCATTATCCCTGGCCTCAAATGACAGGATCAGTGCTGCTGGAGGCTTCCCACGGCTGTGTGAAGCTGTCATTTGCAAAAGTTTGACAGGGATGGACTTCAGGAATTGATGAGATTCTGGCGGGAAAGGGGAAGTGCGATTGGGTGGGCTTTCAAGCTCAGATTGCCTTGTACATTAGCCAAGCCATTTCCCAACTTTCTTTCTTCTTTCTTTCTTTCTTTCTTTCTTTCTTTCTTTCTTTCTTTCTTCATACATTGAGACACTGAGATCCAGCGCCGAGGGCCTTCTGGCAGTTCCCTCATTGCGAAAAGTGAGGTTACAGGGAACCAGACAGAGGGCCTTCTCGGTAGTGGCACCTGCCCTGTGGAACGCCCTCCCATAAGGTGTCAAGGAAATAAGCAGCTATCCTATCTTTGAAAGACATCTGAAGGCAGCCCTGTTTAGGGAAGTTTTTAATATTTAACGCTGTATTGTTTTTAACACTCGATTGGGAGCCGCCCAGTGTTGCTGGGGAAACTCAGCCAGATTGGGGTGTGTGTGTGTGTGTACAAATAAATTATTTATTATTATTATTATTATTATTATTATTATTATTATTATTATCATTACATACATACATACCCCACCCATCTGGCTAGGTTTCCCCAGCCACTCTGGGCGGCTTCCAACAGAATATTAAAAACATGATAAAACATCAAACATTAAAAACTTCCCTAAACAGGGCTGCCTTCAGATGTCTTCTAAAAGTCAGATAGTTGTTTATTTCCTTGACATCTGATGGGAGGGCGTTCCACAGGGCGGGTGCCACTACCAAGAAGGCCCTCTGCCTGGTTCCCTGTAACCTCACTTCTCGCAGGGAAGGAACCACCAGAAGTCCCTTGCAGCTGGACCATAGTGTCCGGGCTGGATGATGGGGATGGAGGCGCTCCTTCAGGTATACTGGGCTGAGGCCATTTAGGGCTTTAAAGGTCAGCACCAACACATGCTCAGTAACGTACATTTCTGGGAAATGGATCCCCTTATTCCAGAATTAGTCTGATGGGTTGCTCACCCATCTTAAGGTAGAAAGTTTGCCATCTCCTGAGCTAAGGAAGGAGTTTTAAAATAGGACATAGAAAAGTTTTAAAATAGACATACACTATTGTTTCATAGACAACCTCCCTTGCCTGCTGCATCTCACCCAGTCTGTGGCACTGAAGTTCATGCATTTTCATTAGGTCTGGGTCAGTCTGCCTTTTGCTTCTGTTTCCTCTCTCTTTTCTTCTTCACTCTCTCCATGTTGCCAAGAAATATTGCTATCTGAGAGAGAGGCCAAGGAAATGCACATTCGAGTTGGTTGTGCAAAAAGCAAAGTAGCGATCCTGTTACCATGGCTCTGAGGAGAAGGCCAAATATCACACACACTGCTCTAAGAAAGGAGGATTATAAATTCCTTCAGCTGCCTTGGAATAAGCTCTCCAATGTTACATTTTTCAATCGCTTCAGCCACAGCTGTAAGTAGGAACTTTCCCATTTGTAACAGACCATCCTAAAGCAAAGCTCCCAAGCTTTTGATTTATTTCACTTGTAAATAAAAGGTCACATGTAGTATATGGAGGCGATTCAACAATCGCGGCTTCCAGGGGAACCGTCATGGCTAAAAACATAAATATCTGTTCGGCCCCTTTAAATAGGGACAAGAGGGGGCATAAATCTGTAGAAAGGCTGGTGAATACCAATGAGACAAAAGTGCATCTAATGCATCAGTTGGTCAAATATAAATAGTGTTGCCCACTGTTCATTCACAGCTTTGAAACTGCTGAACAATAATAGAATTTTGAGAGATGTCAAGTCTCCCCTCCTCCTCAAAGCAATGTGATATGTGTGGCCTTGCTTTGGAGCCATGTAACAGTATTACTTATGCTTTAGCACGACTGGCTTCCAGCATATTTCACTGCATCCATAATTCAGTTTCCAGGCTGCAATCTGTTCCTGACCCTGAAAACAAGCTGAAATGTGGCTGAGAATGTGTGGTCCAAGCAGTCCTATGTTTCCGTCTTCCTTGATTCCGGTGTCTATTATTATTATTATTATTATTATTATTATTATTATTATTATTATTACCATCATCATCATCCCACCCAGTGCTGGATTTATGTGTAAGCTAAACAAACTATAGCTTAGGGCCTCACTCTCTTGGGTGCCCCCCAAAAATTTAAAGGGAAAAAAAAACACCTGAATGTAGATTTCCAAAATATAAGATAAACAACAAATAAAATAAAAGCTACATTCAGCAACAGTGTTTTGTGTTGTGTATGGACCTATAAGGTCCATAAATTACCATATAGCATATATTCAATACAAATGCCAAATGCCAATGTGTTTGCATTATTAAGTTTGTTATGAATAAAAAATCATTTTAAGTTAGAGCTTAATAATTATTTCACTATTAATATACTTATTCTTAATTGTATTTCAGTTCAACAATTACTTTGATAAAATACATATTTTGTTATATGCAAGTGGCTTTAGATACCTATTAGGTCCATAAATTACCTTATAGCATATATTCAAAAAAAAAAACCAAAAAAAAAAAACCCCAGCCACAATTGACAAAGGACAGCTGGACATATAAAGGGCCCCATTACCTTCAGTAGTTTAAAGGTAAAGGGACCCCTGACCATTAGGTCCAGTCGCGGATGACTCTGGGGTTGCGGCACTCATCTCGCTTTATTGGCCGAGGGAGCCGGCGTACAGCTTCCGGGTCATGTGGCCAGCAGGACTAAGCCACTTCTGGTGAACCAGAGCAGCGCATGGAAACGCCGTTTACCTTCCCGCCGGAGCGGTACCTATTTATCTACTTGCACTTTGAGGTGCTTTCGAACTGCTAGGTTGGCAGGAGCAGGAACCAAACAACGGGAGCTCACCCTGTCACGGGGATTCGAACCGCCGACCTTCTGATCGGCAAGCCCTAGGCTCTGTGGTTTAACCCACAGCGCCACCCGCACTCACTCATTAAACCTAAATCCAGCCCTGATCCCACCATTCACTCCAAGGTTCCAAGGTGCGTTACAACACTAAAGCACTATATTAAAAACAATTTGCATTCACAAAGATAAGAGATATTTTATTGGTCCTAAAAGTATACAGTCGTCCGCCCATTCACACGTGATCCATTTGTGTGCAGCTGTGCATATGTGCGGTGCCAGTAAATAAATATATAGAGTCAAACCAGGAAATGGTGCGAGAATGCTCACAAGGAGCCCCTCCACAAAGTCCAAAGAGGACTTCAGTGAGGGCATAGGAAGCCCCAAAGAGCGCAGAGGTGCAGCGGAGCTTTGTTTCGTCTCCTCAGCCTCCTCACATAGCAGCTGTCAGGAGTCCAGGTTCCCAGCTTGATAACACAGTAAGCGTAGATAATTAAAAAGGAGGATTTATTGCAAAAACAAACAGATAGCTCCGGACGGCTCTAACAAAACCTCCGGCATCTTTACTCAATATGACCCTTCTGAAGGCTCCTTCTGGCGTCAACAGACGATATTGAACTTACAACCCTTACGTCTCTTGTTTTGCTTCCTATCTAGCAGCCCTCCCATTTGCCGACTCTTCGGACTTAGTGGATCAGCTCCAACCTCTTCCTGTTCTGAGAGGCTATCTCTGAGTTTGTTCGTGCCTGTTTGTGCTTCTGGCGAGCTTTGGCTGTGTTCTAGCCTGCTCTCAGCTACTGCCTTATCAGCCTGCCTGTCAAGGTCAGGAAGAGCCGAAGTCTGCAGCTGCTCTCCCCTGCCTGGCTAACATCAAAGCCTCTCTGTTCCTGGCTGCTTTCTGCAGTTGGCTGCAAACCTTCACTAGGAGCTGGTTCATTCCTGACACCAGCATCCTCCAGCCTATACCTGGCCCCAGAGCTTCAACTCTAATAGAAAGGGGGTAGAAAGTGCAGTTTTAATCACCATCAGAATTGGTAGAGTACAGTTACATAAACTTCAGTAAAGTCTAAAATGCATGAGCTTCTATTTAGAAGATATTGATTTTTTTTCAGGATAATAAATATTCACAGGTTTGTATCTTGGCAAGTTGGCAAATGATTCCCAGTTAATAATTACTGACTTTTACCCTTCTGCATTTAAGCAATCATTCTCCTTGTAATGATTTCCACTAACACATTCACATTTATTGACTAATGTTTGTTTGGGCTGTGTCATCATAACCATGACATATTTTTCATCTTATAGATTAAGTGCCATCTTTACTGAAACTGTGCCATGTTGTATATTTTCTGTTTGCTTCATTAGCAAGGCAAGGTTGGCCAAACAGGGATTTAAGTTGGTTGCTTTCCCAACCACACAAAGGAGATAGTCCCAACCGATGCAGCTTTTTATTAGTAGTAGTAGTAGGAAACTGAACTGTGTACGTTCGGTGGACATAGCCTTTGCCTAAGAGCCTGGCTGTTGACCACAGGCACATCCCACTCAATAGTGTAATGGTGACCGAGGGTATATATATACACAATAGCACCCCAGGATACATGATTCCTTCCCACGACTTTAATCGAGATAAAGTGTGACAAACAAGGCTAACTGCCACCTACAGTAGATAGAGCCATTTTGTACAAAAGAAGAATCACAGGGAATTTAACCGTACTTGCCTTTCCCCTCTTGTCAAGGGAGAAAATGATAAATAGGGCAAGGGGTTATGGCTCACACTTCTTCAACAGGAAAAATAGCATCTTGAGGTTAAACAAAATCACTTTTTTCTTTTAGTTATAGGACCAGATGGCAACAGACCCCCCCTCCCCTCTCCACCTTTCTCTTCTGATCCACGTTCATTGAAGAAATGGTACAAACACATACCCTCCAACATTTCTCCAATGAAAGTACGGGTGTCCTCTTCCATTATTATTATTATTATTATTATTATTATTATTATTATTATTATTATTTCATCTGACTGGGTTGCCCCAGTGGCTTCCAACATATATACAAACACAGTAAAACTATACAGGGCTGCCTTCAGTTGCCTTCTAAAGGCTGTATAGTTACTTGTCTCCTTAGCTCAGGAATCACACAACTCCATATTGACCAACATTTCTCCAACGAAAATAGGGATGTCCTAAGGAAAAGTGGGAGATTCCAAGATCAAATCAGAAACCGGGATGGCTTCTATAAATCTGGGACTGTCCCTGGAAATTAGGGACACTTGATCTAGTTCCATACTGTCTACACTGACTGGCAATGGTTCTCCAGGAATTCAGGCACAGGAAATTCCCAGCCATATCTGGATATGCCAAGGATTGAAGCTTGGACCTTGAGCTATAGCCCTTCCCTAATGAAGCTGACTGTGAACACAGAATGGCTACAGTCATTGCTTTCTAAAATAAGATATGGAACAGCTCAAGACAATGTAGAAACCATGCCCTCTTATTTTGATTCTCTGTCACCTTACATGTACGGGGATGGGTGTGGCTGTGATGAGTAAATCTGCCCAGGTCTGGGAGCATTTCTGTCATAATCATCACTTTATTTATTTTGTTATTTGTTTTAAAATGCATTTCTCACTTTCCTTAGAAAAGAACTCAGAACTGTTTCCGAAAATTGGGGAAGATAAATATCAATAATTTTCAAAAAAAGCTGATAGGAAATTAAGCAAATTAGAGTGGCCAGGGAAACCCAGCCAGGTGGGAGGGATATAAATAGTAATATTTTTATTTTTATTTTATGGCAGCCAAAAACAAATATCCAGTGGGCAAACACAACAAGGCAATAAGCAAAGCAGTAATAATAGAAGGCTGGACCATAAAGAAGGCTGATCGCCAAAGAATTGATGTTTTTGAATTATGGTGCTGGATGAGACTCTTGAGAGTCCCATGGACTGCAAGAAGATCAAACCTATCCATTCTGAAGGAAATCAGCCCTGAGTGCTCACTGGAAGGACAGATCCTGAAGCTGAGGCTCCAAGACTTTGGCCACCTCATGAGAAGAGAAGACTCCCTGGAAAAGACCCTGATGTTGGGAAAGATGGAGGGCACACGGAGAAGGGGACGACAGAGGACAAGATGGTTGGACAGTGTTCTCGAAGCTTCCAACATGAGTCTGACCAAACTGCGGGAGGCAGTGGAAGACAGGAGTGCCTCTCTGGTCCATGGGGTCATGAAGAGTCGGACACAACTAAACAACAACAACAATAATAGAAGATTGAGAACTAGGCAGAACAGCAGCCACAGAAAGAGGCAGCATGAGTTTCAAGGCTGTGTTTCATGACTAAAGACAAGCTTCAAGTTATGCACTGACTTGCTATTAAAATCATAGCTACTATGCACAGTGAGATCATGTCACATAGTGGTTAAGCACTAGTCAGAAGATCCCAGCTGAACCAAGAGCTAACTGAGGAGCCTTGAGCAAGTCATTGTCTTTCAACCTCAGTGCCGCACCCACATGGCTGATTGCACTTGGGCACTGTTTTCATAACTTTTAATCATTCTATGCAGCCAATCCTCCTTTGGCCACCCCATCATCTCTCAAGTCCTGGTTCTCTGTCTCTTCCCCTCATCAGTTGTGTGGCAGCCCTGTAGGAAGCCCTGATCACTCCACAGGAAGGGTGGATGACAGGACCAAGAAGGGAACAGGCAAAAAAGAAGAAGCTGCAGCTGCTATTGAGTGCAAAGTGGCAACTGTTATGCCACAGTCAACTTGTTTGTTGCTATAAGATATTTTGCTGGTTTTGCTGCGGCTGACTAACGCAGCTATCGCTCTGGAAGACTGTATGCTGAGATAATTTCCTTATTCATAGGTTTATCCTCATTTAATATCAATGGGAGGGAGTTTGAGATAGGAGGGATTGCTCTTGATGGAAGCTTTTCAGTTTCAGTGAAGCATGGTCTCATCCATATGGAGGAAACAGAATTCAGTGGCAGACATTCAGCTTGTCGGCTTGTCACTCATTCAGCAGAAGGAAAAATTCACAGAAGCATAGAATCGTAGAACTGCAGAGTCAGACGGGACCACAGGAGTTATGTAGTCCAACCCCCTGAAATGCAGGAACCACAACCCTGAGATTAAGAGTCTCATGCTCTACTGACTGAGCTATCAGCAATCAATCATTGCACAATTATAGCAATGGTTCTTTGTGGGGAAAGGAGTAATACTTTAGAGGTGTTTAACACAAAAACCTCTGGTTCCATTCAGCACGTGTTACACACTTTGGATGAGGGTTAGTGTGTCTGCAAATTCTATCCACTTCTGCAGTTATTTAAAAAATATATATTGTGTTGTTGTTGTTGTTGTTGTTGTTGTTGTTGTTGTTATTTATAGTATTACAATTTCTTGCGTACCCTTCACAATAAGCCCCAGGGCAGCTTACAACAATTTGAAAATACAATATAAAAAACAATTTAAAACATTTCAAATCAGAAGAAAGGTGTTGGTTCTAAAGCAGGGGTCAGCAAACTTACCGCGCCTCGGGCTGGTGTCTGTAGCTCCGATCACGCGGTGGGCCGGAGGGCGAGGGAGCACGCGCCCATATGCATGTGCACATGCTATTTCTGGCGCACTTCTGGGTTGGAGGAGCACTGGAAATAGCTTGTGCGCATGTGCACGGGCCTCTTCCAACCCAGATGTGCACCGGAAATAATGCTTGTGCATGTGCACAAGCTATTTCCGGTGCTCCTCCAACCGGGAAGTGGGCAGCCGCACCGGTAAGAGCGGGCGGCGGGGGTCACTGGGGGCCGGATAAATGAGCCCCTCGGGCCGTATCCAGCCCCCAGGCCATAGTTTGGAGACCCCTGTTCTAAAGCATATATCTCAGCTGTGGAAGGCCAAGGTGCATCTTTTGCATGCTATGAAAGCTATATAATGAATGTATTGGATGCACTTACATTGGGAAGGCATTCCATAGAGAACCTTCTTCCAAGCCACCCCCTTCAAATTTTTGAGGGAGGCTGAACTACCAAGAACTCCCCCTGCCCCACTGATCTTAACATCCTGGAGGGTTTGTAGGGAATGGAGGCAGTATTTCAAATGTTTGGGACCTACGTTATGTAGGGATTTGGACAGTCATGTGAGCACCTTGAATTGTGCTTGGACCTGAATGGAAACCCAGTCAGTAATCTGGCTGCTGCATTTTGAACTTGCTGAAGTTCCCTGGTCATGTTGCTTGCCTTTTTTAAAAAAAAAGTTGTTTTTTTTGCCATTTTAATACTATACTGTATTGCTGTGTTCTAAGCTGCCCCGTGGGTTAAACCACAGAGCCTAGGGCTTGCCGATCAGAAGGTCGGTGGTTTGAATCCCCGTGACGGGGTGAGCTCCATTTGCTTGGTCCCTGCTCCTGCCAACCTAGCAGTTCGAAAGCATGTGAAAGTGCAAGTAGATCAATAGGTACCGCTGCAGTGGGAAGGTAAACGGCGTTTCCATGCGCTGCTCTGGTTGCCAGAAGTGGCTTAGTCATGCTGGCCACATGACCTGGAAGCTGTATGCTGGCTCCCTCGGCCAATAATGCGAGATGAGCACTGCAACCCCAGAGTCGGTCACAACTGGACCTAATGGTCAGGGGTCCCTTTACCTTTACCTTAAGCTGCCCTGGCAGGGTAGACACTCTAAAAGGAGGGTTCTTTTTTATTATTAAATAAATAAATAACCATAATTAGGGAAGGGGACTTTACAGTCACAGAAAGTCTGTTGATTATTATTAATTTTGTATCATTTATGCTGATTTCCCCCATAAAATACCTACCATTGTGATGGAAAAGATGTGTGTGCATGAGAGGGCTTGCATATCACAAGGAATTTATAGCTTTGAACACACTGCTGACATAGGTTTGCACAAGCATCTGATTTTTACAAGGCTTATTCACTGTATTAAAGTTTAATCAGATCTGCAAATCCTAACCTTCAAGAGGAAGCCTACAATTGTTACAGTATCTGACACCTATCTGAGGCTAGCAAACTCATTTTGAATTAATTGCTTTGCCCTTGTGTGTATTTATATTAGATCTTACGCATTCAGACCTATTGCATACAAGTTCAATTTGCTGGAGGAAAAAAAAATACATAAAGACCAAATTTGCATAAGCATTGGATATAAATGGGATTAGCATACAGACTACAAGAGATGCATTCAAAAACAGTCAACTGTATGTTTGTGATCTTAAGCTGTCAGCAAATGAGCAACTAATTTTCAGATGCAGCTTCATTTGGATCATTTTCAAGTGCTTTTGTGCTGGATAGGAAGCTGTCTCCTCTGATTATTTGGTATTCAATTGGCCTTTGTAGTTTGGAAAAGGCATGAGCAGGAAGGTAATTGCCTTCCGAATTCAATTTAGAGCACAAAAAATGAGACAATCACCAATTTATTTATTTCCACAAAGATATCTACTCACTGTTCTTATGAAGACTAGCAAAATGGCCATCATTATTATAGACAGGAATTATGTGCATGCATTTTATATTGCATCTCCCCCTGGAATATGTTCCTTACATGGTGTACCAGTAGCCCTCCATATGTTGCTAGATTCAAATTCCCATCAGCCCCAGCTAGCATGGGCAATGCTAGGGATGATGGGGGCTGTAGTCCAACATCTGCAGGCCATTTAGTTCTCCTGGCTCAGTGCTGTTAACCAGATGGTTGGGGGTTCGAGCCCTCCCAGTGGAGAAGAGCCAGTGTGGTGTAGTGGTTAAGAGCGGTAGACTCGTAATCTGGTGAACCGGGTTCACATCTCCGCTCCTCCACATGCAGCTGCTGGGTGACCTTGGGCTAGTCACACTGCTCTCTGAAGTCTCTCAGCCCCACTCACTTCACAGAGTGTTTGTTGTGGGGGAGGAAGGGAAAGGAGAATGTTAGCCGCTTTGAGACTCCTTCGGGTAGTGATAAAGCAGGATATCAAATCCAAACTCTTCTTCTTCTCCTCCTCCCAGGGTTGGCTGTGCACAGGTTTTCTACACTGCAGGGAGTTGGACCAAATGACTTTTGAGGTCCCTTCTAACTCTACAATCCTACGATTCTATCCCTGTGATACAGAATTTACACACACCCTTCCTCCGCCAAGGAGTCCTTATTGATGATAAGCAGATTTTGCACCCACTGTGATAATGTCCCTAAGATTAATATGTACTTTCCTCCAGTGAAGTAAAAGTGGTGTGTGTTTGTGTGTGTGTGTGTGTGTGTGTAGGGCTGATATCCCTAGAAAGGGAATTCCAAAGGCAAAGGGCCCCCACTGAAAAGGTCCTATCCTGGTACCCACAACTTTATCTTCACTAATGATGGGATAGAAAGCAGAGCCTCTGAAGCCAATCTCATGGAAGCTTAAACCTAACCTCTCACTGCAATGGCTCCATTGTCTATTGCAGGGAGCAAACAATGAAGTTTTTCAAGATCAGCACAACAGACTCTATTTAACAACCTGGACGCTTTATTCTGAGCCAGTTGATGCTTCTGAACATTTTTTTAAAGACAGCCCCATATGCCGAGCACAGTCTTGTTTGGGAAACAATTATAGCAGCCCTATCAATTTCCTTGCTCAATTTGTTCACCCACCTAACTTTGGTGTTTTGTTCTCCAACAAACCATTTTATTGTCCCATTTTGGACCTGAAGTCTGTTTCATTACTGACATCCATATCATGACCAGTAGCTGGCAGCCCAATTTCTGTCCACGATTTGGATGCCACTAATGGAACAATTCGCAATGCTGCACTTTGCCTATAGTAAGCTGCCCCAGCACCGTACTGGCAATTGCTATCATGCATTTCAAAGACCATAAACATTTGCTTGGATGGCAAGCATATGATGAATTCAAATAAAAATGTTATGAGTGAAATTTCCTGCCATTCATTACATCCAACTGACTGACACAATGCCCTATGTAAATTCCATAAGGCTATAGAATGAAGTTTTCTTAAGGGATTAAACACTAGCAACAAATCAGCCAATGTGTGTGGAACTTACGGAGTAAACCACAAACCACAGACCTGAGAAGCAGAGTGAGAGCAAAGTTAAAAGTTAAAACGAGTGGGAATTGTTAAGTATTTAATTGACACATAAGTGGAAAATGTGCATTAATGAAAGTTTGAAATGGAAAACGGCTAAATGTGTATTAGTGAAAAGGTTTAACACAGGGAGATTCAACTGAAGCCAAGAAGAGCACTCTGAGCTCTTGCTGAGTTGATAATTAACTAACTGTTGTTTTTTGCTAGCCAACATATGAGTGTTGTAACCTTAGATCAGGTGACAAAGGTATTGAGTTGCAAATTCGCAATCTTGAAAAGTGTGGTATTTTCAGTCTCTCTCTGAACACGACAGAACAGAAGGCTGTAAATGAAGCTCTTAAGGAAAACAGCTTAAGGAAAATGGATGCTGTTAAATCTTTGTTTATATGTCGGTTTGGGGTTATCTTTTATTTCTAAGATGCTGAGCCTGTGCTGGACAGCACAAGACATTGTCTGGATAATTTGAATGCATCTTTGATAATTATGTTTTGTTTTAAAGAGTTCTGCAAGTAAAAATGTGAATAATATTTTTTATGGGCCTGGACAATGATTTATTCCAAAAGGAATCAGTTGTTATGTTTCCAGTCGCTTCAAACTGTGCAATATTAATATGTGCAAAAGGAATGTCAGACTGTGTTCTGAATCTTGTCAGCTCCCCAACCCCACAAAGCAGCCAAAACAAACAAACAAACAAACAACCATATCTTTTGGGGGAATTAATGGTTTCATAAATAGGGAGAATTTGGCATACTGCATGGTCTGATATAGTCATAAAAAGCAGACCAACTCGTGCCTATTTGACCTGGGATTTTCTGTGGGGAGGAAGGTGGAAATTAACGCATGCAGGCTTGGGGAGATAGCTCTGTATTATGAAGACAGACTATTACTCAAAACATCTTCCCTTCATTCATTATTTGGGTTATCTAGGATTTCCCTTTAGTGACAAACCTCCTTTTCATCCCTGCACTGGGATGCAGTCTCTTGTCAATATACTGTTCAGGAAGAAGGCTTATGGTGGGAGATTAGTGCTGGCATCATGACCCTGCTAGCAGCTACTGATACTGTTAGCAATGAGGCTGATGTTGCTGACACCTGGAGTGACATAACCCGCAGCAGTATCACAAATGGATAAAGCCATCACAGATGCAGAGCGGGGAGAGCAGAGCTTAAGGTTAGAAGGAAAGAGCAGGCCTTGTTGCTTAACCAAGAAAGCAAGTTGCAGGGACACTCTCAGTTCTCTCTCTCTCTGTGTGTGTGATTTGAACAGGGCTAGAGAAATATCAATTTTTCACAGAGGGAAAAGGCAAAAAGGACTAATAACAGGAATAGCCACTGAAACATGAAAAGTCATGGCTCAGATTCATCTGTCCAATACCAGCACAACTGCTTTAACCTGTAAGGTAGCCACCAATTTAGTATTAAATGGAAAACTGGACCACTTGCTCTTCACCCTTGGAGGTCTGCTGAATCTGTACAACTGTATCTCCTCACTCTCTAGCAATCCCTCACTGGAAATTCAAATACACCAAGCCCTCAAAGTTTAGGAGTGTCTTTCGCTGGGCATTTTTCTTTTCCTTAGTACAGCTGAACAAATGTTCCCCCATTATTTCACCTGAAAGAAACTCTGTCATCAATTTGTACAGAGATACATTTAGAAAGAAGGCAGCGCCCAAACAAAATATAACCTTCTGCTGAAAGTTTGCTTAAATCCTTCAAATTCAAGTTGATAGAATTCAGCTTTAAAAAATAAAATAATCTAGGGGGTGAAATCAACATTTTTTTTCTGTCCTAGCATACCTTTCATTGAATACCTTTCCCCTCCAATCCCAAACGACCTTACCTCCTAAAACTACATGCACATTTAGTATATATTACAATATTTTAAGAAGGCACATGCACATTTATACCAACAGTTCTCAAACTGTGTGTTTGACACAAGAGACCAGCTAGTGAGACAGAAGAGACCTGCTAGAAACAACTATCCAAAACCTGAAGGCTTCTATGACACCCACCCACACACCAGGGTCCATTACCATAGCCTCTGCATGCTTTCCAATTCTTTCCAATTAGGTGGTGAACCACTGAAATGCAGGTAGCAGCCTTCTACGCAAAGTATCTTCAGGCCTGCCCTGGAATGAGTCTGCCCAGCAGGCTGGACATTGGATTTTTCTGGACAGGAAGGGTTATAAAGGGTTTTTCCCCCCTTGAGCAAGGCAATCTTCCTGAACTCCAATGTGCTACAGTTTCATTGGTTGTTGTTTTTGGTCCTGATTTCTAGATTGTTCCTCACACCTGATTCCTGGTCTGGTTTTCACTTTGTTGATTTCATTTCATTTTTAAATTTTTATTACACAATACAGTCACAGCAAAGAAAAGAACAAAGAACCAAGCCCATGCCATCCTTTTACATGGTCTTCGATCGTTGGCAGTCCATATAGTCCACTTTGTTCTGATTATTGGCTTGTCCCATGGTTTTTGGTTTCTGGCTGCTCATTCACCTCTGGTTTGTCGCTCACAGCCTAGTCCTGACAATTTGTCTCTTTCCAATCAGTCTCTACCTGTATGATGTTTCTGCCATGTCTCTGTGTCAGGTGTGATAGGGTCAAAGACTCCTGTTACACAGATAGAGAGGAATTAAAAGTCCTCAAAGCAAGATACTTGTTTTGTCTTTGTATCAACAGGTAGAAATAGAGAGGTGGGCATTTCTGAGTTGGCTAACTCTTAATTTCACACTATCAGAGTAAACCATTTGTGTTGTAAAAATAAAATATCTTTCCAATTTTAATCTGAGCAAAGAAACGGCCACAGCTTTCAGACATTTGGAAAACACCCATTTATACACTTTTGTCTTGCAATGGCCTCTAGACTCAAATCACAAAAAGGACAACATCATTATTATTACTATGCTTTTGCCAGTTTCCACAGTCCTGAAAGACCGCATTTGCAATCATTTTTCTGCCTAATCTCTCATCAATGGCAACATGCCTCTTAACAAAGCATTATGCCAATTTTCCAGGACGCAGCTGTCACTCAAAGATGGGCTTAGGTGATGAGGCACAGCCAGTACTTTATCTTCTGCAGGACGGCTGCTGTTTACATGCACAATGTCACATTAATGCCAAGCACCTGATGGGCCAACATGTAATATGTGAACAATAGGGAAAACATTGGCATGGTGCCCCCAACCACATCCTGCCAAAGGCAAATGGAATTGCCGTAGGTACCTGAGAAGCTTATTAAGAGCACAGGTGTCCAAGCATATGAGACCAAAAAAGTGCAACTCCCCAAGGCTCAAATGAGAAATCTGCAAATTGCAAAACTATTCATCCCATCAAAAGACTAACACAAACATAATTAATGGAACCCAGAACACCAAGTCATTCATCAAATTTGCCAGTATGAACACATTATAACTTCCTAACTGGCATTAAATGTTTTTCAACAAGAAAGTTAAAAAATGTGTTATATGAAGACTAGTCACTCTCATGATCTGCCTTGTTATCCTTTATTACCACCTTGTCATACTTTTATGAAAGTGCGGCTCAGGAATACTTCAGTAATGAAATACATATCGTTGTTGTTTGATTTATATACCCCTTAATTGCCAAGATGGCTTCTTGGTGGTTGAAAAGTATACAAAACATATGAGCACACAACAAAACAATTCCATTAAACTATTAAAATAGATCGTCCGCAATTTGAATGTGCACGAAAACAACTTCATTAAAGCAATTAAAACAAGAGGTTCAGGTTAGGAGATCTGGGCAATAATTGTCTAAATACAGTGGTGCATGGTGAAATTTTTGTAGGGGAAGAGTTAAGGCCAGAGGCACGAGCTTGCAAGAGTGATTGGCGGGGGGAGCGACGTCACCTGTGATCATGCCTCTCTCCCTAAGCCAGGCAGAAGCTTCCTGGGCTTTGGGAGGAAGACACCAGGTTTTCATACTTTAATACACTAATTTACCTGGAACATTTAGGGGACAAGCCTAATCCCTCTACCAGTGATGGCTAACCTTGACACTCCAGATGTTTTGAGACTACAACTCCCATCATCCCTGAGCACTGATCCTGTTAGCTAGGGATGATGGGAGTTGTAGTTCCAAAACATCTGGGGTGTCAAGGTTAGCCATCACTGCGTCCATTGACCATACACCACTGGCTAAATGGGTGTGTCAGGTGGAATGCCAATGATGGTTTGCTATGACATGGGTGCTGCCAATCAAAGAGCCCACCTTTGTGTTACCAGCAGTCAAGAATAATCTGGCTGTGGCAAAGCTAACAAAGTTCCATCTGTTGATCTTAATGCCCTTACTGGGCAGTAAGCACTTTATCCAGTTTTCCTAATGTTTCCTTACCTGATAATTTCTGATTTTTATGTTATCTTTCACACGGCATAAACCACTTTTGAAAATCTAGTGCGATCTAGTGAAAGCTTAGAGCTAATTTCTTTGTTATTTCCAGAAAGAAAGAAAAATCACCTCAGAAAATCACACTATGATTTCACGGAACAATATTTGGGCTGGTATTCTGGCATACAGTTCTTCCTCACCATTTAAAATTTAGCACAACAATATATTGATAAAAATACACAGTACAGTGGTACCTCGAGTTACAAACGCCTCAGGTTACAAACGCTTCAGGTTACAAACTCCGCTAACCTGGAAGAGTTACCTCGAGTTGAGAACTTTGCCCCAGGATGAGAACGGAAATCGTGTGTCGGTAGCGCAGCGGCAGCAGCAATAGGCCCCATTAGTGAAAGCACACCTCTAGTTAAGAACAGTTTCAGGTTAAGAACGGATCTCTGGAACAAATTCACTTCGTAACTAGAGGTACCACTGTAACATAAAGGTAACAGACATTGGGACAGAAGCGCTGACATTATAACCAGTAAAACTAACACAATAAACCCCATGTCCAAATGCAGCCTACGATATATATTCATAAATCCTGTTGAATGTGACAGGAATTATTTCCATGTAGGTGTCCATAAGACTGCAACTTTAATGCTACAAATGGATCTCATGTTCAGCACCCCAGTTAGTCCTATTTCAATAGGTGAGTTAATACGTGAGTTAAGCTGTGGGTAGACACCAACGGAATAATATTGGTCTTCAACACACATCTCACAACGTTGTCTTGCAGGGGTGACATTTAAGACGGCGGTGCATGCTAGTCCCTCTGCCTCCACACCTTGTGTCACGCCAGACGCTATGTGAGTATTCATCACACTCTACACCCTAAGTGTCTACAGCTAGAAACGATTCAGTGAACTTATGTACTGTGCATGCAAGCCAAACGCAAAAATTAAAATGTTCAGAAATCCTTTGCTTTTAAGAAAGAGAGTGGCTGCCTTGTGGGGCTGGCTGCACTACAGTTGTTGTGATGAATAAAAAGTTGCCACAAGAAGTGCTCATAAAATCAGTTCCTTTTTATATTCTTGATTTTAAGGGGATAAAGTCAGTGTTTCACTCAGTGTTTAACACTATTCTGCAGTAGTTGGTGTTTAATGTGCTTATTTTTGGCTGGTGTGTGCCACAGATTTTCTATTATTACTACTACTACTATTTCATAGAATCATAGAGTTGGAAGAGACCACAAGGGCCATTCAGTCCAACCCCCTGCCAAGAAGGAAACACCATCAAAGCATTCCTGACAGGTGGCTGTCAAGCCTCTGCTTAAAGACCTCCAAAGAAGGAGACTCCACCACACTCCTTGGCAGCAAATTCCACTGTCGAACAGGTCTTACTGTCAGGAAGTTCTTCCTAATGTTTAGGTGGAATCTTCTTTCTTGTAGTTGGAATCCATTGCTCCGTGTCCTCTTCTCAGGAGCAGCAGAAAACAACCTTTCTCCCTCCTCTATATGACATCCTTTTATATATTTGAACATGGCTATCATATCACCCCTTAACCTTCTCTTCTCCAGGCTAAACATACCCAGCTCCCTAAGCCGTTCCTCATAAGGCATCGTTTCCAGGCCTTTGACCATTTTGGTTGCCCTCCTCTGGACACGTTCCAGCTTGTCAGTATCCTTCTTGAACTGTGGTGCCCAGAACTGGACACAGTATTCCAGGTGAGGTCTGACCAGAGTGGAATACAGTGGTACTATTACTTCCCTTGATCTAGATGCTATACTCCTATTGATGCAGCCCAGAATTGCATTGGCTTTTTTAGCTGCTGCATCACACTGTTGACTCATGTCAAGTTTGTGGTCTACCAAGACTCCTAGATCCTGTTCACTTGTACTGCTCTCAAGCCAGGTGTCACCCATCCTGTATTTGTGCCTTTCATTTTTTTTTGCCCAAGTGTAATACTTTACATTTCTCCCTGTTAAAATTCATCTTGTTTGCTTTGGCCCTTCTGTTCCCATTCCAAGTGTACCAGACCTTTCCAATCTTTTCCAGGTTATTATCTGGAATGTCAGAAAGACCTGGTTTATTTCAGGTGCCACCCACAACCCCCTTTCTTTCTTTCCTCCATCCTTCCCTGCTATTATATCCTCTCCCCCATCCTCTCCCAAACTTAATTTGTAAGGTAGGAGGGGAGTATGCGTATTTGAAAGACTTTGGGACGCTGTAAGCTACACATGGCCTCATACCTAACATAGTCTAGTGCACGAGGGAGGAACTATTGGTCTTGCTCATTATTGCTCTGCAGTGCCTCCACTACAGATGGTAAGGTAAAGGTAGAGGGACCCCTGACCATTAGGTCCAGTCATGACTGACTCTGGGGTTGCAGCGCTCATCTCACATTATTGGCCGAGGGAGCCGGCGAACAGCTTCCAGGTCATGTGGCCAGCATGATTAAGCCGCTTCTGGCGAACCACAGCAGCGCACAGAAACGCTGTTTACCTTCCCGCTGCAGCGGTACCTATTTATCTACTTGCACTTTGACGTGCTTTCGAACTGCTAGGTGGGCAGGAGCTGGGACCGAGCAACAGGAGCTCACTCCATCGCGGGGATTCGAACCGCCGACCTTCTGATTGGCAAGCCCTAGGCTCTGTGGTTTAACCCACAGCGCCACCTACCATCCCTACAGATGGTAAGAGAGTGCTACTGCATTTACCAATTCTTCAGGGATCAAGTGACACAAAGGCCCCAAACATTTCCAACTGGCCTCATAAGGCTGCTGACTTCTGGCAAGTAACGTGAACCTGCAATGCTACTGGAATGTTTAGCATCCCCACAGAAGAAGCTACCTTAAAATAAAACCTGTACATTTTTGTTCTTCAGAGTAAATGAGCTACCCTGCTTCTTTGCAATAACATGTTATTTACCTGATGCGTTTTCATCTACAGATTTTCATCTACCTTCCCTTGCACAGCTGTGAATTTAAGTAATGCGTGCAAGCAACTAAATAGTATTCATTAAATTGCCATTATAAGTTAACACAAGAGAGAGAATGCATAGCAGAGTGCTCTGAGTTATATGGTAAAGGGGGGGGGGGAATGGGAATATTGGCTTAATGAATGAGTTACGGTGAATCACTGAAGTGTCTAGGAATACGCATTGCAATGTAATTCCGATTCAACCTCTATTTTAGTTAAACGGCTTCAAAGGTCAGCCTTACTGTGAAATGTTTCACTTTTTTGTTTAGGGGCTGTGCGATTATTATTGTTCCCCAGTGAGAAATATGAACTGAAATTCCCGTGACAGATGCAGAGGAGGAAGAAGGAATGGCCTTTCCCTCTGTGTTGTGGAAACAAAGGAGAAATAAATCTTTTAACCTGCTAATACATCTCTACCTCTAAAGATATATTCTGACACAAAATTACATTGCACTGAGATCTATTATGCTGTGGAATAGTCTCTCAAGGAAGCGATGTAAGCCCAATGGATTGAGACATTTAAGAACACACTAGACAAAGGGCGAGAATAGGTATTGTTTGTAACAGTTCCCTGCTGTCCTGGGGGTAAGCTGGAAACTGAGGGTTTGTCCACAGTTTGCTTGTCCCACACATAGAAAGCAGAGGTCCAAGAGGTTTTCTGCTTGTCCCAGAATGCAGTGGGAGAAAGAGAAGTGTAGACGAGCACTTAAGGGCCCCAATTGGACTTCACAATACTAAATCATAGCTTAGCAGGACAAGGAAGGATTTGCTTTCAATTTCCACTAACCACAGTTTAGCAAATCATCTGAAAAAAAGCTTACCCGTGGTTTGTCTGAACTAGCCAATTTCATGACTCATGATTTGAAGTTAGCCAATTACCAGAACACCATATTTGGGATTAGCCACCATTTTTGGGATTGAGCTACAGGCAAGCTGCAGTGAATACAAACTAGAAGGAAGATCATGACCATACCAGAGTGGAAGGAGCGGAGGCATAAACCTGAGGTTCTCTATGGCTTGTTCTGGTCATGCTAAACAACTGTTTAGCATATTGGTATTCAACTGGTGGGTCGGGAAACATTAGTGCTTTATGACCTGCTCCAAGGTGGGTCACAAAGGGAGCACTATCATCATGCAAACATATGGCAAACAATTTAGGAATTGGTCACCAAATTCATGCTGGGGTTAAAAGTGGACCTTGTGTCTGAAAGGGTTGAAGATACCTGGTTTAGCATGTCACTTGAACTGGGTTAATGACCAACTAGATCAGGAAAGCAGACATGGTGCTGCCCCTGCCAACATGCCCAATGAACAGGGATGATGAAAGTCAGGGCCATCTTAAGCATATGCGGCGCTAGGGTGCAAAGATTCGCCCGGCACATCCCCCCAGGTTACCCAGTCCCAGGCACGCAGGAGGGCGGAGCCAACTGGCCGCCTCAGTGTCTCGCTGGCTCGGTCGCCCCTGAACTTGCAGCGCAGAGCCGCCAGCAGAAGAAGAGCCTGCCACGGTGCTCTTCCCCAGACTCAACTCTCAGGCCCCAGACTCTAGGCATGGCACCCCTGAGAGCCCAGTGCCCAGGTGCCTCACACCCCTAGCGCCTATGGGTAAGACGGCCCTCATGAAAGTTGCAGTCCAACATCATCTGGAGAGCAACCTTTGAACATCATCTGGAGGGCACCATGTTGGTGACCTTTGAACTTGATCTTCTTTCGGGATCAAACAAGGGCTCACAGTGGGGTTCCTTGAAGGTCTGTTTTGGAACAGATACCTTTTTTGAAATTTCCCAGAGTGGACCATGAGCAGATTTGCAGGCTACGAAAGGGATGTCTCCAGATTTGGCAACAGGATGTAAATTTGACAAGTTCAATGTAAATAAGTATGAAGAGACTGAGTGAAAAAGGTCCTAATCTCACAAGTGTGCTATCTGATGGAGTCTAAGGCTGAATCCTACACTCACTTACATGCGAGTAAGTACCATTGAGTTCCTAACTGTATGCCTATTTTGTACAGTTTTAGTTTTGTTTTAAATGTAAACTGTTATTTTTCCTGCTTTTGTTGTACAGTCACCTTGAAACAATTGTATAGAAGGCGATTAATAAATTAACAACAACCCTCCTCCTCCTCTGTGGTTCTTAGTTCTGAGTAGACATGTATAGCATTGCAATGGAAATACGTTGGGACCATTCAAGGAAGAGTCATGCTGAAGCATTCACCAAAAATGTCAGTTCAATATGCTGCCACAGCTGTGGCAACTCTATCCAGTAGCTCTATCATGTAAGAACAGCTATGAGGCTAGAAACTGACAACAGCTTCTGAGAGAGATGAAAGTACAGTTGAGTTGCAAGCGCTCACGGTTTTTCATCGTTTTTACCAGTTTCAAAAATGACCTCTCCTTTTGACAAATTCCCATGCCAGTACTTGTTTGTCCATTTACATTTCCCAACTTATGTCATCTCTCAGTTTCTTAACAGTTCTCACTTGAGCCTAGCGACATCATCCTTTAAGGTTTATCAAGCAGTTTATACATCTTGTTGAATGGTAAAGTAAACAATGTAGCCAGATTTGGGGCATTTAAGTATCATATTTTCCTCTGGGAAAATATGGTTATTCCAAGATGGCTGATGCGGCAGTTAGGAGGAACACTGCCGCTGAACAGCTCTGGAAATATCCAGAATATTCATCCATGGGTCAAAATGTTCAAGAACATTCAAACTAGTTTCTGACTCAAAATATAAAAAATGTTAGGAGAGACAAATGAAAATTCATTCAACCTGTGGTTGCCAATATGTCCACACTTTTTTCTTTCTAGTGAAACAAAGTTTTCCAGCTTTTGAAAGGACCAGAAACAATACTGGAAGAGGAAAAATGAGTATATAGACTACAAAGAATGATAGTTCTGTCATTAACATTTTCAGCAGTCTATTGTCTGTTATTAGCCCACATCTTAGAGACAGAGCACCAAGCAGTGAAGCAGTACTTCTGAACCATTATTTAGTCAATTTTGTGTCTTGTACTTTGCACTACCTCTCTCTCTCTCTCTCTCTCTCTCTCTCTCTCTCTCTCTCTCTCTCTCTCTCTGTGTGTGTGTGTGTGTGTGTAATGAAAGGGGAGGGAAGGACTAAGAAATCATATTCTACTTTCTAACTTGACCACAATATAATTCATGAAAGAGTCCCAAAGTCAGCTCTCTCATTAAGAAAACCACATGCTTGGAGATGAGACTTATTAGAATGCCAGGACACACTCCGACAGCGGCTGGTGCTATTTACTGAGGCTGTAACTCCTTCGCCAGTTTCATTTTGGGTTCTATATCAAAGTGGGACAGCTAGCAATCCATCATGAGTTTATGAAAAACAAATGAAAAGTACCATATCGGCTGTGAGGCCTTCCTATATATATGTGATTAACAAATCAAAGGCAAATTTACCTTGCTAATAAGACCAGAACTTTTTAAACATGCTAGGGGAAAAAAACCCCACTACAAACCTCTCAGTAGACGACAGTAATACAGTGGTACCTCGGGTTAAGTACTTAATTCGTTCCGGAGGTCTGTACTTAACCTGAAACTGTTCTTAACCTGAAGCACAATTTTAGCTAATGAGACTAAATGCTGCGCCACCAGAGCACAATTTCTGTTCTTATCCTGAACAAAGTTCTTAACCTGAAGCATTATTTCTGGGTTGGCGGAGTTCTTAACCTGAAGCATACTTAACCTGAAGCGTACTTAACCCGGGGTACCACTGTAGTCAATTATTTTTTGTTCAGATCCCTGGCAAGGTGTCACACGGCCCCCCACCCCACCACTGTCCAGTTTTTAAATGAGGTATTGTTGTTGTTCATTCGTTCAGTTGTGTCCGACTCTTCGTGACTCCATGGACCAGAGCACGCCAGGCACTCCTATCCTTCACTGCCTCTCGCAGTTTGGCCAAACTCATGTTAGTAGCTTCGAGAACACTGTCCAACCATCTCATCCTCTGTCGTCCCCTTCTCCTTGTGCCCTCAATCTTTCCCAACATCAGGGTCTTTTCTAGGGAGTCTTCTCTTCTCATGAGGTGGCCAAAGTACTGGAGCCTCAACTTCAGGATCTGTCCTGAAGTTGAGGCTCCAATACTTTGGCCACCTCATGAGAAGAGAAGACTCCCTAGAAAAGAGGTATATTTGCTTTAAACCATTTCCTACTGAAAAGGAAGCTAAATGGTTCTGCTTTATTTGTTCCATAAATACAGCCTGTTTTCACATCCTGTAGCTGCAACTCCTGACATATGAATATTGATGTGAGCTGCTTTTGGCTATCCTCTGGCTCCTACCTGCCAATGCCCCTTTCTGATCCACTAAGCACACAGTACAGAGAGATGGTGAACTGAGAATTGCTGATTTATTTTTGTCCCACGGAGCTGTGACCGCCAGCTCAAACAACCGGTCCCAAATTTGCATGCTTGCTTCATGCCAGAAGCCTCTCCAAATGTCACCATACCTTTGACAGCAATCATAAAGCAATTGGTTTCATTGGGATGTAGACTCTCGGCTTGGGAAATCCCTTAAGCCAATAATTTTAAATGCTGGCAAAATATATGTATAGTCATCAGGTCCTTCTATTCCCATATGATAGACAACAGCTGCGGAATTTTCCTTCAAAGAGCAATTTCACACAAGCAGAAATAAATATTGGGATTTGCAACTCACAACAAAACACTGGGCTCTTTCTTAGTTATCAGTAACTTGTAGCACCTGGCTGAGCTACTGAAGTCATGCATGTTCTATTTATGTCTTCCTGCAAACTTTGGTCAAATTCTTATTGAGGAGGCTGTACCACTTCAGGAGATATGAGGTGGGAATCATAGGATGCTCTTTTATAACACACCAAATGTGAAAATCCCTCCGCATGTAAAATTATGATCAACTTTGGACATTATATATCAGCTTAACATGCCAATATATGAACCAGCATTTTACTTGCTCCTTTGCTTCTCTGTTCACATGAGCTACAATAACACAATGAAGTCTTCAATCAATTAGAGTTTTCTGTTTAATCTGAACCAAGAAATCAGGCTTGCCACATTCAGAACAAGTCAGGAACTTGAGCCAACTTCAAGCATGGTTACGATCCTGGCTTGTTCTGCACATCATAACTCAATCTTCCTCAATTTGGATGAAACCAAAAACAATTGTTCATTAGAGACTTCCTGATTTAATCACAGTTTGAATGAAAGGGCTGCATATGCAGATGAAAGTCTCGTTTAATCTCAGCTAAAACTGAGATAGGAATGTCTGAATAAGTTGGTAGTCAATGGATTGAGGTTTAATCCTGACAAAACAGGGAAAGTACTGTTTCTGGGAGACAGGGTGGGCAGGTGTGGGGGATTCCCTAGTCCTGAATGGGGCAAATGTGCCCCAGGTACACAGCCTGGGAGTAATTTTGGACACACAGCTGTCCATGGAGGCACAGGTCAATTCTGTGTCCAGGGCAGCTGTCCACCAGCTCCATTTGGTACACTGCCTGCACATTGTCTCACCGGAATGGTACATGCTCTGGTTATCTCCCACTAGGACTACTGCAATGCACTCTATGTGGGGCTACCTTTGGAGGTGACTCAGAAACTACAACTAATCCAGAATGTGGCTGGAAGACTGGTGACTTAGAGCAGCCGCCAGGTAACACCGGTCCTAAAATATCTACATTGGCTCTCAGTATGTTTCCGAGCACAATTCAAAGTGCTGGTGCTGAGAGTCAGTGTGGTGTAGTAGTTAAGAGTGGTAGACTCATAATCTGGTGAACTGGGTTCGCGTCTCCGCTCCTCCACATGCAGCTGCTGGGTGACCTTGGGCTAGTCACACTTCTTTGAAGTCTCTCAGCCCCACTCACCTCACAGAGTGTTTGTTGTGGGGGGAGGAAGGGAAAGGAGAATGTGAGCCACTTTGAGACTCCTTCGGGTAGTGATAAAGCGGGATATCAAATCCAAACTCCTTCTTCTTCTTCTTCTTCTTCTTCTTCTTCTTCTTCTTCTTCTTCTTCTTCTTCTTCTTCTTCTTCTTCTTCTTCTTCTTTGCCCTAAACGGCCTCAGCTCAGTATACCTGAAGGACCGCCTCCACTCCCATCATTCAGCCCAGACACTGAGGTCCAGCTCCAAGGGCCTTCTGGCAGTTCCCTCATTCTGAGAAGTGAAGTTACAGAGAACCAAACAAAGGGCCTTCTCAGTAGTCATGCCCGCCCTGTGGAACTCCCTCCAATCAGATGTCAAGGAAATAAACAACTATTTGACTTTTAGAAGACATCTAAAGGCAGCCCTGTACAGGGTAGTTTTTAATGTCTGATGTTTTACTGTGGTTTTATAAATTGTTGGAAGCCGGTCAGAATGGTTTGGGCAACTCAGTCAGATGGGCGGCTTATAAATAATAAATAATAATAATAATAATAATAATAATAATAATAATAATTATAATAATTATCTCAACATTTCAGAGTAAATTCTATCCTACCCCTTTCCATGATATCATTCTCTCTCTCTCTCTCTCTCTCTCTCTCTCTCTCTCACACACACACACACACACACACACACAAACAGAGAGAGAGTGAGAGAGTGTGTGTGAGAGAGAGAGCATTTATGTATGTGAACTTCACATCAGTGGTACAGGTCACCCATGTTAAACACCTTAGTGAGAACTATACCTTAGAGCTAAGATACTTGCCACTCTCCCCACACGGCAGCAGCTCAGTTTTCCTACCTTCCATTGTAATCCTATGTTTCTCTCTACCCAGGTGCAAACTGTTGCAGAAGATGCCAGGGATCATGTATATGCTTCCATACAAGCTCCAATGAAATAAATGAAGGCTGAGTCATGCCTGCTAGATTGCACTTAAAAATACATCTGCTTCTTATATAATAATATAAAAAAGATCTGTACCAATCAGTTTTCTCAGTTTTCTTATTCCCCATCCTTGCCTTTTACTGATTCCTTTGCGGATGTTCCCATTGACACTAATATTTTAAATATTGTACTTATAGCTGACTGGTTATGGATTATTTGGTAAGCATTTTATAGGTTCCAAAGACATGTGCAGCTAATATTCCACTTTAATAGCTTTCTATTATGTTGTGAACTATTTTTTCCTTTAAAAAAGATCCAGCAAAATGGTTCCATTTGGAAATACTTCTTAATAAAAGTCAAAGACTGCAGTCTATTTCTATTTTTATTATATATTTCAGTTGGATTTCGGTACTTAGGGGAATGGAGCCAAGCTCAGTGTCCATAAGAGGCAAGTTAAATGCTCTGGCAACTTGCCCTTATTCAGGACAAAGCTTCATAAGTCTTGGTAAAAAAATGGTAATACCAAATGCTAGAAAGTGAAGAAGCAGGGTTGTTTGAATATTAAAGAAGCATTTGCATTTTTAAAAAAATGGTTGGAAGTAGCCCTACAAACTCACCACTATCATGTCTCTGAGGATGAAAGGACTTACCACACAACAACAAATATGCATTGTTCACATAGTAATTCTAAACTGATTTGAAAGGTATCTCATAACTGAGATTTTCTGAGGAATGGCTGGGAGGGGTACAGCAGAAAAACTTGGAAGCTGGGGCAGTCTATGCTTCATCCTAGACTACAGACGTAAGAAGGCATTGATTTTTGTACCAACTTGTCTTCTTTTCACACAGCGTTGTTTCTGTGCCACTGAAGTTTGGCTTCTGATGAGAGACTATTGTATTTTAATATTCTGTTGGAAGCCACCCAGAGTGGCTGGGGAAACCCAGCCAGATGGGTGGGGTATAAATAATAAATAATAATAATAATAATAATAATAATAATAATTAGCCTCTGTCACCACTGTGACCAAATTCAATGTAATTAATTCCGTAAATAATTAAATTATCACTGGGTTATTCTGCACCATTCATTTCAATGCAAACACCATTCATTTCATTGCAAAGGAAACACAGCGCAAATTGGCGCATCATCAAGTCCCTATTGTTTGCGAACTGAAAACAACAACAGCAAATACCACTTGTGTCCACTGCATTGTTTTCCATTCTGGGACATGGGAGGAATAAGTGAACATTAGAAACATTTGATGAATTTGTTGCCATCTCCACCAGTGGAAAGCAGGCATAGCCTGAAATGCTCACATTTCTGATTTAGCAAAATCTAGAGTGGTGTTGTAGTGAATTGGAAAACTCTTGGTTCACATGATCATAGAACTGTAGAGTTGGAAGGGACCCTGGGAATCATCCAGTCCAACTCCCTGCAATGCAGGAATATACAGGTGTCCCATATAGGGATCGAACCTGCAACCTTAGTGTTATCAGCCCCATCCTCTTGCTCACTCTAACCAACTGAGCTATCCAGTCTTTGCCCCAGCCACAGCTGTCCATTACTGAGTCAGCCCCAATCCCCTCCCTTATATGTAATGCTGTATCACAACATGTAGTTCTTCTGGCCAATCATAAAAAGGATAGCATTTACAAATGGATTTCTCCAGAACCAATAACATCTGCTCTATAAACTGGTGCTTTTTTCTTATCAGATTTTAACCACTGCTGAGCGAACACACACCTGACTCTGCAGGTCCTACCTTACTAACATCAGCACTATTAATGCAATATATCTGTCAAGCTTTATTAAAATTCTTTGTGATGTGCATCTTTGCTCGTAAGCCTCAATACTGTATTGATACTGCCTAAGGGAACGTCCTTGTACAACTGAGCCTCTGCAGATGGAATGACAGAAGAACAATGTTCAAAACATTCCTCCAAGATCAGCTTACGGTACTGAGCTCTGCCTTCTCCTCTGACAACATCTCCTTTTAACACAAGCTTTGCATTGCCACAATAACGCTATTGTGCAATTGCTGACTGATACCTCACCCTGACACACAGAGGAATAAACAGCTTTTCAGATAAATAATACAATTTTTCAAAAAAAAGCAAATAGTGCCTGTCAATATCGTTTCATAGCTTTTCTCTTTCTTTCTCATTCTCTATGAACACACCTGTGTGCAAACTGTTGTGACTCTAATCTGCCCAAAACCAATGAACACAGCGTGGATTGCCACCAGGATTAGAGCTTTTGACAGCTGCTTAATGCAGGAATTGGTATTGCTTTGGCTATATGGGTTTTTTTACGCACACACCCTTCCCAGTAATAAAGCACATATAAAGGGCAGGCCTCAATGTTTAACAATACGCGATACAACTTCTTTATTCCCTACTGTTCCACCATGAGACATGGGTGGCGCTGTGGTCTAAACCACTGGGCCTCTTGGGCTTGCCGATCGGCAGGTTGGCAGTTCGAATCCCTATGACGAAGTGAGCTCCTGTTGCTCTGTCCCAGTTTCTGCCAAATTAGCAGTTCGAAAGCACACCAGTGCAAGTAGATAAATAGGTACCACTGTGGCGGGAAGGTAAATGGCGTTTCCGTGCGCTCTGGCTTCTGTCACGGTGTCTCATTGCATCAGAAGCAGTTTAGTCCTGCTGGCCACATGACGTGGAAAGCTGTCTGTGGACAAACGCCGGCTCCCTTGGCCTGAAAAGCGAGATGAGCGCTGCACCTCATAGTCGCCTTTGACTGGACTTAACCATCCAGGCATCCTTTACCTTTACTGTTACACCATTGTAGAACTCATACTGAAGAGAGTAAGTCAATCAGGGATTATATATGCTCAGTGTAGTACCAAAGTAGTAATGCACATGTGTCTCAATCTTATACGTACATGTTATGTATTTAGCATGCAATACATTGTGTAACCGCAGCAAACGTGACTGCCATGTAGCGTGTGAAGTGTTTCTGGGATGGAACGACAACTCACCAAGCTGGCTGAGAGTTATGTTGTGTAAGTGGGCGCTCACTGTTTCATCCCTTCCTAGTCTCTTACTCAGGTCCATAAATCACCTTTGCCGCTTGGTAGCCAGTCTATGGCTGGATCCAAAGCACACTGGTAATGTATGGATACTGTCATCAAAGGGATAGGTTTGATCACATGAGGTCCAGCTCCAAGGGTCTTCAGGCAGTTCCCTCTCTGTGAGTAGTGAGGTTATAGGGAACCAGGCAGAGGGCCTTCTGGGTAGTGGCACCCGCCCTGTGGAACGCCCTCCCGTCACATGTCAAGGAAATAAACAACTGTCTGACTTTTAGAAGGCATCTGAAGGCAGCCCTGTTTAGGGAAGTTTTTAATGTTTGATGCTTTCTCACTTTATTATTATTAATAATAATATTCTGTTGGGAGCCACCCAAAGTGGCTGGGGAAACCCAGCCAGATGGGCAGGATAATAATAATAATAATAATAATAATAATAATAATAATAATAATTGCCTCCCCTGCCAGTGTTAGTAGTCCTAATAGAGGAGATGCTAGCAGGAGTGCAGGATACAAGCATTCCAGGAGTCCCATCTCACTGGGATGGGATTTACTGACCACCAACTGTGACAGAACAATAGGCCTATATGCAGACATGGATGCCCTTCCCTACAGTCCGCGGCAAATAAAACTGCATATACAGTGGTACCTTGGGTTCCAAACGCTTCGGGTTACAAACACTTCGGGTTACAAACTCCGCTAACCCGGAAGCAGTTGCTTCGGGTTGTGAACTTTGCCCCAGGATGAGAACGGAAATCACGGGCTGGTGGCACGGCTGCAGCAGGAGGCCCCATTAGCAAAAGCGCGCCTCAGGTTAAGAACGGTTTCGGGTTAAGAACGGACCTCTGGAATGAATTAAGTTTGTAACCTGAGGTACCACTGTATCTGGTTTCGAATAAATCAAAGTATGCATTTGTCCCGACATCTGCTCTTCTGGTAAAAGCCTATTTCATGTGGGGGGCATTTTTTCTCACCACTGTGTTTTGCCTACATCTGCAGGCACCATTTAATGTGATATTCAGGAAAGTGGAAATTGTGTGAATTACACATAAATGCCTGAATCACACCTATATAGCGTGTTCCTACGGGCATAAACTGCGTCAGGCTTGCCCACCATCTCACTACACGTCAGCAATAACCAATGCACAGCCTCTTTGAGCAGTGGAGAAAAAGTATGGGCATACACATTTATATTTCCTCTTTGCAGATTGCAAATGTGTTTAAAATGGTCAAGGCTCAGGAACCAAGAAGACCAAAACCTCAATAAAGAATGGGGAAAGTTTATAGTTTATCTAGGAGACCACTGTAAACAGACGAAAAGATTAGCAGGATTCTAATAACACTTCTAATGTAGCAAATATCATGGACAATATGGAGAGATACAAAATATGGATTATGAAATAATATGCAGTTGAAAAGGTTGACAATAGGACCCATGGAGGTGAGGGTGGGAAGTCTGGAGATTCAGAGAAATCTCAAAATATAGATATGTATTTTGTATTGTTATAATTATACACTTGTAAAAAGAAATAAAATTATTTCATTTGGGGGGCAGAAGGGTCAAGGCCAGTGCTTTTTTTTCTGGAGGAACGTACCAGAACACAGTTCCGGGACCTTTTTTCTAGAATAAAAAGCATTGTATTACTCTATTATTTCTTCTGGCTATCTCTATGGTTAAGTGTTACCCGAGTTGTTCCCATTATGCCGCTCCCCTTGCACAACCCTGGATGGAAGCACACCCGGTGACGCAGCTGCGTTCCACCCTTCCCTTCCTCTGCTTCTTCCCACAACAGCTCAAGCTGCCCAGCCCTAAACTTCAGAGTGTTGTCTCTGGTGAATCATTGAGCCTCAAGGTATGGCCAAAGGCCCCGCCTCCAAGATGGTGAGTGGCTCTGCCCTCAACCAATGGCAGTGGAGGAAGGTGGGAGTGTTACGTCGGCTTGGGTTAGGGCTGCGCCTGTCAGTGATGGAGATGGGATGGCAGAATCCCACCCACCGACCCTTCTCTTCCTTTCCTACCTGAGCTTAACTTAACTGTCTCCTTGGGTGACCTTAGCCAGAACAACATCGCTCAGCTTCTAACCCTCTTCTCTCTGTCTCTGTCTGTCTTCTCCCAGCCCCTCCAGGTCATACCGGAATCAAAACAACACCAACCTACCTCACAGGGTTGTTGTTGAGTATGGCTGTAGCATGCTTGGTCTCTCACCTTCCCCACCACCTGGGCAAATTAACAGCCCCACACTGTGCGCACACAACAAAGTTTCCTAAGATTCCTCCCTCCCCGCTCTGTAGACCTTGGGTGTATCAGCCCAACAAGCGCAGCATGGCCCTGTTGTGGACACCCCAGTGTGTTTGTCAGGTCAAAGGGCACCGCCCCAGCACCCAACACTGCCTCAGGTAAGTGTTCCATTCTTTCTGAAATCTTCTCACCTACCAACTAGCCAAATTCACAGCTGTCCATGGAGGCGCAGGTTAACTCTGTGTCCAGGGCGGCTGTCTACCAGCTCCATCTGGTACACAGGCTGAGACCCTACCTGCCCGCAGACTGTCTCACCAGAGTGGTGCATGCTCTAGTTATCTCCCGCTTGGACTACTGCAATGCGCTCTACGTGGGGCTACCTTTGAAGGTGACCCGGAAGCTGCAATTAATCCAGAATGCGGCAGCTAGACTGGTGACTGGGAGTGGCCACCGGGACCACGTAACACCGGTCCTGAGAGATCTAAATCTCCCAGTACATTTCCGAGCACAATTCAAAGTGTTGGTGCTGACCTTTAAAGCCCTAAACGGCCTCGGTCCTGTATACCTGAAGGAGCGTCTCCACCCCCACCATTCAGCCCGGACATTGAGATCCAGCGCCGAGGGCCTTCTGGCGGTTCCCTCACTGCGAGAAGCAAAGCTACAGGGAACCAGGCAGAGGGCCTTCTCGGTAGCGGCGCCCGCCCTGTGGAACGCCCTCCCATCAGAGGTCAAAGCGATAAACAACTACATGACCTTTAGAAAATACCTGAAGGCAGCCCTGTTTAGGGAAGTTTTTAATCTGTGATATTTTAATGTATTTTGATATTTGTTGGAAGCCGCCCAGAGTGGCTGGGGAGACCCGGCCAGATGGGTGGGGTACAAATAATAAATTATTATTATTATTATTATTAATAATAATAATAATAATTAGAATCTCTTCAATTATAAATTGAAGGAGCACCTCTCCAACAAACATCACCCAACAGTGTGGAGTAAGCAAAAAAAGAGAAGACCTGGAACCAATCAAGGCCTCAAAAAAAAAAAAAACTCCTATCATCGTCTTCCTTCTGTATCTAAAATATCTCTGAATTATTCTTCTAGACACATCAGTCTTTTCCACTGAGTTCTTTTCTTTTTACCCTCAACCAGAAATATGAAAGGGAAGGGGGGTGGGGGTGGAATCCAGCTCCCTGGAAATATAACATTAGTGCTAATAAATATTTTGACAACTTTGCTGCATTCATTGAGGATGCAGCTAAAAAAAGTGAGGGGCTGGCTGGCTGGCTGCTACTTTCCACTCGCTGCTGCTGCGTAAAAGAGAGGGAGTCACAGCTTCCACCCAGCATATTCCCTTTTAGCATTAGCAGGTTGAAAGCTTAGATGGAATGAATTGCATACCACAGTAATAATGCATTCAATCTGGGAGTTCAGAGATTTTAGCAGTTTATTACACTGGGCTAGGAAATAGCCTGAGGACTCCCAAAAGAGCTTGAGGCAGGAAGGTTTTCTAGGGAGGTTTCTGACAGCAGCTAACCCTGTGGTCGAGCTTCTCTGTCTCATGATCTGAAAAAGGAATGAGAAAAGAGTGGGGTGGGGGAGGGGGAGGGGGAGGGGGAGGGAAGGTGGAAGGAGAGATGATGAAAGACCTGTAAGTGCTTATCTCTCCTAGCGAAGTACATGTCATGCATGACGGATGGGATAGCGGCAGCTTTCTAAACACCTCCTCATAGCGCCCATTCCCCGCCACTTGATGCAGAGGGAAGGTTTCTTCCTTGAAGGTTATTTTAAGATCTCTAGAAGGTATGACAAGATGACAGCATGCCTTGATTTTTCTTTCACGTACCTCAGTCAAATGCTTAAACTAGCTCCTTACTGCACTGTTACATACCCTCCAACATTACTCCCATGAAAATAGGGACGTCCTATTCCATAATAGGGATTCTATTGCATAAAGGAAGGTCGGCGGTTTGAATCCCCACGACAGGGTGAGCTCCCGTTGCTCGGTCCCTGCTCCTGCCAACCTAGCAGTTTGAAAGCATGTCAAAGTGCAAGTAGATAAATAGGTACTGCTCCGGTGGGAAGGTAAATGGTGTTTCCGTGCGCTGCTCTGGTTCGCCAGAAGCGGCTTAGTCATGCTGGCCACGTGACCCGGAAGGTGTACGCCGGCTCCCTTGGCCAGTAAAGCAAGATGAGTGCCGCAACCCCAGAGTCGTGCACGACCAGACCTAATGGTCAGGGGTCCCTTTACCTTTACCTATTCCATAATAATAATTTGATTATTTATACCCCCACCCATCTGACTGGGTTTCCCCAGCCACTCTGGGCGGCCTCCAACATATATAAAAACATTAAACATGTAAATCTTCCCTATACAGTTGCCTCCTTAGCCTGGGGATTGCATAACTCCATCCGGGCAACCAACGGACATTTCCAGAGTTTGACACATCCTAGAGAGGCAAAATCATCCAAAGAGGGTGCAAACTGGAGCAACAATTATCATTATCATTAGCAATACCACATCCATCTGACTAGGTTGTCCCAGGTACTCTAGGCAGCTTCCAGCATATATAAAAAAATAAGAAAACATTAAACATTTTTTTAAAAAATCTTCCCTAAGACAGGACTGCCTTCAGATGTCTTCTACAGGTTGTATAGTGACTTATCTCCTTGGCTCGGCGGGTCACATAACTTCATACCCTCCAACATTTCTCTGATGAAAATAGGGACATCCTAATGAAAAGTGGAGGGACCCAGGTGGCGCTGTGGGTTAAACCACAGAGCCTAGGGCTTGCTGATCAGAAGGTCGGTGGTTCGAATCCCTGCGACGGGGTGAGCAGTTCGAAAGCATGTCAAAGTGCAAGTAGATAAATAGGAACCGCTCTGGCGGGAAGGTAAACGGCGTTTCCGTGCGCTGCTCTGGTTCGCCAGAAGCGGCTTTGTCATGCTGGCCACATGACATGGAAGCTGTATGCCGGCTCTCGGCCAATAAAGCGAGATGAGCGCCGCAACCCCAGAGTCAGACACGACTGGACCTAATGGTCAGGGGTTCCTTTACCTTTACCCTAATGAAAAGTGGGACATTCCGGGTTCAGAAAATCAGAAACCAGGGTGGCTTCTGTAAATCTGGGAATGTCCCTGGAAAATAGGGACACTTGGACAGTTTGCTGTTATGCATCTTCCACTTCTCCAAATATCAAGGAGTACAGTGCTACATTTCCTCAGAGGTTAGCACTACCTGAACACTTCCTTTGCCAAGAGAGCACTGGAGACGCAAGCTGTTCATCCCGGAAGCACTGCACTTTGAGAACAGATAGCACAACCACTCGCCCTGCATCAGGTTCTTAAACAGAGCAACTGTCCCCAAAGTGCTTCACTTTCAGACAGGTCACCATTTTATCCTGGTCTCTGCCCAAATCCAAACATAAAAAATAATAATAATGCTTCTAGCTGTCTCCTCCTTCCCCAAACTATTAAGTGATGTGCAAGTCAACTTGACACCAAAGCAGAGAAGTGGCTAATCACAGAGCCTTGTATGGTTAGAACAATGGAGTTCAATCGTCTTAATTTCCATATTGATCCCAAACCACAGGATGCTGCAGAATGCTCTGGAATTCATCTTAAGAAACACTCTTTGCTTGTGCAGGGCTTGGGCAAATCTTGTGCCATGACTGACCAAACTTGGTTTGCACTCAAAGTCTTCTAATATTGCATGCTGCAAAGGAAGTTCTTTCAGGCAGGTTGACTACCATGATGGATCTTCTTGGAGAACTCCTGTTAAGTTTTTCAGGAAACAGTTTTCCTGGAAAACCATTTAAAAGCCACTGGCATACGTAATTCTTAACCATATACCAGTACCTTACAACAAATGACATTTTGAAGAGAGATGTGGAGAATATATTATCCCATCTATTTATAAATGGCCACTTTTCTGGCCTTCCTCATCTAGCTTCAGGGTGACTAGACTATTGAGTAGTTCTATAAATGTCCAGCTAAAATCAAATAGAAGACGAAAAGAATCATTTATCAAATAAGCAGGTATTCCAGTCAATATAGGTTTTACATCTGAATTATAGATGCAGGAAACGCAAAAGGCTATTCCTTGTGAAAATGGCTGGAGAAGTAATTCAATCCAGATTAAGGGTTATATAAACACCCAAAAGTGTTTGGGTTATATAAACACCCAAAGCTATTTTACACTGGAATGCACATTCCAGTAAATGGAGGCATTCCAGTCAAATCATGTATGTGTCAAATGTGTAAACAGCTTACTGTGAAAAGCTTCTTCAAATCTGTTGGGTAGCATTGGGAGTTGGCAGTTGCCCCGGGTGCAAAATTGTTAGGAACAAAAAAATTCAACACCCGGTGCTGCTTTAATACAGCTACAGACTTCCGTCCCTGGGCCCTGCTGAAAGCAGCTTCTCCATGCGAACCAGGAAGTGACCTCTCCAATCAACGGAATGACTCTTTTTTTTTCTTCTCTGTGGTTGCCATCTCTTGGGTGATGCGGACGCCGTTAGGCAGTTTAATGCACATGCATACTCTGTCTGTTTCCCTCCATGTGGCCCTGGGTGCTGGCAACCCACGCTACGCCAATGCTTCAAATTATGGGTTTTAATCCATTAAGTAAAAGAAAGACCATACTTTAACAAATCAAACTGCTCCCCCAAAAAGTTTTCATTTGAATTTCGGAAAAAACTATCAGGAAGCAGAGGAGCAGGGCAGGAGGGGCATTGCTAACTGATCAATCTGAGGAGGTTTCTGAGGAATTTGAGTTGGAGATCTCTTAGGCTTGTGTGTCTCAACCCACTTACTAGGGAGTATGTGCCATTAAATTTATACTTCTGAATAAACATGGTTAGGACTATGCTGTTAGACAGGTTGAGCCCAAGTAATTTATAACTCTGATGTCAGAAATAGCATCATAAAGAGTTCATGGGAACTTCTGTTGCATTTGTTACTGATAAGGTAGTTTTTTGAGAGAGCATCACAGAGCCAAAAGAGCAGACTTAATTCTCTAGGGAGAGAAAGGTCTTTCCTTGCAGAGGCAGACTGGTCTTGTGGGTATTCTTCCCTTGGCATCTACCAAGGCCCTTTGCCCATTACAAGGATTTGATATTTTTTTAATGGAGGTTTTCTCTGGGGCGTCAGATTCTTGTTGTTTGGTTGTGGGTTTTTGTTGCTGTTGTTGTTTTGAGGGATAGGGTTTCTGAGCATCACCGGTTTTTATTATGTGAAATAGGTATTTTTTGCATGGCCATGACAGCTTGTTAGATTTCCAAGTGTGCTCCCAGCCATTTTTTTTTTTAATCCTTGGTACCTCTGGATTAGGCAATGATGAATCTCCCTAAAGGAACTGCTTCAATAGACAACCAGTTCAAATATCATTCATTTTGCCCAAATCAGATATCTTTTTGAATAATACACTGCATGCAGACTTGATGGGCGGAATCCATTGCTCTTTTTACTTCAGATCTGCATAAGAAATGAAATAAGTAGGCCTTATCAAACCACGGTTTGAAAACACCGTTCCTGTTGGCAGTCTGTTAAAACATCTTACAGATAATCAGTAACTCCAGTAGTTCTAAAAAGTCAGCATGTCGCAGAATGATTTACATCTCAGAGTGTTGTTTAACCTTCCGGCTTCTTTATCTCCCTTTCCATCCTCCGCTTGATTCCTCTGCATTTCCCCCACTTTACCCCTCCTTACTTCGGCATGCTAAAACAGCAAAAATTCTAAAGCTGCTGTAAGATTAATCACAGAAGAACGACGCTATGTTCAATTCTGGCAGTGTCAGCAGAAGAGTCAATGGTGGGGATCAGATGAGCTCCAGCTCATTGGTGGCACGTTTATCAAATTTCCTCACCAGGGAATTCATTGCAAACCTCCCCCCACCCCCTTGGCTTTTGTTACTGTCATTCCGTAAGCCCTTGTGGCGATACAAGTTAGCTTTCTGGGAATCCTTTGGAAGTCTGGCCTCTGACACCTACCTCTCAGCAATACTGGCAAGAGAGCTCTGAAGTTTCTTCATAGCAGCAATCTGCTTAACCTTTCCCTTACCGTGACTGTGAAGATGCATATTACAAAGACGAGGTGGTCCAGAGGCTAAACACAACCCTAGAAAGGATGGGAAATGGTCTGTGCAAGGAAAAGCCTATCAAACCATTGTTTGTTAAGGAAAAGTGTGTTGTGGTGGACGAAAGACATGGTGATATAGTTTTTTGCACAGCAATAGCTGGAAAAGGTTGCCACTCTTCTGTGTTGTGTGTTCTAACATGTCAGGAGAAAATAGGTTAAGGCAGGCATAGGCAACATTGGCTCTCCAGATGTTTTGGGACTACAATTCCCATCATCCAGTATACCTGGAGGAGTGTCTCCACCCCCACTGTTCTGCCCGGACATTGAGGTCCAGTGCTGAGGGTCTTCTGGCGGTTCCCTCACTACGAGAAGCCAAGTTACAGGGAACCAGGCAGAGGGCCTTCTTGGTAGTGGCACCAGCCCTGTGGAACGCCCTCCCTTCAGATGTCAAAGAGAACAACAACTACCAGACCTTTAGAAGACATCTGAAGGCAGCCCTGTTTAGGGAGGCTTTTAATGTTTAATATATTACTGTATTTTAATGTTCTGTTGAAAGCCGCCCAAAGTGGCTGGGGAAACCCAGCCAGATGGGCGGGGTATAAATAATAAATTATTATTATTATTATTATTATTATTATTATTATTATTATTATTATCCCTGACCACTGGCCCTGTTAGCTAGGGATCATGGGAGTTGTAGTTCCAAAACATCTGGAGAGCCAAGGTCGCCTATGGCTGAGTTAAGGAATATGGAAGCAGCGGCGGAGCAAGCCGATCAGGCGCCTGGGCCAGCCGCCCGCGGGGTGGGGTGAGCTGGGGCAGGACGCTGCGTGGGGCCTCCAAGGAGTCTGCCTGCCTCACCCCACTCAACCGCCCTACAGCTGAGGGGGAAGCAGCGGGCAGACCGTTTAGGGCAGCGTGGAGCCTGTGGGCTCCCAAGCCACCACGTCACTCCCAGGAGAGATGTGTGGCTCGGGCACGCTGCAGGCTCCGTGGTGAGTGCCGCCTGGCATTTTGTCACCCCCCTCAGTGGTGACACCAGAGGCAAACCAACCCCACCGCACCCCATTCCTCCGCCCCTGTATGGAAGATACCCATTAAAGAAAGCGACTGAATGGATACTGCCTTATATGAGACGATACAAGACCTAGCCCAGGACAGAGACTGAATTCCTACAACAGTGTACAAGAAACTTTCCAAACACTTTTATCGGGCTGCAAAATGTCACGAAACAGTGCACAAGCTTTTGAGCTGTCCAGAACTCTTCATCAGGTTAGATGTAAATGGAACAGCTGGGGCAGAGACAGAGAATAAAACTGGCTGGTGTTGGAAGCATGGCATCTGCATCTGACCAAAGACTTGATGTGGAATGGGTAGGAGGTAGCAAACGTTCAAATGAGGCTGTTAAGGTGCTGTGCTGGTGTTGGGTTGCACCAAGGCCTGCATAACAGTGGCTTATCCCCCCCCCCCACCTCTTAAAACACAAGAACAAACTGGCCATTACTAGTTACAGGTAGACAGCAGTGTTGGTCTGTCATAGTCAAAACAAAATAAAAAAATTCCTTCCAGTAGCACCTTAGAGACCAACTAAGTTTGTTCTTGGTATGAGCTTTCGTGTGCATGCACACTTCTGTATCTGAAGAAGTGTGCATGCACAAGAAAGCTCATACCAAGAACAAACTTAGTTGGTCTCTAAGGTGCTACTGGAAGGAATTTTTTTTTATTTTGTTTGGGCCATTACTAGGTCTGTCTGGCTCATTAGGTGAAACTCACAAAGTTCTTAACTGGAGGAAAATAGGAATCAAAAGAAACAAGACAGGCCTTACAGGGGCAAAGGTGGAAATTAATTTTAGGTGATGTGTTAGGCAAAAGGTCAATAAAAGCAAAATTTGGTAGCTTTACATAGCTGTTAAAAGGAGTGTTCCTTCTGAGAAATAAAGTCCCCTTTTAAGAAGGTTAGAAGCCTCTTTCTCCTGTTTAGCATCCCGTGTTATGTATTCAGTGGTCTGTGTTTGCCTGAGCTTGAGTCTGGACTAAGGTTTCTGAGCTCCTGTGTTCTGATTTGATACATGGTCCAATCACAGAACATTTCAGGATTTGGGCCTCTGCCATTGGCGCTTAAACTCCAAGTAGTGATTCGCAGCTTGAAAGTTTAGACAGCCAATCACGGTGGGAGTGGGAGTGGCCCAGGCTTTCAGAAATGTATATAAGCAGTTGTTTTGCCTCTGTTTCCCAGTTATGTAGTTCAATAAAGGTTCTTGCTGTGATCGCTGTGTCTTGCCTCGTGGCAACCCACCTACACGTCACATCCCACTGCTGAATTACTAAATTGAAGAAACGGAGTCTGGTCACAGGCTTCAGATTTCACCTTGCCTGACCTCCTACTCCTTAGAACAGGGGTGGGCTTACCTTTGCCCTCCCTAAGTTGATGAACTCCAGGTTCCATGTACCCCAGCCAGCATGTCCAACAGTCAGGGATAATGGGAGCTACAATCCCACAAAATCTGAAGGGCTGCAGGTTCCCCACCTCTGCTTTAAATGATACATATGGTACAGTATTACACATGTGTGCATCTGCACCCATCCATGCTTAAGCAAATCAACAAATTCTGTGCATGATAAATGGCTCCAACCTACACCCTCACCTCCTGGGAAAAGAGGCAATCTTCACTTGATATTCTTTTATATGCTTTGGCCTAGCAGAAGCAGCATTTTGCCTCCTCTGTGCAATAACTCCTTTTCCACCCAGTTCACATCACACTCTATCACTGTCTTCAAATTGCATTTTCCAGCATTAATATACTATTTGTTTTGGCTCCTAATTACCTGCTTTATCAGCATGTCATATTTGTTCCCCCCTTCCGAGTAATTATATTCCGAATCAGTGTGACACTTGATATTGACCTTTATTTTTAGCTTTCTCTCCCCCTCACAGAAAAGAGGGCGAATGCTTATTTATAAACCATGAAAACTGAGTTTGTGAGAATATTGATTTGGTGTCTTTAAAAAGCAGCAGGCTGGCAGGCTGCAACTCGAAGTGATCACTGGCAATTAGCAGGGCACATTTTTCACTGCTAAACCTTGCCTTTACCTTCTAATTCTATTACTGCATTTGCTCCGCTCTTCCCAGAAAGCACTGTGTTTGTGGCAAGAAACCAGCTATCTGTATAATTTAATGAAAGCCAGTGATCAAAATTGATTTAGTCAGTTTCAAAAATAAGGCAGTGGCATAATTGACACCAGGTGTTCAGAAAAGTTTTCAAATAACCATTAAAAAGATTAGATGCTAATTTAATTGTTAAGTTCCTTTGCAGGAATAACAAGATATTAGCTACAGGGTCAAATGCTCCAGATATTTGCATGACCATGATAATTAGAGAAGAGAATCTGAGGGGCTTCAATGTATGTTGGATGCAGCTTAGAGTTGTCTTATATGCTATACTTTTCTAACATGGACATATTGGAAAAGGCATGCTATTTTTGCAGCACTAGAATGGTAACACATGTGAGTTTTTATTTTCTCTGTCTCCTTTTGCCTGAATTCATATATTGACCACGAAGATTCTGCAAATGTTGACTTGCCAATTCATATACCAGTCAGTTGTGATGGTAGCAGAACCACTTCTAATTGTAGCATGGTCAACTGTTAATATATTAGCTTTAAAATATCGCTTTGAGGGAGTGTGTAATTTCTCGAAGAAGGGGCACAGTGTCTGACATCCACAGACTGCTTATAAAAATAGACAGGAGTGAACTTAGAATCATAGAATTGGAAGGGACATGGAGGATCATCTAGTCCAACCCCCTGTAATGCACGAATATCAACTAAACAGGGGTGGCCAACTCCCAAGAGACTGTGATCTACTCACAGAGTTAAAAACTGGCAGTGATCTACCCCCTTTTTGGGGGTTCGGGTCAAAGTTGTTGAGTTTTTTCAGGGAGGAGGTAAATCAAATCAAAAAAATTTATTATGGTCACAGACCAGTACCAACCCACATACAGTAGAGGAGGTAAAATATTGAGCTTTTTTATGGGAGCCACAGTTGTTCAGCTTCTTTGGGGGGAGCCAATGATCTACCAGTGATCTACCGCAGACGTCTAGTGATCTACCGGTAGATCATGATCTACCCGTTGGACATTCCTGAACTAAAGCATCAATGACAGATAGCCACCCAACCTCTGCTTAAAAACCTCCAATGAAGGCATCTCCCCTATAAATCCCATAATTGGCCAGGTAGGCATGATGCGGCTGGGGTCGGCGCAAGGGGACATCAATCCCTTGCCCCCGAGCCAGATCACTGCAAGGGCCCAGATGCCAGGCTGCAATGCTGCCCACCACGAAAGGTGAGCGGTTTCCCCCCAACCTAGTGCTACCCAAAATTTCGAACTACAAGTCCCTTCAGTGCCAGCCAACATAGCACATCTGAAAGATACCAGATTTCAGAAGACTGACCTAGATGTTCATTTTCTGTTAACAGTTCTCAATAATCTATTCAACAAGGCCGAGAAGTGCCCAAACAGTAGCAATTTTGGAGTGTCCTGTTGAAAGTGATCAAACGTTTTAAGCATTGAAAGTAAGAGCAATGCTATTTTGTTCGCCATCAGTGCTGACACATAGCTGGTTGGCTATGTATCTACATAATGACATCTTACTTGTTATGTGATCTGGCCGGCACCTCCCATGTAACTATCCCAAAGAGGAAGCTATAACTTCATAACAAAGAAGTCAATAGTAGATCAGGAAAAACAATGGTATATTGCAATAAAAATATGCCATATACCCTCCCCACACCAAATTCTGGGTGTGGTTTATTGTTTATCTTAGACAGACCTAACTCTAAGGACGTAATCCTATGGAAAAATCCACCTGGAAGAACAACTCATGATGCAGGAGATCTCCAGCTCAGCTGGAGGATTCCTGGCTCAGTTGATTTCCCCTGGCACAACTCGCTCATCCCAGCTAAATCAGGGCTCAGATATATCCTGGCAACCTCTATCAGAAAAACATAGCAGAGGTTTTGCTAACCTGGGAGAAAGTCATTTCAAATAACAGCATTAGGGGTGGGGTTTTTTGGGGGGGGGGTTCACATTTGTTTTATACCTTTGCTTTAAGGTACTCAGAGCAAGATACACTGGATCAGGCCAGATATCAGCACAGCAACCATGTGGAGTGTTAGTATCTCGACCAAGGTCTTTCACATGTGAGCTGGAATTTAAACCCACCCTTCCCTGACCCAAAGCCCGCAAAGTAGGAGCTATTTCCCATTGGTACCCTCAGATTGTGACATTGCTGCAAAATTGGCGATTCAGTGAAAAGTGACACTTCTTTGTCCTTCTTATAATGTCATCTAAACGAAGACCAGTCTCTTGAAGTTTGACAACACAGTGGAAATTAACTTGATCGCCAATATAGAGCAATTCCTGAAACAACTGCAAGCACTCAGTTATCTGTATTAAAGATACGTCAAAGCTGTGGGTTGCTGCAAGCTCTTGAAGTACCAGAAGAGAGACACTGACGAAAAGCATGCACACAGTTACAGAGAAGGCGAGCAAATTCTTTGCTGAATATTTCATTAATCATGAAGACTCTAAGTCATCCACATCATTCCTTTTTGCATCAGAACACCTCCCAGTAGATTACAAAGATCTGCAATACGGAGTGGGCGGGGGAATGTGACAGATGACTTATTTTTATATTCTGGATTTGAGCCGTCTACTCTTTACCTACTCAACTACATTCTGTGATATGAATGTAAATTATTTAATCAGATTGCCGCTTTCACACTTTCATTTTAGACTAGAATGTGGGGGAAGCCTTGGAAAAGAAAGCATGGGGGAATATGAATGCAACAATTCACAACAGTGAGGACAAACAGTTCGGCTTGGGTCTTCAGTGCTCTGAATGGATAATAGACATTTAAATTATTTCACAGAATCATAGAATTGTAGAGCTGGAAGGGGCCTTGAGGATCATCTAGTCCAATGTAGGAATATGCAGCTGTCCCGTACTGTGATCAAACCATCAACCTTGGCATTACCAGCACCATGCTCTAACCATCTGAGCTAATTGTTGGAAGGGACCCCAAGGGTCATCTAGACAAACTCCCTGAAATGCAGGAATCTCAACTAAAGCCTCCATGACAGATGGCCATCCAACCTCTGCTTAAAAACCTCCAGTGAAGGAAAGTTCACAACCTCCCAAGGGAGTCCGTTCCCTGTCAAATAGATCTTACCATCACAAAATTCTTCCTGATGTTTAGTCAGAACCTCTTATCTGCACAATCCAAGCGGTCATAAGTCAGAACTAACGGCTTTGCAAAGATCAACATATTTAAAAATGGCAATCATGGTTTTGTCCATCATCAGTCCCCAGGATCCACTGCTCTGCTTGGGACATAACCTTTGATCAAATAATCCTTCTTTTGGGATATTGATGTCATGCACTTACATGTTTTGTTTCTTCTTTAGCTGACAAGCATATGGTTTGAATTTATATTCTGGAAATATGTTTAAAACAAACGAGAAGACAAGGGAGGCTTGCCCTCATCTGAGAAAAAAGAACAAACTTGGGAGATCCTAATGACAAAAATCTCTCATTTGATACCTTGTCTGGCCTTAGATCATACAACTTCTGGTGATGTGGAAGAAATTTGTTCCATTCGCACCTACCTAATTTGCACTCTGTAAATCAATCCAGGAACTAAATGAAGCTGTCCTTATGAATTTACACTTCTCTACATTTTGTGATGCAGTTCTCCAGCCAAAACACATGTACAAAATGTGTGCATTGGGGAAAAGAGCACAGAAAAATGTGAATATTGGTGAAAATAACTTACAGAAATGTATTGTGCTGGAGGAAAATGTGCTTGGAAATGGGTGTATGAATGGGGGAGGTTACTTTCTTTAAAAAATGCAAACTGATGCAGAAAAGAGTTTGACTGAACTTAAATAAAATGAGGGAACGAGAAAAACCAACACTGACAGATCTGTCCACCCCTAACACCCTCAGACATACATTACAGGCTAGCTTTCCGACTGCAGCATCCAACATGAAATCCATTAGTTGTACTCCAGAGCTCATCATCATGTTATTTCTTCTGTATGCTGGAATCAGGTCTCAGAGATTGAGACTCAGAAGGAGGGGGAAATCCCTGGCATCCCTATAAAGGGATTTGTGCTACGTAAATACTGACATATGTTCTTTTCTAAACGGAAATCTCAACAGTACAGCTATCATCTTGACACAGTCCAAGGAAGAAAACACCCCACAGTTACACACCAACAAACTTGCCTTTCAGCTATAATTGTGGCATAGATTGAAAGTTGCGCACCATAAAGGACAGCATGGAATAGGAGATGAAGGCTCCAGTGAAGCATTGAGAGGAAAGAACCAGCAATGAAAAGAAATAATTTGGATTACCTTAGATACTCTGTTAGCAACTTCTCTGCCTACGGTCAGCCCCTGAACAAAGGTCCTTGCAGCGATGAAAGCTCTTGTCACTTGAACCTTCAGTTTCCTGGGTACGTCTCCAAAAGGCTTAAGCTGGTCTGTGTATTTGCTTACACACTCTAGGTAGTCCTCAGAGAAATGATAGTGGGGGTTTATGAGCTGGAACATTCGCTCTAATAGCCGAGCCCAGAAGTCATTCAACATTTCCTCCAAGTTCACGTTGCCTCCTGTATAATACCGTTTCAGTTCTATGAAGAGGTCCTGGAACACTTCCGAATTCTGCATGTACAGCATGCCGTATGTCCGTACAAACATATCATTTAAAGATCTTTCGGCATTCTCCAGGAGTTCTCGGAAAAATTCTATACAAAACAGAAGCATAAGCGTAAGGAAAAAATATATAATATGAAGGAAAGCAAACAATATTAGTGATAATCAGGATTACGACAGCGTGTCACATTTTTTTTTTCAACTTTTAAAGCAGGGGGGTGCCAGAACCAGACCTGAAGCTCACCAGGCACCTTCTGAATGTGTTGTAGAGCACTGGGGTAACATCATAGAACTGAGCTGAAGGGAGACGTTTCAGCCTCCCTGCCCAGACAACTACTGCGTAGGTAGGAGATTAAAATTGTGTTTTCTTCACTCCTTGACCAATACACTGTAGAGCAGAAAGAGCACAATCTTCTGCCCCATTGCAGCACTCGGCTGCACTTTTTCCACTGATCTGCACCAGTCAGCTATTGTCAGAGACTGGCTGACTGAGGAAGAATGATGGGTGCCGCCTGGCCTAGAGCCCACCAAGGATGACGCAGAAGACAATTTAGACCTCGGATCATGGTGGTGGGACACTGGAGAGCAGTCTGGGGAAGGGTCGAGCTGGGAGGTGCTTGAAGCAGGAGGCTTGAGCAATCAAGAGTAGGGGGGTCGGAAGAAGGAGGTCCTTCCAGGACAGGGCTGGAGGCTGAGTCTCAATGTCAGCGCAGACTCAGCAGAGAGCAATCAGAGATGGTCCCTGCTACCTAGCAGCTGGACAGTCCCAGTCCTGTTGGATCTCCTCCCCCTCAGACACTCCGCTCAAGGAGGGTCCTGCACATCCTGAGCAATGGACCAGGCAGGCTCAAGAGGAGGAACCCACCCCCTTGTCTCAGTCTCCGTCTGTTTGGGAGGGAACCAGAGTGAGAGGCTGGAGGGGTAGGTGGGGCCAGGGGTCAGATTCAGCAACGTCTCATGCTTAATGAGTCGAGCCAGAGCAACACTGCTGTGTTGTTACTTTCTGTGAATAAAAGTTAATTGCATTTCTTGCCTCGCTTTCTTTCCTGCCCTGCAGAGGACCTGCGCTTGCCTGACAGCTCCTTGACAGCTGTGGACTCTGTGCCTCTCTTTGTGTTTGTGTAATGTGTATGAAAATGTGGGGTAGTTGCACAAACTTTGGGCACCCCCACTTCCTTGGACACATCTATTCTGGGCATGCAGCCTTCAACTAAAAAAAAGTTGCCTATCTCCGTCCTTAATTAACTGGTCAAGAAATAATCTTGTGCCAAGAATCTTGTTGCCTGTGCATGTGGGGTGGTCAATATTATGCAGCTTTGCTCTGAAGATTTGAATTTGAGAAGAGTTCCTTTGAAATAATATTAAGAGAACATGGGATTCCTCATGAGGATGCAGAATATATCATTTTTTTTAAAAAAAAATCCATAGCCCTAAATGTTAAATATGCTTTTAAGGAAAACTGCTACGAAAGCTGTTCCATTTATATTTAAAGGATTGTTTAAGCAATACAGCTATTGTCACTTAGAAACTGAATTGGCAGTGTTTCTGCTTTTGAGTATAGAGTAAGGGGAAGAATGCTATTTAGCAAATGGTGTGCCTAAGTCAACAAGTCTAAAATAAAGTGTTGTTTTAGAGGCTTGCAGGTGGGAGTGGAGGGAGATGAGAGAGTGACTTAGAGCAGGCATCCCCAAACTTTGGCCCTCCAGATGTTTTGGACTACAATTCCCATCATCCCTGGCCACTGGTCCTGTTAGCTAGGGATCATGGGAGTTGTAGGCCAAAACATCTGGAGGACCGCAGTTTGGGGATGCCTGACTTAGAGGAATGCAATCACAGCAGAGCCTAATTTAGCACATGGTCATGCTCAGAATGAGAAGAAAATCATAGTTGGGTTCAGCATAAGGGGAGAACTAGATGTCTCATGTGCATAACTGTTATTTTTGATAAGTGGGCAGCGGAAGGAGGAGATAGATAGATCAGTACTGTGGCAAGAGAAGGGGCTTCAAACCATTGCCCCCCCCCACTATGGTCCCAAACAAAATCAGACCCCTTGTCCTTGCTGTTTGCAATGCCACTTGTCCAGTGAAAGGTACCATTAGTAGTTCCCTTCACATGGTTGACACAGGATTCTCCCCCAACCAAAATCATTAGCGCTCTTCCCTAACGGAAGAGGTTACAGCAAGTAACCTCAAGCTTTGCTGAGGATGAAACAGGACTTCTGAAGGAAATCTGCAATTCCAAGCACAGTGTTTTTGACTAATGTGCACGTGGGTCAGGAAGCACTTGTCAGGGGATTGTAGGAGGTGCTTGATCGATCTGCAGTAGCTGATTCCCACCATGACCCAATTTTAATTGATTTTTCTTCAGTGAAGCTCAGAAGTACTGTGTGTGGGGAACAGGAAGCAGGCAGGTGTGGAAGACTCCCTGGTCCTGAATGGGATAACTGTGCCCCTGAAGGACCAGGCCCGCAGCCTGGGAGTCATTTTGGACTCACACCTGTCCATGGAGGCACAGGTCATTTCTGTGTCCAGGGCAGCTGTCTACCAGCTCCATCTGGTGCGCAGGCTGAGACCCTACCTGCCCACAGACTGTCTCGCCAGAGTGGTGCATGCACTAGTTATCTCCCACTTGGACTACTGCAATGTGCTCTATGTGGGGCTACCTATATGGCCGCCAAGACCATATAACACCGGTCCTGAAAGACCTACATTGGCTCCCAGTACATTTCCGAGCACAATTCAAAGTGTTGGTGCTGACCTTTAAAGCCCTAAACAGCCTCGGCCCAGTATACCTGAAGGAACGTCTCCACCCCCATTGTCCAACCCGGACACTGAGGTCCAGCTCCGAGGGCCTTCTGGCAATTCCCTCATTGCGAGAAGTGAGGTTACAGGGAACCAGGCAGAGGGCCTTCTCGGTAGTGGTGCCTGCCCTGTGGAATACCCTCCCATCAAGGTGTCAAGGAAATGAACAACTATCTCACTTTTAGAAGGCATCTGAAGGCAGCCCTGTTTAGGGAAGTCTTTAATGTTTGACGTTTTATTGTATTTTTAATATTTTGTTGGAAGATGCCCAGAGTAGCTGGGGAAACCCAGTCAGATGGATGGAGTATAAATTGTTGTTGTTGTTGTTCTTGTTGTTAAAACCACAAATACGTGGAGCCAGCCAAAAGAAGAACAGTTTGCACGGGGGAAGCAAGTTCAAGTGCAAAGTTCTTCTGTTCCACCTGCCAACGATATATACACTCTCTTTATCTGAAGTCATATAGTTTTGGAAACATGTATTTCCTAAGATAGCTATAGCTCCACCCTAAATCATTTAAAGCGATATTTGATCTCGGAATACTCAGCCAATTGTGACCACATCTTTGTGTTTCTACTCCTCCTTTGGAGCCAAGTGAAGAAAGCAGATGTCAGAAAGGCTCACCAGCAAGCACATCAGTTTAATGCCATTTCCCAGCAGGGTGTGTTAAAATGCCTTTTGGATTGAATCACAAACAGTTCGGCAAGTCATGTTTTCATTTTTGCAAAACGTTTGTGCTCCCAATCACCTATAATCCACACTGGTGTATCCTGTTACTTTCAGAAGTGCAAACTACATCCAATACATTGTATATCATTTATACAGTGAGCTGAATAAGTCCCACATCGCTAATAGAGGGAAATCCCTGTTAACACATGGCTTTATTTAAGCCACACTAGAAACTTTTTCACTTCATTTATTATAAACTTTCTGCAGCATTACAAAGCCACCACTGTATTAATTAAACAATGTTAAAGTTAACAGTTAAAGGCTTAGCAATAAGAAAATGTTATAATAGAAGCTCTCTCTCTCTCTCGTTTTCACTATGAGTACTTAGATTTTATCGCTTTTCATATGTGATCCAAGCCTAATCCTAGACTGGCAGATACAATTTCATATATCACGAACATATGTCTTGGTGTTAATGAGAAGGGGCGAGTTCATAGTAGCAGGTTTGCAGCCTTGTTTTCTTATCCCACAGATGAAACACATGTCACTCGACAAGAAAAATTAGCTAACAGATTAGAAGTTCAAATTTATGAAATCTATTAAATATTTAAATATGTATTAAACATACGTATAAGCCACAGGAATTTGAAGATGAAGAATGGAAAGTAAGAAAGGAAGAGAAAGAAAGCAGAGAAATGCAAGAGAGTAAAAACTGTAAGTTATGAGCATGAAAAAGCAGGAAACAAAGGAAATTTATCCTTTTGTTCCAAATACATTTATTTTCTGGCAAGAGAAATCAATCACAAATATCTAGCTAAAGCTATTAGAATATTGTGTATATATATAAAGATATATTAGAACAAAAAGGAGGGAGATTAAAAATGAAAGAATATAATGAAGTCAAACCATTCCTAACGGGATGGATTCAATACCATCAAGTTAATAGTAAGTTCCAGAAGGACAAACATATAAAAGGATTTCTGAATGAACCCTCTCTGTTGGAGAAACATCTATTGCAAAATAATAAAAAAGTAATATCTAAAATGTATAACCTGCTTTTAGAGTGGGAAGTAAAGGATGGAATGATCAAAGAAACAATGATACACTGGGCAAGAGATTTAGGCAAAACGATAGAATTAGAAAAATGGGAATCTCTATGGAAAAAAGGATGGGAATTTTCAGCCGCGGAAGGAATAAAAGAAAATATGATTAAAATGTTCTATAAGTGGTACCTCACTCCAAATAAATTACATAAAATGTATAAAACAAAAAGTAACCTCTGTTGGAAGTGTCAAAAAGGAGTGGGGAATTTCTTACATATGTGGTGGAATTGTGAGCACATCCAGAAATTCTGGACGCAGGTGTTTGAAGAAACAAAGAAAATATTGAAATATAATATAAAGAAAATCCCAGAAGCTTTCTTACTGGGCATAGTAGGAGAGGACATATGTGCCCAAGACAGAAAACTTTTTTTATATATCACTGCTGCGGCCAGAAATTTGATAGCCTTATACTGGAAAAGACAACAGGTTCCAGAAATAGAGGAGTGGAAAGAGAAACTACTCTGTTACATGGACCTAGCAAGATTGACTGAAATAGTAAGAGGAAATAGTAACCAAATTTTTAAAAAAAACTGGGAGAAATTTGGAGATTACATGAAAAAGGAATGCCCCACAATAAAATCTTGGATACACTTTTGACTATTCCGTATGGATATAAGGAGGAGAAATTAAATATAAAGAATAAAATAATGAATCTGTAATATATTAGCATACAGAACTAGGAAAACAGTCACTAGATAGACTAGACTGAATACTCGAGTGGAAAGCAGACGGAAGCTACGTAATCTAATATAGCGTATAAGGTTTTTGTGGAACACGTAATATAAGCAATTGGAACACAACTTAAAGCTAAGATATTTAGATGAGAAGGGGGAGAAGTGTGTATGTAAATACGTAGGTATGCATATGATAATGATTCTTTGTTTGAATGTATGTTTTGGTTTGTGTATATCTGTTTATTTCTGTAAATGTGTAATTTTTAAAATTAATAAAATTAATAAAATTAAAAAAAAGAATATTGTGTATCTGGTATATTAATTGCTCTTTTATAGGAAATAGTGGTGTTACAAGAAGGCTCCAGTTGATGTGGAATAAGTACTTTTTTTTATGGAATATACGAGTAATTTTAATTCCTGTCTAATGGGAAACAGGCAACAGCCTGCATTCTAACTGGTGATATATTAGGAACAGATTTGGTCAATGCTTTTAGAACTGTTAGGAATTTTCTGCTGACAAGACAGATTGCACATGTAGCACATAGTGGATCTTGAAAAGAGCTTTTCTTCCCTCAATATATTTTCTTTCATTTGATGGGAAATGACCCTGTTTTATGGCTTGACCTGCAAATATTGCATTTGTTCCCACAAGGTCAGTGTGAAAACATCAGCCATACAGTAAATGCAAGGTCAATGGTATAATGCATACTCTAATTTACACCAAATACACCAAGGATACACTGACCATGGAATTCTCATGGGAGTCAACAGGGCTTACTACTGAGTAGACAGATATAGAATGGTGTTGTAAATAGGGTCAAAAAGAAAGTATAATACTTAGAAAGGGAAAGGGAAAGGTACCCCTGACCATTAGGTCCAGTCGCAGACGACTCTAGGGTTGCCGCTCATCTCGCTCTATAGGCCGAGGGAGCCGGTGTTTGTCCACAGACAGCTTCCGGGTCATGTGGCCAGCATGACTAAGCCGCTTCTGGCGAACCAGAGCAGTGCATGGAAACACCGTTTACCTTCCTGCCAGAGCGGTACCTATTTATCTACTTGCACTTTGACGTGCTTTCGAACTGCTAGGTTGGCAGGAGCTGTGACTGAACAACAGGAGCTCACCCCGTCACGGGGATTCAAACCGCCGACCTTCTGATTGGCAAGTCCAAGGCTCAGTGGTTTAGACCACAGCGCCACCCGCGTCCCTAATAATTAGAAAAGCCTGCCTCAAACATGCATCCCTGGGCTGCCATAGTTTAAAAATTATACCCATGTTTTCTTTTTATCAACTACCTCTTCTTCTTTTCTTTATTCTTTAGCAGAGGTCAGATATTAGTGTTTAGATATTGTGGCTGAGCCAACTCATTCATCATTGGAGACACGTCTTACTTCTACTCTATCTCTCATTAGTACCATGAGGTAACAGACAAGCATAAAGCACACATTGCAGCCATATTGAGGGACATAAAGAAAATGCATGTGGAAAGACAAATCTATAAAGATGATCTGATGAAGAGTAAAATCACAGCATAAGATTACAATATCACAGCTCCCTATATTACCCTCTGGAACTCCTGAAGAATTTAATGGTCAATGTTAAGTTATCCTATTTGTATGTATTCTGTGGGGTGTTTTGCCTTTCAGTATAATTTTACCTGTGGCAGGAAGCAGGCTTGATGCCTAAAATTATCGCCATGTGAATGGGGTCATGAGTATTTAACTCTTCTCTATGATCATTCCCTTTCATCAAAGAATTATTTAGAACTACACAAATTGTGCGCACACTGGCGTTCTTAAATATCTGGCTTACATGAGATGCAATTTGTACAATGGGATTTGTGGCCAACCTTGAAGTCAGGACCCAAGGGCAGCTTTCCTGCTAGTCCATCTGAACTGGATCTGAGTATCCAGTTTATTGTTCCTTCTGGATAAAGAGTGGCTTTTTATTTCAAGAGGCTGGTCTAAATCTTCCAGTTTTCTCCTGGTCTCCCATGTCACAAATTGACGTTGTTGTTGTTGTTTTAAAAAAACCCAAACTAAGTACCTAATGAACATTATATGATGCATGACAAAGCCATTGCAACAAGTCCAGAGGTTTGCTACCTTCATATTATGTAGCATACAAAAGGAATCTGTATGCAATCAGTGGACATAACTGAGAGATAATGTGGTATAATAATAATAATAATAATAATAATAATAATAATAATAAAAAAAAAATTTATTTCTACCCCGCCCTCCCCAGCCAAGACCGGGCTCAGGGCAGCTAACACCAAGTATAAAAACAATTGATTAAAATACAACTTAAAAAACAAGATTAAAATACAACATTAAAGTGCAGCTTCATTTCAGTAGAAACTCAAATAAAAAACTATTTGGGGAAGAAACTGTCAAATCTTCACCAAGGCCGACTATCCAGACTGGTCCTACATGGGCCATGGTGGTTAATGCTGTTGGACTAGGGTAGGGCAGTATCTCAGGTTCAAATCCCTTGAGCCTGTCACTACCTATCAGCTTAACTGGCTTCTTGTGAAAATAAAATGATGAAATAAGAACGATGCCTGCTGCCTTGAGTTTCTAGGAAGAAGGGTGTATTACAAATGTAATAACTCAAATAAATACTTTACCTCATGTCTGAAGGCTGAGATGCTAGCTTGGAAGTTGGAAATGCTGTTTGCCTGTGAGAGTGGAATGGACTTTAGCTACTGAAACTTTCGCTAAGACTTTGTCGTCCTCTTCTCTTCTCTCCTCTCTTCTGCAGCTCTCTGCACACCCTAAAAGCTGCTCCAGAGGGTTGGGGAAACCTTTGGAGCAGATTTGGGGGGCTGTAGGGGCGGGAGGAGATTACAGTGGTAGCTCAGTTTTCGAACGTAATCCGTTCCAGAAGACCGTTCGAGTTCTGAAACGTTCAAAAACTGAAAACTCAGTACGGAAGCCTCAATATGGAAAACTCAAAACGGAAGCCATATGGCATGCTTGACCTCCGAGGCGAGTTCGAAAACCGAAGTGCTTACTTCCAGGTGTACAGCGTTCGAAAACCGAAATGTTTGTCAATGGAGTCATTCGAAAACTGAGGTACCACTGTAATTCCCATCGTGTGGGTAGTTTGTGCAACACTGGATTGTGCCTAGTGTGTTGCAAGCTGCTTACCACTTACACACACAAACACATCAACATTAAAACACAATGCAATCAGCAAATTAAATAATGCAAGCCCCTGAAGGGAAAGGAACCCGAAATGATTTTGAAAAGTCATGCCTCTACTCATTACAGCAATGGGAAATGTGCATATCACCCAGCTTCCCTCACAGCCTATAAAATGCTAGGTGCCAACTAATTACACATTTGCCTCTATATTAGTAAAAAAACATATCCAGTATGTTATAATTTTATTGTCCCCTACATGGCCCTAGATGTTAAGTGCTGCTGTATTTACCAAGCATGTAATTAAGTGTGAGTTCTCATTAAGCAATGTAATATTAGGGTTCATTGTGAAATTACACTGTTCAGTCAACCTAGCATCGAAAATACAGTTGTCACTTTCACTGACATAAGCATAATTTCATTAGGCACAAGTTAACCCCCTGAATAGCCAAACACTGCTTTATTCATATTTACATTTCAACTTTCAATGTAAACTATGTTTTAATTGGCAGATATATTTTCCTGCCCACAGTTAACTATGGTGATAACGTCTGGCCTAATATTATATTATATTATATTATATTATATTATATTATATTATATTATATTATATTATATTATATTATATTATATTATATTATATTATATTATATTACCTCAGGCCTGGCTTACGTAAGCAACAGACTGAGGAAACAGAACAGCTGATGTGACAGAATGCAGTGTACAACGTCAGGTGAAAAGTCACATTTCTGAATGTTCCTCTATGTTATTTCTGAATGTTATGTTATTTCTGAATGTTCCTCTATGTTATATTGGAAGTGGAAGAGAAGGACAGAGGATCTGTGCCATGAAATAAATTCCTCCTTAGACTTTTATGTATGAAGCGTGTCGATGTAAGTTAATCTTATTTATATTTCTTTTTCTTTTCTTTTATTCTTTTTCTGTTTTTGTATTTTTCTTCATTTTTCTTTCTTCTTTTCTATTTATGTTGTTGAGATTGTTAATCTTTTTAATTGTGTGATTTAAATCAATAAAGATTATTAAAAAGAAAAGAAAAAAGAAATAAATTCCTCCTTCATGTGCTAAGCTGTTTTGATTTGTTTGCAGACAACCTTTCATGAGAAGCAGCATTCAAAATGGCACCCCCCCCCAAAAAAAAACCCCACTAAGAAAAAATTCTATGGCCACAGCAGCTGCCCCATCAAGTGCTGCTACCTGCCCTGGACATCAAAGGTGGTTTGATGAAAATAGGCGGTGTGATTTTTTTTAAAAAATTATATGTTGTGCATTATTTTATAAGGTTGCTAAATCCTCACTTCAACTTAGAAATCATTGAAGAACATTTCCAGCATCTAATCAAAAGGCAATTTAGATAACAACGGGAGCTCACCCCGTCGCAGGGATTCGAACTGCCGACCTTCTGATCAGCAAGCCCTAGGCTCTGTGGTTTAACCCACAGTGCCACCTGGGTCCCTATTTTATTTTAGTCTATTTTAGTCCCTACATTGTCCATTTTAAGAAGTTTTCAGGAACAGATAGGAGCACTTGAGCTTCATGCCAGCATAACATGGGAAGAATGCTTCCATAAGTACAGTGGTACCTCGGGTTAAGTACTTAATTCGTTCCGGAGGTCCGTTCTTAACCTGAAGCGTACTTAACCTGAAGCACCACTTTAGCTAATGGGACCTCCTGCTGCCGCCGTGCCACCAGAGCACGATTTCTGTTCTTAGCGGAGTTCTTAACCTGAAGCGTACTTAACCTGAAGCGTACTTAACCCGAGGTACCACTGTACTGTGTAAACCCCATCCTGGGAGTCTTTCGCCGCTCGACGACCTCCCCTATTCATTCACAGTTTCTCCCCCTTCTTTCAAAGTTCTATGCATCTGTGATGTCTCAAATGAATACATGGAGCAGCAGAAGGCCAGGGGATTTGGCATAACTCCCAGGAGTAGTTTACTGGAACAAATGGACCAAACTGCAGGCATGTTTAATCCCTTGGATTACCTCCTGCTTTTTCAAGGTGATGCTCAGGGATGCTGTTACTTAACATTGATACGGCCGGGATGCAAAAATAATAATAATAAAAAAAAATCACACACCGTTTTTGAAAGTTAGACGCCAGGTCATTTACTTAAACTGCTGATTTCATCCTGATCACAAATTAAAGCTCAGAGGTTTATCAAAAGCAAGAGGTCCATGAAGGAATCACAGTTCCAGGGTCTGCATTTAACAGCAGCCAGGCTTTCAAGAGAGTCTGTCTGTCTCTCTCTCTCTCTCTCTCACACACACACAAACACACAAAATAGCTATTATCCAAAAGAAAGGGAAAGCAGACTGCAAATTAATACATGAAGTTTGATTTTTCCAGTAATATCATAAAGCTTGCCTTTGGCATGCCTGATCTGATCTTTTTATCTTAACTGCCCTAATTGTCACAGCTGCTGTACTGAATCTATGCTTCTTTTAAACTTGGATATAAATATATACATACGTGTGTGTGTGTGTGTGTGTGTGTGTGTGTGTGTGTGTGTGTGTGTGTGTTTTCCATTCACCTGCTTTTTTTATAAGCAGTCCTGGAAAAAAACACATTACTATTTCAAGCAGAGAGACAGAAATATTTTAAGACTAGTAATCAGCAATCCAGGGTAGGAGGTGGGGATGGGAGAATGCTACCGGGAATAAGATGCCTGTGCCGTAGTTGGGCTTGTTGTTAAAAGGTTTAAAATCTTCGGTGACAACCTGCTCCTCTGATTTTTGCCATCTTGACCCAAGGATATAGGTGGCCTGTCTAGAGAACCTGCTTCCCCCCAAATGTCTGTTTACCCAATCTTCCTCGGAATGGCTGATGGTAATGAATCTCCTTCCTCTGGCCCAAAGTGCTGCATTCAGTTATCATCAAGCACAGGCGTCAAGTAGCGCTCTAATCTTCCACTGATGGATGGAATACTAACCTTTCACAAGATTAGAGACACAAGGTGCTCTGAAGATAATAAAATTCAAATAGGTTTATTTCAAAGGGCAACTCAATCTTGATTTTCTTCATGGGTCACTTGACAGATCATTTGCCAACGTAAAGTTCCCCCCACCCCCTTTTTTGGGTGACTTTGTGTGTGTGCGCGTTTGTGAGTCTTTCAAAACCTTCACTCTGAGCAATGCTCTGTTTTAAATTATAAAAGAACTAGAGATGGAAAAACCAGTCTATTTCTCAGTACCTCTCACTCGTAAGTCTGTTTCGTCACATTTACACATTAATTTACAACTTTAAAATGTATTTTTTTTATTTAAATACGTATTTAAATTATATTTTAAGATGTTTTCTCTCATTTGCATAAGTATTTTTCTTCGTAAAATGTGCACCTCCAGCTCCGTTTTCTCTCAAAATATGCATTTTAACATGTATTTTTAGACATTTCTTGAGTTGAAAACTGTGTCGTGACATTTGGAGTTGTGGAAATTTTAGGAATCTGCTTCTGATACCAACTCTTAGAATGTGTGTGTGTGTGTGTGTGTGTGTATTTGCAAGAGTCATTCTTGCAAGGCATAATAAGAAGTCTCAACTTATTTCTACCTAAAGCAATTCTTTAATGTTGGATATAACCATTTGCCGATAGGTTTTTGCATGATTGTATCTCCATCACATATCAGAGGAAAAAACCCCTTCCTCATGATGAATCCAGCATTTAACATCCCTTGTTCTGCTACTCATTTTGTTCTTCCAGAGAGTTCAACCAGCAGCATTGAACTGCCATTTTAATGCAGTTCTCCTCCTTATAGTTGGTTTCAACTGAAAAACTGGATCTTTTCCTAAATATACCTATAGGTATTTCCTTCTGCATGTCTATTATGCCTCAATGTAATTAAATCCATTTTTAATTATATTTCTTTAACAATATTTGACAAATCTTAGAAAAAGGATCCCATCTTGCTCTTTCTAATAATATCTCAAAATCTGTCTTTCCTTCACGCTTATTATTGTGTCGTCTCATTTAAATGTGTCCTTATGCGTAATGATAAATAAACAGATGGAATCATCTGCTCACCTTCTCATAATTCCCTATCGGCTCCCGCTCTTGATATGTTTCTAACCTAGGGGCCAATCCTATGGAAACATCCACTGGCATGAGCAATTTAGGATGCAGCAGAACTTTGGATTAGCCAGCTGATTCCAGTTTCTGCTGGCATTAAGTTTTTACCTCGGCTCAGCGAGATTTTAAGACAAATATTTATTATATAACATTTACAACTGTAAATTATAATGACCATGCCCATTAACTTTGGGGGGCCCTTTCAAATATTTTATGGGAGGGCTGAAGGGACTTCCGTCCCTAGGAGTTGGCTCCAATGCTCTTATCCTTTTTCTATAACCATAACCATTTTTGAATGTTTCTCTTGACTGAATGAATGTTCTATCATTGGTCTAAAATATTTTTTTATCCTGTATTGTGCTAACCATCTTAAGTCAGCTGCTTCATGATAACTCCAGGTATCTGGGTGGAATCTAGAAACATATAAAAAATGCTGTGTAAATATTTTTTTAAAAAAAAGTTCTGAAAAATATATCGGATTTGTCATAAACTCAACATCACCATCCAGTGTCACATTTGTATAATGCACTTAAAACACACTTAAAATGTTATATTTGCAGTTGTATAGCTGAGTCCCTGGTATACCTAGCCCCACACCATTCTATTTATGATATTTTCTCTCTTTTCATATGAATGTGTCAATTATCTTTTGCCAATCTCCCACCACCGAGTTTAACTTGGGCACCAAAGTATTTTGAAGTATACATAAGATTTTGGGGGAGAAAAAACTCTTTTAGCCCCAAAATGGAAACAACAAGGAGTACCAACGAAAGAAGAGTGGCAGGTGAAAATGATGGACTTTGCGGAACTGGCAAAGCTGACGGGAAAAATCTGAAACCAGCACGATCAAGTATTCCAAAAAGACTGGAGTAAATTTATACAATATTTGAAAGATCATTGTAAGCAATTAACAACACTAGTAGGGCTAACTGAAGACTTGTAATGAGAATTTTTTTTACCTTTCTATATTTATTTAAACCGTGAGGTATTTTTAATGAGTTATATTAGCATTGGAAAATATATAAAATGCTGTGATATAAAGGTTAGATATTAAAGCCAAGAGGCGGGAGGGAAAGAAGTTGACAGGCTCTAAAGAGCCGAAGAAGTAAAGTGGATAATAATGATGTGATTCTATATGTTTAAATGGAAAATTTATTTTAAAAATATTTTTAAAAAAGATTTTGGGGGAGAACATTCGTTTTGATGTTACTTACTCTTCTGAACAAGGGTTCACTCACATTCCACCCTCTTTCTAAATTTGAATCTGATTCTGCACTCTTACATCTATATCTATCTATATCTATCTATATCTATCATCTCTCTCTCTCTCTCTCTCTCTCTCTCTCTCTCTCTCTCTCTCTATCTATCTATGGTGGTGCTCAAGCTGTCTTAATGCTCTCTCCACCTGCTTCTTCCCTGCCACATGGCAGTAGGGTTGGCTTTCCTTTAAATGAGGTGGCTGAGGGAAGAGTGGTTTATTTTAAGTTTTAAAAGAACACGACAATAGAACCCTTTGAGCTGCCACAACCATAGCTGTCAACCATCCCTTTTTTTGTGGGAAACTCCCTTATTCCAATGCCGTTTCCCGCTGCTATCCCGGATTGTTGATATCCCTTAAATTTCCGGGATTTCAAAGGAAGCAGCTCCTCTCCCTCCCTGCCGGCCAGGGAGGCTCCTCAGCTGCGTTGCTCGGCTGCTAATAAGGAGTCTGAGACTGACTGGGGGCGGAGCTTGCATGCCTTGTGCAGCCAGACCCTCATGCCCAACCAGACAGACAGCCTGCCTGCCATCTATGCGCTCGCTCTTTCGCTCACCCGTTCGCATGCAGCCTCTGGAGCGCAGGGTGGCGAGGCTACTTGGTGCCATTGCACCGCCCTCGTGGCATCCCTTATTTTCAAATCCGAAAGTTGACAGCTATGGCCACAACACTCTAAGCTCCTGATGCTTCCAGATTCAGAATGCCCATGGACAAGCCATCACCAACCACAAAACCATCAGGTACATTTTACCTATCCCATGACAGTAGCAGAAATCACCATTCTCTCTCACTTGGTAGGGGTTGAGTGGACCCATGAGAGAAGAGCATGACTTTTCAGGACAGTGCTAATTTCAGCACAACAATGAACCATTCAGGTATAAGTCCAGGTGGTGCCAATATGTGATGGTCCAAGGAATTCCCCAATGGCAACCAATGGCCACACATGATTGCTATTAGGCATTTATATTCCTATTTGGTATTCTTGTCTCATAAAAAAATAAAAAAATAAACTAGAGAGGGAGGGAAATTTCATTTGGTTTGTATTATTAAGCAACCAATTAATTCACACTCCTGGATTCACACTTCATGGATTGGAACGGATTATTATTTGGATTTCACACTTAGCTGAAATTTGAGATACACTTTCCAGTTCAGAGAACAAGCCAAAATATGTTCCTGAAAAATGTATTTTAAGATAAGATAGGGCTGGGAATACATACATTGAGGGGGGGGGGGGCGAACAGCATTTAAAGTATATAAAAATATGCATTTAAACATGAATATGTGTGTGTGTTGTGTTAAATCACAAATGAATGTGGAAAAAATGAAATGGGCTTATGAATGAACACATGAAAAATTCACGAGCCAAAAAACTGTTTCCTTGATTTCTAGAATATACTAGGTACTGTGTATAGATTTGCATTAAAATTTTCTATGCCCAATAGTCTAATTATCTACCTAACTATTAAAAAAATGTATATCCTATTATTTAGGCTATCATCTCTTATTAATTTAAAATAAAAAAACAATACAATAAATAGTACATGGGCTGAGGAATGTCCAGAAATTCCAGTGAAAATGGAAAAGGAGGTTATAAATTGGTGGAATCAGCATGCTCATCTGTGGTCAGGATTGGAAATCTGTTGAGCTGCTTTTTAAAAAAATACAAATGATATTTACACTGAAATGAATGCAAGTTATGCAAGCAAGGTTATGCAACATGCTAAATAACAGACACTGAGACAAACAGCACAGCAGTTGGCAGAAACCAAACTGCAGCAGAATGGAAATAGCACTGTTTGTGATGAATGCAAGTCAGAATGGAAACTGCTGCCTTCTCATAACCCTACATGGGATAGCCACAGAACAATTTACCATCTGCCACTTTCCCCTCCTCCTCCATGCACCCCACCAACACATCTAACCTCCTCGGTGCTCACACTGCCTTTTCCTCCTGCCTGCCGCTTCCTTGAGGTTGCTGCCACTCCTCCCACCACTGCTTGAAGTCTGGGCCCAAGCTTGGCCACCCTCAGAGTCACACTCTGAGCAGTAGGTCTTTCCTCAGAGCAAGGCATTGTGGTGAGGCGGCCACAGAGAGTGCCTGTGCCACTGCCATTCTGTCACAATGGTGACAATTAATGTTTAAACCTTGTTTGCCACCATCACACCAAACCAACAAGAGTACAGGCACACTCTATGGCCACCTCATGATATATTGTTCTGAGGAAGAACCTCAGAACCACTTCCATAATGGGTATGTAGAACCCTTTCGAGACATTGACTGCTGCATCCCTGCAGCAGAGGTAGCAGAACTTCACCGTGAGTGGGTGGGTAAATGCAATGACAACAACAAACAAACAAACAAACAACAACTCTAGGTGGCTTCCAATAGAATATTAAAAACACGATAAAACATCAAACACTAAAAATTTCCCTAAACAGGGCTGCCTTCAGATGCCTTCTAAAAGTCAGGTAGTTGTTTATTTCTTTGACATCTGATGGGAGGGCATTTCACAGGGCGGGTTCCACTATCCTGGTTCCCTGTAACCTCACTTCTCACACTGAGGGAACCAACAGAAGGCCCTCGGAGTTGGACCAGGCTGAACGATGGGGGTGGAGACACTCCTTCAGGTACACTGGGCCATGGCCGTTTAGGGCTTTAAAGGTCAGCACCAACACTTTGAATTGTGCTTGGAAACGTACAGGGAGCCAATGTAGGTCTTTCAGGACCGGTGTTATAGGGTCGGTGGAGCGCTGACTGCTCTGTGATAGATTTGGCAGGATAAGGCAAACTGGCTGGCCCATGGGTGGCAGATGGGAGATACAATCCACCACCCTTTGTGGTCCAAGTCTCCACCAGCACTACCCTGCATATCCCAACTTCAAGAAAGATGGAAGTCAGTGTCTAACATCTGGAGAACCACAGGCTCCCAACCCTCACTTTGGAGGAAGAATGTTCAAGATGCTTGTTCCTTAACATAACTTTTCACTATCTAAATCATTTAAGAGTTTCTCCATTCTGCCCTAAGTTATATTATGTTGTCAATAGTTAGAGAATTAACAGATTTCTTCCCCTTCCCCCAGAAAGAAGTGGGAAATAGTTGCACATTGGAGCACCAGCAATCTCAAACGGATTGGCCATTTTTCAAAACTGCTAAGCAAGGATCAAAATCCACCATCCTAGACAGTTGTGTGGAGAGAAAAAAATCCAGAAAACATGAAATCATTGTTTCTGACACACAATGGTGGCATATTTATGAGGTGTTACAAGATGTGAATTCATTTGTACAGCTATGACAACTCGAGAAGCATACTTTTGATACTGCTGATAAAATTCTACATATATTTTTCAAGCTCCATGGAATAAGAGGGGACGTCGCATTAACAATTAGGGCTTGGGAGAATTTCTGTTGAAACATCTTCACACGGATAAAGTATATCGCTCAAGGGTAAACATCTGCTACAGTGCTTGACATATGTGCTTGGCTGGACAGTGGAATTTTAGAAACTTGGGTGTTCGTGAAGCATTATTAAGCCAATTTATTTGTGAAATCTAAAGTCATTACCTCTGGGGGGAATTTGAATTTCTATAAAACACTGAGCCAGCTGGTACACAACTTTATTTCCTGAAATATAAAACCTGCTACAAGCATATTTTACTGTGTGGCTTTTTTTTGGGGGGGGGGGGAGTCTTCCATATTGATTGTCCCACTTGGCATTCAATCACCCGAACCTCAAAAAATTCAGGTAGACATCTTTATTCTTATCTTCCTTCCACTAAAATGTATAGCACATGTTTTAAACTACCGTATTCAGAAACTGGTACTTTGCTTCACTATGAAGGGTGTTTGAAAGCCACAAGTGCTAATTCTTCTTTATATGGAGACTTTAGTCTCATAAACACAACCAGTCTTTTAGTGTACTGAGGCTATTTTACATATACACATTCAGCAAAACCGTGTTGGTGGTACCATTTCACTCTGCTGGCAATATGTGAATGTAAAAGATTCTCACTGCATGAAGAAAACCAGCAAATGACAGAGAGAAGCTGTCATGTACTGCTCTGCTGGGCAGGAGTCTTCAGATATCAGGGAAAATGGATGGTGTCATCCTTAACATTTGCACAGATGTCTGAGGAAACCCTGCAAAAGTGCATAACTGTCAGGGACCGGACTGAGGAGGAATGGTGGGAGCCAATTGGGCGGCCAATTTGCTGCCTTTGTTGGCGAGGGGACAGAGGATAGGTGGGCTTTTGGGCCACCCCCCCAAAAAAACCTCAATAACTATTGGCAATCCTTCCCAAAAAGAGCTCATCAACTCTGGTCAATCTCCCTCTCCCTTTTCTTAATTTTGAGTCCCCCCAAATAGGGGGCATCTTATACACCGGGGGGAGGGGTGTGTGTTATACATGGAAAAGTACGGTAAGCTCTTTCCTCGGTCAGTTACCTTTCCCCTGTTTATAACAGATAGAATGGCCTATTTGAATTGCTTGTCATGACCACAAGTTACCTTTTTGAGTCAACCACAACCCTGCGGGATTTGACATCTTTCCGCAGGGCCTGCAAGACAGAGTTGTTCCTCCTGGCCTTCGGGTTGGACTCAGTCTGATGTTTCCTCCCCTTAGGGTTTTGATTATGGGCGATAAAAGAAGTGCCTTTTTAAATTTTAAACTGTATTTTAATCTGTATTTTAATCAACGTTTTTTTCTTTCTTTTATATTTTATTGTAATTTTATTGTTGTTAGCCGCCCTGAGCCTGGTTTCGGCTGGGAAGGCCGGGGTATAAATAAAATTTATTATTATTATTATTACAAAAATCACCGGAATGCAGGCATGTAAAACGAGAGCTTGTGCTCATGCTGCACCATTCGTTCGTTCATTTTATCCGTTTGCCACTTTTCAAACAATGGAATGCATTTCAAATAAACACTACAACAAACTATTTCATAATAAGAGCAAAATAACAAACACCACATTTAATATAAATTTTATAAATAAATAAATTTTACAGTATCAATTTAATAAAATAAATAACATAATCAACATAGTAACCTAATAATTCCATAACATCACAAAACACAGAAAAACAATAACATGTCGGACCAGTCAGAGAGCCCATTTGCCATGCATGCATGTATGTGGGTGGTCCAGTAACAGTGCCAAGCAAGGCCAAAGCGGTTGTGTGAATTGGATTTTTTAAGAATCACGGATTTGGAATACGAAACAAAAAAATCTGCTTTTTCTTAAGCTTCCAAAATCTCTTCCCAGCTGTGCTGCTTCTACTGGTTTACAAATGTGATAAATAAATAAATGTAAAAACAAGCCTGCAAAACATAATAACATTTTAACGGTTGAATCATACTTTAGTTGCAGAAAAAGTATCCACCAGCATTTAATTATTTAATTGTCACTAATATTGTGACTTAATTAATTTAGGACTGAAGTACGTCTGAGCTCAGCTTTGTTGATACTGCACCGCATCTTTACATTTGCTCATTTAATAATAAAAAAAGTTGACAGTTGAGAGAGGGAATGCTGAAGCCCATTGCCATTCTTTAATTGCTACACAATGCACTACCAAATGATTAAAAATATAAATCAAAAGTTTTCCAAAAGCATGAGGCTCCCAGTCACTTTAATGGGCTTCTTTGCATTAGCAAGATGTTTATTATACACTCATTTACAAAACAATGAGCTCTTACTGTTTATGAAAGTTTAATCTCTTACCCGTTTATTGCTTTAATATATCTCACATTGGTAAGTTTTACTTTTAAATGAAATCCATGATTGTGGTATGTGGATTCTATTTTATACATAGACTACCAACAGAATGAGTAACATCATAACTGTATTCATCTACGAAGCAATTAAAATTGGGGTAATTGCTTCTGCTTCATTCATATCTGCATATAAAGTAATGGAATTAATATTTTATCATTTTGGCAGTGCCTTTTTGTTAGTAGAATATTCCTACTACATCCATTTCTCATTGGCCCTGGGCAATTGGACAAACCTTTGGGAGAGTTCAATTGATTTTATTTTTATTTTATTTTAAGTAAAATAATGCATGATACAAATTTACAAGTGGAGTGTTTCATAAAGCCCTGAGATAAAAAGTCAGTTTTGAAGCCCAGGATTTTGCAACACACACACACATTTCGTTTTTGCCATGCTCTATTTTTTCCCATCCCCCACAATAGGAGCTTGCTCCATGATGGTATATTGAAAGTGAGAGAGTTTGGAAACTAAGTAGAGGTCAGGGCAGTGTGTGTGTGTGTGTGTGTGTGTGTGTGTGTGTGTGTGTGTGTGAGTGAATGAGTGAGTGAGAGAGCGCTTGTCAGGCACTGGGCAGAGGAGGAATGGTGGAGACTGCCTCCCCACCCTGACCCTTCCATGGAGGAGAAAGAGGAAGACAGTATAGATTTACAACAGGTGTTTGAGGGAAGTTGCAGCTCAGAGGCAGATGAGGGGGAAAGCTGGGAAATGATGGGAGAGCCAGAAAAACACCCAGCTGACACGTTGTCATTAGAAAGCATTGCAGAACCTGGCAAGCCTTAAAAGTAGGAGAGCAAAGAGCTAAAAGACAGAGCAGCACCTGTAGAAGTGATGAATGAGGAAGTGGGAGAGACCGGGGCGGGGTGGAGATTCACTCGGGACAACACCATTATTCAAGAGGCTGGGTTCTATAGCCTCTCTCTATAAAGATTGAAATGAAAAAGGACAGTAACATAGCTGTCAACCCTCCCTTTTTTTGGCGGGAAACTTCCTTATTCCATGCCGTTTCCCGCTGCTATCCCGGATTGTTGATATCCCTTAAATTTCCCAGATTTCAAAGGAAGCAGCTCCTCTCCCTCCCTGCCGGCCAGGGAGGCTCCTCAGCTGCGTTGCTCGGCTGCCAATAAGGAGTCTGAGACCGACTGGGAGCGGAGCTTGCATGCCTTGTGCAGCCAGACCCTCACACCCAACCAGACAGACAGCCTGCCTGCCTGCCATCTACGCACTCGCTCTTTCGCTCACCCGTTCGTGCGCAGCCTCTGGAGCGCAGGGTGGCGAGGCTACTTGGTGCCATTGCACCGCCCTTGTGGCATCCCTTATTTTCAAATCTGAAAGTTTGGGAAAATCCCTTATTTTCAAATCCGAAAGTTGACAGCTATGCAGTAAAAAACTTTCCTTCATCTTTATACTTTCTTGGGCAACCATCCGAGAGCCACTGACAGCATCCTGACAGTGATGGGTTGCAGTGGCTGTGAAAATGCAAGACCTGTATGCATGGACGTAAGTTCCATAGAGTCTTTATTGTTCATATTATTATTTTTTTATGCAGAACCCATAGCTTAACCAAAAGTACAACTCCGATGTGGAAGATTATACACAATCTCTTCTTCCCAGGCTCAGCAGTGTTAGGTTCCATACATCCTTCACTAACCACCTTCAACCATCACCCATGGACAAATATCCCACTTTAGCCTCACCTGTGTAACTTCTCCAGGCAGGACTTAACAATTTTAGAATTTTCATTTTACCTTCTCCCTTGCCCCTGACCCTCAAAACGTCTTTCTGTCCTACTGCTGGTCATATAACCAATTTTGGGCCCATTCTTGCATTATTCAACTGTGGGGGAAGCACACCTGTGTGCCTGCGCATCTAAAAGCATAAAACCATTGAGGGAGCTGATGAGAGCTGCAACATTACAAGGATGTCATGTATGCTCCACTTCCACAAGTAGTAAAATGTTCTAGGTGCAGTAGTTGCTTAGACTTCCTATCATGGCAGAATTAAGATGTTCAGTATCAGCCAGGGATGGCCTGTCCCATTTTTGCTGCCTAAGGTGAAATGGAAGGTGTTGCCCCCACTGCTAAAGGGACACGGGTGGCGCTGTGGTCTAAACCACTGAGCCTCTTGGGCTTGCCAATCAGAACGTTGGCGGTTCGAATCCCTGCAACAGGGGGAGCTTCCATTGCTCTGTCCCACCTCCTGCCAACCTAGCAGTTCAAAAGCACGCCAGTGCAAGTAGATAAATAGGTACTGCTGCGATGGGAAGGTAAATGGTGTTTCCGTGCACTCTGGCTTCCATCACGGTGTCCCGTTGCGCCAGAAACGGTTAAGTCATGCTGGCCACATGACCCGGAAAGCTGTCTGTGGACAAATGCCGGCTCCCTTGGCCTGAAAGCGAGATGAGCGCCGCAACCCCATAGTCGCCTTTGACTGGACTTAACCATCCAGGGTTGACCTTTTTCCCTACTGCCAAAGCACCGCTTACCAAGGTCATATGGTGGCTTCTAGTGACATTTTGCTGGAATCTGATGCCACTTCTCCAGTGGCAGGAGCCGGGTGCCAGCAGGGGATTCCACCCGTGGCACTCCGGCTTGCTATGTTTTGGACGAAGCAATGCATTTTTCAATCTAAAGAGCCGCTGATCAAGTCCTGAGTCCAAAATTTCCTGACTCCACTACTCTATGGAGAGGCAGAACCTAACACTGAGAAAACTATTAGCCAACAGTGAAACTTTGAAATCTTTTCTGATTCACTGTTCTTTTGAAAGTCTTTGCTGTGTGCAAAACTAGGTTGGAGGCTTAATCCCCCATCCCATTCTACATCTGTTGTGGGGTTCAACTCCTCTCAATGCCCTACATTTTTTAAAAAACGCATTAACTTTTAAAAATATGCCTGGTTCAAAGCTGCATGTGGGTAGAAGTGCACTCCAAAATTCTGACTGATCCATTTTTTTTAATAGCCTGGACCATTTTTCTTAATCCATCATTATCAAAGGCACTTAAAATATTTATAGTTGGTTGATTATTACATTTTTATGGAGTTCTTAACCTCTGATCAGGCTCTCTTCCTTTCTTGCTCTAAATGTTTATTTCCCTACTACAGCTCTGCTAAGTCGTCTCTGGAGATACACCTAATGAGTTTAATAGGGAGGTGCACTTTGCTAAGCTTCTTTAAATGATCTTTGTAAAAGCTTTCGTGTTGCATTGATCGTCTTGTAATCTGGTCACATCCTGCTCTTTGGTCTATTTCATTTATGGTGAAATATATCTACAGTCTCTTGGGCCAATAGAAACTCAGCATAAAAGTAGCTACAGGCTGGGCTGGCTAAGCAAAAGACATTAGTGCCTTCCTTAAAATGGACACACTGACAAGAGGTTGCAAGCTTTTCGGTGAGTTCTTATGGGTTTAGCCCACTGAAAAGGGATTTCACCCAACTGAGTGATGGGTGGATTCTGAAGACTAGGGATGGGGAACAAGTTCGATTCACTTCACATTTAAAGGTGAATCTACCGAATTTGCATTTCCTGAAACAATACATGAACTGAAACTCAGATATCCTTCAGAATCTGCACTGATCTGATTTTTTGATGAAGTTTCTTGAATTTTTTGACAAAGTTTTCCAACCAAACTGTGTTTGAAATGCACATACGAGGGGAGCATGTGCATAAAACCAAATATATTAGTGAAAATAACATACAGAAAAGCACACTAGGGAAAACTGGTGGCACAAATGAGTACATTAGTCACAACTGTATACAAAAAAATGATTAGGAGAAATTCACACTTAGTTGCTGCTGAATTTTCATGAGGATTTTTCTTTTAATTTGCAATGTAGCGAACCAAGTTTCAGATTGCAAAAAGTGGAGGCTGAGATTCTTCTATCCCCACTCAATACTCGTGCCCAAGAAGTAAAGATGTGGCCTTGCCATCGGTTGGAAACACTGATACCCCTTTCATATGCTCTCCAGATTAAATATAGGAAATGTATTCTGTAAAACCAAAGCTTGCCAAATGCTTATTTTAAGTGGGAACCATAATTTGTAGAGAAACTGAGCTATCTCTCAACTCTTCTGTATCCAAGGAGCTTCTCTGCTTCTCTGCAATAGCCAACTATCCACGCCGCCCTCACTTTTGCCATCAAGGCTGGTCCACCCATTAGTTGGGGTGAAACATCTGAGCTGAACCCCCACAAGTGCCTCACCTGCCACAGCACCTATGCCCCTGCTGTGCAGAGCACACAAGATCTCACTGGAAATTGATGCTGATGCCAATGGCGCTTCTCTGTCGCCACAAAGGTGGTAGGTCGGGCAGTTCAAGAAGTGGTGACAGGCAGGGTGACACTTCCTGTTTTGCTTCAAGTGGTGAAATGGGACACCCCAGCCATGCTCTCCATATTCAGGCTTATCCTCCTGACTGTGCTGGGCCCGGGGGTTCCCTGCTCGGTGAGGACCAGGTGGTGAGCCAAAGCCTCACCTGGGGCCGGGCAGCGGCGTGGTGAACCCATCTGGGGTGACGGCAGGGTTCAGAGCGTGGCTTACAGTCTGAGGGGCTAGGCGTCAACAGGGCCAGGTAATAGACCAAAGGTCAAGCTGAGAAGTCCTAGTCCAAAACTAACCCGGGGGTAATCCGAGAGACGAGGTCCAGGTCCGGTCCAGAATCCTGGGGTGGGGTCCGACAGCCTTTTATCTTTGTCGGGGCAACAGCCAGTCCCGATCCCCCGGTGACTCACCTCTCTGTTTTACATACAACCAGCCTACGTACCCAACTGTTGTCTCCTTGTATATATTTTAAGGTTCTTGTACGCAATTTTATCTCTCGTGGTTTTATTTGTAAAATGCCTAATAAAGGTTTGATAAGTAAGTTTTGCCCGAAGGCGAGCACTCCTCCTGTGAGTACTCAGGTCTCTCCTTCTCTCAGACCTGAGTCTCTGCAGCTCAGGAGACACCGGTGGGTTACTGGACTCAGGGGCAGCCTAAGCCTCCCCCGACCAAGCCGGTAGTGGAACAGCTGTAGGTGATGGTCCAGCTGAAGGCAACGAGGTAATCTCCACATCTGGAGCCAGGACAGGCTCAGGCCCCTGATTCAGCCCAGCTGATGTTTGCTGCAGGGGAATCTGTGCAGACTGGGACTCTTCAGGATCAGGCCCCGGACTTGGTTCAGATGATGTCTGAGGCAGAGGATCTGGTGCAGACTGAGACTCCTCTGGTTCCGAGCCCGAGCCCGAGTCCCAGGCCATCACACTGACTTTATGTCCTACTCCTTGTGTAGCCCAAATCCAGGGTCATTTACATATTGAGTTTCCCTTGTTGAGTTTAGCTCTCCCTTTTATTCCACGGTTGAGTTGAGTTCTTCCACCTTTGCCTGTTCCTTCCTCACTCTCTTCATTTTCCATACAACTAACCTGAAAAACCGCTGGTCCAAGCTCCCCTTATCTGCATAGTCCTTGCCTGTATTTGTACCCACTTTTCATAGATATACAGTAAACCGTCTCCTAATTGTAATAAATATATATTTGCTCTTTGCACACAGTAGTCTGTGGTCAGTAGTTAATTTCCCCCTGGTATAAATTTATAGTGCAATCTACCCATGACACACCATGATTCCGACTACAAGGTTTTAGGAAATACCCCATTGGTGACACATGTATCTTGTATGTCTGGATGAGTGACCAGGAACATGTAATAACCAAATGAGCTCAACAATGGTCACTGTGCACAAATTTATAGTTGTAGGTTAACTATACAAAGTATAGTTCAAAGTAATTTAGCATTCGCTTTAACATGAGTAAAAAAATATTTCTAAACAGTATTGCATTATCTGATTTAAGTTTGTAGCTGTGTTAGTCTGCAGTTCTTTGTTTTAAAACAAAACGGAAGACTTGGTTTTCCTAGCATATTTTTTAAAAACTTAATTTAGAGTGTGACCTTTTATAGACTTCAATTGAAAGAAAACCTTAAAACTATTGCTATCTTTGATGTTTCATTACACAATGAGTTTTTGTAACCTTGAGAATCGATTATCGTAATGTGCTCTACAACGGTGAATATTAAAGACATATTACACCATTGTACTAAATTACACCATTGTTCTAAATAGCTTTATATACCACAGAAATCTCCCATTACTCTATGCCCTGTTATAGCTTGGTGAAATTAGACCTATTGGTGGAGAGCATTCACGTATCAAATACACTCACGACAAGGGCGTGTAGGCAGTTTTTTTGAACAACATTCCACTCAGAGCCCACCAAGGCCCAATCCTGCACATGGCTGTGTACATAAGCAGAAAGCAACAGTGGTATATGAGTAGGAATGAATCTGCCAATATTAATTTATCTCAGTTTCTCTTTCCCCCCAGTCATAAATCATTTCTCCAGACTTGGACGTAATACTTACATTTTTGTAAAGCAATTTCCCATAATATAAATACAATTCAAAAAGTTATTTTAGCTAATATGTGCATCTTTATGTACACTTCACTCTAGTCTATGCATTTATTTTTACACATTAATCGGCTGGAAAACTGCATTGCAAAATTTGGGATTCGGCAGTGAAAATTTTGAAGGATGTCTGTGTTTTGGTTCTTGTATTGTTTCAGGAAGTGTGAATTAAGTAAGTTCACCTGTAATGATACTGAATTGAATTACTCTCCCCCTCCCTATGTATGAACAAATAAGCAAATGACTGTTGCATCCTTTCCACTTGCTTCTGAGTTAGCTATGAATAAGTTCACTCTTCGCACAAAATAATTGGTATGGTTAAAAGAGTATTATGAGTTCCTTGTGCAGTGCTTATGTTTGTATCCTGGTAATGTATTAAAAAAAGTGATAAATGTTCTCCTAGGGAGGAAATGTAATTCTTTCCCCCAAAAAATAAATAAATAAGGAAGGCTTTATGTAGCAGTATATCTTTTATATGTTCCCCCTGTCTACAGATGTGTTATATTAATCTTTTTTAAATGTAGTGATGCACCCAGAGCCTAAAGGGCAGAGGGTGGAATAAATTTAAATAACTAAAATAAACTTGGAGCACAATTTTTTTATCTATGCCTCTTGTTTTCTAGTAAGTGAATCTTATACCATTATATGTCTTCTGGAGTAAATTTCTTGCTGATTGTTATCTGCACTGACATTAAAAAAGAAACAAAAGAAAAGTGCATTTGAAAAAGACATTGCCTGAGATAGAAAAGAAATATGGGATATGATGGAGTCCAATTTTCCAGCTCGATGTTCATGCTGATATAAGACATTTTTGTATGCACTGTGAACTTGCCTTCCTTTTATTTTTTACAAACCATATTTCACACACTTTTGTTTACAGATAAAGTAATTCAGAAAATGCAATTTCTTTCTTAGGTCACAGGGCACAAGTGATTGCAGTGAACCAAAAAATGTAGTTTTGCAAACCTCATAATTCACTAACTGCTCTCTTCAGATTTATTGTGCACGAACTTTCTAATGGTTGTGCATCATTGTCTTATTTGTCCAAATCTCCTTCTTCGTGATCCTCCCCTCGCATTGCTGATTTCTTAATCTCTCTGGCTCCACCCTAGCCATGCAGGCTGCTTTACAAATAAGCCATGCTCAGCACATCTGAAATATGAGGGAACCGTTTCTCATTGCTATCCATATATGCTTACTTCCCGGTCTCACTCACCTTCCTGTTCAAGAGTGATTAACAAAACGTCACAATTAGTGGAATTGTTATAGCCTTCTCTTTAAGCAAAGTAGTTCTTGGCCATGAATACCCTTCAAAATAATCACTCTATAGCAGATAAAACAAAAATTAGCTTGCCAATCTGCACGATCAAAGAACAACAGAAGCCACCTATGCTTTCTTTACAGAAGAAAGTTAGAATTGGCCCCTTAGTGCTGATCCATCTGCGTCACCCAATACCACGTACCAAAGTGAAATAACCAGGGTTTTACATCACACAGGGAGTCTACATGAGTAGAAGCAGGTCCATTGGCATAGTGTGGGTTGCCAGCACCCGGGCCATGCAGAGGGTGGGTGAGAGGGAGGGAAAAGGACGGAATGTGCATGCACATTCAACTGCCTAATGGCGTCCACATCACTCAGGAGACTGCAGCCACAGGGATAAGAAAATAAGAACTGATCCACTATCTGGAGAGGTCAGTTCTTAGTTCGCATGGAGAAGCCGTTTTCAACGGAGCCCAGTGATGGAAGTGCACAGCTATACTGAACCAGCACTGGGTGTTGAAATTGTGCACCCGGGGCAACCACCCCTGTGCCCCCACATGCTACACCACTGAGTAGGTCCTATGCTTCAGGCTGTCACACACTCCTTGCATGGGGACGGAGGGTGGAGCTAGCATACTTGTTTCCATGCTCACCCATGTTTAGTTTCCTCGTGCTCCTGAAAGAAGGAAGTAAATCTTCTGCATGTTGCACAATGATGGTGGCTCCTCAGGGTCACTGAACATTCTATGTTCAGTGACCAAAATCTTCATTAATGCAGAACTGCAAAACTCTTTCCCTTGAATTCTACAATAACAAGAAATCCAAAGTCTAACCGGTCCCACAGGTTTAGCAGAACACTAAGATCTTCCATCATGCATTTTTGTTTGCTCTGGATCTCGTTACAGGGCTGGCATTAAAAGGCAAAACATTAATCTCACAATTGCTTTATATATTAAAAAAAAAGAGGACATGAAAGGAGGAAAGACATAAGGTGGCAGGCAAGAGTTATGCCACATTATCCTTTCAAAATGCTCTTGAAGAAGGTTAGGAAGAGGAATATGCCCTTAACATGAGTCAACAATGATCCAGCCACAAAAAAGATAATGCTCTTCTGGGCTGCATCAACAGAATTATAGTGTCCAGATCAAGGGATGTAATAGTACCACTTTATTCTACCTTGGTCTGACCACACCTGGGATACTGTGTCCAATTCTGGGCACCACAATTTAAGAAGGATGTTGAGAAGCTGGAACATGTACAGAGGAGGGCAACCAAGATGATCAAGGGTCTGGGCACCCAGCCTTATGAGGAACGGTTGAAGGAGCTGGGTATGTTTAGCCTGGAAAAGAGAAGACTGAGAGGAGATATGCTAGCCGTCTTCAAATATCTCAAGGGCTGCCACATGGAAGAGGGAACAAGCTTGCTTTGGAGACCCAAACCAATGGTGTCAAGTTACAAGAAAGAAGATTCCAACTAAACATCAGGGAAAACTTTCTGACAGAACTGTTCAACACTGAAATGGTCTCCCTTGGAAGGTTGTGGACTCTCCTTCCTTGGAGGTTTTTAAGCAGAGGTAGGATGGCTATCTGTCATGGATGCTTTATAGCTGTGATTCCTGCATTGCAGAGGGTTGGAGTAGATGACCTTTGGGGAAGATGACCTTCCAACTCCACAATTCTATGATTCATGTGTTTTGATGGGCAACCTTCACTGGTGAGGTGTCAGAGCAACCAGTGGGTTTGCAGCCTAGTAGCAATTATGTGCACTGTTGCCTCTATGTACAATTGTGGCTTCCTCCCCCCCCCAAATGATTGTGATTACGCAAATTACAAGGGACACTGCACAGTCCCCACATGTTCACATTTAACTACTTAAAAGTGCTGCCACACCATTTCTGCTGGATTATCTCACTCACAAGCCTGCTGGTGGTCTGCACAGTCCCATGGTTGATCACGACAACTATACGAACCAGGCCACGGTAAATGAACCAAGATCACACAGTATAATTTATGGAGGAATGGAACTTCAAATCCAGATGCTGAAAGTTTGTTAAACAGGAAAAACTGTTTTTGAAAATGTGGGCTAGATGTCTGCATGTGTGAGACACTCGAACTCAGGACGCAAGGGAGAAATACGCTAGGAGGAAGGCATGCTTGGCAAATCCACACCGTGATCAACTCCTGCCTGGAAACCAATGTCCCCACTGTGGAAGGATGTGTGGATCTAGAATTGGCCTCCACAGTCACTTATGTACTCATTGTTAAAACTGTGTTTATGGAAGACAATCTTACTCAGTTACAAGTGATCACCAAAGAAGAAGAAGATTATTTCTGAATGCTTAGGCTAAGATGTTATTATGACATTTGCAAACCCCGCCTAAAATATTGTAATTCCGTTTTAAAAAGCAAAACGGTGCCAGTGTTTTTACTACTAGAGACAGCAAGGCAAACCATAACTGGATTCATATTATTAATGAGGTACTTTAAAAAGGTTACCGGTAGATCTTCTGCAGGCTTGAAGTGTATGTGCATTGCTGGTCCCTACCAGAGAAGAATGGCAGATCAAGTTGTTGGATTATGCCAAAATGGCTAAAATGATCAGAAGAATCAGAAATCATTAAGACCAAAATTTTAATAAGGAATGGGGAAAATTTAGTAGGATTGGAATATCACTTGTAGTTTAATGGTGAAATTTGGTTACAAATGGAGAGATAAAATATTTGGATTATTATAAAAGCTGCAGGAGGAAATGATTAACAAAGGGACCCACAAAGCGGAGGAGGGAAGTCCAAGAAATTCATTGGAATCTTTTTTTTAAGTTGTATGTTGGATATGTGACTGTAAAATTGTAATCTGAAAAATCAAATAAATAATTTTCTTTTGGAAAAAAGAAATGTATGTGCATTGCTTACTGATGTTAGCTTTGGATTCTTCGAGGAATACAGACCCATTTCCAGAAAAGTGACTTTTCTTATATTTCAAACACTTAAGATTGTGTAGACACCATACATTTAAATCACATCCTTCCATCCTTTGAAACTACAGTTCGAAATATTATATTGGGGGGGGGTGCACAGTGGACAGACAGTATATAGCATATACACTGCCTGAATCATGTTCTGTGCACACAGAATATTGCTTTTTGGAAACACAACCATGACTTTATTTCGTAGTGCAAGCATGCCACGAGGGATTCATAAGTGACAAAATAACTATGCCTATTTAAGTGTCTTTTCTCCTGGACTATGACCCCTGTCAGGCACAGGCAGCGTTAAAAAGACAGGTAAATCTTTTGTAGAGGAAATAACACACAGTATATTAAATAAGGGCCATGTCAAACCATCCGTGTTCTCTTAACACCTGCGTTCTGAAATTTGACAACTAGGAAGGCTTCTGGTCTCTTGCAATGTGTTAAATCACAAAAAGTGATCCCATAATAATGAGTGCAATGTTATTTGGGGATTTTTTTTATTTATTTTTTTAGAAAAGCTGTTCGAAGAGGAAGCCAAAATAAATTTGCATAACACTGTTTTGTGGAACCTCCTCTACTGTAGCCTCCTTTTAACTATTTCCATTTATATGTAAATGACCAGCCATTTTGCAGGGCAGGAAGAGCTGCTCCGTTTACAGCTTCGGGATGCCAATTTTCAGCACACCTGAAACCACTTGACTTGCACTTTCCATAATTCTAGTTGCCATCGTTTGCAGATGGCCACAAAGTAGGTGATGAAACTCCAAGGGCACTCTCTCTCTCTCTGCAATTTCACTCTTCTCTCTGCATGCAAATGTGCACTGCCATCACCAATACTTCAAGTTTATTTAACGCCAATAGCTTGCAACAATGTTATTTCTCAAGTTTTGACTTGATTAGTTCGACCGACAGGGTTTGCCAAAACTGGGATTGGAGTCAAATCGCACTCAGCTATTGCCTCTCTTATTCTTCTGTGAGGTGAGCCCATTTTATGAGCAGAGCCAGTGTGGTGTAGTGGTTAAGAGCGGTAGACTTGTAATCTGGTGAACCGGGTTCGCGTCTCCGCTCCTCCACATGCAGCTGCTGGGTGACCTTGGGCTAGTCACACTTCTTTGAAGTCTCTCAGCCCCACTCACCTCACAGAGTGTTTGTTGTGGGGGAGGAAGGGAAAGGAGAATGTTAGCCGCTTTGAGACTCCTTCGGGTAGTGATAAAGCGGGATATAAAATCCAAACTCTTCTTCTTCTTCTTCTTCTTCTTCTTTTTGTTTAACTCAGGAGTGGCAAACCTCTCTAAAGTCAGCTGGCCACAGGTGGTGTACAGATCAAGAGGTAAAAGCAGGTGGAGCTACAGATGTCTTACCTCAATAGAGCAATTCTTCAATTTATTTGTTATTACATTTATATACCACTTTTCCTATAAGTAGCGCAAGGTGGCATACATGGTTCTTCACCTTCCCCTATCTTATCCTCACAAGAACCCCTGGGCTACTGCCCACCTGGGGAGCTTCATGGCTGCAGTGGCATAACGTGGGGGATGCAAGCAGGACTGTGGCCCCAAGGAGTGGATTTTTGAGGCACCCACATGCAGGCACCACCAGCATGGCCTGGCCCGGCACTCCTCTCCCGGCATTGGAGGAACCAGCACTCGTGAAGGCACCTGGTTCATGCCCATCAAATGCTGAGTCGGCTGGCCAGGTTCCACCCTGTGCGTGTGGGCAGATGGCTTAGCACAGCCGTGCTTGCCTTCGGGGTGGGGTGGAGTCATTCCAGCAGTGTTGGTGATGAGGGCTGGGGTGCCGCAGTTGGCTCCTTTACCCTCCATGCCCCAACTCAGGGGTGTGCACACCCCTCTGGTGCCCAGACACGGGGAGCTGATCCTATGCCACTGCATAGCTGAGTGGGGATCGGGACCTTGTTTTCCCAGGTCCCAGTCTGACACTCTAACCAGTATACAGTGGTACCTTGGGTTAAGTACTTAATTCATTTCGGAGGTCCGTTCTTAACGTGAAGCGTACTTAACCTGAAGCACCACTTTAGCTAATGGGACCTCCTGCTGCCGCTGCGCCGCCAGAGCACGATTTCTGTTCTTAGCGGAGTTCTTAACCTGAAGCGTACTTAACCTGAAGCGTACTTAACCCGAGGTACCACTGTACATCACTACATGTATACAGATGGGCGGGGTACAAATAAATTATTATTATTATTATTATTATTATTACATACCAGTCAATAGGTTTCTACACACACACACACACACTTCTCCTTCTTCCATCCATACGAGACATTTACACAGTTTGAACTACTTCAATACGCTCTACATGGAGCTACCTTTGAAAGTGACCCGGAAACTACAACTAATCCAGGATAAGGCAGCTAGACTGGTGACTGGGAATGGCCGCCAAGACCATATGACACTCATCCTGAAAGACCTACATTGTCTCCCAGTATGTTTCTGAGCACAATTCAAAGTGTTGGTGCTGACCTTTAAAGCCCTAAACAGCCTTGGCCCAATATACCTGAAGGAGCGTCTCCACCCCCATCGTCCATCCCAGACACTGAGGTCCAGCTCCGAGGGCCTTCTGGTGGTTCCCTCATTGCGAGAAGCGAAGCTACAGGGAACCAGGCAGAGGGCCTTCTCGGTAGTGGTGCCTGCCCTGTGGAACGCCCTCCCATCAGATGTCAAGGAAATAAACAACTATCTGACTTTTAGGAAACATCTGAAGGCAGCCCTGTTTAGGGAAGTTTTTAATGATTCATGTTTTATCATGTTTTTAATATTCTGTTGGGAGCCACCCAGAGTGGGTGGGGTATAAGTAATAAATTATTATTATTATTATTATTATTAGCACATTCCAGCCACACACAGACACCTGAGGCAGTAATAGAGCAGAGCAGGGAAGGAGTGTGAGCTAAAGAGAGGGGACGTGGAAAATTCCCGATGGCTGAATAGAGTGTTCTGCAGGACCACATTTGGCCCCTTTAATTCAATCCTCTGCAACCGTATGCATCTGATCAGCCTGAGCCAGAACGTTGAGTCGTCAGGGAGCCCTGAGGATGCTGTCCAGCAATACGGACTACATAAAGTAGTGGTTTTCAAAGGATGTGGCGCACAATAGTGGTGTGGCAAGAGAGGATAGCAAGTGTGGTGAGAAGATTTAAGGACAATCAAGGAAACATTTAAATATTTCATTGCAGTATAGTATAGTATGGTGCTGGAGGAGACTCTTGAGAGTCCCTAGGCTGCAAGAAGATCAAACCTATCCATTCTGAAGGAAATCACCCCGGAGTGCTCACTGGAAGGACAGATCCTGAAGCTGAGGCTCCAATACTTTGGCCACCTCATGAGAAGAGAAGACTCCCTGGAAAAGACCCTGATGTTGGGAAAGATGGAGGGCACAAGGAGAAGGGGACGGCAGAGGACGAGATGGTTGGACAGTGTTCTCGAAGCTACCAACATGAGTTTGACCAAACTGCGGGAGGCAGTGGAAGACAGGAGTGCCTGGCGTGCTCTGGTCCATGGGGTCACGAAGAGTCGGACACGACTAAACGACTAAACAACAACAACAATATTATCAAAGTCTATTTTATTAAATTTAAGAGTGTGACACCCAGAACACAGTTGGAAGAAGATACTAAGTGTGAGTTTTCTGAGAACAATGGCTCTTCTCTTTGAACCAGTCTTCCCACTGCTTGACCACTATTTTGCTCTCGAGCCAGTGGGCCATCCAAGCCCAGCCCATTATTATTATTATTATTATTATTATTATTATTATTATTGCTGGTAAGTGCCAAGTTCCTCTTCGTTTCTGCACCAGAGTTCTTTTGAGGAAGCAAATAATTGCCTTCCAAGTGTTCTCAAGTGAAGCTCAGCACCTGGTGGAAACTCAAGCCACAATTGGAGAACTACAGATGTGAATTCAGACTGTGACCCTCCTTGCAATGTCTATAAAAAGGATCTAAAATGAAAACTCTGTATTCTAACAATTGACAGTGCTTTTGCAGAGTTTTCTGTTCTCAGAAGGACCCCTTTTCCTGTATTGCAAAGTGGGATCAGCTTCTTCTAAGCAGTTTCTCCCTGCCAAATCCACACAGGTGCTGGAAGTAATATATCTATATTAGCCCTCTGAATGCTTGCTTTGAGCAGTCTTTTATCTTCCAGGTGGAAAAAAGAAAAGATCACTTGGGCAACTGGAGAATGCTTAGGATACTATGAGCAGGTGGTTTGAGAATACAATTGTGAGAGAAAAACTGAGTGAAGTAGAGAAATCAGATTGCTGTACAACATTGTTGCAAAGTAGTCTTTGCTATTTCTTTATTTGCCAGATTATGACTTTGATTTCCCCCCCCCCCCCGGGGAGAAGTGGCAGCTCAGGTGGAAGTGTGTGAGCCTTATGTTACATCCATTAATTTAAATAGGTCCGCACTGAATAAAAGTTGATTGCTTACTACAAGATGTGTTTACAAACAATAACTAAATTTTTATCCCTATACATGGAAGATCCATTATTAACCATTCTAAGTCCAAAGTTGTGGTATATTGGAATACTTATCAGAAAAATAAATAGCTACTTGATGAACAGAGCAATTGAGTCTTTCAGACAAAAGATTCAAAGAAATTTCATTTCACTGCTCTTAAATTAACAAGCTATATGAACTATGTCTACTGCTCAAAACCATTTACAGTAAATAATGGCAACTAATGGCTCTAGTTTCGAAGGGTTTTTGTTTGTTTGTTTTGTTTTTACCTTCCAAGGTCTTAGGTCAATTGTTATACAGGACTGAAGGTTGAACTCTAAGAATATGTCTTTCAGAATATTTTATGGAAGGAGTTTGAGCATTCACCAGGGAGACCGTCTCATGAAAAATGGAATGGATGAGACAAGTCTCACTGAATGTTTGGGCTGGAACAACTGAGGGTCAGAATTTGACCACAGAAATGTCAATATTTATTGTTATATATCGACATAACTATTAAAGTATTGTTGACAACCGGTCCTTGTTACACCCTGAGGAACTGAGTCATTATGCTGAGAAAGATGTCACGGTGATAAATAATTTGGTTTCTGTAGGCAGCATGTTAAGATCATGAAAGGTTATAGGCACAATGCCTTCATACTCATTTAGGAAGGGTTTTCGTGGTACATAGGTGTCAAGTAAGTACGTAAGTGTCTTTCCTTCCTCTGATGGCCTCTTGCATCTCTGAGAGCCAGCGTGGTGTAGTGGTTAAGAGCCGTAGACTCGTAATCTGGTGAACCGGGTTCGCTTCCCCGCTCCTCCACATGCAGCTGCTGGGTGACCTTGGGCTAGTCACACTTCTTTGAAGTCTCTCAGCCCCACTCACCTCACAGAGTGTTTGTTGTGGGGGAGGAAGGGAAAGGAGAATGTGAGCTGCTTTGAGACTCCTTCGGGTAGTGATAAAGCGGGATATCAAATCCAAACTATTCTTCTTCTTTTTCTCCCAAAGGCTTGCACAGCTGTTGCAGCAGCCCGGGCTACAAGCTCCTCAGGTGAATGGTGCCTGTGGGGCTTGCCAGAGGTGCTTCCCAGGCACCTATGGGGCAGTGTGAGGAGGCACCTCTCTTTGGGGTGAGGGGCAGCTCAGACACCAGGGGCAGCAGTAACAGCTGCTCAGAGGAGTCCCAAGGAGAGGGGAGAAGAGAGGAGGCTTAGGGAACCCTCCACAAGGGAGGGTGTTTGAAAAGGGGTGAGGACTGCTGGCTCTGCAGGTGACATAACTGGTCTTCTGAGCCCCACAGGGGTTGCCGCAGAAGGAATGTAGTTGGTCAAGGGGGCCGTGGACCCCAAAAAGTTGAAAACCTCTGAACTAGTTGGTAGCCAGTGCAGTCGCATATTAAAGATGAAACTAATATTAAAGGCAATAAGGTTTGAAGTAAAAAAGATGGAAGAGTTGTCCAAAAGCAATAAAACAAAGTAAGAACACAAACTTTGGCAAAAGACGTATGAGCAAGATGAGTAAGATAAAAATTGAAGAGCACATTGCTAAGAAGATTAAGACAAACAAGCAGTTCTTTAAATACATTAGTAGCAGGAGACCATCTAGGAAGGCAGTTGGATCCTCGGAAACAGTCAAAGGTGTGCTCAAGGAGGTTAAAGAGATTGCAGAGGAGCTGAATGAATTCCTTGCATCTGTCTTGAAAGTGGAAGATATAGATCAAGCTCTCAAAGGACTTAAGTGTGAAATTTTTCATCTTGTGAGAAGCCCCTCTCTGTTGACAATAGATGGCTTTGATTACCTCCTTCACATTACAGATATCTCATTCCAGATACCTACCAAAGCCACTACACAACCACAACAACTTCCTGCCTATGTATGAAACAAACCCCCATTTCACAGATGTTTTGGACTACAAATCCTATCATTCCTGGTCTGCTGGCCATGCTGGCTTCTGCTGAGAGCAGTTATGGTCCAAACATCTGAAGGGTACCAAATTGCAGAAGCAGGTATAGGCAATACTGAACTAGATAGATCTTTGATGTGGCTTACCAGAAATCATGTCCCTATATTTTTCAAAACAAAATATTGGTTGATAAGGGACTACTCGGTATATCATATATGCCTTCCCCTACCTCCAGTTTTGTTTCTGGATAAAATGTTTTTCGAATCTCCCTGTATAAAACCTTGAGATAAAAAAGACACATAAACAAAAGCATGAGATGTACATGGAAACGTTTATCCTTACAGAAGGCTGGTTTTCAGTCCCCACCCACCCCCGCCACATACCTCAATGTCAAAATGTAAAGAAAGTTTAGCTCCAAAACGCATTTTGATCTACATCCAAAAGCATTACTGCAAAAATGCAGGACAAGAAATCAAGGGCATATCTTTGCGAGAACTGACGTGTTCATGCTGAGCTTCAGTCAGCAAACTTGAGAGAAACACATTTTAATTCTCTGTTTTCACACCTTATGCACACTTTAAACTATAAACAAATGTAGATAGCCTTCAGCAGAAAAGCAGCATATTTGGCTCACATGCACATAACTTTAGATGGCATTTAAAAATAGAAGTTAGGAAATAATTTAGCTCTATTTCTAGCCTGAAACAGGTTTTGGATCTCTCTCTCTCTCTCTCTCTCTCTCTCTCTCTCTCTCTCTCTCTCTCTCTCTCCTTCTTCAAAAGGCCACTCTTTTTGCTACAATCAACTTTTTTCCCATTCCTCTTCACCTGAAAGAGGTTGATAGCGATTGGGGGTTCAAGTGGCAGCTTGGATTTTGTGTACTTGGTTCAAGTGGAAATAGTCACTCTAATCCAACAAGAGCAATGAAGAATTATAAGTACTCAGAGAAGGTTTTTCTCTTCAGCAGAAGCGCTCTCTGTAGTACAGTGTAAACTCAATTACCTACTCCTCCAGTCGACTACAGCAAATGTTTCCAACCATTAAAATAATCTATTCTTGTTTACATGGGCAAAGAATTACTGGTTACCTGGCAAATGTGTATTCCCAAATCTACGTTCACCAAGGCAGCCTGACTGTGGATGCGATTTTTAGAAGTGAATCAGCAGGCAAGCAGGGGAAACAGTGAGCCATAGACAAACAAATTTCCCCCTGCAACCCTCCCTTCCCCACTTTCTCTCCCCGGTTATCTCGCATTCTGGTTTCAGACATTGACAAGGAAAAATGGATCAAAAATGGCCCTGTACACCTAAAGGAGCATCTCCACCTCTATTGTTCATCCTGGACACTGAGGTCCAGCTCCGAGGGCCTTCTGGCAGTTCCCTCACTGCAAGAAGTGAGGTTACAGGGAACCAGGCAGAGGGCCTTCTCAGCAGTAGCACCCTCCCTGTGGAATGTCCTCCCATTAGATGTCAAGGAGATAAAGAACTACATAACTTTTAGAAGAGATCTAAAGGCAGCCCTGTATTGGGAAGTTTTTAATGTTTGATGTTATATCATGGTTTTAAATGTGTTGGAAGCTGTCCAGAGTGGCTGGGACAACCCAGCCAGATGGGCAGGGAAGAAGAAGAAGAAGAAGAAGAAGAAGAAGAAGAAGAAGAAGAAGAAGAAGAAGAAGAAGAAGAAGACATCTAGGGCTCTACATCACTGAATTATGTCAGAAACCCAAATTTTACCTCATAAGTCATTCTGCTTGAGCTCCATTCAGGGCTGTCCCATCCATGAGGCAGACTGAGGTAGCTGCCTTGGGTGGCAAAATCCCAGGGCCAGTGCCCCCATGGGTGCTCCACTTGCTGCCACCCCTACCGCTGGAGAAGTGAGAAGAAGCACTGGCAGCGTCTGGGTTCTGGTGAGAGCTCTGTGAGATCTTGCTAGAATCCAGAAGCCACAGCTACAGTTCTGGTAAGTTAGGCTTGGGGGTGGGGGAGGTAGCAAGGGACACCACCTTTCCATTTTGCCTCAGGTGGCAAAACACAACAGGATGCCCCGGCTCCATTTGCCCCTCAGAACCGGTGCAGACATCTTGGTAAGTTTGATCAGCAGATGTTTGAGAAGTTCAGTCTACCTCCGAATAACAGAACTACGTTTTCTTTCCTCTTAATTGTTTTTGACATTCCATCACTTCTCCCATCTTATTTTGCACTCAGACCAAACCCATGGAAAAAGCTTTGGCAGTTTGCCTAAGGTGAGTTCCTATTTGCTCACCGGGGCAAGACAGCTTGAGCATATTACACCGATCCTGGTCCAACTGCACTGGCTACAAATTAGTTTCTGGGCCCAATTCAAAGTGCTGGTTTTGACTTATAAAAACTTAAACGGCTCAGGGATGCAATACCTCAAGGACTGCCTCTCTCCATATGAACCTATCTGGACCCTGCAATCATCATCTGAGGCCGTTCTTCGTGTGCCTCCTCCTCAAAAAGTCTGGAGGGTGGCAACACAAGAATGGGCCTTCTCTGCAGTGGCTCCCCATCTGTGGAATGCTCTCCCCAGGGAGGCTTGCCTGTCACTTTCATTATACACCTTTAGACACCAGGCAAAAAAGTTCCTCTTTAAGATAAGCTAGAGATAAGATAATCTTTATTGTCCCCTTGCGGGGACAATGAAATTATTCAGCTGCTCCATCCACCAGGCCTTTGGCTAATTGACATCCAATGCCCTTTTAAAATGAGACCTGTGGGTACAGGGAAGTATAAATGTAAAAAATGAAAATAATAACAATAACTTCCTCCACTGTCGCACTAGCAGTAGGATGGGACGTGAGTGGCACCGAGGTCTAAACCACTGAGCCTCTTGGGCTTGCCAATCAGAAGATCGACGGTCGAATCCCCATGACAGGGTGAGCTTCTGTTGCTCTGTCCCAGGTCCTGCCAACTAGCAGTTCAAAAGCACACCAGTGCAAGTAGATAAATAGGTACCACTGCAGTGGAAAGGTAAATGGCATTCCCATGCATTCTGGTTTCCGTCACGGTGCCCCATAGCGTCAGAATCGGTTTAGTCATGCTGGCCACATGACCCGGAAAGCTGTCTGTGGACAAATGCCAGCTCCCTCATCCTGAAGCAAGATGAGCGCCGCATCCCCATAGTCACCTTTGACTGGACTTAACCATCCAGGGGTCCTTTACCTTTTACCTTTTACTAGCAGTAGGACTTATGATGTAAATGTGAATATTTACATTTAGCTAAGTTAACAGAATGGATAAGGAAAGTATCAAATTGTACAATTCAAAATCAATGGAAAGACTTGAATGATTATTTAGGTAGAAAAGGCGTTGATGGGAACTATAGGTTGTGTTTGGAATAAGCAAGTATAAAGAACAAAACGCCGAAAACGAATAACAGATAATACAATATGTGTGGGATTTAAAGAAGTGTTAGAGCTGATGATGGAAGTTTTTGTTTTTGTTGTTTGTTTTTTTGTGTTTTTGTGTTTTTTTGTTTTTGTTTTAATTGTATCAAATGACTAGTTAATGATGACGAGGAAAGTTGTGATCGCGGGAGCGACCTTCTATGATTTTTTTTACCTGTTCTTTTTTACTTGTCTTTTTTTTTACTTGTCCTTTCTTTTCTTCTTTACCACTCAGATTTTGGGTGGTTTTTGCTTTCTCTTCTCTACCTCTGCTCTTCTTTTTCCTCTCCACCTTCTCTCTTGGTAAACTTTGTATTTTATGTATATCCTAGTAAGTTAATGTGAGCTAAAAACATTAACGGGAAACTAGTATGTATGTATGTATGTATGTTTTTTGTTTTTAAATGTAACTCTCTTTTTGTACTTTTCAATTTAAAAAAAAGGACTTACGCTGGCTTCCACTAGCATACTGGGTTAATTGAACCTATTCATTGTTTATTTTTAGTTTGTATTATTGAAATGGAGTGACTCCAGATATGTATTTTGCAGCTTGTATATGGCAAAATTTGGATAAAAATCATTTCCATCAACAATTGGCTTGTGGGGTACATCAAACTGAGCAGCAGTGATTGGACCATGGCTCCAATGTACTTCATGGCTGAGGAAGGGATGGAAGACACGTCTCCCTAAACACTCCATTCTCAGTGTGGCAGATATTTGTTGCTGTTGTCACCGTCACTGTATCATAGTTACACAATCTGTACAATCTCCCTATTTTGGTGCTGATGGCAGTGTGTGGGCTGCTGGAGCTATTTTCCACATCTGTGACAATTGGATAACCAAAGGTAAATACTTTGACTTTGCAAAGGGGGTAGCAAGGAAATTACTGTTGCGTGATATGCTTATGTCTTCAGAATTTAAAGTACCTTTCAGAATGTTCTTGAGATGTGAAACAGCAAGGAGCTGATTTGCTGAAAGGAAAATATTTTTGCTGGCCACCATCCAAATGGCTCAGAGGAATGCAAAAGCCCGAGGAGATACAAACTTCAGAAGCTAGTTAGGAAGGAAGTAATGCTGTGTTTTCACCACATGTAGGAAACATAAACATGCCACCCACTAATTCAAGTCAAGAAGAGCCAGTTCTTCTTAAAATAACCTGCATTCCACAAGAATGCTGACCATCTGGAAAATATTGCTATATGTGAGATTGCTGGCTAGGATGGAAGTTCCATTTGTTATATAATCATGTTTCTGATACAAACATGGCAATGGTACAAATGTTTGTTGCTGTTGTTAGATTTAGGCAGATAATGAATTTCAATGGTGGGCAACTTGTATCCATGTGAAAAACAAAATCATGTGTGGCCTGGTGTGGTGTGTCAGTTAAAATGCCTGTTTTAGTTTGCTAAAACCACAGCAAATATAGTCTGTATGATAAAATGTGAAAAGTCCAATATGGTGTAAGCAATTGTTTTTGGTCCAATAGATATGCACATGTGTGTGCATGTGGAATCAGGATTCTTGAGGACAAAACATAATATTTTTTTCCAATGATCACTATGCATAAGTGACAGTGGCATTAGATATAGATATTTTGCAGGTTGTTATTTGTATAAATGCAAAAAAGTAAGAATATTGGGTTGTATCCAGACTTAGTCATGCTTAGAGTAATCCCATGGAAACCAGCAGGAAGTTATTCATTTTTAAAGTAGCAATATCATGCTTTGATTACTCTTCCTAGTGCAGTCAGTGCAGCCAACAATGGAAGTCTGAGAAGTTTATCCTTTTCATACCACAATAAATAAGCAAGCCCATTGCCGGCATCACACCTGTGTGCCCAAGAATCCCCATTTCTGTGAGTCCTATGCTTGGACAGCAAATGCGAACAAAACCAAGAAAGGCAACAGTGTAATCCAGTCTCTCCTAACCTGGTGCAATATCTTTTTGAACTACACTTCCCATCAGGCCCAGCCAAACTGGCCAGTGGTCAGAGATGATGGGAATTTTAGTCCAGGGTACCACAGTGGTGTAATCTATGGTTCAGGGGTTCATTAGGGTAGCAAAGTTGCATGCTCATTCAACAAGTCTACTAATAAAGATTTCCACTGGTGCTGTGCTGTTCCTATTGTAATTACAGTGGTACCATGGTTCACAAACTTAATCCGTTCTGGGAGTCCGTTTGACTCCCAAAACCATTCAAAAACCAAGGCGTGACTTCCGATTGGTAGCAGGAGCTTTCTGCACTCAAGCGGAAGCCATGTTGGATGTTCGGCTTCCGAAAAACGTTTGCAAACTGATTTGTTTGACAACTAAGCTGTTCAAGAACCAAGGTACCACTGTATTTGCACAGTTTTAAAGTGTGTGTGTATGTGTGTGTATTCTATCAATGTTTTGCCCTATTCCCCCTCCCTATGTTTTTACCTGTTCTTACTAAACCAGGTGGGGGTAGCAGATGGGTTTCAAACCTTTGGTGCGTTAGGACTTGCCTTGCATGCGAAGACAGGCTCCAGCAGACTGAAGGGAGAAGTCTAATAGTGGGTCAAGAAGGTGTTTTCCACATGAGTTGTGGAGGGAAGTGAGGGGCAGATGTTGCTCATCAGCCTGGGAAGGTAGCCCATCTAAGGAGAAGGAAAACTGATCCTAAACCTTCACTGCCTGGAGTGGAGTCCCTAAGACGGTTGAATGGTGCCTTGTATGCCTCCTTCCAACAACTCCCAACAGCTAAGCTGGTGCCAAATGTATTGCTATGCTTTCGTTTGGCGGGGCCAAGAGAGGGGTCTTGTCGTCTGGGCAGCCCAGGACCACCATTGTCATGAGTGAGCCAGCTCCCAGGGAAGGTTTGCAGCCAGCTCCCAGGGAAAGGTTGCTGCCAACTGAAGAAAGCAGCCAAGAATGGAAAGGGTTAACTGCCATGCAGGATAAGCATTGACTAGTGCCAACTCCCCCACCCCTTGGAATGTCGGCTGATAAGGGAATGGAGGGGAGCAAGCTAGAACGCAGTCCATGCTCACCGGAACACAAACAGGCGGGAAAGAGTTAAGAGACAGCCTCTCAGAGAATGGGGAAGAGGAGGGAGCTGACCCACTCAGTCCGAGGTCTCAGCGAATGGGCGGGCTGCAAGATAGGAAGCAAAACAAAAGGTGTATGAAGTGAAAATTTAGTTGCTTCTGGTCATGCCAGAAGCAGTCTTCAGAAGGGCCACCTTGATTGATGATGGTGGAGGCTGTGTTAAAGCCGTCCGGAGCTATCTGTTTGCTTTGACAATAAATCATCCTTTTTAATTAACTACGCTCACTGTGTTATCAAGCTGGGGACTGGACTCCTGACATCCATACACAATACCTCAGACTTGTGCCTCAAGGAGGTCACTTCAGTGCTGCTAACACAGCGGCTTGACTTCACCCATGGAGGCGCACTCCATTGTCTCTCAAGACAGATGGATTCCACCAATTTTAATCTCTAAGCCACCTTGAATCCCTGTCAGGGGGAAAAGGTAGGGTATAAATAAATCTATCATAATAAAATATCCAAAGTTTTCATGCACATCTTATTATTGCACATTCTTGCACAATTCTCATTCACTTGGGTGGCACATTCTTGCACAGCAGAACCCTTCCGGATGGATTGGGCCTGTAGCCTTACTGCTATGGAATTGATATTCTGAGACAGGAGAAATAGCATGACTACAGAGCACCACAGCAGACAATAGAAGCAAAATGTTTCTCTTCAGCTGCAACTATTATCTGTGTATAAAGAGAGACTGTTTGTCTCACCACAAAAAAGAATATAGAGTCATTACTGTTATTGTGTCAATGACAAATGGACTATACAAGCACATTATGTCTGAGGGACACTGGAAACTACTGTGTTTTCTGTACCAGAGGAGATAGCAATTTTAAAATTGCTGCAGTCAGCAAGATTGAAATTGAACAACAGGAAATAACACTGAATACAGTGTACGAGCAACATGAAAGAACACAGAGATGCATAGCAAGGACATTCTTTTTTCTTTTTCTTTTTTAAGTGGGAGAGAAAATAAACCCTAAAAAAGTCATCAATCCATGCCATACTTCACATATAGTTTGGAAACAGTGACTAGTTGCTAAAATTTCTACAACATCCTGGGATTTACCTGAGGCTAGAATTTCATTTTTCACTTTAGCAATTCTGTCAGTCCAGTAAAGGTGACTCTGAAATTACTTATGTTTCTTTTGTGGTTTCATCTGAAATTGGGATGAGCAAACATGTTCTAGTGTGTCACAAGTGCCTTTCCTATTTTAATTCATCATTTCCCTCTTCTCTCTTCCATTAATCAATCACAATTTTTCTTTTTCTTTTTTAACTGACCAGAATAAGCTGTTGTTGTTTAGCTTCAATATATCACAGAATTGTAGAGTTGGAAGGTACCCTGAGGGTCATCTAGTCCAACCCCCTGCAATGCAGAAATTATTTGCCCAACATGGCACTCAAACCCACAACGCTGAGATTAAGAGTCTCATGCTCTGCCAGTTGCGCTATCCCAACCAATGCTATTAAACTTTTTAACTTCATTTATATTCCACCTTTTCTCCAATAACTTCAAGGCAGCACACATACCAGTAGTTCTGGCCCCTATTTTATCCTCACACAATTCCAATCTGTGTATGCAATTTCAATCTGCATATCTGTGAAGCAGGCTTGGGATAGGCCTCCTTCCATAGCGAAAGCTGATCAGATTGAATTCCGAGTGTATCCCTTATCTAAATGACACTTTTAATCCGCTCTTTCTAAGACAAAGGTCACCTACAGAACACAGCTAGGAGGAGGATTTTAAAAGCTTGTTTTCATTATTTCACATTCAGATTCAAGTTGAGAAAATAAGGAAACCAGCACCAAGGAGCCAAGCTGATAAAAGAAGGAACACAGAACAATCCCTGGCACTAAAGAGAATTAAGCAGCTCTGAATGTTTTATTGGATACCAAGTCAAATTATTTGTTCGCCTAACTCAGCATTGCCTCTTCTAACTAGCAATGGTTCTCTAGGGGACTATCCCCCCCCCAAGACATATGTCCCCAGATGTACAAAGAGAAAAATACAACTTTCATGTAGCAAAATAACAGGCAAGTTAGAAGACCTTCCAATTTCCCAGAGACAGTCCCGGATTTACAGAAGCCATCCCCGTTTCTGATTTTTCCCCCTGGAATGTCCTGCTTTCCCTTAAAGGTAAAGGGACCTCTGACCATTAGGTCCAGTCGTGGACGACTCTGGCCAAGGGAGTTGGCGTACAGCTTCTGGGTCATGTGGCCAGCATGACTAAGCTGCTTCTGGTGAACCGGAGCTGTGCACGGAAACGCCGTTTACCTTCCCGCCGGATCGGTACCTATTTATCTACTTGCACTTTGACGTGCTTTTGAACTGCTAGGTGGGCAGGAGCTGGGACCGAGCAACAGGAGCTCACCCCGTCGCAGGGATTCGAACCGCCGAACTTCTGGTCGGCAAGCCCTAGGCTCTGTGGTTTAACCCACAGTGCCACCCACGTCCCTTAGGACACCCCTAATTTCTTCAGAGAAATGTTGGAGGCTATGAGTTAGCAAAGCCATTACAATTACATTGTTAACCCAACATCAGTACAGTAACAGCTTATTCCTTTCAAGGTGGGATGGTGTGCAACATTATGTATTGCCAGGATGAAAAAATACCTGTAGATCCTTCTCACTGAGCACCTTTGGCTCTTCTATAACAACCTGTTCCATTTTCTAAGTCAGACATATTTCTTCTAACAGCACTAGTGAACTGAGGTCTTTGATCAGCGAATGTTCCAGCAGATTCTCTCCCCCAACCATTCACTGTACCCTGACAGCCTTTCAGTATTTATTACATAAAGTAAATCAGTGGAAGAACATAGATCTACACTTTTCTTGTGTGGAATACAATTATGCCACAGGGAGATATTCAGCTACAGAAAATGTATAGACTTGAATTCTTTCTGTTTCTTACATTGAACTTCTAGCCTCCAGCCTGCTTTATCGAGCAAAGAAGAAAAGGACCGGAAGTCCAATCACTCCTAATTTTTTAGCCCATATGGAGGTTGCAGCCAGACTAAACTTTCCACATCCAACTCCAACACACATATATATTGATTTTTGAAGGGGGAAATATATATTCTACATACCCCTTGATTCCTTCCCTATTCCAATACTTTATTTTTTAAAAAATGTAATTTGCAGCAATGCTACAAGTAGCCCTGGGAAATAGGCATCCAATGAAGCTGAAATTGGGAAGATTCAGGTGCTTCTCCATGCATGACATAGCTAAACTCGAACTCACTCCCAGAGGAGGTAGGGAGGGCTGCCAAAATGGATGACTTTAAAAGAGTATTAGGCATAGTCATGGACGATAATGCTATAAATGACAGTATGTGAGGCTTTATGTCAGAGACTGGACTGAAGAGGAGGGGGAGGAGGGCTGGAGATCGCCCCCTCCTTCTCCTCTGCTTCCCTTGGAGGCGGAGGAGGAATGGTAGGGATCACCCCCCTTTTCCAGTAGCTTCCAGAGAAGAGGGAGACGGGATTGAATTACAGCAGAACTCATAACACCTTAGTTATGAGGTGTTAGGAGAAGGAGGGGGAGATGGAGCACAGCCAGCAGAGACGTCCTTGGAAAGCACAGAAGAGCCACCATCCCCGAGAACTCGTCACTCAATTAGAGAAGAAGAAGAAGAGTTTGGATTTGATATCCCGCTTTATCACTACCTGAAGGAGTCTCAAAGCGGCTAACATTCTCCTTTCCCTTCCTCCCCCACAACAAACACTCTGTGAGGTGAGTGGGGCTGAGAGACTTCAGAGAAGTGTGACTAGCCCAAGGTCACCCAGCAGCTGCATGTGGAGGAGCGGAGACGCGAACCCGGTTCACCAGATTTCAAGTCTACCACTCTTAACCACTACACCACACTGGCTCTCTAGAGTGCAAGAACAATGGGCTCAGTGATATTTGACTACTGGGGGGCCCTGTAGAGCCAAGTGCTGTTGCTGGGGAGAGAGGGGAGGAGCTCAGAGTGAGCAACGTCACTATGGAGCTAAGGACTGGAGTCTTTGTCTTGCACCACGATGTCTGAATAAAACCATAAATACGAACTTTCGTGCTTCTTCCTTGCTCTTTGATGCCACTGGGGAAGGGGAGAAACCCCCACGGCTGACAGTATGTCTCTGTATCCCAGTTGCTTGGGACTGCAAATGCAGAGAGTGCTGCCATTCTCAGGTCCTGCTCGTGAGGTTCCCATAGACATCTGGATGGCAAGTGTGAAAACAGGATGCCGGATTAGATGGGTCATCATGTTCTTATGATACATTTAACAGATCCTCTAAGCGTCCCTTTTATCCAGGGACATTGCCAGATTTACAGAAGCTGTCCCAGTTTCTGATTTGATCCTGGAATGTCCCGCTTTTCCTTAGCATGTCCCTCTTTTCATCAGAGAAATGTTGGAGGGCATAGAATTATGTGACCTAAATACAACATTTAGAAGACAACTGAAGGCAGCCCTGTATAGTTTTATTATGTTTTTATATATGTTGAATGCCCTAGAGTGGCTAGGGCAACCCAGTCAGATGAGCAGGGTATAAATAATAAAATTGCTGTTGTTGAATAGGACGTCCCTATTTTCATCAGGGAAATGTTGAAAGGTATGGCATTATAGGATTAGTTTAAGGACTACTGACATGCATGTGACATGCTTTGAATGCTCAGAAATGGTTCTCTACAGCCACATATTGTCATTGCTGGTCCTTGCCTTGCCTGTATTTCATATGCTGAGTTCCCATTGGTGGCATTTGATTGTAATAATGACCTGATAGCCTGTAATGATGATGCGATCACACTTCCTGATTCATTAAAGAAAGACGCACAGAAACATGGCATGCAGTTCTAGGACTGCATTTATTTGGCTTATTTGTATACTTTGCATACTTTTCAATGCAAGTCAACTTGATTAATAGTGACACATCAAATGTTCTCAAGGACACAGCCATCTTTTGTTGCAAGCAAATGGACCAAACTAACCAGTCTGAATTCAGTAATTCTAGATGGCACAGTAGTAAGGAAACGTGAGATGGGGTTTAGTTCTTTTAAAGAGTACTGGTTTATACTTTAGTACTTACCCTAACTTATTGATTAATTAAACTCCCACTGTCGTATAGAAGGACCAGTCTTTTTATTAAAGGAGAAGAGGAAATGGGTGGGACAGGAAAGGAAGGCCAGGGGAATCCTGGAAGCTGTGATCAAGTTCTCAGGACTTCGATTAATACTGCTTGAGAAATACTCAATATAAGCAAGATCCTGAAATGAGGGACAAAGGTGAAGTTTTTCTCAATACTGGCAATTAATTCCCACTTTGCATAGGCTAATTGAGGGCAATCAGAGAATAGTGTGTGCTGTTTCATTACCTACCCATCAAATTGACTCCAACCTTCATTTCTTGCTACATCTCAACCTACAACTTCCTTTCCTAGTGGAGACAAAAGACCCACATCCTCATTTCCCTTGTAAGTGTTTGACATTTCTCTGGTCCCTGCAACGATGAATTCTTGTGCTCTTGAAAGTGTGTCATGATCAGGACTTGAATTATTATTTCTGAAATATTAATCAATGTACCTGGGTGTCTACAGAGTAAAAGGTGAGATTCTTTCTGAATCTAGGCAGAAAGGGGAAATAAATGGAGGGAAGAGATGCTGCTCCTGTGTATTCTGCCACCTGAGGCAGTTGCCTCACCTTGCTTCATGGGTTGACTGGCCCTCCAACACAGCTTTCTTTCATGGAACTCAAGGTGGTATTTATGCAGCTCCCATCCAGGCACTGGCTAGTTCCATATCTACTTAGCTAAGCTTACTATATCCTGTGGCTTCAGACCACATCCATAATGCTAGATCTGTCTTCCCCACTGTAGTATTTTATATTAATTTCTCTTATTTGGGAGCTGGGCCCTGCCTTTTTTTGCTAGAACAAGTTACATTTTAAATTTGCTGAAACATGGTTATGTTTTGGGTGTGACTTGTTGTGACAATAATAATGTACGCATTCGTTTTATGCAAAACGAAGAAAAACAGTGGTTCTGGGCTGCAGGGTGATGCATTCAAATTAATATTGCAATGGGTATTTGGAAAGGCATGTTACTACTCACAACTAGGGAGACATTGCACATACTTTTGTGAATCAAGAAAATCTTTAATAAAAACACAATAAAAAAAACCTAGGGATGGGAATTCAAAAAAGTTTGCACTTGAAGGTAAACCTACCTAATTTGTACATTTTGAAATAATACGAGAACCGAAACACACCCATCTTTTGACATTTGCACCATTCTGAATTTTGTAAGGTAGAGCCAGAATGGAATCTTGTGGGTCAAGAGTGGAACCAGTACAGAACCTGGCAAATCATGGGTTGAACTTGGCAGAATCTGGAGTTTAATAAATTTTATTATTATTATTATTATTATTATTAAACTTTATTCTCATTCAAAATTGATAATACAAAGCAAAACCAAACAATACAAAACAAAACGATACAACACACATCACAAGACCAACAACAAGCAACATACAACACGCAGAAGAGTTTAATGGATTTTCAGACCTGAGTACAGCATTTGTGGGTGGCAAGGGTCTCTAAGAAGGGGTCCTGTTCCCACACCAGGTCTACTCAACTCCCTATTAGACCTCCCTATGGCTGTAATGGTGAGCCAGTGTAGTGTAGTGATAAAGCAGGATATCAAATCCAAACTCTTCTTCTTCTTCTTCTTCTTCTTCTTCTTCTTCTTCTTCTTCTTCTTCTTCTTCTAATTTGGGAATGGGGATTGTGAGGTGAGCTTGGATACTTCTGCTTGTCTCCACCCTCAAATAGATGCTTCTGGGATCTGTAGCTTCTCAGATGACAAGCATCTGTAGTCTGAAACACATATCACCTTCCACCCTTCTCAGCTTCACCCACAGCTAAATCTGCTGATTTCCTCTGCTCTTCATCTCTCTCTCTCTCTCTCTCTCTTTGTGTGCTTCACCATCACTATATATTATAAAAAATATTTAAATACCACTATTCATAATAGAAAATGCCAGAGTGGTTTGCAAGAATAGTGCATAAAACTGTAAAATAAAAACAATATAAAAAATTAAAACCAGAAATCTGCCATCTATTGTAGAAAGATGAATTCTTGATTGCCTGCACGAGCCTTACAGAACAGCCACACCACTTCCCAATGATCTCTTTATGTGGCCTTTCCAGGCTTTGCTTCTAGATCTGGTCTGTCCCCACATCACTTCTAGTTAGCTAAGGCTTGCCGATCAGAAGGTTGGCGGTTCGAATTCCTACGATGGGGTGAGCTCCCGTTCTTCGGTCCCAGCTCCTGCCAACCTAGCAGTTCGAAAGCACGTCAAAGTGCAAGTAGATAAATAGGTACAGCTCCGATGGGAAAGTAAACTGCGTTTCCATGCACTGCTCTGGTTCACCAGAAGCAGCTTAGTCATGTTGGCCACATGACCCGTAATCTGTCTGCGGACAAATGCCGGCTCCCTCGGCCTATAGAGCGAGATGAGCGCCGCAACCCCAGAGTTGTCCGCGACTGGACCTAATGGTCAGGGGTAAAAGGTAAAGGGTAAAGGGACCCCTGACCATTAGGTCCAGTCGTGTCCGACTCTGGGGTTGTGGCGCTCATCCCGCTTTATTGGCCGAGAGCCGGCGTACAGCTTCCAGATCATGTGGCCAGCATGACAAAGCCGCTTCTGGCGAACCAGAGCAGGGCACGGAAACACCGTTTACCTTCCCGCCGTAGCGGTACCTATTTATCTACTTGCACTTTGACGTGCTTTCGAACTGCTAGGTGGGCAGGAGCTGGGACCGAGCAACGGGAGCTCACCCCGTTGCAGGGATTCGAACCACCGACCTTCTGATCAGCAAGCCCTAGGCTCTGTGGTTTAACCCACAGCGCCACCTGGGTCCCTATGGTCAGGGGTACCTTTACCTTTACCTTTTTCACCACTCATATTCCTTGTGCTGCTCCAAGAGCTGCTACAACATGTCTGGGCTACACTTGGTATTAGTGAACATTTAGCCTACAGTCCTGTATATATTTGATTTTGGGAGTAATCAGGCTTCAAGGGGAAGTCTATCCATACAATTTGCAAGGGGAAGTCTATCCATACAATTCATTGAGGCTCAGACAAGCAGCACTATGTAAATATGATTTCCCTCTGTATACACTGTCATAGAAGTCCGCTTTGCATGCTGATCTCCTGTGCTCAACTGGAGCCATTGCATCAATGCATACAACTTGCTTCTCAACAAACTGGTCTACAGTCAAGCTCCAGAAATCAGAAGTGCCTTTTTTTTAATGAAGTATTCAGTAGATACTATTTTACGCTTCCAGAATTATTCAAGCACAGAAAATATTAAGAGGAATGATGCCCTGAGTGCCATATTAATACTGGAACGTATAGCTGCAGCTCCCTTCAGCTGTTTCTGTTGGGGCTTATTTATCCAGCAGAGGTATCTGCTTATTAGGAAAAGAAATAATGAACTTACAGACAACCTCCTCCAATTTTAGTACTATCAACAACATATGTATTTCATGTTGATTTAAATCAAAACAGTTTTATCATGAGAGTATGAAGTACTTTGTGGTCAAGTACTATTCGAATAATACTCAGCAAGTCATTTGAATCTGAGAAACCATTTTCAGTAGACAATTCCTTCTTTGCAATTCCTTCTTGTATATTCTGATACACTCTACCAAGGTGGGGGATATGAACTGATGAAACTTTAATCTCAAAGTAATTTTCATTTCAGTGGCATTCAGCTTTCACCACTGTAAAATATATATTTACTTATTTGAAATTAACAGGTAATTGATAACAAAAGTGAAATGATGTTATTTGCTCCGATATCTTGCCACAAAATACTTTCTATACAAAGAATAGATATATAGATACGGCTTCTAATAGGCATCTGGTTAGCCACTGAGAAAACAGAATGATGCATTAGATGGCCCAGGGGGCAGGGAGGGGGTCTGATCCAGCATTGCTCTTTTCATTGGTATTTTTGTATAAATATTACATCATTTCAGTGAACTGGGAGTTTGCAAGGAACCTGCACGAATGATCTTGTTTGGAAGGTGGATGCAGATCTCGGATGTGGCATCCTAATCAGGATCTCACTTCCTGAGTAGGAAACTGGGTCACAGCTGTGGAAATTATACAGAGATTTTTGCTTCGTAGATGCCAACATGTATTAATCTCTTAATTATTTTTAAATGTTCCTTTATTGATAATTTTAATATTCCTTATATACCACTTAGAGGTTTTGACTACAATCAAGTGGTATATAATTTTTTTGTTAAATACATAAATAGCAATTTAATCGAATTGCTCTGCTTGTAAATGAGAAAAGGGACAGCGGAAGCCTCAAAGGTGCCCCCTAGATTGGTCCCATACCGCCTATGTCTGTACAGAAGACGATTTTCCATCTTAGATGCAAAAGGGGACATTCTAGTAACAACAAGAATACTCCTCATCTAAGACAGTGCTTGGCAGCAATACAATTTGCAATCTCCGCGGTAGACTGGAGGTGATGGGACTCTCAAGGACGCCGCTTGTTATTTTTTCACAAATTTGCCCAGGCAGCTCCTCCAATCCACCACTGCAATTAGCATTTGTTTTTGCAGCAACCTTATAGTGAACCTACTGCTTTATTATGGAATATTTAAGGACCAGTGCAAAAATATGTGTCAAGAAATAGACCCGGGCCTGAACTTCTTTGCAAACTGTTACACACACATGTTTCTGTAGAACATCGTTATATTTTTCTTACATATATCAGTAACAGTTACTGGGATTTTAAGGCAGCATTCGTTCTGTCACAAATTCTGTGATGCATTACTATCATTATTTTAAATTTATGAATCACCATATACTGAATATTATAGGCAACGTACAATAAAACTAGTTCAAAATACCCAACGCAATCAGAGCAACTATTATTGATACAAGTATTATCAATATCACTTAAACTGGGCAGAATTTTCCATTATCTTGAACATAAGAGACTCTCGACTTGCTGTCTGTGTGTTTGCCATATACTGCTACTTAAGGACACGAATTTTCTTCTTTTTCTCCCTTTCTTGATCCTTATCCTAACACAAGATGTCATCACACCAGACAAAAGATAATCACAAGATGTCGCCTCATCAGAAACGACATCGTGATGTTATTGACAAAATTATACAGCTGCTTGCTGTAGAGGAAGCAGGAGTGAAACACACCAAGTAGGGCAACACAGGCCAAAGACTGTGAACACAAGGCAGAAGGGAAATGACTCGAGAAAAATAGCGTCAAAGGAGCGTGATTGTGTTGACAAAACAAATGCTGAAAATCGTTGAATATTGGAGGCACAATTCAGCATGATGATGATGATGGAGAGTTTGGATTTGATATTCCACTTTATCACTACCCGAAGGAGTCTCAAAGCGGCTAACATTCTCCTTCCCCCCCCCCCACAACAAACACTCTGTGAGGTGAGTGGGGCTGAGAGACTCCAGAGAGCAGTGTGACTAGCTCAAGGTCACCCAGCAGCTGCATGTAGAGGAGCGGAGATGTGAACCCGTTTCCTCGAACCCGTTCTTAACCACTACACCACACTGAAGGAGATAAGCAGTTTTGGATACCCAGTCCCACATTCAGAATAACAGAGGGCAAGGAGTGACCCACAGCCAGAGCATGGGAGGCAAAATCGGAGATCCAGGATTGCTGGTGTGGCTTCTGTCAATCCGCGATGTCTTGGTTAAATCGGGACATTTGGGGGTATGCAGGTTAACTGACACCTGCTTGCTTTATGCCAGCTTCTTATGCATAGGATTGCTCCCTGAAAATGTTTAGCTGTTGAGATAGCATTGCCTTTGGGGAATTATAGGAAAAGAACTACTTAAATTGTATAGAAATTTATGTAAGTATGCTACTACCGCAGCAGGAATGCTACTTGCCCCAAAGTGGAAAGAAACAGAAGTCCCAGCAAAGGAAGAATGGATACAAAAACTCATGGATATCCAGAAATGGCAAAACTTACCGGAAGAATAAGAAATCAAGATAACAAAGTTTTTTTATAAAAGAATGGAAATGGTTGATTGAACATTTACAGAGAAATTGCAAACAGATAAAAACATTAGCAGGATTATTGTAATAACCTGCAGTTTCATAAGAGTATATATTTAAAGTAGATAATTAAATGAGCATATTAAATAAATTTGGATATGCAGAAGATATTAAAAAATAAATTAAGGAACCACAGAAAGAGGGGCGAGGAAGTGAAAATTTGAAATGTTAAATTGATTGTATAACTAAAATGTATAAACTTGAAAAGTATAAATTAAACCTTAACAGAGAGAGAGAGAGAGAGAGAGAGAGAGAGAGAGAGAGAGAGAGCATTGCCATCACTCTGAACTGACTTTGAAATGTTTTCACTCGGAATGGACAAAGTCCATCTTTGCGGAAACATTTTTTTTTTTTTAAGAGTCCTTATGAAGTGGTCTGAGGGTTGCAGTGCTGTCTCCATTTATTTGGGTGCATATCTATGACAAATACCAAGGGAAAACAAACTCAGTAGCAGGAGCGGGGGAGGTGTTTAATGAAAGTATTGGGGCTTTTAATAAACAGAATAATTTGGTTCACAAGATGCATAATTTTCACTCATGAGTAGCAAAAACTACACTAAATATCTATGTAAACTTGTGTGTGTGTGTGTGTGTGTGTGTGTGTGTGTGTGTGTGTGTGTGTGTGTGTTTGAATCAGTGTTAAGTATGGTCTGAGCTGGGGTGGAGGAGAAATTCATTTCAATTCACATTTAAAGATGAACCTACAAAATCCGCACTTTCTGAAGCAGCCATCCTTCCAAATCAAATTTTGCAGTGCATTTCCCCAGCCAATATAATAATAATAAATAATAATAATAATAATAATAATAATAATAATTTATTATTTTTACCCCGCCCATCTGGCCGGGTCTCCCCAGCCACTCTGGGCGGTTTCCAACAAATAGCAAAATACATTAAAATATCACAGATTAAAAACTTCCCTAAACAGGGCTGCCTTCAAGTGTTTTCTAAAGGTCATGTAGTTGTTTATTGCTTTGACCTCTGATGGGAGGGCGTTCCACAGGGCGGGCGCCACTACCGAGAAGGCCCTCTGCCTGGTTCCCTGTAACTTGGCTTCTCGCAGTGAGGGAACCGCCAGAAGGCCCTCGGCGCTGGATCTCAGTGTCCGGGCTGAACGGTGGGGGCGGAGACGCTCCTTCAGGTATACAGGACTGAGGCCGTTTAGGGCTTTAAAGGTCAGCACCAACACTTTGAATTGTGCTCAGAAACGTACTGTATAAATCTGTATAAAGGGTGCATAAATATGCAAGTATTGGTGAAAAGAGCTGATGTAAATATGCATTATATTACAGAAATTTGTTTTGAAAAAATGTCATATTAGCAGTAACTGCATACATAAGTATGTCTATATTAGGAATGTTGAAATGTGGAGAACTGAAATTAAGACTGCAAAGAGAGAGTGAGAGAGAGAAAAATAGAAATAGAGAGAAACTGAAATTGAATGATCTGCAGATCCCTAGCCTTTGCTCTCTCATCCTGAAATCGTTGGGATATGGAAAGGCTTGACTTTGCCTGAATTGTGTCCTTAATCGCGTGTGCCACAGTACATTTAAAAACACATGCTTCAGTGGCATGCAAAATAAATACTGCCATATCCCTTTGCCCTTCCTTTTTTCCTAATACATGTTTTATGAACTTTCCAGCTGTGCTAATGCTAACAAATTGCTGGGCACTGATACCTAAGGCTCAGCTAGCTGGGGATTTGAACTCAAGCACCTAAGCAATTAAGCAGCTATCTTGCCAGGAGAAATACAAGATGGTCCCAATGGTGGGGGTTTTTTTCCTGCTAAAGTATTATTGCACAGAGAAAGGCTGTACATGTATATGCATCTCTCCATTTGCACGGCGCTTACTTCATAGAAACAGCTGTCTGTGGCAGATGGGTGGTGGAAACCATTTGACACTGATCTGCGAGCTTGGAGTGGAATCACTATTTCTAATCCATTCACAACTCTTGCCCCGTCCCCACACCTCAGCATTTGCTGCCAGAGGCAACTGCCTCACTCTGCCTCATTGTAGGGCTAGCCCTTATCACAGAAGAGCACAGCTGACTAGCTGGCCATTGGGCAGGAGATGCAAAGAGTTGCCAAATAGCTCCCTTAGCCTCAGTGCAAATCCAAGGGTCCCTGACAGTTCAGTTCCCTATCTTCATTGATTGCAAAAACTTGTTATTTGGTGTGTGGGTGTGGGTGTTTACACATCACTTGGGAAGACAGACAAACTAATGCCAGTGTACTGGAAGAAGCAAAGATAACCAGTGTCGAAGCAACTATTCTTCAACATCAACTTCATTGGACAAGTCATGTTCTGCGGATGCCTGATTATCGTCTTCCAAATCAACTACTCTATTCCAAACTTAAAAATGGAAAGCATAATGTTGGTGCTCAACAAAAGAGGTTTAAAGACTCTCTAAAGGCAAATATAAAAAAATGTACTATAAACACTGACAAATGGGAAACACTGGCCAGCGAGTGCTTCAATTGGAGAACAGCCTTTACCAAAGTTGTCATGGGCTTTGAAGACGCTCGAACTCAGGACGAAAGGGAGAAACGTGCTAAGGGGAAGGCATGCTTGGCAATCCCTCACCATGATCAACTCCTGCCTGTAAACCAATGTCCCCACTGTGGAAGGATGTGTGGATCCAGAATTGGCCTCCACAGTCATTTACGGTCTCACTGTTAAGATTGTGTTTATGGAAGACAATCTTACTCAGCTACGAGTGATTGCCAAAGAAGCTGCCACTGCTGTAGATCCTTCAGTTTTAAGCATGTGAGTGGCTTGGATTCATCAGGGAGAAAGGCATGGTACCATTATCATCAAAAACAGCAATAACAACACTTCAGGATCATGTCTTGCACTGCATTGTAATCTCCATGATCTGAAGCCCTGTGTTTATCACAAAGCCTGACATATGCTGTGTGGTCCAAATTTGGCTGGTAACTATTAAGACAGTAGAAGAATAAGAATAGAATGCTGGTATTTGAGAGAGTCCTGGAGGTAGAATCTTCTGTGTCAACGGGTGTCGCTCAGTGTATGAATGAACCTGCCTTTCCTTTCAGTTTCTCATTTTTACCAATCATCAATTTGGTTTGCATCATTCCCATATATGGAAATGTGCATGGAAATTGACACTCAATTTTATTCAAATATTTCCAAATATATACATTTTTATATGTAAGTGTGCCTAGCATAAGCAACTTGGCAATTTCCCCCAAAATAGAGTGCATTTTCAGATGTTGTTTTCACTAATATATGAATCAGTGTGTGCATTTTTTTAATCAATATGAGAATATTTGTATGCATTTTTTGTTGGAGAACTTCATTGCAAAATTTAGAGAAGTGAAAATTTTGAAGGAGAGCTGAGTTTCAGCTCACATACTGGTTTGGGAAGCATCAGCCTGGTAAATTCACATTAAAACATGAAGTGAACAAATATCTCCTCCATCTCTACTTCATAGATAGAGCCTTGTGGTATAACCAATGTGTGAGGCCTGACAGTCCGGAGCAGGAACATGTCACCTAAGGTGCAATACTAAGTGTCAACCTCAGCCTTGCCTTTGTTTTCTTGTCAATAGATCCCAAAGCAAACAATCTCAGCCATCCCATTTTTTCCCCTTCTAAAGGTCAGTTGGTGATCCTAGATACAAACATGGGTCTGCCTCACCAAATCCTAAAGCAAAGTTCAAAGTAAACTCATCTGAGGATGTACAGAGGAGGAAGATGTCAAGAGGCTGGGGAACTAGGCAGTGCAACAGGAAAAGAGAGAACACACCCAGAACATTCAGAATATGGCTATTTCTTTCCTGGAGTTATCAGTCTGTCAAAGTACACTCTACATTTTGAAATGTTAACTTGTAATCAATATGACCATCTGCAATAAAATAAGATATTTACAGTTATCAGATGTTCTCTGAGCAGCCCGCCTGGATTCTAAATTCCCACGTTTAAAATGCTATTCTGCATCAGAAATATTGAATTTCCATCCTCTGTGCAGCTTTGATTTTGTTTCTTACTATGCCACCTGGTAACACTCTGTGCTTCTGTAGTTACCTTTTATCTAAGAACTTGGAGCCATTTTGCAAACATTAAGTGCAACAGCCCTCCAAGGTAGCTGACACAATTTACCGTCTTTCATCACATAAAACAGTTAGATATTATGTAGTAATTCTTCCCCTTAAATATATTCATGGCTCAATGAGGTCGGGCAGAATTAAGGTAAGAGCAATGTATCCAACAGGTTTCGGGGCAGGGGGTGTAAAAGGGGGGAGCACTCCACATTTTTATTCCCAGAAAGATAAAACAGCTATGCATTGCATGAGGCATCCATAATGCAAATCAAGACTTCTTCATAGAATCATAATGCAAATCAAAAACAATACTACCACAAGCCACACTGGTGCCATTTTATTAATTTTGTAGAACTCAAAGGTATGTTTTGTTGGATGCCAGGAATATCGTCTTAGTTGTGAGGATCAGTGGGAAGGGATTGTGTGCAAAGCTGTGGTACAGATAGATGAGAGGGGAACAGAAGGCACATCAAACAGGATTTTGATACCAGAGGCTGTAAAGTAATTGTAACATAGAAGGAAAATCTCTCACCCTTCGCTGGCTGGCAGCTGCTACACTGGCACCTGTTTTAGAGTTAGCCCAGATGAAAAACTACAAAGTGAAGAAAAAAGCTGGGTTATAGTCCAGCTACTAGGATTGTGGTATCATCTGAGAGGACTGAAGGACTGCTTTGGGATAAAAGCTTGTTAAAAAATGGCAACACTTGAGACAAATACACATGCAGTCTCTGTGCATGTGCAGAGGAACCCTGGCTCTTTCAGCCAGGACAGATCTAAGGCATCAGCTGTGCTGGCTCACAAAGGCCAGGTTGGGAGAGGAGTGCTTCCCCTGATTTCCCCCATTTCCCCCTTCAAACTTTCCATTTCACTGATTTCCCATTCCTAAATTAAAAGGTAAAGGGACCCCTGACTGTTAAGTCCAGTCGCGGACGACTCTGGGGTTGCGGCACTCATCTGACTTTACTGGCCGAGGGAGCCGGTGTTTGTCTGCAGACAGCTTCCGGGTCATGTGGCCAGCATGACTAAGCCGCTTCTGGCAAACCAGAGCAGCACATGGAAATGCCGTTTGCCTTCCTGCCAGAGCGGTACCTATTTATCTACTTGCACTTTGATGTGCTTTCGAACTGCTAGGTTGGCAGGAGCAGGGACCGAGCAACAGGAGCTCACCTCATCGCGGGGATTAGAACCACCGACCTTCTGATCGGCAAGCCCTAGGCTCTGTGGTTTACACCACATCGCCACCTGCGCCCCCTTTCCTGCATTGCATCCCTACAATTCTATGATTGCCCACTTTGATTGTGCCGGCCCCACAGCTCCTATCAATGCATGAGGGCTATTCACATTGAGTAATAATCAGATGAGGAATAAACAAATCACATCCAAATTGGTCTAAAGAGAGAAGGAATGGTTAAATAAGCAAGTGATCAGGTTTTGAGAAGCTACAGAGTTTCAACCTTGCAGCAGCAACACTGAAAATGTAATGATGGGCATTTGAGAGCGCTGAGTTCAAGTGTTCCTGCAAAAGCCCCTTTGTTAGCCTTCATGTAATTTCACAACATGACAGTGTCAGGTAGTGGCGTTTCCCCCCCCCCTTTTTTTTTGGAGGGACGAACATGTTCCTTCTCAGTCTGACTTCCTAGTCCAACCCAAATGCCAGTTTTGAGTTAATGTTGTACAAGCAGCCGAATCCACCTGATCATTAATTCACAAACCCCAGCAGTTGTTGTGACAGCTACAGCGCCCATGGGCTCCGTCATGCTTCACCACCACCTCCAGTAATTGTCTGCTGCTGAGAGACATGTTGTCTAGGCCCACAACTGACGCGGCTGTCACAGAAGGGGGAGAGGAATGGAAAGAGACTACAGATCAAAAAAGGGTGGCGGCAGGTGAGAACAAGCAGTTGAAGCTGCTCCCCCGACTGACAGGTGCTCTTTCAGGATATATGGGGCATCAGAAGAGAAATCAGGAGCCTACAGATTTGTCTGCAATGGGGAATGAGTTTATTCTTAGAATATAAAGAGCTTGGTGATGGGCGGAGGGTATTTTGATAAGCCAGCTGCAAAAAGGTGCACACTCCAAGCTTTTAAAAGCAGAGGTTGGGTGGCCATCTGTCACGGATGCTTTAGTTGAGATTCCTGCATAGCAGGGGGTTGGACTAGATGACCTTTGGGTCCCTTCCAACTCTATGATTCTATGAATACCTGGAGGGCCATAGGTTCCCCATCCTTGTTTTACACAAATGCTTGTACACATTTGTGACTGATGACCCAAATATTTGTCATTAATAAACCGGTATGTACTGAGATTATTAATACAATTTACTGTACCTCCTATGTTCTCTCCCTCCATCCCACTAGAGATGGTATTCAAATAATGCTGTGGTTGTTCTATAGATCAAGTTTTATGAGGAATGCATTACAGTTATATATATAATTGATTTTAAAACAAGTTCATGCACGGCAGAAGCGAAGCATTATATTTGATGGTTGAGGGTGGAGAAAGCTAGGCGTATCCTCACCCAAACAACAGAGAAATGGAAGATGACTTCTGCTTCTGTAAGTTATTGAATGCGGTGGCTGGATCTAGACACACTGGAAAAATGTTTCAGGAAAACACACCTGGTATTACAGGTGGTTATAATGCATTTAAAACACTTAAAAAAACACTAATGTAGCTGAGTCCAGTGACTCAAACTGCACAACCAATTTCTCTGTCACATGTGCTGTTAGGTAAAGGTAAAGGACTGGACCATTAGGTCCAGTCGTGTCCGACTCTGGGGTTGTGGCGCTCATCTCACGTTACTGGCCGAAGGAGCTGGTGTACAGCTTCCGGGTTATGTGGCCAGCATGACAAAGCCGCTTCTGGCGAACCAGAGCAGCGCACGGAAATGCCGTTTACCTTCTCGTCGGAGCGGTACCTATTTATCTACTTGCACTTTGACGTGCTTTCGAACTGCTAGGCGGGCAGGAGCAGGGACCGAGCAACGGGAGATCACCCCATTGCAGGGATTCGAACCGCTGACCTTCTGATCAGCAAGCCCTAGGCTCTGTGGTTTAACCCACAGCGCCACCTACGTCCCCTTGCCATTACCCTGTGTCAAAATCTGCTACCAATTTCTAAATCAGCTCCGTATTTCCTGCGTGAAATGTATTAACATTTACTCTTTTTATGGCAGCCATTAACCTCCTTTGTTATCTTTCCTGCCTCTGTGTTATCTTACAAATCCTGTCCACCAGCTCGTCATGTGTATTGTGGGAGGTGGGGGAGAGATGGTAGTAAAGCTCAATGGTGGCAGGGAAGGATCACTCCTATGAGTAATAATAAATGACACCAAGCAGTCTTAGGAGAAAATTTCAGGGAAAAGCAGAAGGAGCAGGGGACACGGTTGGATGGCATGGCTGGTGAGTAAAATGAGACACGGGAGTAATATAAAAATGGGAAATCCAGAACAAAATGACTAAGGAAGGCAATCAGCATGACAAAAGAATAATTAAAAACATTACTTTAACAATTCAAACACCACAACAGCACCCACAAAATTTACATAAAATGATTTGAAAACAACAACAACAAAAAAGCCCGGTGAATTTAAGTTCTCAAAAGAGAAAAATATGTATAGGTCTTTTCTAGTTGATTGAGACAACCAGTCTTTATTGACAGAGGGGGGTGGGGGGAGAGAGATTAAAGAAGGTATGGTTATTTAGGGAAGTGCAAGCTGAAGAACAAACTTTGTTTTGCTGAGGACAACGACACCACAAGACCCAGGGGGCACAATATCACTAGTAGAGATGGCAGCCAATATTGATTAAAATTAGTAGAACTTAGTTGTGCAATCAATTGTGTGTGTGTGTGTGTGTGTGTGTGTGTGTGTGTGTGACAGTTGCAATCACATATCAATTTTGTAATAAACAATTTCAGGTAGAGCTACAAGGCATTTTGTGAACTGAATGACTTAACGAAACAATTTTGAACAAGGTAATTTCAAAAAACCAATGAATGCAAAAATCCCAGTGAGTTCCCTTCCTAGTGTGGAGTGAGGAGTGGTGGAAGACTTCTTCTGTTTTCTAGAACAACCGATTTATGTATAAGCTAAACAATCTATAGCTTAAGGCCCTAGTCTCTTGCCCCCCCCCCCAAAAAAAAATAAGGGGAAAAAACTGGATGTACATTTCCAAAAATATAAGATAAAAAACAAATAAAATAAAACCTACATTCAGCAACAGTGTTTTGTGTTGTGTATGGACCTATAAGGTCCATAAATTACCATATAGCATATATTCAACACAAAAAAACCAGTGACAATTTGTTGTTGACAAAGGACAGCTGGACAGATAAAGGGCCCCATTACCTTCAGTAGCTTAGGGCCTCATCAAACGTAAATCCGGCCCTGCAACCATGCCTTGTGCATAAGGAAAACCCAACACGCAAGCTGCTGTTTGCATACAGAAGCTCCATGCATTTGGGACCACCCACACAACTGTTTGTCCCAATTGCACAAATTTCCTACATGCAGTAGGAGTCCAGGAGTTGAGGTTTTCTTACATGATATGCACAATTGTTCCAGGAAGCAGATATGACAGCAGTCAACCAACAACATGCAAGTTAAATGTTAATAGGCAATGTACTGTGCAGCTGTCATGTACACTCTAGGACTATGCAGAAGAGCTGTCTCTATGCATATGCCCAAGACATATAGGATTCAGCCGGCATCACCTGACTCCGGCCTCATGTCAGCATTCCACCTGGCCCTATCTCCGATGTCGATGCACTGAATCGAATATCAGGAAGGGAGAGCTGCACGCAGTCCTGATTTGTTGCTGCTTTTGAGCCATTTTTAGGACTCCTTTGCTACATGATTTTGAACAATCGGGGAGAGCCAGTGTGGTGTAGTGGTTAAGAGTGGTAGACTTGAAATCTGGTGAACTGGGTTCGCGTCTCTGCTCCTCCACATGCAGCTGCTGGGTGACCTTGGGCTAGTCACACTTCTCTGAAGTCTCTCAGCCCCACTCACCTCACAGAGTGTTTGTTGTGGGGGAGGAAGGGAAAGGAGAATGTGAGCCGCTTTGATAGTGATAAAGCGGAATATCAAATCCAAACTCTTCCTCTTCATCATCATCACAGAGGCTGCTTATAAATGCCCCCTTTACACCTCCCAGCTCCTGCCAACCACAAATTAAGTGGATGCAAATGGGCATATCCATGTACAGTACAGTGGTACCTTGGGTTACAAACGTTTCGGGTTACAAACACTTCGGGTTACAAACTCCGCTAACCCGGAATTAGTACCTCGGGTTGCGAACTTTGCCCCAGGATGAGAACAGAAATTGTGTGCTGGCAGCGTGGCGGCAGCAGGAGGCTCCATTAGTGAAAGCGTGCCTCAGGTTGAGAATGGTTTTGGGTTAAGAACGGACCTCCGGAACGCAGTGGCGGAGGAAGAGGAGTGCGGAGGGAGAGCACCGCCCCCGGAAGCGCGATCCTGGTGGGGTGCCATCGTGGCTGCCACCCTGCCCGCGCTGGGCGCCACACCCCCACAGGCGGCACGCCATGCCCCCAGGACGCGCACCATGCCCCCAGGATGCACGCCAGCCCCGCCCCCGCCTGCTCTCCGCCCCACAGTGCTGGAACATGAAGCTCCACCACTGCCGGAATGAAGTTTGTAACCCGAGGTACCACTGTACATGCTGGCCTTGCTGACATTTTGTTCAGTGCATGCATGTTGGTATCTAGATTGCTTTACCCCTCCATACATTGGATGTATGTGTATTGCAGTCTCTTCTGAAAAGCCCTAATCAGATCCCTGACTGTCCGAAATCATGCAGCGAACATGAAAAAAGCTTAAAATAGTGCAAATCAAGAACTGAAAACAATCGTAGGGGGAAGGACATGAAAAAAAGACTAAGGCAGGAAGGCTTCCTAGGTTTTTTTTAAATATCCCACGAAAGCCTACTTTTTGATTATAAAATGTCTGTATGTGAATATTTGGTGCAGCTCTAGCAATAACCGACAATTTTCTGTAATTGAGGGTGAAATAACCCATGCTATAAGTCATTGCAAAATCTGGGATAATATAAGGCTGCCTTTTTAAAGCTTTAATGAATATTTTCCTTTGATGGCTCAATCTCTTCTGTTTTAGTCTAAGTAGCATGTTCTTGTTTCACAGTATTAATCATTTACTAGCTCTGTTTGGTTTCATTCCCAAGACTCACTCAGATTGCAGAGATAATTTTTTTCCTACCGCTTTCCTTCTACTTGATGTCCAGAAATACAATCAGACAACTTTTATCACAGAAAGGATCTGCATGGTCTTCAATCTTTAATGCAACATTTCAGTTCTGGTATCTGAGTGTTGATCTTGTTCTGTGGTTTATCCCTTTGATCCCATCAGAACATAATACTTCCCTCCTAGCTGCTGCCATTTTGCCCACACATCTACTCTACTCTTGCTATAGCTCCAAGATGCTTAGGATATTTCCTGTTTATTTGTGTGTGCTTCTAATATCACTGCCAGATAACCTTTGTGGTTCCTTCCAACTCTATGATTCTATAAAATGATAGAACTGAAATCAGTCATAAAGACCATCTTGTTATCTCCTGCTACAGTGGACTGTAATATGAATGATATGGGCTATTGGGTTATGAGTGTTTCGTCAGGAAGGAATTCCAACCAGGAAAGGGATGTAGGGCTAATAGACCTTCAGGCACCTTTGAATTCTGAAATTTCATATTTATATAGACAGAAGAGCTGAAAGAAAACCAAATCTACAAATAATTTGCAGCAAATTGGTCTAAGTTGGCCTCAGTCCTTACACAATTAGGACCATCGACAGAAACTTTCCACTTTCCCCACTCTCTTGTTAGGCACCCAGAAAAGCCTTTTAGGTTAAAGGGGGGGGGAACCAAGCAAATATACATTTGTGATTGTTGTTATGGCTGAAACAACCTTTGCTCCATTGCTACTCGACAAATTCCAATCTAGCTAGCGAAAGGGCATTCTCAGAAAAACGGAAGGGCATTCTCAGAAAACTGACCACATATGGTCTCTCCCCAGAGTATTTATTAAGCCTAGAAATGGGAAGGGCCAAGAACATAATCAAAGAAAGACTAAGGGACATTGAAGTCCAAAATGATTTTAATCAACTTTCGATAATCTAAAAACCCCTGTATAACTCCCAAAGGCCCCAGCTAGCAAACTACCGGGTACCTCAAAATACTAGACAACGCCAAACACCGTTGGGCATTCTCCAGGGCGCGCTTCAATGCTCTCCCTTCAGCTCTGCTAGAGGGAAGATACAACAAGAATCCGATTGAACAAAGACTATGTCCCTGTAATAGCAACGAGATCGAATCCATTGGGCATGTCATTCTACACTGCCCATTTTATCGAGACTCAAGAAAAGAGCTGATCTAACCGATTCTGAGGAAACTACCCGGTAGTACAGATGATACCTATATTAGATACCTCCTGGCTGATAAAGATCCCGAAATTACAAGGCCCGTGGCAAAATACAGTCACATTGCGACAAGAACAAGACGAGCAGTGATATCAGCAACGGGGTCCGATATGTAACCCTGATGATCCAATAATAGACAGCAGAGACTTATGAACTTAAATTTTAAACTTTAAGAGACTGAAATATGGTTTAAAATGTAAACACCAATTCTGTGAATTGGCCCGCATTTCTATCTCTATTTGTAAGACAATACAACTTACACTACCACATCTTTTACAAATTGCTTTCTGGTATTGGACCGTAATAAAGATATTTGATTTGAACCTTTGCTCCAAAAATTTTGCTTTGCAAAGTTTGATAGATTTGGCAGAGCAAATATTTGTCTATTTATACTTGCATTCTACAAAGGAAAGCCATGGTGGGCAAACTGTATTTTATTGAAACTTGCCAAACATTACTTCTCATCAGGTTCAAATCCCCATTCAACTGCACAGCTCAGGCCATTCATTCTAATACCTCACTGGGAAGTTATGATAAAATGAGCAGAGGAATGTCCTCAGTTCCATGAAGGAAAGGTGGCATAAAGATATAATATATAAATAAATACATTGAATGGCGCCCATCAATTTGGAAAAGGCGGACATGATCAGACTTGCCCAGTCATGGTATTGTGTTGTGTTGGAAGGGGAAGATAGGCAGGGTTGAAATCAATGACAGTGTTACAGTGCCCAGAAGAAAACACTACAGAGTTATATGCATGTCACACCTGTATTAAGCTTCTTTAAGATTAATTTGTCAAATCATATTTCTTTTAAATGTCAGGTGTGTCTCCAGTTATCCCTACTTGTAAACCTATTATTTCCAGCTCATTCTTTTTCTTCTTTCTTTTTTTCCTGCTTTATACACCTATTTCTTTGCTGAATGCTCTAAATATTAATAAAAGGGATTATGCACAACTGCTGGTTTTATTAAGGTCTCTCCGTAAAAAATGAGAGAGAGGGAGAGAGAGAGAGAGAGAGAGAGAGAGAGAGAGAGAGAGAGAGAGAGAATAGGGCAAAATACTTCACTCACTGCTGATTCAAGATCAAATATGTACACAAAAAGAGCAGCACTATATATAATTTGAACACTGACTGCTGTTTTGTACATCTGGGGGAGAATCAGTCCTACACACAGGAATTGAAAGTAAAAGAGGTCTGACGTGACACCTACCACCTTCCCTCAAGATGGCAATGCTCGTTTGTCAGAACCAATACACATAAGTTCCATTTTATAGTCTTAGGGTTCCCCCTCTTTTTCTCTCTTCACTACCTCTCTGCCGTTCCTTTCCTACCTTCCCCTCAAAGTGAGCCTGCAATCCTATTCTAACCCCACCAACCAGGGAGGAAGCTCCAGTAAACTGAATGGGACTTACTTCAGAGTTGTCCTTTTTTCCAAATTGCCATGTGAGGCCTCAGAAGCTCTCCCATATCCTGTTGTTTTAGCTTCTGCTTTCCCTCAGCTCACCAAACTCATTCAGTGCAGACACAAAAGCTCCTCTTTAAGGTTGGTTCTTCCCAGGGGTGGGATGCAGAGGGGCAGACCGCCCCGGGTGTCTTCGCTGAGGGGGGTGACATTTGGCGCATTGCCTGCCCGCAACTCCCAAGCCCACCCCGAACCGTTGGGGGAAGGGGGGAGCTGAATCGCTTTGTCGCTGGCATTCCCCCCTTCCCCCTTCATTTTGTTTATATATATATATATATCTTTTTTTTTTTAGTTTTATACATATACAATAATATAATTCACATAATTTCTTCACTTCTTGTACCTTTTTGGCTTTTATAGCCGTGACTTCCTTCAAACCTTCCATATGACTTTCTAATATCCATACCTTATATTTATATTTCTTATATCTATCGTTGTTCTATTATATCTCTCACTAAATTAATCACTATAAGTTCATATTAACAACAATATTTCTTCCTTGATCTACAAAGCTTCTTGCAGTCCTACCAACGTGTTCAATTGAATATTTTCCTTTAAATAGTCTGCAAATTTTGTCCAGTCTTTGACGAACTTCTGGTCCCTCTGTTCTCGGATTCTCCCTGTCATTTTGTCCAATTCTGCATACTCCATTAATTTCATTCTCCATTCTTCCATTGTCGGTGTTTGTTCTTGTTTCCATTTTTGTGCTATTAACATTCTCGCCGCAGTCACCGCATACTGGAAAAGCTTAATGTCCCCTTCCCCCTTCATTTTGACAGCTTGGGGGAGGCTTGGGAGTTGCGGGGTGGTGGTGCGACAAATGTCCACCATTGGCAGCTCACTCCGCCCCTGTGGGCGGCTTGCTCTGCCCCTGGCTGCAGGGCACACACGCCGCTCCATGCACCCAAGCGGCTATACCGCACCTGGGAGGGCACCCTCCGTGGCCCTCCCCCCTCAGGAGCGCTCCCGCCCTGGGCAGTGCGGGCATATGCACCACCACTGGTTCTCTCTGCCCCACCTTTCGCTCTTCCATGCCTTTACCTTCCTTCAAGGTAAGCCATCAACATCAACTTGCCCTCTCCAGCAATTGACACTGCAACTCAAACTCATTTCTGGTTGGCAGGTGAAGACTCATGCTGTCCTGGGAGGAGAAAACTGCCACATGGGGAGCATGACAGGAAGAGTCAACCTGTGATTGAAACACCTCTTCCTTCAGGTGACAGCCACACATGATTTATGTAATAAAAATAAATAATAACCACATGTGGACCCGGGGCTTTTTTTCAGCTGGAACTCACCAGAATTCAGTTCTGGCACCTCTCAGGTGGGCATCATTGCCATTATATATATTTTTAAAAAATAATTTTTATTCATTTTATAAGAAAAACACTAAAATATATAATAAAAAGAAAAGAAAAATACAACATAAAAAAGGAAAAAAACAACAGAAAGAAAGACACAATAAGAACAAGAAACAAAAAAGGTTTTCTTACAATAACCTAAATTTCTCTTAACATTTTTCAGTGACTTCCTTCAATCCCTTCCTTCTGAATTTCATTTTTCTAGAACTTCCTTAGCTGTTTCTAAGAAGAATAACCTTATATCCTATCTATCTTTATTACGTATCAAAATTAACCAAATTCTAACTTAACAGCCGAAAACCTATAATTAATTCCCTAAACGATCCTAAATATTACAATATTTTTTCAAATACAATTTAAATTTCTCCCAATCTTCCTTCACCTCCTCTCTGATGCATCATTGCCATTATAAGAAAACAAGGGAGGTGTTCGTGGTTCATTTTTTCTACAAAAAATACCACTACCAAGAAGTCCCTCTGCCTGGTTCTCTGTAGTGCCACGTCTCACTGTGAAGGAACCACCAGAAGGCCCTCAGAGGTGGATCACAGTGTCCAGGTTGAATGATGGACACTGAGGTCCAGCTCCAAGGGTCTTCTGGTGATTCATTCACTGCAAGATATGAAGCTACAGCTTTGGGAAGGAGGCAGGAAGGTGTGCCCTTGGGCCTTGCACCATAACTGGTTGTGCTCCTCTAAATCCACCTCTGATTATGGTGGTCAGGTGGAGCCTACTCCATGCATTGTATGTAACTGAATTACTGAAAAGGACCAATGCAGGGTGGGGACCCTCAGCCCCAGGTGCTGAATGTGGGCTTCTAGACCTGTTTTTATTCTCTACACACCTTCACTGGCATTGCTCCACACCCTCCTTGAATGCTTTTGCGTTACTGGAAGGCATCCTGAGCTGTCAGCTAGAAAGAGCAAACAATTCCTCTTTCCGCCTCACACCTAGCTCAAATTAATCCAGTCTTAGAGCACTCCTTTGCCCGCCTGCCCTGGTTGTGGTGAAATACTGGGAGGTATTTCTAATGAACTTGCCTGGCAGCTGAGCAAGCCATTTCATGGATGGATAGCAAAGAAGAAAAAGAAGGAACTAACAAAAGTAGGGTAATGCAACAATTCAGCAGGAGCATATGGATCAAATTAAGGCCTCTCAGAGGAAGACGAAAATCCCTATCAACTTCTGAAGTATGCTATTATGTACAAAGGAGGAAAAAGGATCCATTCAGCACCATGCCATTCACGTAGGATGTTGCTCACTCTGAGAAGCAGTGGTTCTTTTAAATCTTATATACTAGGAGTTTCCCCTCTTCTTGGGCTGTTCAAATCACAGAAGGAAACCAGGTTGAAGCAGAAGACAGAAGTGAACTCTATGAAGACGAAAGCAGAGTTCGTGATGAAGCAGAAGTGGCCTGCTAACTTAACACTTTCATTGGGTACACATGAACACTTTAAATGGTCTTTATAGCAGTTTTGTTTCCCCTCCCAAAACATACTGTAGGATTCGTCTCAGGGATTTGTGGGGCTACTAATTCCAGATTACGTCCCAATAAATTTTCATGATTAAGTCCTTATTCCATTTGCATCCTTCCCTTCCTTCAAAGTGCTCAGTGCAGCAATGCATAGATGCCTTACCTGCTTCTAGGCACAGAAATTTTATTTGTGAAGATGAACTGAAGATTTACTGCAAAGTAGTTTAAATAACATTAAGTAACATTCACTTATTCTAAATGGTAATGATGCACTATAAGGAATAGTTACAGCAGGTGCAGAAAGCCTACAGGCAACCGAGATGTAGGAATCAAACTCCCATCAGCCCCAACCAGCAGATTCCTGCATTGCAGGGGGTTGGAATAGATGACTCTTGTGGTCCCTTCCAACTCTAAAATTCTACAATTCTATCAATCTGTGGCCCGTTGTGAGGAATGATGGGAGTTGTAGTCCAGGAGTTGTAGTCCAGTAACATCTGGAGGTACAAAGGTTAGCTACCCCTCAGCTACAGTAGGGACACAAAAAATCAGAGGTGAAGTGAGTAAAATCTGTCAGTTTGCATTCCTTAGTGCAGAAAGTATTGATCTGATGTGTAGAGATCTTTCCTATTCTGATTAATTCAAGAGGGTTCTGGAAGCTTCTTTGCATGAAAGAAACAAGCAGAAGGTTCGTGATGTTTGGGTTATTCCTCCAGAGAAGCTGAGTACAGATGGTTTAAACCGGTTCTCTCATCTCTTTCTGTCAAGGTCATGCTGACTATAATAAGGCTAGAAGGAGCCTGGGTTTTACTTTCTCTTTCTATCTCTTTCCCTTCTGGTGTGGTGTTCTGTACATAGTATACAATACATAGTGTTAAGGTTTAGACTTAAGTTATTGTAAGTTAAAACTAAGTCTGCTGCAACTGGATTTCTTATGGCCAGTGCTAATCCTGAATGTATTGGATTTATGACCATTATGCTCATTTGCCTTCAGTAGCAGTAAAGCTCTGCTTAATAAAATGCCTCTGGTCTATTTTTTTGGGAATCCTGCAACATGTTTAAGTTGATCACTGCAGATGGTGACAGCAGTCATGAAAATAGAAGACGCCTGCTTCTTGGGAGAAAAACAATGACAAACCTAGACAGCATCTTAAAAAGCAGAGACATCACCTTGCCGACAAAGGTCCGTATAGTTAAAGCTATGGTTTTCCCAGTAGTAATGTACGAAAGTGAGAGCTGGACCATAAAGAAGGCTGATCGCAGAAGAATTGATGCTTTTGAATTCTGGTGCTGGAGGATACTCTTGAGAGCCCCATGGACTGCAAGAAGATCAAACCTATCAATTCTTAAGGAAATCAGCCCGGAGTGCTCACTGGAAGGACAGATCCTGAAGCTGAGGCTCCAATACTTTGGCCACCTCATGAGAAGAGAAGACTCCCTGGAAAAGACCCTGATGTTGGGAAAGATGGAGGGCACAAGGAGAATGGGGCGACAGAGGACAAAATGGTTGGACAGTGTTCTCGAAGCTACCAACATGAGTCTGACCAAACTGCGGGAGGCAGTGGAAGACAGGAGTGCCTGGCGTGCTCTGGTCCATGGGGTCATGAAGAGTCAGACACGACTAAACGACTACGAACTACATATACATTGGAATCTACTCTGCATCAATATTGAGTAGGATTTCAATGACAAAATCTCAGGTGTGTTAAATGAAAATTAAGCTCTTGCATGATCAAATTATAACTTTTGGTCCAGCCCCAGGTTTTCTCCTCCTTTTATGAAACATAGTCAACCTTGCAGGATTTGTATCACTTGGTGTGTTTTTATATCACATTTTGCTTGTGGTAAACTTGCAGCGTTTGCCTTTTGTTCTTCTGAAAGCTTGATGTAACAGAAAGAAACCCTTGAAGATGCTTACAATTCCAAGCTGTGTGGGAATGTTTATATGCAAGTATGAATTGCTAACTAGGATATGGCACAATATCAAGAGAGCTTGAACTTTGTCAAGGTATTTCTATCTGTAGAAGGCATTCTTCTTGCTGTTGAGTTGCAACGTTGCTCTCCCAACCACTTATGGTTGGGCTGCATTTGCCATATGGTGCACAAACAATATTATGCAAGTTGGAAAAATCACCTTGCTACACTGATGTCATGATTAACATTATGGGGTCCATAGGGAGGGGGAGGAACACTTCTGGGGTGAAAAAAGAGATTCTAAAAGCTAATTAACTGTCAGAATACAACAGGGACTGAGATATTATGGAGTAATTTAACTGCAAAGTAATAATATACACAGCATTCAACTTTTTCTGTTATTAGAAAAACAAACAGGTGTATTTTCTTGCAGCAGAACCATCTTCACAAACACATGGGCTACCTTCCATATTCCTACTTCCCAGCCATGCACAGACCATCTGTTCAGCCTTTTAATTGTAATTAGTTCTATTGAGTGATTTATTTCATTATCTTCTACAAGGCAGTGCTTCTGCATCTAGACAGCATGGAATGTGTGTATGTGTTGCTGTATTTTTACTTTAATAAAAAAAAGAATAAACAGGATATCACAGAAGGTATTTCCCAATAACTTAAAATAGATTTTCCCTAGGGATCCACCAGGAATTTATAATTTCCACTGAAATGTTCCAACTGACATGATCCGAACCTCTCAGACAAATGTGCAGATCTAAATGCAGATTTTTGCACATCCACACATTTTGCAAAGGGGTCTTCTGCTCAATAAATTTACCAAAATGCATATTTTAAAAGAGATAGTGCATCATCTAAAAAGAAGAGGCAGATCTGAATAAAATGTACATATGCCCATTTACATAAGTAAATTCAGAAATGTAATCTAAATAGAAATACATTTCATCATAGGAGAAAAGACTGTGACCCAATTATCTGGGCACCTGCCCTTCAAATATAGGGTGGTTCCTCATAAAGTAGGACACATGAATGTCCTCCATATAGTGCCACTCCTTCCAGTGTGGTGTAGTGGTTAAGAGCGGTGGACTCATAATCTGGTGAACCGGGTTCGCGTCCCCGCTCCTCTACATGCAGCTGCTGGGTGACCTTGGGCTAGTCACACTTCTCTGAAGTCTCTCAGCCTCACTCACCTCACAGAGTGTTTGTTGTGGGGAAGGAAGGGAAATGAGATTGTTAACCTCTTTGAGACTCCTTAAGGGGAGTGAAAGGCGGGATATCAAGTCCAAACTCTTCTTCTTCCTTCTCTCTTTCTCCTCACCTTTCCTCAAAGTCAATCTTTTCCATGAAGCCTTTAGTTTAACCCCTTAATCTTCATTCCCAGCTGTAACAAACCTGAACTACAGTCGTACCTTGGATCCAGAACGCCCTAGAACTCAGACGTTTTGGCTCCCGAACACTGCAAGCCCGGAAGTGATTGTTCCGGTTTGTGAACATTCTTTTAGAACCCGAACATCCGACTGAGCTTCCGTGGCTTCTGATTGGTTGCAGGAGCTTCCTGCAGCCAATCAGAAGCTGCAATTTGGTTTTTGAATGTTTTGGAAGTCGAACAGACTTCTGGAACGGATTCCGTTCGACTTCCAAGGTACGACTGTACATGTAACTGCATTTGCTCACATCCATCCCTTGATATTTGTTTGTTTGTTGCCAATTCAGAGTGGTGACAGGCAATAAAGGGAAAAAACAAAAGAAACTCTTGCAATACAACCTTAAGACTGGGTTGAACTTTCAACAATGTGAAAGTTAATCCAGAATTAGGAAGAGGAATTTCAGAGTGAAAACCACTCCTCCAAATTTGCATCTTTGACATTTGAGGAGTGGCAAATGTGAGAGGGGAGAAACTTAATGGCAGTTTCTCCATTTAGCTGGTGACTGTAACATTCGTTTTGCAAGAGTGTCTCTTGGAGCAGGGTGTTTTGGGGAAATCAAAATGGCATTTACCCGACTACTTAAAAAAGGTAAGGTAAAGGGCCCCTGGGTGGTTAAATCTAGTCAAAGGCAACTATGGGGTTGTGGTGCTCATCTCGCTTTCAGACCGAGGGAGCCAGCGTTTGTCCACAAACAAGCTTTCCAGGTCATGTGGCCAGCATGACTAAACAGCTTCTGGTGCAACAGAACACCGTGACGGAAACCAGAGCACATGTAAACGCTGTTTACCTTCCTGCCGCAGCAGTACCTATCTATCTACTTGCACTGGCGTGCTTTTCAATTGCTAGGTTGGCAGGAGCTGGGACAGAGCAACAGGAGCTCACCCCATCGCGAGGATTCGAACTGCCAACCTTCCAATCGACAAGCCCCAGGGGCTCAGTGGTTGAGACCACAGTGCCACCCGCATCCAGACTACTAGATCTCAAAATAACTCCCTGGAATTTATGCACTAAAGGTAAAGGGACTCCTGACCATTAGGTCCAGTCATGACCGACTCTGGGGTTGCAGCGCTCATCTCGCATTATTGGCCGAGTGAGCTGGCGTACAGCTTCCAGGTCATGTGGCCAGCATGACTAAGCCGCTTCTGGCGAACCAGAGCAGCGCACGGAAACACTGTTTACCTTCCCGCCTATTTATCTACTTGCACTTTGACATGCTTTCGAACTGCTAGGTTGGCAGGAGCAGGGACCAAGCAACAGGAGCTCACCCCGTCGTGGGGATTCGAACAACCGACCTTCTGATCGGCAAGCCCTAGGCTTTGTAGTTTAACCCACAGTGCCACCCACGTCCCTGGAATTTATTCACTGCTTCCCCACAAATAGCCAACTATTTTCAAATGAAGATAGAAAATTGGAGGTGGGGATTGGATTGGCCCCAAATACTCAGAAGTCGGGTTCAGTGGGGCTTACTCCCTTGCAGGTATGCACAGGTTTCAAGCCAAAATTACACATGAAGAAACAACAGTAACAACTTGAAGGGAATTGCACCATTAAGAAAATTAACTTCAAGGAAGCAAAACTGCACACAAATGGCCTTCTGAAATTCTGCAGCCCATTAATGCGCAGAGATTTGGGCAGGGACATTTCACCATTTTTTCCCCTGGAGATGGAGAGAATCTCTAATGGGTTTTATGGAGTGGGGGTTACCATTAACAGAGGCAGTAGCAAGCTTCAGTTGGTCATCACCCCCCCAAAAAAAAGCTGTTGTGTTTTTCCTGCACATGCATGTGACAGCAGCAGCAATTGCAGAGAAAACTTTGCAGTGTGGCCTTTATTTAGAGGTGGGTGGGTGGGAAAATAGCTTTCTTTCCAGGCTTGATCTGTGCTATCATCACCTTTGCCAAGAGCATGGCATATCTGCTACATTAATCATTTAAAAACTATTTTACGATCTCCACAAATCAGCGATACTTAAGCAAGAGATTTACTGGTCAAGTAAGCACTCTTGGGATAGTAAAACTCTAAACAGCTGATATACGGTCGCTCCAATTTCCATGGCAAGGCACATTGTAACATCGCCCAGAAGTCATTTTAAATAGTGTTTTACCTCCTTCACCTGCAGAGCCCTGCAGTGTACAACTTGAAAGGCAGAAAGAGCAGAAAGAAACCCATTCACTTTTCTTTTTACTGTGCTTTCGCCATTTAAATCCTTTTCTCCTTTAAATTTCAAAGGGATACATTATTTAAACTGTTTTAGCTGCTAATTCAATTCATATCTTGAACTCATGCTAAGGTTGAGCTGAATTACATTTTCAGTGCTGCGTTGGGGGGAAAAACCCCAAATAAAAGACCTCTTGTTGAATAGAAAATGACTCTTAGTGCTCCAGTTCTCCTAGGCAAATGAACACATATTCCAGCAATAACAATTTCTCATGAAAGACAAAATGTGATGGATGGGAGGCTGCATGGCTACTATTGAGTTGCAGCCATTTGCACTACCCTTCAAAAGCTTCATAATAACATGGTAACAAGGCTGGTTTTTGTTATTAACCAGTGACGACACCAGGACTTTCAAGGAAAGTGCCAAAAGCTGCTATTTAAATAGCTGCAGGCCTGTGAAAAATCCATCCTCTTTTCAGAATGTCAGTTTTATAGCACAGTATGTTTTCCTTTATATCTAATATTCTGGTGCTGCAAACCTATTCTTATCCAACATCATATGTGGTTAGCCTAAGGAAGGGGCAAGGAAACAGGAAAATACATATGCTGTTGGACTACAGCTCCCATCATCTCTGAGCTTTGGCCATGCTAGCAGGGGCTGATGGGAGATGGAGTCCAACAACATTTGGAAGGCCACAGGTTGCCAACTCCTAGCCTAAGGTCTGAAGCCACACAACCCCTCTGAGCACAGACTGCCATCACAAATTCGTGGAGTCTATGCATTGAATTCCACCCCAGCAGAGGGTCTGGAGGCAGCTGCATGACTACCCCCAGGGACATACTGGTCTCAGCATGCCTTGGGTTTTTAGCATGGTTCCTACACGTGAACGTAGTAGAGTCAGGGTTGTGGTCTGCAGAACACCTATCCACACTGAGCTCATTGGCATCAGCCACAAAAGCTTGTCATTGAGGGAAGGTAGGGAGGGAGTGTGACTGTGATTTCAGCCATCACATCACCATACAGAGTGGTGGTGGTTGTTAGTATACATAACTAGCTGGCTGTATAGGTTGATGTGTAGGTTTGAATCAACCTCTTTTGTTTTACTTAGAGGGGAACTAGAATGGAACTACTTAGAGTGGAACACACACTAACAACTGAACAACGACTGACGACGATTCTTCCCCCCCTCATAATGTGTGCTGCGCCATGTCCAGCACACCAATGTCATCATAATATCCATTTCCCCATTTCCATTTCAAACATTAGCTGACACTGTTGAGGTACAGGTAATGCACAACTTAATGGTATCATTCAAATCAAATCAAATCAAAATTTATTACGGTCAACGACCAGCACACACATATTAAAACACAGAATCGTTCAGAAATACAAGCTAAAATATATTCTAAAAATTTAATCTAACAAGATTTATCCTCGTTAATTCACACACACACACACACAAACAAACAAACAAACACATAATTGGATAATAATTGCACTACATCGGATAATAGGTCGGTTTCTTCTCTAAATCTATCATAAAATAATATGGGTGTCATTGAATCTTAATGGCGTTAGCACAGAATTTTGCCACCTTGGCTGTCACATAAGAATTAGAGTGTACTGTGGTCTAAACCACTGAGCCTCTTGGGCTTGCCAATCAGAAATTCAGCGGTTCAAATCCCCGTGAAGGGGTGAGCTCCCATTGCTCCGTCCCAGCTCCTGCCAACCTAGCGGTTCGAAAGCACGCCAGTGCAAGTAGATAAATAGGTACCACTGCAGCGGGAAGGTAAACAACATTTCTGTGCACTCTGGCTTCCGTCACGGTGTTCTGTTGCACCAGAAGCGGTTTAGTCATGCTGGCCACATGACCTGAAACCTGTCTGTGGACAAACAACAGCTCCCTCGGCCTGAAAGCGAGATGAGTGCTGCAACCCCATAGTCCCCATCAGAATGCAATTGTTGTATACATGTCATAAAAAGGAAGGGGAGAATTTGGCCCAGACATGTCGTTTTAGTGGCAGTCCTGTTTCTGTTACAAAATGTCACTCCACCTTCAGGATATAATCAAACCTCAGTTAGACTGGCTTTGTGGAAAAGTTGAGGATATCTCATGTATCCTAAGTACATATACATTTAGGCCAGGGGTCGGCAAGGCTTACCAGGCGTGGGCCAGATCACTCCCGCGGAGAGTGATCCCGCGAAGTGATTTTTTGCATCTGGGCATGCGCAGAAGTGATTTCTGGCGCCACGGAAGAGAGTCCTCGTGCCGTGCTGCGCCGGTTTAGTGCAGTGCGTGGGGACTCGCCCTCGGTTCTGGGGGCGGCTCGTGGACCAGTTAAAGGGCCTCTGTGGGCCGCTTCCAGCCCATGGGCCTTAGGTTGCCGATCCCTGATTTAGGCATTATGGGGAACCCAATGGCTGTCTGCTACATTAATGAATCACAGTGGGCCTGAGACTAGAACATTCCTCTGTACTCTCTGGGTGCCATGAGAAGACCATATGTTTCCCCTTCCCATTTCAAACAAACCACAGTTCCCCATGATGCCCGAATTATGATAGTTATTGAGAACAAGCCAAGATCAAACTGCGATCGCTTCCGTTGCATTCTTGCTTCAGTTACATAGACGCCATCTGTCTATGCCATTGGCCAGACAAATCTGGAACTTGGATCCACCCCGCTGGCACAGACAGCAATCCACCAATACCACTTGAAGGCATTCAGTGGCTGCAATTCGGCTCCAAGACAGTGGTGAAGCATGACTTGTCCACAACTTAGGATATACTGTATCACATCCATATTGCCTAACCACCACATCTCTTAAGGGCGTGACCTTTGACAGCTGTAATTTCCTGTCATTTCGGAGCTTGTGGGAATGTGGAAAGTCCTTGACACAACAGCTTTTTTGTTAATTGAATATAAATTCATGGCCAAGTGCTGTGTTTTTGGCTAAGCTTTTGATATCCGAGAGGACGCTCACAGCCCAGTGTCAAATCACTTCCATAACAGAAAACGAGGCAGAGCCAGTGCTCCAAGCTGAAAGCAGGTTTCTGTGCCAACGTTGCAGGCAGACGTGCTGGCAGAAATGTGTTTAGGTTGGCATGTTAGATTCAGGAAAACATTTAAGCTGGAGACTGTAGGGAGGAACAAGTCCTACAGTATAGCAAGTGCATGAAACATTGGGCTGCAGTTTATTGCTTTGGTTGGGATATATATCTCCTACTTTTATAGCCCCTGAAGAGTGTCAAAGCAGCTTGCAAAGGATTCTCTCACATTCAGTTCTGGTGTCAGGGACAGAAATTACATGGTGCTCTTATGGTGCTGGCTGGCACTTCCTGCTCTTATCCCCTCTACTAGACAAAAGCTCCCGCTGAGAACCTCTGTAGCTCCAAAGCTCCAAACGAATGTGGCTCTGCCAACCAGTAAGACACTGTGGCCATCATTAAAGTGGTCAACTTGCTTCTGATAGCTTAAAGTGTGGTGTGTGGAATCCATGAATTGCTCAGGAAACACAAAGCTCCCAGTGGAGCTTCCATTCCTCGCCCTTTAATGTTCTGAAGTTCTAGAGCAGTGGCAGCTCATGAGATTTCTACTCCTGAATGCTGTGGATGGACAGTCACATGAGGCATTGGCAAAGGCATGCGAGGAGAACACTGTATACCTGAAGGAGCGTCTCCAACCCCATCATTCAGCCTGGACACTGAGGTCCAGCTCCGAGGGCCTTCTAGCAGTTCCTTCACTGTGAGAAGTGAGGTTACAGGGAACCAGGTAGAGGGCCTTCTCAGTAGTGGCACCCACCCTGTGGAATGCCCTCCCATCAGGTGTCAAGGAAATATAAAACTATTGGACTTTTAGAAGACATCTGAAGGCAGCCCTGTTTAGGGAAGTTTTTAATGTTTGATGTTCTATTGTCCTTTTAATTCTGTTGGGAGCTGCACAGAGTGCTTGGGGAAACCCAGCCAGCCAGATGTGCGGGGTATAAATATTATTATTATTATTATTATTATTATTATTATTATTATTATTATTATTTCTCAACACGGGGCAGTTGTCATTGCAGTGCTGAAATAAAAGCCCCTCTGGGACATTCTCAAGGGAGGGCTTGATGTACCCCATTCCCATACAGCAGTGCTCAGCAGAAGAAGCTGGGAGTCCATCTCTGAACTATTGCATCAGTCACTGCTGCACTTTAGAGTCCACATTTCCAGTGGCTGGCTCCTCCTCCTCCTGCCGTGGAGGGGAAGCAGGGTGGAAGCAGCCTCCCACCAGTGGCAGCACCACAAGGCTCCTCCCAACATCCTGACATCACACACACAAAACATTCCCATCCCAACTGCCCCCTCAAATTGGTGCCTCCGATTGCAATTGTTCTGCATTTTGATTCACCCCAAATAAACTCTATTTCAACTAAGCTTCGTTAAGCTCATGCTGAAATGATTATAGGGGGGGGAGTACAATTATTTGAATTGTAATATGCATGCATATTCTAGAAATTGGTTGCCCAGTTATCTTACCAATTGAAGCTTTCAACCTTTTGGAAAGGCCTGACCGCTTCACAACATGGTACAGAATAGCAGATAACCTTATAAGCTGAAGGGTTACCCTTTTTGAGATAACTAATGAATTTCTTTCTTTCTTTCTTTAAAGGCAACTCTATAATCTATTAATCCAAACTCCTCACATTTTTGTCATGATTTTATGGAAGGAAGCATTTGCGGTCATGGGTAAGACTGCAATTCTATGCACACTTATCCGGGAGTCACTCCCATTGAACTCAATGGGGCTTACTTCTGAATAGACATGTTTAGAATTGCACCGCAAAAAAAAGTAATTAGATTTTGTCCTGTTGAAGTGCACTCACCACATTCGGGTATTTGAAAAAGCCTAGGTTTATGAATGAAAAGTTGTCATGGATTATGTTCTCATTATAAAAATGATTAGAAACTAGTTTTACCTTAAGCCCAACATCACAGAGCTTCATGCTCCTGAATACATTTCAGCATACAATATTGCCTCATCCATAGCAATAACAATTTTGACAGCATAGGATCAGCATGATGATCTGTTACCTTTCACAACCTATCCGCTTCTTGACTCAAACTCCTCTCCAGCACATTTCAACAAGTCTTATCCACAGAAACAAAAAGCAGCCTGGAATAAGAGGAATTGTGAATGCTAAAAGTATCAGGGGATAGGGTGGCGGCTTGGGATGCAATTCTGCACCCACATGCATCTCAATTGCGTACATGCTTACTCAGACCACCGTGTTCAATGAGACTACTTAGTCCTAAATAAACATTCCTAAGGGTGTGATATGCTGCTATGCATGTTTACTCAGAAGCTAGTCCCATTGAGCTGACTTCAATAAAACATTCCTAGAAGGAAATGTACACAGGATTGCAGCTATTAGCAAACTATCTGTTCAAAGTATTTTAGTTATTTTCACAACAGAGTTGCATGAATATTGCTCTCTCTGCAGTGGTGGACTTCTGGCTTTCAAATTTCAGTGGCATCCTGTGCAATGCCAAAATTCGGCACTCCCTGCCTCAAACCTTCTACTCTACATCATGGTTGCTGCCCAGTGGTAGCTTTGGGTTCTGTTTCCCCCGCATAGGAACAACTTCAATGGGTGGCTCTTCCTAGGTTTGGATTCTTTTGGAGGTGAAAGAACTGAAGAGGTTTTGCTATTTGTGCAACATTTGGTTTATTTGCAAATATACAAGGTGAAGGCTAGTAACACACAACCTTCTACTAGGCAGCAGATCCACTGTCCCATATTATACTCCCAGAGAAATGCTTCCAGGTGGAATCTCACTCTCTGTTACTATGAACAATGCAGGCTCCCAACCAGGCGTAAAAACATTTTGCATGAAACATTTGGGACCTGAGCTAGGAGGTGGGCTGAGAGGCAGGAACTTTGGGGCTAGCCAGTAATTAGGACCAAAAAGGTACATTGGAAGCCCGGGACAAAGCAGGATGTAGGGCCAAGAAGCAAGCTGGATGTAAGTCAAAATTGGAGGCAGAAATGAGGAGCAATCCAGGAGTTAGGACCAAATGGCAACTGAGAATACAGGAACACACTAGAGCTCAGGAAGACCTCATTGCTCAAGTGAGTCTCATCTTGAACAGGAAGCTTTTCTATACTGCTTCCTGTCCAGGAGGATCGAATGCCCAGCCTCAGTTGGTGGAGTCAGTCCAAGACTTGAAGGTACTTCACAGAGATGCTGCTGCGTGTGGTTCAATGGTCTGCCACACAAGGGAGCTGTAAAGTGATTCAACAGCTCATGACAGGATCCAGTGATCAACTAGCAAACATACATATGTCAGGTGTGAAGTTTGTAGCTGCAGTCCATCCCTGTAATATGTGAATTTACAATGGTCATCTTCATAATGCTAAGGTTTGATGCACTCTTCATATTAAAATAGCCTAAGGACAAACTAGTGGTTACACAACAGGTGCTTGTGGCAGTCAGACTTCTTTTTTAATGGAAAACAGCAAGCAACAACTGTAGATGTTACTGGTGTGGTGGAAAGAGGGTGCTTGACTCTTTACTTTTCTTTTTTGACACAGATGTTTCCCTGCTGAAATGTCACCATCCCCAACCTGTTTTCCCACCTAGAGGGGAAAAATATATAGGGGTCCCAAATTTAGATGGCCTTAATTATCTGCAAGAGGACTTTACCATGTCAAGGGAAACACACACACACACACACACACACACACACACACACACACACACACACACACACACAGAGAGAGAGAGAGAACGGAAATTTGAAGTATTTTATCATAAAATAAGTATTACAATATTGGGTTGTACCCAACTAAGTTCTATTCAAAGTAAACCACTGAAGTTAATGAACCTAACTTAGGCATCCCCATTAACTTCAATGGGTTCACTCTGAATAGGACTAAGCATTAAATACAACTCATTTATTTTATTTAAACTTTCAGATTTCTAAACATATTTTATCCTAAAACATGCATTTTTAATTCATTTTGGTACATGGTTTTGAGCTGAGAACAGTACTGCAAAATTGAAATGATAGCTACTTTCTAATTGCTGTATTAGTGCAGAAAGTGCAAAGGACATAAGTTTGCTTAACCAAAATGCAGAGTCCCTCACCACTATTTAAAAAATGGAAGTGTTCTTGAATCCAAAAGAACTTTCCAGCCACATGGAAAGAACTGACATTTTAACTTACACCTTCATCAAACACTGCAATGCAGTTTATTGCAGCAATGTGCTTGTTTTAGTCAGCATATATTTATTTAAATATTTTGCAACAGCAATGCTCGTTTGGTGGTGAAGTTGATCTTTTATTTCTAGCAGTATTAGGAATTTGAAAACCCAAATAATTTTCTGAGCTGTAGCTTAGTTCATAACAAAATCCGCAGAAGGAAAGTCATAGAAGTATCATAGTTACCGTCGTCTGAAAAGTAATGCAACCAGAAACTGTCGATATATTCCCTCGAAATCATCTTATGACTATAAATACCATTCTTGCAGCAGAACTGAAAATAGAACTCAGGATTCCTGACTCTCATTATCATGTAGATTTAAACACAGGGCCATATATATAATCCATTCTAAGACATTCAGGAGTGGACCAAAGATGACTACTGAGAACTAGCGAATATATAGAATGTGTGCAGTTTCAACATATATATATATATATATATATATATATATATATATATATATATATATATATCAATTTATTCACCAAATGCAAATATAACCATAAGATTTATAAAAGAATTATAAGAAAGAGGATTGAGTATGGATTTATGCAGACTCCTTTACTGTGATTTTTGTATATGTTATAATACGCTTAAACAAACTTCATATTAAGCTTTCCTTTGAAAGGAAGACAGTGGATTATCATTCACAGAACCGTTATTCAGGAAAGCTAGCATCCATCATCTGCTGTTTTCCCTCTGAAGAAAACTTCCACAACACGGCACCAAAGACTACAATTCCCCTCCCTGTTCCGCTAGCCTACATCTTATTAAAAGATGTTCACGTCTGTGTGGTGAAAGGCAATGTGAGGAAATACGGCGGACTATACAACCAAGGCACAATCATAAAAACATAATTGAAAACCAGAAATATATTGTGTGTGACTGTAATATGCTGCTAATTTTCCACTAGCATTGTAAACGAACAGATGTGCAGCTGATATGCAGGACGTGGTAGAGTGGTTCATGCAATTATTACAACCACACAATTATTTTCACTCCTTCCTGTTTGTTAAACACCTGCTGCATCTATGGGCTTCAGAAAGGATTTTTCTGCCCTTGCCAGGGTACTATTAAACATCTCCACCAAGTGGAGGAGCTGGCATGCTTGATTAAGATGGGGAGAAACACCAGAAAAAGAGGCATCTAATCACATGAAACCTAACAGCATAGTTACTGGAATATTTCTTAGCACAATCGTTTTTTTGGGGGGGGCGGTAAAAGAAAATCATACTGCAGTACTTTATGAGGTTGTTCAGTCAATACTTGGCTCTCGTATTCTACTGTGAAGAAATCACAGTGGATAGAAATCGGTGAATGAGCCAGGGAAATCTCACACAAAATGCAACCTTCTCGGTGTTAGCATTTGTACAGTATTTGTTAGAAAATGTATTTTACAACGAATAAATTGTACTGGGGAAAAGAAAACCTATGTAATGTAATGTAACAGTTGCAAAAACTTGTGACTCTCATTAAGGTCACAGAAACGCTGAATCACTTTCTTGTTCATTGGTTAAAAGGTAAAGGTAAAGGTAAAGGTACCCCTGACTGTTAGGTCCAGTCGCGGGCGACTCTGGGGTTGCGCGCTCATCTCGCTCTATAGGCCGAGGAAGCCGGCGTTTGTCTGCAGACAGCTTCCGGGTCATGTGGTCAGCATGACTAAGCCGCTTGTGGCGAACCAGAACTGTTTACCTTCTGGCGAACTGTTTACCTTCCCACCGGAGCGGTACCTATTTATTTACTTGCACTTTGATGTGCTTTCGAACTGCTAGGTGGGCAGGAGCTGGGACCGAGCAACGGGAGCTCACCTTGTCACAGGGATTTGAACCGCTGACCTTCTGATCTGCAAGCCCTAGGCTCTGTGGTTTAGACCACAGTGCCACCCATGTCTCTGTTCATTGGTTAGCTATTTTTAAAAGTAGGGGTGGGAGTTGGCTGCTTGTTTTGCTGTTGTTTTGCCGAATGTGGAAACCTCATGTATACACTGTGTCCAAAGGTGTTTGTGAGGGCAGCCAGGCAATAGACTAATAATTTATGCACTGTGACGAATGAGTTTTGGAAGCAAGAAGACCCTCTCTTGGGCTCAAGGGAGAGAAATGCAATTTATTGGACCTGATATATATATAAATGCTACAGTTTATTAATAGTTGCCATCCTGCAAGTAAAGAGTCATCTTCAAAGTCTTGTGTGTGAAATCTACCTCATCACTAGGGATTCGAGGGTGAAACCACTACATTCCTCTGTACAACTCAGAAAAAATAACTAACACTTCACTCTTTCTACCCATTGTGCGTAGGATAGGCGAGGAGCATGAGATAAAAGTATAGTGGAAATATTGAGTCAACGAACACCAAATCTAGTTGCTTTCCAAAGGTCCTAGTTACTAAGAGCTAATTCACATGTTTATAGCCTAGCTCACATTTTCGCAATTTCAAGCTACTTAGCACAAAACTCAATGCAAGACTATTCATGTGGCCACAGTTCAGAGCAGGGCCATGGTTGCAGATGGATCGTGCTTCAACCCTACTGCAGTGCTTATGCGGATCAGAGGCTACATGCCTGCCATTTGCACTGGGACAAAAGCTTCTATTTGTACTGATGAAAGCTCTCATATCAGGTTCCCTAGCTGGAACAGCGCCTTTCCCTCTCCTCTGCTGTCGATGATTAGAAAAAGTATTCATATAACTGCTAATTAGCAGTTGTCTTAACGGTACCTCTGGGCTTCCTGTAGGCATCTGGTTGGCCACTGTGAGAGCATAATTCTGCCCCAGACAGGCTTTGTTACACCGATCCTGAAGGATTTTTATTATGTCCTTGTGCTATCATGTTTCGTGTGGCCTTCACTACAGGCACATATTGTAAAAGTAAATGCAGTGATACAGAACTCAAATGGATGAAACTATAAATATCGCCTGTGGACTGAAAGGAGATTCAGCTTTTAGAGTTAGCAGAAGTCATTGCTTTACCATTGTCCAGATTTAAGCTTGGATGGAAAACAGGCAGTATTTTAAAATGAGATGAAATAAAGAACATGCATATGAATGACAATGCATAAGAATTCGGTAGATACTGAGAAAGAGCTTGCTGGATAACACCTGCAGAAAAATCAAGCTATTGCTATTATGCTTCAAGCACATTCATTTGAAGACTGCATTATTCATCTTTAACTCCCCATTCCACCCCTGTTGTTACCACAAACTCCCAGAAATGATGACCCTACAAGTTTCAAAAAGGGGTTTGTGATTCTGAAGCTAGTTATATGCTGTCCACACAAGTATTTCATTGGATGCATGAATATAACTTGCTAAGATGTATTTGGCGGGGACCAGGTGGCGCTGTGGGTTAAACCACAGGCTTGCTGATCAGAAGGTCAGCGGTTCGAATCCCTGCGACGGGGTGAGCTCCTGTTGTTCGGTCCCAGCTCCTGCCCACCTAGCAGTTCGAAAGCACGTTAAAGTGCAAGTAGATAAATAGGGACCGCTCCAGCGGGAAGGTAAACGGCGTTTCCGTGTGCTGCTCTGGTTCGCCAGAAGCAGCTTTGTCATGCTGGCCACATGACCCGGAGGCTGTCTTCGGACAAACGCCGGCTCCCTCGGCCTATAGAGCGAGATGAGCACGCAACCCCAGAGTCGGACACGACTGGACCTGATGGTCAGGGGTCCCTTTACCTTTACCTTTAAGATGTATTTGACAATTCATTTTTATAGCATTGGATAGTGCAGAGGTTAATGCCCTTCCAACCTCTCTGCAAAGCTTTTTGTTAAGGTTTATGTTGTCACATGATAACCCCCTCCCCCCAAAAAAGAGAACCCACCGACAACAACTATTGAGTCAACATGTCTCTCCGAATCTCAGAGCAGGATAAATTTATTTCACCAATTCATTTTGTGGCCTGCATTATGGATTTAAGGTGAAAGTCTAAACAGGAATTAAATAAATCTGCAATGCAAGTTCCCATCTGGTTGCTCTATGAATAAGCAATTCATTCATGTTGCTGCTGTTCATATTAAATACTGACAATTATTAAGACAGCAATCCTTCTGACAGGTACATGCAGGTAGGCCCCACTGAAAGTAATATTCAGCCATGCATAATGCTATACAGGACTGCAGCCTAAGTCTGAAAGACAAAGGGGAAATCTGAACATGTAGAAGAGAACAACAGACATAGCCGGGGAGACACTCATTATTTTTGCTGCATCCGTTCCTTACCCTCCAACAGTTTTTATCTTGTGAAGTTATTGTGGAGCTCTCACATGATTTGTGAGATTTTGACAGAAACCACTGCCACCACACAACCCCAGTGGCGGTGGCAGGCAGGTGGGGGCTCCCCTTGGTGGTGCTGCCACATAGGATCCTGCCACCTGAGGCAGCAGCTTCAGTCCACCTCACGGGTGGGCCGGCCCTGCTTCCAGGCCCTTGCAGAGCCAGGCAGAGGCCCAGGCCAGGTAGTTAATGTGGCCCTTTTAGCAGAGGCCCAACAGCAGAGGCCCGGGCCAGGTAGATAATGTGGCCCAGGTAGATAATGTGGCGTGGTTTAAATTTTGGCAAACAAGATTTCAAACAAAAACTCACCAACTTTTAACAGCATGAAAATCATGGTCCACAATCACAAACACTTGACTAAGACCTTACTTGCTTACAGAGGGCGTATTCACAAACCCTCACTTCTCCAACACAACTAGAGGGTGCTATTAGCAGGTTGAAACGCACCACCCTCCCGCCCTTCGCGTTTTCTGTCCGCCCCCCCCCCCCCCTGGTTTTTTACTTTCACCCCAGGTGAGCGATTGAGAATATGCTGAACGAGGCCCCCTTTGGAATCGGAGGCCTCGGCCAAGTGGCCCATATGCCCCCCCCCTCTGTCTGGGCCTGCCTGCTTCTTACACAAAAATAGGCACATGCTCGCAACATCCCTGTTTTTATACCAAGGGCTAATACCTTGATTCCCCTCTTTAAGAACATGAGAAGCTGACTTAGGGTGCCTCCAGACCGTCAGTATTTCACAGGAGGGATTCAAGTACATACTCAAATTTTAGGTCTGCACATATACAGGGGGTTAAAAGGCTCTGTCGCCCCGTGCAACTTAAAAATACTTTGGAAAGGGACACAGAAATGCAGCCAAGAAGTATAGAAGATGTGTAAACACCCCACAAGCAAATCAAAATGACTGTGGAATGAATGCTTAATGTCATATAAACTCCTGGTAAACAAATGAGAACAAATGCTCAGTAAAGTCTGGACATTGTCTAACCGCTATGTAAGCTTTGTGCAAGCAAATCAGATGGACGCTCAATAAACAGGTGATAGAATCATAGACTTTTTGCTCAACGTGGGCTTCAAACCCATGACCCTGAGATTAAGAGTCACATCCTCTACTGACTGAGCTACTTGACTTAGCTATAGGAGCCTTTTCACTGAACCAGTTCACTGGCCCATCTATACTGGCAGGCAGCTGCTCCCCAAGGTTTTCAAAGAAATGTCTTTTTAATAGCCCTCCCTAGAGATGCCAGGATTTAAGTTCTACCTCTTAGCCACAACCCTTCCTATTACTACCTAATTATACCACACCTTGCTGAATGCTCTACTAACTCTATTGTAGCCTGTATTCCTTTCTACTGCATTCAGATATCTTCCACCACGTTTTAAAACTAGGCTATAAAGTTATATTACAGGGAAAAAAACCCACAACTGTTTGAAACATGTTATCAAGAGTTCAAAACAGACCTCAGAAGCATGTGCAAAATGGAGGACTCCACAGTCCACAGAGCCCGGTTTTGGCTGGGGAGGGCAGGGTATAAAGAAAATTTATTATTATTATTATTATTTATTATTATACACCTGTATACACTTACACAAATGTAAGCTGTCCGTTAATGATGCAATAACCTAACGGCTCAAGAGATTTAACTTCTAAGGACCCTGGGGAGGCAACTAAACCTTGAAATCTGGGTATATTATCAAACTCATATTACCCATTTTTAGCCAGTCATCTTCAAAAGGCAGAAATAGAGACAAGTCAGGCGATTGGGATTAAGGATGTTTGAGGAATTTGTTCTTTACAAATATGGGCACGGTTACCATGGTCCACAACTCCCAGCCTAAAGGTATGGCTTATGCAATTTTGCAATGCAATTTTGGGCTCAAAAAAATAACGGTGTACAAAAGTCCATTTAAAAATCAGTTATTTGGGGATAAAATATGTTTTTGAAATGTGTATTTTGAAGTAAAGTCTGTTTAGAAATGCATATATTGTGAGAAAATATGTTCAAATTATGCATCTAAATATTCAAATATGAATTTTCATACTTTTCTTTTTATTTAAAAAAAGTGTAGATTAAGAACAAAACAGAATGGAGCACACTTATGAATGAATGCAGTGCTTACAAAGTGATATGGACTGGAAATAGACTGATCTATCCATTCCTTGTTGGACTGAACAAGTTCATTCCATGACAGGCAACTAAAACTTCAGTATGGCAGGAGGGGGGAAAAAGCGAAGAAAAGATTGCCTGGTAGGCCGTAAGTTACCACACACCAACTGTTTGAATCTTGGCCTAGGAAAGTGTTAGCCAACTGAAAACTGCAAGAAAGAAACTTCTTGAGCAGTAATGGGCCAGAACTCATAGAAACACGAGTTTATTCTATTGTCAAATTGGTCTCAAAATGGTCTCATGCTTATGAAAACTCTTCCCAAATCTGATGCTCTCCTAACATTTTGGACTACAGCCCACACCATCTCTGATCATTGGCCATGCTGGCTACAAATCACAGAATTGTAGAGCTGGGAGGAACCAGTTGCAGTCCAAAACATTTGCAGGGCACCAAGTTGGTGAAGGTCAATTTTAATTGTTACTTTAATAAAAAAATAAAACAAATCCTTTTCTTGACCTTTTGAGGGCTATGTTGCCTGAAGGCATTCTTTCCATCTTTTGCAACAACTTCTTCACCATTTTGAAGGTAGTGTTCAAATTGTCAAGTTCACCTTTAATTTACTGTTTTGTGCTAAGGATATTTGCATCTTTCAAGTTCACATGAAAGGCTTCCTAAATTCTCTGTCATCTTTGTACTCGTCTCTGAATCCTCAGTGATTCCCCCCAAGAAGGAATTTAATAAAGAGCAAGCCAACATTGGGGTGGAGGTGGGGACTCAGGGCAAAAGCAAAGTGCTGGCTGAGTGTGATGGTGCTATCAATTAACTTACTCATGTTTACACTGTCCAAAAATTTAAGCTCTAAGAAAAGTGGTTGCCTGCATAATTTGACCTGCGTTGAGGACATAATAGTAAGCAATTCCCCAGGAGACCAGGGTTTCAAATCCTATTCTCTTCAGAGATTTGCAGTTAATCATTTGATAACAGTCTATTCCTCAAATAGAGGAATATCTAGGACACACCCGTGATTTTAGCCAATGGATACAGTGCAAACTAACCTGGATGCAATTCAAAAATGGATGAATGAATGATCATTCTAGATTATCATTAGCTAGCTTGGGTTTTGCAAAACAAATTAATTTACTTGGTTTCTAACATCATGACGACCCAATGATGGTCAAAATGCTGGTTACTTTTTTTTTAAGGCTCACTTGTGGGAACGCCATTTGTTTCTAACAAATTGAAAACCCAAATTGCAAACTCAGAAAGCAAATTAGGATCACGAGGCTAGAAATCTATAAATATATAGGTTCAAAGAAAGATTGGAAACAAATCTGCCTTGTGAGCAGTAGAAGTTTGATAAAATTAAATAATTTATATTGATCTGATATTTTTTTTAGAAATATTTTGTTTTTATTAGGTGTGGAAATTTCTTCTTCCTTTCTCACATGTAATCTATTTTGAGATATATCTATATCTATATGCATGCTATATAGAATAAAGTAAAGAATCAAAGTGACCTTTTATGGAGAAGCATGCTCCCCACTTTTTATTGTATCTTTAATGTTGCTATGGGTAACATATGAAACAATGAGAGTTAGAAACTCACATTTTCAAATGAAGCCTGAGTCACACCAGTATGTAGCGCATGCATTAGAGATTGTGGTGGAAGCTCAGCTCCCCAATTCATGATGTAATCCAAGGGATGCAGTAAATAGGTCCCCTGGACATCAGAAACAGGAAAGGCTTAAAGGTAATTCACATAGGACTTGTTGCAAGTTTGGGTTTGTATTTCGCAGCTTGCTAAACCATAGCTTAATAGTTGGGGTCATGCACAGAGGTTATGTGCTTCCTTCATTACTCCTCTAGTTTTTTCTCTTCCTTGGCATTTGCATTCAAACCTGAGAACTTTGGTTTAATGCCAGTTTGCTAAGCAGGATCTTATCTAGGGATTTTTCCCCCAGCCGGAACTCACAGGAACTCAGATCCAGTACCTCTCAGGTGGGTGCCATTGCCATTGCCAAGGGAGGCATTCTTGATGAGTTCCGGCACCTCTTTTTCTGGAAAAAAAAATATCACTGATCTTAACTATGCCCCAAACATCTGTGAGATGCCGGTATATTTTTGCAAACCTTCGATCCATATTTTAACAGCTCATCTCATATTTTTGAACTTTCTGAGAAACGTATGATAAAGGCAAGCTTCTCTATATTCCTATTTGCAATAAACCTTTAACAAGGGCAAGCAAACATTTTCTCCAGTGTGTTCTGGCAAATTGATGGGCAGCACGAAGGGCCATGCTATCCTCCTGAATCTGTTCCAGCAGCTGTTAGCTCAGCAGGAAGAACAAGCTTCCTCATCCAAAAACCACCAATTACCACAAAGACAAACCTCTTCCCTTCCCTCCAACTGGTTTGTCTAGTAAAATCATGGGTAGGCAACCTAAGGCCCGGGGGCCGGATCCGGATCTTCTCAATCCGGCCCGTGGACGGTCCAGGAATCAGCATGTTTTTACATGAGTAGAATGTGTCATTTTATTTAAAATACATCTCTGGGTTATTTGTGGGGCATAGGAATTCATTCATATATTTTTTTTCAAAATATAGTCCGGCCCCCCACAAGGTCTGAGGGACAGTGGACCGCCCGCCCCCCCGCTGAAAAAGTTTGCTGACCCCTGAGTAAAATGCACAATATGGTACTGGTAGTGATGCCTCTGTAGAAAGCGATGGCAAGGCAGTTCCACTAACTTTCCCCACATTAGTTTATCCACTCTTTTGATCACAAACAGGATGGTCATAATGTACTTTTCCAGAGTTTCAGGAAGCTGTTAAAATCAGAGCTGCAGTTCAAATCGAGGCTAGTGGTGGTGAAAATACTACTTTAAGGGTAGTTAGAGTCATTATATCTTTACAAACTTGTGCACAAAGCTGCCCATTTAAATTATATACAAATTAATTGTATTCATTTGAATCTGTATGCTGTTCCAGCACAAAAACACAAGAGGGAACTATAATTTAAAACAAAAGCATCCATTATAGTAAAATTTGGGTTAAATCCCAACTCATTGTCCAACCTATTACAGGACCTTAAACAAGTCATCATCCCTTAATCTCAGCTTGGATTCAGAGAAGACATTAGCCGTCCTTCGACATTTCATAGAATTATAGAGTTGGAAGGGACCATGTGGATCATCTTATCGTCAAAAGTAAGGTTCCGTTCTGGTTGCTGTTGCCAATTCCTTCTTTCCCAATAGTCCCAGGCCACAGATCGAAATCTCACCCAACTCTTGCATTAAAATCACCCAAGAGGATAATTTTATCTTCCTTAGGCGTCTCTGATAGGACGGTATCCAGCTGAGAGTAACATTTTTCTTTAATGTCTTCATCGGCATCCAGTGTTGGTGCATAAGCGCTTAAAATAGTAGCCTGTTGGTTTTTCGTGAGCTTTATTTGAAGGGTTGAGAGTCACTCATTAATGCTGGTAGGGACCTAGTCAAACCTCCTACAATGCAGGAATCTTTTTTACCCAAAGTGGGGCTCAAACCCACAACCCTGGAACTAAGAGTCTCATGCTCTACCAGCCGAGCTATTGCTCTTGGTGTGGTGTAGTGGTTAAGAGCAGTAGACTCGTAATCTGGGGAACCGGGTTCGTGTCTCCGCTCCTCCACATGCAGCTGCTGGGTGACCTTGGGCCAGTCACACTTCTTTGAAGTCTCTCAGCCCCACTCACCTCACAGAGTGTTTGTTGTGGTGGAGGAAGGGAAAGGAGAATGTTAGCCGCTTTGAGACTCCTTCGGGTAGTGATAAAGCGGGATATCAAATCCAAACTCTTCTTCTTCTTCTTCTTCTTCTTCTTCTTCTTCTTCTTCTTCTTCTTCACACAATTGCAGTCACAACGGGTTGAAATCAGTGGGGTTCTGATTTCTTGCCCTGCCTCCATTACCTGGTCCACTGCCCTCTCCTACCCTGAAATGGTAACATACGCAGCAAGGCAACTGCTGTAAGAATGTAGGCAGATTGTGAGGTTCTAAATCCTGGAAGATAAGGATTCTAAATCATTTGGAGAAGCTAAACCAGGGGTAGGCAACCTAAGGCCCGTGGGCTGGATGTGGCCCAATCGCCTTCTCAATCCGGCCCATGGATGGTCTGGGAATCAACTTGTTTTTACATGAGTAGAATGTGTCCTTTTATTTAAAATGCATCTCTGGGTTGTTTCTGGGGCATAGGAATTCATTTTTTCCCCAAAATATAGTCCGGCCCACCACATGGTCTGAGGGATGGGGGCCTTCAGTCCTCACAACTGCTTCATTGGGGCATGCCCCCCCCCCAGAAAGAGTTGCTGAGACCACTAGGCCAAAGCTGTGGTTTGTTTCCTTGAATAAAGAATTAACTTCACTGGCCTTGGGTTGATTTATTGTTTTGTTGCTCACCCACGCCTGACTCCAGCCCTGACAGCCAGTGGACATGACTTGGGGAAAATGGCATTGTGGGAAAAAGGACTATCACATTTACATTTTTAAAGCCACTATGTAGATCAGGCCTATAGGTCCACTAAGCCAAACTTAGCCCACCAACTGTTCTGCCCGGTACTACCTGTTCTTGCACTCTTAGGCAAAACCTAGCATACACTGAGCTAGGTTTGGATGAACAGATTCCCTTGCCTTTCTGCCGTTAACACACAAGAGCAAAATATTTTATCCACCACTGTGGAGGTTTTTCTTTTCTTTTTTCTTTCACTAACACCTTTTCAAGTTGAAATGAATGCACTGCCACCATATAAAAGCCCACCCTGTTCTTTTCAGAGCCTCGCCTGACAAGAAACAGTCAAAAGTCATTTAGCGCCTGACATTGATGTAACTTTGCCATGAGCAACTAAAGCAATTATGAGGCCTGGTTTGGGCACAGCTGAACCACGTTGATAAGGAGGCAGTGAAAAATGACACATCACAGAGGCTGGATGGCTTCATCGGCACATCGGTAAATCAGCACAAATGTCCCCAGTGTTCTTCATAAAGAGGCAGGCACATAAGCTGGGGTTGAACTGGGACACTTTTATTTAAACCTCATATTAAAATCAGCAGAGAGGGATGACTATGGGGCAGGAACTAACTTCACTATATAACTATAGCCATTGGGTGACCCACCCTTGCCTAAGGAATTAGGGCATGGCTTCCTAGCCTGCCCCAATTCCCAGGCCACACTTTGCAGGTGAGAAGGGAGGCCTTATTTTGTCACTGCCCCCCCCAAAAACCCCAGGTGGATGAGGGAGTTTGGCCTCAAAGGAGACCGTTATCTCACCCTCTGAACTGCGGAGTCTGAGAAGTGAGCCTTCTTTTCTCGCACCTAAACTGCCACTGAAAGGGGGAAAATCTCTATTAAGTCCCCTTTCCTCACCTCCAAGAGGTGCTCTTGTAGCCCCCTCTGCAGATCAGTAGAAAGATGTCATTGCTGACATCCATCAAATGGACTCCACCAAACCTTCAACCCCATTCCCAACATACTTTCATGGAGGATTACGTGACCTCACCGGCCCTGAACTGCAAGCCAAACTTTCCTATTGACTTCTGGGCCTTGGCCTATTTATTCCCCTAGGATCAAGAGAACTGCTGAGCTCTTCTCAGCATATTTCAGACCAAACTAAAGAAACTGCCGGCCAATGTCTTTTCCTGGATCCACTCCAGGTTTCGCTCAGCTGACAAGGCCTACAGCAACTGCCAAGTCATCTGCAGCCAGCCTAGGCTGTTAAGGATCCTCCTACAGAAGTTGGGTCCTGCCACACCACTGGCCTTCTTGTGAGTAAGGGAGAAGTAAGGAGAACCAACTCTCCTGGAATCTCTAGGCTCACTTCTACCCTTCCCCGCTCCACTGTGTTCAGACTGAGATGTAGTCCTAAGCACAGTTTGAGGCCTCTGTCTGGTGCTGCTGTAAACGGAGAGACTCAAGGGAAGTCAGCTTGTTCCTTAAATAGGGATCATGCCCTGCCACCCTCCTCAGACCACTTTAGGAATGCACCGATCAGTGCCAAGGATTTTCCCACTCTGCCTCTCTTGCCCAACGGCCCACAAATGTGTCCAGCCTTCTAGGCTCTATCTAGGGCTTCTGGCTGAACGTTCCTCTGATGGTAATAAAATCATCTAACAAGGGAGATGGTATTTTTTACTACTGCCTGCATTTTTACTGACCGACTGAAAGGGAGAGGGGAGGAAACACCCCTGTATGCTATGGTCAAACTCCACATTACAGTACTAGCATGCAGCTAACTCCAACATTTGAAAAATTAATTCAATTTGGAGTGACGCTGTGGAGTGACGCAGTGGTATAAACCACTGAGCCTCTTGGACTTGCCTATCAGAAGGTCGGCGGTTCGAATCCCCGTGACGGAGTGAGTTCCTGTTGCTCTGTCCCAGCTCCTGCCAACCTAGAAGTTCGAAAGCACACCAGTGCAAGTAGACAAATAGGTACCACTGTGGTGGGAAGGTAAGCAGTGTTTCCATGCGCTCTGGTTTTCATCAAGGTGTTCTGTTGTGCCTGAAGCAGTTTAGTCATGCTGGCCACAGGACCCGGAAAGCTGTCTGTGGACAAACACTGACTCCCTCAGCCTGAAAAGCAAGATGAGCACCGCAACCCCATAGTTGCCTTTGACTGAACTTAACCATCCAGGGGTCCTTTACCTTTACTTTTTTTCATTGGCAACATAAGAACATGGCCTATTTAATCCAGTATCCCATCCTCACAGTGGCCAACTTGATGCTGATGGGAAGCGCATAAGCAGGAACAGAGCATGAGAGCACTCTCTCCCACTGCAGCTTCCAGCAACTGGTATTCAGAAGTGTACTGACTCCAACAGCTGGGGTAGTAAACACTAAGTTTTAGCAGGGGCCAAGTGGGAATGGGAAGGCTTTCCAATCACAATTCTCTGCACTCCCTCTTTGACCCTGAATGACTATGAAACATTGCTTTGATTTGTAGACTCAAAGGCCTAGGTGCCACAGAGCTGGTAATATCTGTGCCTCGACTGTAGGCAGGGACTTCTATGATGGAGAATTCCTGTATACAGTGGACACTCGGGTTGTGAACGTGATCCATGCGGGAGGCACGTTCGCAACCTGCAGCGTTCGCAACCCGCAGAGCCGCATCTGCGCATGCATGAGTCACAATTCGGCGCTTCTGCCCATGCGCAAAGCACAATTTAGCGCTTCTGCACATACGAGAGTGCAGAAACCTGGAAGTAACCCATTCCGGTACTTCCAGGTTCAGTGCGGTGCGCAACCCAAAAACGCACAACCTGAAGTGGCTGTAACCTGAGGTATGACTGTAATTTAAATCTATCCTAGGTTAGAAATATTGGCATAACCGGAGGGAAGGGATTTGGGTGGGTGGGAGTTAGGCTTCTTCCTGATGTGCCAGCTTTCTTTGTACAAGAAATGTTTTTTGCTTGGTGAATTATGAGTGCCCACATCTGATATTTGAAATGGCGTAGACTTAACTCAGGGTTACCATTTCAGTGAAAACTTGGCTATAGACAGTTTGACAGTTTGGGGAAAGCATAATTACCCTGTAATTAAATCATCCATGCAAACGCCTAACAAGATTTGTTTTCCCCTAATACTGAAGAAAATGCATGGGGTTGCAGCCAAGGCTAGTCCTACTCAAAGCAGACCCGTGATTAGCTTAGGGTCATTAATTTCAATGGATCTACTCTAAGTAGAATTTAGTTGGCTATCTGGTGGATGTTTCATGAAGTGCTCGAATCTTTAATGGATTTCCAGAAGTTGGCAGGGATGTAAGGTTTTGGCTGTACACCTGGCAAATTAATTAAACCTGTACAACAGCCACCTAATTAACTTGGCTTAAGATCAAGCTCTTTTAGCAGCCTAGACATCTAAGCAGAGATCACTGAGTAGTATGGAAAAGTTTTACTACAGTGAAGCCAACAGTTGCAGTAGTCATGTTCTGCAGTTATAATGCTCCTTTTCTTTCTTTTTTCCACCAGTCATTTTTTAAGGGGATGCATACTCTTAATATGAATAATAACTCATATTTTCTTTGCAGGCAAACTAAAAGTTTAGCCAAGTTTGCTTGCCCTCTTTTGCTTTCCCAACCCCCCCCCCCGAAGTGGCAATTAGCACTGGATGAGAAAAGAGAGTGCTCAGATTTGCTGTCTTCTGAAACTCCACTCCTCTTGCTGCTTTTGAACATGCAGGATCCAGACCATGCTTGAGAGGGAAACACCATATCAGATCTCTGATGAAGAAAAGTTGCAGGGTGGGTGACGAATGGCAGGGAAAGACTGAACACTCCCTTTCCTCATGTCACTTCTCTTACTGTATTTATTTTTCAAGGCAGAATGGGCTATTTAGCTAGTTGCTTCAGAGTAATGTGCTTTGCCCCCTTGATTCTTACTCTAGGTGTCGGTCTCTGAAATCACCATACTAGAACAGTGGCAACTACCTGGAAGCACAGTGCAACAATTGGCAAGACCGAGTCACAACTACTAAGATCGGGTCAAAACTGGCAAGGCAGAGTCACTTCGAGAAATGTTACGTCTAGGCAGGTAAGGCAGTCTCGTAAGGTCAGGTCAAGATACATATAGCAAGTTTGGCTTAGTCAAGGGGGAAGCAATCAGGACCTTGGACAGATCACTCTGAGAAAGCAGGCTAGAGTGATTTCATCCACAGAAGAGGGCACTGATGCAAATATTCTGAGGGGTTTTGAAGGATGGCCAGGGTGGTTGTTGCAGTCTCCTGCTAAGCAACGAGCAAGCTCAGGGGAGTGGGAGGCCAGCCAACAAACACAGTCTCAGGGGTGCACTTGCCTGTTGGCAGAGTCTGATTCCAGACTCAGGTCCAGTCCTAGAGTCAGACAACAGATTGTTGTGGTCAGACGGTCCAGGGAGCAGGAAATCTGAAGATCAACGGTCAAGAGGAGCAAGAAGCAGCAAGGTTGTGTTGTGATATTCCATTCCACCTTAAGAGCAGATGTGAGACTGTAGCATGTCACATGTCTGCAAAACATCCCAGCACTGCTGGGAACTTCCGTTTTGTAGATAGTTCTTTCGCTTTTGGACATGGAAGAGATTGCACGTGTTCATCTCTTTGTCCTGATGTTTGCTTAATAAAATGTTTGTAAATACGCTCAAACCAGCCTCTACCGTGCCACTTCTGCTGTGCAATGGAGTGTAAAGGCGTGCCTAGCTTCCTGGAGGCTAGGTCCCTGGTTTCTGCTGCTCCAGGGTTCGGAACTCGACCGGCAGTTCAGCTGGTGGTGACTGAGCCAGCTGGGGGCCTGCCAGTTGCCCCAGTCTCCCTGGGAAACTACCAACAGGTTGGGCCAGGAACAACAAGCTGGAAACCCTGCTAAAGAAGGCTGAAGCTGAAATTTGATTTATATTAGAGACTGGCACTCCTGGAAAGGGTATGTGCAAAGCAAGCGGGGGAGAGTAGCAGAATGAAGAAGTTTGGTGAACAACAGGACGAGAAGATGGCGATGGTCGGAATGTGGCATTTGGAATTAAGAAGATTGACCTCATCCACACGGAGACATTGTTTATTATAATTTAGCCTGCTTGCTGGCATATATCAGCGGCTGTGGAAATATTGGAAAGAATTTTGAAAAGCAATTGATGGAGATGATCAGGGAAGCTCTGGCGTCCAAGGCATGGGGAGTCCATATATATATATATAATTATTATAATAATTAGGCATAATTGGAATGTTTCTTTTAATTGGGATTTGTATAATTAATTTGGATTGTAATTTGAAATGTAATTGGGAATAATTTCAATGTGATTTGCTGTGATTTGTATTGGAAAATTCAATAAATAGATTATAAAATAAAAATAAAAAAATAAAGAAGGCTGAAGCCAACTGGTTCCCATTAGTGCTTTCTCCTCAGAGTCCTTGAAGGCTGATTAGCTGCAGGTGGAGTCACTCTGCCTTCTCCCGCTTCAGACTGCTGTTCAGCAGGTGTAGCTGACTCCTGGCCCATGACACTGGTTCTGCTGTTGATTGTGCCCCCCTCTGAACAGTTGGCATGTACCCAGAAAGGACCATTGCTTTGTTTTGCAGCCATTTGATCACACAATGTGGGGTGACTGGAGATGCCCCTGGAGTGATTTTCTGAAACAGACCAATGTCCTCTGGCCTTGAAGGACCTGTAGTGAGGGAAGGTGACCTTTCAAAGAGGCGCTTATTATCTTCCCCTGTGCCTGAGTGTGGGCAAAGCTGGGGAAGACCATGCTATAAACAAGAAACATATATACTTCCAAATATGCAAATAGGAAATCTTCTGCGAGAGGGGGCAAAAAGGAGGAAGAAAGTCAGCTGAGGGCAGTGTAAGCTACCAGAGTCATTAAACATTATCTTTCAAAAACATTTTATCAAACAAAGAGACACAGAAGTTGCGCTGGGTGTTTAAATAAATAAGTGGAGGAAAATGAATCGCTTTCATGAGAGTTTTGATAAAGATAACAAACGGTGACAGGATCCCAAGAAGGAAAGCACGTTGTCATTTTCTTTCAGTACTGAAACTCTTTCTCTCTTCTTTATCATGGCATTTCCAGAGACACTCAGTCATTTTCTGGGATCAGATAAGAAAGAATTCTGGTCGGTCACTTAAATGCAACAAGGTTAAATACTGCTCAGAGCATCAGATAAAGTAACTAAAATATTTAGATGCCTTTCTCTTTTCCTTCTTTTTTTTTTTTTGAAGGACTTACGAGTGCATCTTAAAAGAAATACATTTCTACCAGGCATGTGTAGTGGCTTTGAACAAATCCCAAGGGGTGTGTAGCAGCTTTGTAAGAATTCTGAGCTGGTCTGAGACAAAGTGGGGTGTGTAAAAAGCACCCTGGGTCAAAACGGGGACCCCCCCCCAATGCCTCCTAGTACTTCAGAGATTCTGATGCTCCCAAAATGCTTCTTAGAAGTAAACCCACCAAGTACAATGGTGCTTATGCCTAGGTACATGAGTTTAGGATTCAACCTAAAGGACAGAATCAAACCCTGAGTCCTGCTGGTGGAAATCGGTGCAAGTTTGTCTATCTAACTGATCTCTAACCCCTTGGTTCTTTTCGGCAACCCCTTTAAGACATGGGGATCAGAATACTAAAGTTTCTACAAATGTTGGTGTGAATATGCACAAATGGTTTACTCATACTTCGATCCCACCACCAAGTCTTAGATTTTGAAAATTCCAAGAGGCACAATCTCCCCATGGGCTTTGGCATCTGGCAAATGACCCGCTCATTTTGAAATCTCTAATTTAGCTATAGGCAATTATTGGGCTAGGGTATTATTTGGGTTGTGTTGGTGTTTATTTTATTTATTTTTTGCTGGGGGCGTTGCTGTTATAGATGTTAATTTTTTTGTATCTTTGCTTTGAATCTTATAATTCATGTGGGAATTGTTTAATTTTGTTGTGCACTTTGTGATGTTTTATTTATTCTGACTAGTTTTTATTGTAATTATGGGGGGGGAATCATTTTGTAAGCCGCATTGAGCATGGTTTTGGCTATGGAAAGGTGACATGCAAATAAAATTATGTATGTGTGTAAAATAAAACAACAACAACAACAACAGGACCCCTGGACAGTTAAGTCCAGTCAAAGGCGACTATGGGATTGTGGCGCTCATCTCGCTTTCAGGCTGAGGGAGCCGCCGTTTGTCCACAGACAGTTTTCCAGGTCACGTGGCCAGCATGACTAAACTGCTTTTGGTGCAACAAAACACTGTGATGGAAACCAGAGTCCACGGAAACGCCATTTACCTTTGCACCACAGTGGTACCTGTTTATCTACTTGCACTGGCGTGCTTTCGAACTGCTAGGTTGGCAGGAGCTGGGACCGAGCAATGGGAGCTCACCCCCTCACGGGGATTCAAACCACCGACCTTCCGATTGGCAAGCCCAAGAGGCTCAGTGGTTTAGAACACACGCCACCCACATCCAATAAATAATAATAATAATAATAATAATAATAATATAACAACAACAACAAGTGTTGGGAAGAGGCTGCCCCTCTCCTGCCTTGCATCCCCACACCCCTAACTGGCTTAAAGATGCCCTATAGGTAAAACAACAACAAAAACACCATATCCACCATGCAGTTGCCAAGGGGACAAGAAGTGGAAGGGGGGATCAGTCCACACTGGGCTCCCCAAAGACTTTGCTACTGGCATGGACCCTGGCATTTGCCTTATCACGCCACATGGTGGTGCCAGGCCTAAGTTCCAGATTTATATTCAGAAGAGAAGTAAAATAACTGAGGAACAAGCTTTCAGAGAAGTTTTAAACTTGGAGAAGAGCAAAATATCTCTCTATCCAGTACCTGGTTATGAGGCTTGAATACCAAAAGCATGGTCGAGGAGTATTTGAAAATACACTAACTTCAGGTAGGAGAAAAATCCTTGTACTTATTTCTCCCCTTCTCCTTTATTTTATTGTTTTGACATGCTAAACACCGGAAGCTCTCTCTCTCTCTCTCTCTCTCTCTCTCTCTCTCTCTCTCTCTCTCTCTCTGTGTGTGTGTGTGTGTGTGTGTGTGTTTGCATGAATATCTATACACCCCTCGGAAAGGCTGATGCCTGAAGCCCAATCTACACATTCAGAAGAGGGAAATAGTAAGAAGTGTCAGGCAAGAAATGCTCAAAAGCTTTCACTGAAGATTATTTTTAAAGATAAAAAATATTTGAGAAATTATTTCACTTTAAAATAACATTTGCATTGCTTTTACAGCTGGGTGTCTTTTCTCACTTTTTGAGCAATTCATTCCATTCTGAAGTGTCAGGGGCACCAAGTTAAAAAATTATTCCTGTAGTTTATACTTTGTGATAGCAGGCCAAACTGATTGCTTTATTTTTTTATTTTATTAAAAAAAGGCAGTTTCAGAGTTATTTAAGAGTTTGAAGGAAAGCCAAGGAAATCCTTCCTTTCATTTCCTGGCTCTAAACACTTTAATTTTCTGGATAGAGAAATCAATTTGTCCAAGCCTCTGTTGTTCAACAATTCACATTACATTACCCAATATTCTAATACATTTCCTTACATTTTCTCCTGTCCAGGCATCTTTGGCAATCTATCACAGATAAAATGTCATGCAAAAACAAAAACATATGGCTACATCTTTTACTGGCAAAGTGCCCCTTGCTCATGGACTTCTTTTAATGATAAATATCAGAACTGCACTACATCATTTAGGAAATGTGCATGAGTTTGTAATTTGTGACTTTGTTTAAAATGAGTACAACTGAGAGTGGTATGTGTGTTTTTCCTTTCCATTAGACATTTCTGCAGCGTCTCCAGTTGACCACACTTCCTGACCTTAAAATTTTTCCATAGGAATTCCATAGTTACCTCCTGGGCTTTAATTCAAGTGTGGGGAAACAGGGAGACTGGCTACCAAGATCCTAAGACTGTTCTGGTAAAGATTTTTCTTCCTAAGGGATGCTCTTCTTTAAAAAACAACAACAACACAACTTCCTGTACCAACTTATTTAAAAGTAAGAAGACCTCTTGAAAAAGAAGAAGAAGAAGAAGAAGAAGAAGAAGAAGAAGAAGAAGAAGAAGAAGAAGAGTTTGGACTTGATATCCCACTTTATCACTACCCGAAGGAGTCTCAAAGCGGCTAACAATCTTCTTTCCCTTCCTCTCCCACAACAAACACTCTGTGAGGTGAGTGGGGCTGAGAGACTTCAAAGAAGTGTGACTAGCCCAAGGTCACCCAGCAGCTGCATGTGGAGGAGCGGAGATGCAAACCCGGTTCACCAGATTACGAGTCTACCACTCTTAACCACTACACCACACTGGCTCTCAAAACAACAACAGCAACAAGCAGCAGCAGAAGAATAAGCTTTTAAGAGCACAACACACAGCATCTCTGGTTTATCATGGCTATATGAAAGCTGAGATAAGCACATCAGGGTTTTCTCAGGAAGTATTGGCAACCTGGAAGACTGCAAAATGCAGGCCGCTGGAGAGATTATGTGTACAATAAATGAAAGTACACTCACAACACTCCTTGGTCACCTGAAAAGGTAGGTGCAACAAGAACCCTTCACTCTGCCAATAAGAATTATCTTCCCATTGTTCAATTCTGAAATCATTTTCCTGTCTCTTTAATGGATGGAAACTAGTTAAAGAAATGGAATAAAGTTTTTGTATAGCACTTCTTAAAGGTAGTAGCTGTGAGAAAGGGAAAGCCGAGTATTGTTGAAATATTCACCCTAGCACAAAGATATTAGCTGAAGCTGAAGCCCTAAGTAGTATTTAGTTCAAAAGTGACCATAGGGAGAAATACATACAGCTCCATTGTGCATAGTTATTCAAAGTCTCTTGAAACAAAACACAGCTGTTTTCCTTTACAATTTATTTTTATCTGAAACAACTTGTTTTTGGACAAGAGTGCACCGTAAAAATAAGCAGAGCTGCCATTATGAGTTAGAAATGGATGGCCATAATTCTGCCCCTGTTATGTTTAGGAAATAGTCACAGCTAATGGGATCTCTCCCGGGTCAATTTCCACTCATTATTCCCACTGTGCTGTATGGAAGCCAAGCAAAATGGAATCCTGCTGCTTTCATTCACAGAACTGTGTTCCATCATTGCTTACTTTTCTGCATTATCTAGAGGCCTATTGTGTTCCTGAGCCTGCTTGCACCTTTCCTCCTTTTTTTCCTTGTGTCAGAAAAGGATGTTACAGTACTAAGAAGTGAAAATACTGAAAAAAGGGCCTTCGTTCAGCTGTAGAGCATCTGTGTTGCAAAAAGTCCTAGGGTTCAATCCCTGATGTCTCCAGATAGGACTGGGAGAGAACCCTACCTGTAACCCTTGAGAACTGCTGCCTGTCCATTTAGACAATTGGTGGACCAATAGTCTGCCTTGGCACCAATCCTTCACCATAAGGTCCTAGGCTGGGTTACAACCATTTGAAATTCAATGTTAAAAACAGTTAAAAACAAATTACAGTCACAGGAATAGGTTGCGTCCTAGAAATATTTGTCTCAGGTGTCAAAAAGCATGGGGAAAGAGGCGTGTCTTCAGCATACGTGGAAACTACATAATGAAGGTAAAAGGTAAAGGTAAAGGATCCCTGGACGGTTAAGTCAACTATGGGGTTGCGGCACTCATCTCGCTTTCAGGCCAAGGGAGCCGGCATTTGTTCACAGACAGCTTTCCAGGTCATGAGGCCAGCATGACTAAGCTGCTTCTGGTGCAACGGGACACCGTGACGGAAACCAGAGTGCACAGAAACACCATTTACCTCTCCGCCGCAGCGGTACCACTGCTGTGCTTTTGAACTGCTAGGTTGGCAGGAGCTGGGACAGAGCAACGGGAGCTCACTCTGTCGTAAGGATTCGAACCACCGACCTTCCGATCGGCAAGCCCAAGAGGCTCAGTGGTTTAATAAATAACAACAACAACAACAACAACAACAATTTATTATTTATACCCCGCCCATCTGGCTGGGCTTCCCTAGCCACTCTGGGCGGCTTCCAACAAAATATTAAAACACAATAATTCATCAAACATTAAAAGTTTCCCTAAACAGGGCTGCCTTCAGATGCCTTCTAAAAGTTTGGTAATTGTTGTTCTCTTTGACATCTGGTGGGAGGGTGTTCCACAGGGCGGGTGCCACTACCGAGAAGGCCCTCTGCCTGGTTCCCTGTAACTTGGCTTCTTGAAGTGAGGGAACCGCCAAAAGGCCCTTGGCGCTGGACCTCAGTGGCCGGGTAGATCGATGGGGGTGGAGACGCTCCTTCACATATACTGGACAGATATATTTAGACCATAGCGCCACCCACGTGTCAGACACACCATGGTGGGGAGACAGTTCTATAATCTAGGAGCTGCCATAGAGTATGCTCTCTCTTGGGCTACCTTGCCTGGGGGGCGGGGGCCGGTTGCAAGTCGGTTCCCCTCTGTTGATCTAGTATGTTGTAGTGATTAGAGTACTGGATAAACAGATAGTTCAAATCCACACTCAAAGCCATTAAGTTCTCTGGGTGGCTCTAGGCCAGTCACTTTCTCTCAATATTAATATACCACCAGAAGCAAACTACTTGGTTGTGGGGATGCACTGCTCACTTGACTGTCATCTGGCTGAATTGCTGCAGCATACCAGGATGGAGAGGGGCACAGTAGCAGAGACGACCAATATGGTGCAAACCCACTGGCAGGAATGCTGGATTGCCTTCTTTGGCATGTTTGCACTGCTCTAATCTCACCGTGGATACCCCTCTCCATCTTTGTATGCTGCAATGGGCTGAGGTAGATGGGGGTCAGGTGAGTGGCACACGACACTGCTGCCCCCTACCTCACAGGGTGGTTGTAAGGGTAGGATGGGGAGGGAGATGCCACCATCAAATCCTTGGAGGAAAGTTGAGATACAACTGCAACAATAAAGGCATAATCTGTTCCATCTCAGTCCCACAGAATTTAGGTGTAATGGTACAGAAAGAAGGAGGAATTGATGCAGCTACAAACGATAAAGTAATTTTACACTATGTTGTTTATAATCAACTTCAGTCTTGTGACAATGCCCTACCATATGTAAGATCTGGCACAGGAGGACTAGCATTTCTACTAGAGGTATGCATTAGATTTGAATGGTCTCTGAGCATAAGTTGGGTGCTTTAGACAGGTTAGGCAAAGCAGAATCTGTACAAAGTACCCTGATAAAAGCAAAATTCAACGTTGTCCCTCAACATTGTCCCATAATTGGACAGGCTGTTTTGATACACTGTTGAAGGTCTACTATGCCTGCAAATTTTCTCCACTTCTGTCAAAAGTGTGTGTGTGGGGGGGATAATAGTCCCTCTTCCCCAATCTCCCATTGCTGAAAGGGAAAGGGAAATAAACCTCATTTTTTTCAAAAGCCAAATCAGGCAGTCTCCAATGCACCTTGGAACCAAAGTGGGTTGTTTTATGAAGCATAAAACAGTAATATTGTGGTGGTGCATACTACTAATTTCTACACATTTGGATATGTAAGTTTACTTGAGCAGTAGTTGGGCCTGAGAACTAAATATTTATTTGCCAAGAAAGGAGAGCCGAAATAAAGAATTACTGCATATTAGCAAACTCTCTCATGAGATCTTTCCAATGCTTTTGTTGGGAAATTATATATATATATATATATATATATATATATATATATATATATATATATATTTACACTGCAGCATAACTTGACTAAGCAAAGGTCAAATATGCATTAATTTCCTGTCCTTAATGGGAATGATGCAGTAGCTGTGAAGGTTCATCAGCCTAAATGCCCATGACATTTCCATTTGAGTCCTGGCAATTCGAAGGCAAAAGTTGATTAAATTAGAGGCTTGCTATTATTTAGACCAAAATACATTTAATCTGAAGAAATGGGTCATTCAAAGCTGACCTAAACTCTACTTTGGGATATATTAATCAAATGCACATTATAATCATCTCTTCATTTTCCTAAACATCTGCTTCATGCATTTCCCATCTTAAATAAAAATACTGAAATACAACCAGTCTTGGAGACTGAAACACACACACGGTTGTGAATTTTGCATGGATGAGAAAGAATATAAAAGTTTTTCTAAAATATGTTCTCATATTGAGGGCGTCTCCCCCATCCCATTCTTAACTTTGTTAAATTTGTTTAAAAAAAACTATCAGGAGTTATTAAATGTTACATCTTGGTTTTTGCTCCCAAACTGCAGATAACTGAAGGTTTTCCCATAAATCACAGTTACAGTTGTATATCGTGTAGATAAACAGTCACCCAGCAACCCACACACAATTGCTCTGAGGTTATCTCTGTGTTTAAATTATTTGGTGGTTGGACTTAACCTTTGTAAATTGTGATGGAAGCACTGCCATAAGCATGACATTTAAAATAAGCTGTGAAAATATTAGGAATTCTTTGCTTCTGACAAAGTTAGCCACAATAGAATGACCTGTAGGATATCATCATGTGGAGGTATTTTTTTTACTTAACATGGAAGGCAATGTGATATCAGAATCAACTGAGTAGCATTTTCTAACGTCTTAGAAAATATTGGATGCCGTTTAACTACTGGTGCTCATTGTGGTATAGAAAGCCCTATCCATCGTAGGACCAAGATACCTAGAAGATGGTTCAATACCCAATATGTTGTTTTTAATTTCTTTCTATGTAATTGTTCTTTTAAAAAAGTTTTTCTACATGCAATACTTTATGTTTTTTATTGTAAAGTAAATCACTTTGGAAGTGATTTATAGATCACATAGGAAGTGATCTATAAATTATATGGGGAGAGAGAGAGAGAGAGAGAGAGAGAGAGGTCCAGCGCCGAGGGCCTTCTGGCAGTTCCTTCCCCTTGAGAAGTGAGGTTACAGGGAACCAGGCAGAGGGCCTTCTCAGTAGTGGCGCCTGCCCTGTGGAATGCCCTCCCACCAGATATCAAAGAAATAAACAACTATCTGACTTTTAGAAGACATCTGAAGGCAGCCCTGTTTAGGGAAGCTTTAATATTTGATGAATTATTGCATTTTAATATTTTGCTGGAAGCCGCCCAGATGGCTGGGGAAACCCAGCCAGATGGGTGGGGTATAAATAATAATTTATTATTCTTATTCTTATTCTTATTCTTATTCTTATTCTTATTCTTATTCTTATTCTTATTCTTATTCTTATTCTTATTAAGCTATCTATTGCACAGATCTGCCCGCCTCTATCTAGCATGACTGAGAAACTGAAGAGGATGGAGGCATTCAGACAAATGGGAGGGACTCTGCAAATAGGAGAACATATTTCTCAATGGCTGAGTCACCAAAGGAGGGAGCGTGCTTACCTCCCATACAAATTGTGTTCTCCATATGTATTTGGGTAATTGCTCTCATCCTCACAGCCTTTAAGACGGCTTCCTATATAAACAAGACACTACAGGGGGGAAAAATAGGTGAATATGCTTTTGAACTACATACCCATTGTATGGAAATTGACTACAGGACAGCAAAAATGGGATTCTCCGAGCCCTGGTGGTGGCCAAGAGATGGATCCTGATGAATTGGAAGAATAGAGATATGATTCCCCTTAATCAATGGCTTGACAACATGACAACATTGGCAACATATGAACGGACAGCTTATAGATGCAGACTTTCTTTGGATAAATAAAGTGATATTTGGAATAAGTTTACACAGAATATATTAGGTTATTGGCAATTATATGTGCATTAGGATAATAGTATTATATATGAATGAATGGAAAGTAAGAGTATTTTTTTCTTTTATTTCATTCTCACTCATTTTCTCTCTTTTTTCTCACTCCACTATGTGTGTGTAAAATTAAGGCAGCAAAGTCTGCACCCCACAGGGGTCATTGTAATGTATAAGCTCCCCCTCCACCTGCAACCTACTAATCATTTGCTCATTTCAAAGGCACCAAAACAAAATAAGAGCAAGTGAGCCATATAAACAATTATAATTCATTGGTAAGCAATGGTTTTTTTAAAAAAGAAATGAATCAACAAAATAGCATAAGCAACCAACAATTTTGAAAGATCAAGTGAGTCATTAAAGACTGTTTTTCAGAAAAACCTGCAGTTCAAAAAATAATAATAAGTTTGGGTTATTTTCTCTTTTCTTACATTGACTGAAGGCCAAGGGGAAATAAATATTTTAAGACTTTAATCACTCCCAGTCACTTTAAACTGCCAATTAGCATATTAATGTAATGGTCCTTTGGTTTTTTCCCAAGGAGTTAAATGTAAATGGCTAAATCAAAAAATATTTATGATGTACATATGTGGAGATCAGCATGGCCTGAAGAGGAAAAAAGGGATGCATCTTAATATATTGGGTAATAAAATTATTCTTTAAAAGACTTAGCTACCCTTGTGCTACAACATCTGGAAAGTAAGCCAAATAGCAATAGAGATCACATTCAGTCATGTCTTGCTTCCTCCAAATGATCTCTATGGGATTTATCTATCATTACATCTTCTACTGTAGTTAAGGGGCATTAAATCAGCTTATGTACATGTAATAAAAGCCACAATAATTAATATATTGGGGAAAAGTCCTTTTGTGGTTTTAGGTAGATGAAATATTCCTGAATCATTCAAGACAGGTCACTCAGAAGAGGTCACACACAGTAAGTGTGTGGGTTATTTAAGATCACCCATAAATAAGGACAAACATAACTTATAGGTTTGAACAACCACCAAACTAACCTAAATCCCAACTTCTGTGCATGGTTTGTGAATATTTTCTCCTCCTGCTTTAACCATGATTAAGTGGTACATTGGTAATGGCACAAACTGCAGTTAAAGGTAACTAGATCCTCTACACGTCACGCCAACTCCCAATCCATCCAAATTCCTCCACCCAGGAAGCGCGCCACCTGCCCGCAACACCAGGATGATTATGTATATATTCTATTTGTATATATATTGTGTATATTCTATTTCTCGCTCCCGAAACAGGAACAACCGGCAAACATTTTAAACAGATGACACTTCTTATTCAGTCATTAGGTCGGTCATTAGATGAGGAGAAAATAGATATAATGAGAGCTAGACCATATGAAGAAGCCAATTAAGCTATGGCAAACCATGAAATAGAAAGATAGTCTTGCAGAATGCCAATGCATAGTGTGAAAATATGAACTACCTGCTGTTATTCTTCTAAAACAAAAATGATACAATGTACAACAAGTGGGTATATTACCAGGAAAGATTCAAAACTTTCTGTGAAAATGCTTTTCTGCTGTTTGGTAATCAAGTCACTTTGTTTTCCCCTCTCAGATGAACTGTAAGCTTATCGTGCTTACTTTAATGGCTACTAGTCTCATTTTTATTCCAGTAAGTGACTGTTCAGAGAGTTATGCAGTTTTGCAATGTAAATGCTTTACATTTTCTACTGATGGGACAATTCATTGGGTACACTGCACGCTGTTTGGGTAATAACAAGTCTACGTTTAGAAAAATGTGACATGCTAATATTTCATAGAATATAGAATTGTAGGGTCATCAAGTCCAGCCCCCTGCAATGCAAAGAATCTCAGCTAATGCATCCATTTGACAAGCATAAATCTTCAAAGGAAAAATAAAATTGAAGGACTTTTGTCTGTCTTCACTTCATAGTAAATATATCATGTAGGATTCTGCCATCTAATAAACTGTATAGTGCTGACCATGCCATGGTTTGCAGAGTTATTAAGTCAGAACTGTGCTTCACAAGCCCAGATCTCAATCCTGATTTGGACCAAACAACCACCACATCAAAATGCAACAGGGAAGGGGGGCAGAAAGTTGGGGGCATAGCTGTCAACTTTTCCCTTTTCATGTGAGGAATCCTATTTGGAATAAGGGAATTTACCGCCCAAAAAAGGGGGGGGGAGTTGACAGCTATGGTTGGGGGTGATACTTTGCATGAGAACCTATTACAATGCTCAGGTGTTCAGGATACCAGTTCCTCATAAGTGTTACATGGTATATGCACAGCTAAATAGAAGCATAACACAAATGTTACACGCAGCTGAATGTTTTGATGTGTGTACAACATGGAATCCTGCAAAAAAGCAGAGCCCTTCTCCAAATGCAGGGCAAACAGTCCACTTGTTCACAATTTGACATACAAGGCAGGTCTTATCTGCATTTTTTGAGCCACTCCACAGTGCTAAAGGATCAGGAATAGAAATATACCTGAGAATTGGCTTAAGGTGGTGGGGTAACAAAAAGGTTCCCCAACTGTTTATCAGGTTACAGAAGTGTATAAAATATACATGCTTTAGAATTTCAACATGTACAAGTGTAAAATATCTAGTAAACATTCAGCGTTGTCCTGCTCAAAACAACTGTGCTATTTCCGTTGCTTATGCCCCATTATGAGATTGTATTTAAGCTTTTACAGTGTCATCCCTTGGTATGAAAGCAGTCTGGCATTTGGCGTTCAAAGACTGCTATAACACCAAACCATCTGCAGCACTCTGTTTCAAGAGGGACATTAATTTTTATTCTTCTTGGATCCTGAAGGAATAGATTTGCTAAACCTCAGCATGTTCGCTAGTCAGATATAATTTAGTCAGCCAAGTGTGGCCAAAAATGTGCGCCAGCCGGAAGCTTTCTGCTTTAACAAGTATTTGTTTTTCTGATGTCCTAGATGGCAAAGAAGTGAAGCAAGGTAACTCTAAGTAACACTGGCTGCGATAGATCTTGACAACATACACTGACCTAAAACATCAGTGTGCTAGAAAGAGGAGCAAAGGGGGAGAAGGAAAAGGTGGGGAGGGGAGCAAAGAGAAGGAGGGAGGGAGGGAGGGAGGGAGGAAAAGCCTTTTACCCATAGCTGTCAACTTTCAGATTTGAAAATAAGGGATTTTCCCAAACTTTCGGATTTGAAAATAAGGGATGCCGCAAGGGTGGTGCAATGGCACCAAGTAGCCTTGCCATCCTGCACTCCAGAGGCTGTGTGCGAACGGGAGAGCGAAAGAGCGAGAGCATAGATGGCAGGCAGGCTGTCTGTCTGGTTGGGTGTGAGGGTCTGGCTGCACAAGGCATGCAAGCTCCGCCCCCAGTCGGTCTCAGACTCCTTATTGGCAGCCGAGCAACGCAGCTGAGGAGCCTCCCTGGCTGGCAGGGAGGGAGAGGAGCTGCTTCCTTTGAAATCTGGGAAATTTAAGGGATATCAACAATCCGGGATAGTAGCGGGAAACGGCATTGGAATAAGGGAGTTTCCCGCAAAAAAAGGGAGGGTTGACAGCTATGCTTTTACCTGCCTGCTATCAGCTTGACAAGAGAGTCACACAGGACACGATAAGTAAGGTTAATGGGCACAAAAAGGCCACAACTTTATTGGTTACAGATGTTGAGCGGTATTGGCTTAGGCATTGGATCTAACCGACTATATCTGACTTCAGCCTGTTGTGCTGGAAGTCCGGGAAGGGTTAACCACCGATAGGGGAGCCCTGCTTATGCACATCAACTAGGAACTCACCCTGGGGCCACCAATAGTGCCTTAGGCCCTCACCTCCCTCGGCTTCGGACAGGGCCACATCCCCCGGACTCCTTTAACGGAATACCCTTCAGTATATGGGGGAGGTGATGGCGCAACCTCCCCCCTCCACCTTCAGCCTTACAGAGATAATCCAATGCCTAACCGCCAAAACCAAAGTTGTGACGAGTTGCTACGAGGTAGGCGAAAACCACCAGGCTAGAGCCAATTTGCCAAGTGGGAAAATTCCTACCAGGCCCCTCAATGGCGACCAACCGAAGTCCATAGCAAGGTCCGGAGAAAAGATGCCTATAGGGTGGGCGGGCGGGAAAACCGGAGCAGCTGGGAGTGGGAGGCAAGAGGAAGAGCTCCGGCTGTGCGCTTGCTTAAATGCAGCAAGCCACGCCCCCAGACTGACCAGATTGGTCACTCTGGGTAGTGACGCGGCCGGGGATTCCCCCAATGGCACAGGGGAAGGGTAGCCATCCCCTGTGCACGTGAAGGGGTCGTGAGCGCCCTCAACTCCACCTCCTTGCCAGGGCAGAAGTGGCTTAAGTGAACCCCCTCTAAACTAGGCCTAATTGTGACTGAACTGTACCTCTTCAGCTGGCAGGTAGGGGCACAAATGTTTCCATACAAAAAAAAAGAGGGGGGGGACAGCCCTCATGCAAAACTGATGTTCCACTCTTCCTTAGGATGTCCCTATTTTCATCAGAGAAATGTTGGAGGCGATAACACTGCCATTACTCCTAGCAATAAGCCACTGCTGCCACCATTAACTGTCTCTTTCCTGGGCTCCAGTTTTCATCCAAATGACTTCCACATACAGTCACAAGTCTCCTTCCTCCCCTTTTTTTTTTTTAAATGCATAGCGTAGCAAAACGATTACAGATGTAATCCTGTCTAATAAGCCATGCAGGCTTGTTTCTTCCTGAAGCTGATATTTCCGAAGGATACAGTTTGACATTTTAGATATCGTGTGGTATTTGGTTTAAACTGCTGGTTTCTATCCACCAGGAAAGCCATTCCCCATCGATTTGTCTACATGGGGACTTCTGGACACGAGTCATGGAATTCCTACACATTACAAATGATTTGTAGCCATCAGAACAACCAGCATCCTCAAGCGGTTGATGGGAGCTCAGTACTCTGGTAGGACCTACTGCTTCTGATGCATCCCTTGGGACAGGCCTGCCATACCACTGCCCAGGAACACTTATTGGATAGCAGAAGCGGCAGGCATCCCTAGAGTACAAGAATGCATCTGCAGTCCATACAAGATGCATGGGGGGCAGCTGCTGTTCCACATGAACTGAGGCTTTGACTTGTAAACCCTTCCCCTGCTCCCAAGTTGTAAATTTCAAGGAAACGTCCAAGTTTTTCCACTTCTTCCAGGCCAGTTCAAGATTCTCCCCTCAATCAAGATTTCATCTTACCTCTAAACTAGTTTTGGAGCTGTACTCTGTCCACAGATCCATCCAAAACCACTGGGTATGTCTTCTCCAACCTCCAGAGCCTTTTACCCCAGTACAAGAACTTAGATGTAAAGCATGTTCTCATTACAAGAGCTGGCAGGCTAAAAAATATCAGTACTGGCAGCAAGATAGCCATCATTCCTGATCTGCTCATTCAGGTACCACCATTGACATGATTCAGAGTTTCCCCCTCAGCAAAATGCAGCTTGAAAACCACTACTTAAGCAAACAGGACATCTTCTAATTTGCACTTAGGCAAGGAATGTTTATCCACGGACATTATTTCTTACTTTTAGTTCAAACATAAATCCCTGGCAACCAATTTCCCCCTTATTTTATGAACTTTGTGTTCCATGCTCAGTGAGTAGCATGTACCATTTGCCTTCTGGCTGACAGAGGAACCATTTCCAAAGCAGATATAAAATTGGTGGCTGTGCAGACAACCCACAGAAAGTGTACATGTTCTCCGCCCCATTAAACTGATGCTTTGGGGGAGCCAATGGCACCCAAGGAATAAGTATTGAGGTTACAAACACGAACCTCATTCATCACTTTCTGACAACAGCTCAGATAAAGTTTGTAGCAGCTTCTGTAAATGCAGCTCCGTGTAGTGTAAATATAGCTACATTTTGGAGATTACTATGTCCTTCTGAATCAGGGTTTAAGTTTGCTGAGCTGCTGGATAAATTTTTCCTATGTTTATCCTTGGTCAAATCTATCTATATTCACAGAACTCTATAGAGTTGCTCATCCATGCACGCCGCCCGTACATGGAAGAGGACACCAATCCAACTGCTAGTGAATTTTAATGCACACATACTCCAACAAAAATAATGTTATTTATTTCCCACAAAAGGGAGACAGTATTGCTTCCTAACTGCGTAAAAGCATAACAGCACAGGGGTAGGCAAAGTGGTGCCCTCCATATGTTTTGTTTGTCGTTTAAATTATTATCACATTTATATCCCACTTTTCCTCCAAGGATGGTCTGCAGTAATTGCATTTCATTTTCTTATCTGAGAAATTTCCCAATTTTCTCCTCACAACAACCCTTTGATGTAGGCCCAAAGGTCCCACAGTGAGCTTCAAGGCTGAGTGGAGATTTGATTACTCCTGGGTCCCAATCAAACAACTGCACCATGCTGGCTCTGTTGAAAGCAGCTTCATTCTCTCCTATTGGGCAAGTTCAAATCAAATCAATAACCTTTATTAGGCATAACCAACCAGACGATTTCAGAGCAGACATTGTATATAAAATATTTAAGCTATAAGCTCAACAAAGTAAGGTTTGTATTAATTAAATCTTTAACACTAACATTCACTACCGGTACTAATATTGGGCAAGTTCACTGGGGCTAATGGGAGTTGAACAACAGCTGGAGGGCATCACATTGCCTACTCCTGCAATAGCCTAGCTTAGCTTTCTCCAAGCTGTGACTTACAAACATTTTGGACTACAATTCCCATCACACCTCACCATTAGCCATGCTGGCTGGGGCTGATGAGGGCGGGAGCCGTAATCCAAAACATCGAGGTGGGGGTGCCAAGTTGAGGAAGGCTTGCTTGATAAAAAGTCAACAGAGGATACCATTTCTAAACCTAGAAATGTTCTAGGCAAATGATAATAAAACCTCCACCTGAGATTTGAACACTGCAAAAAAAGAAAGAAAGGAAATAAAAATCTGAAAAGTAACTCAGCCTGCTATAAAGTAAGTGTAGACAAAAATACTATATTCACACCCACATGCACCATTAAACCCAAAGCCAGAAGCGTTTACCCAATGTTAATCTACTCTTTATTTTGTTTCATGATTGCTTCCTGGCCCAACTCCCAAATGTATATGAGAATTCAGCAGGAAGTATTCTTAAATAAAACTTGTCATAATTTTTCTACTTAAACATTATAGTATAGCTCTAAAATGTAAAAGTGTATGTGAAAGGTTTTATTTCCTGATATATAGTAATAGGGGCTTTAATTTTGGCATTAAGGTATACTGAAACATCACCCCTTCTTGCATAGAGAGAGAGACTCGGAAGCAGAGAGATTTCAGATAATAGGAGTAGATTGAATATAAAAACAGATTTATAAATATACGTGCATGGGTGCCAGAAAAAGTCTGCCTGTTGCAAACTTACGGAATGGAAAGCTGACAAGTGAGAATTCCCAAACTGAGAATATAATGACCCTTTTGTCAGAGTTACAGTTCTGAGTGTTGACAATTGTATTTTGGTGATTCTCAAAATTCACAAGCATATCTTCAAATTTGTGGACATTTGCAAAATGCATTTCTAACTGCCCATATCTAATTGCCCTGGTCTCTCTGTTCCTGTATGTACTGCCCTGCCCCCACAAGCCAAACTGTCCATCATTGGGGGGGGGGGGTTAAGAAGTCCATGTCAGACCTTTCTGCTCAAAAAGACAATGGCCTATCCCCCAACAGTATACAAATCAAAATGGCCCCCCTGACCCCCTGGGCGGCTTCCAACAAAATATTAAAATACAGTAGTCTGTCAAATATTAAAAGCTTCCCTAAAAAGGGTTGCCTCCAGATGTCTGGTAGTTGTTGTTCTCTTTGACATCTGGTGGGAGGGTGTTCCACAGGGCGGGTGCCACTACTGAGAAGGCCCTCTGCCTGGTTCCCTGTAACTTGGCTTCTCGCAGTGAGGGAACCACCAGAAGGCCCTCAGCACTGGACCTCAGTGTCCGTGCAGAACGATGAGGGTGGAGACGCTCCTTCAGGTATACAGGACCGAGGCCGTTTAGGGCTTTAAAGGTCAGCACCAACACTTTGAATTGTGCTCGGAAATGTACTGGGAGCTCAAAACCGGTGTTATGTGGTTTTCATGGCCGCTCCCAGTCACCAGTCTAGCTGCCGCATTCTGGATTCCCGGGTCACCTTCAAAGGTAGCCTCATGTACAGCACATTGTAGTTCAAGCGAGAGATAACTAGAGCAGGCACCACTCTGGCGAGACAGTCTGCAGGCAGGTAGGGTCTCAGCCTGCGTACCAGATGGAGCTGGTAAAAAGCTGCCCTGGACACAGAATTGACCTGCGCCTCCATAGACAGCTGCGAGTCCAAAATGACTCCTAGGCTGCGCACCTGGTCCTTCAGGGGCACAGATACCCCATTCAGGACCAGGGAGTCCTCCACACCTGCCCGTCTCCTGTCCCCCAAAAGCAGTACTTCTGTCTTGTCAGGATTCAACCTCAATCTGTTAGCCGCCATCCATCCTCCAGCCACCATCTATCCTCCAAATAGTGTCTCCATCCATCTCTGCTAATACAACAGATCCCTTCCAAATTACTGCCACACAGTAATCAAACCTTGTTTTAAACTGCCCCTCTCCTCCAAGTGTAACCCCTGATCACTCTACTTAAACCTCTGCTGTTGTTTAAAATATCTACTTTCCCCCTCTCAGTATCACTCCATCCCTGCTTTACTCAAAGTTTGTCGGTTGTCTCCCCTTTTCCCCTTTGAGTGGCCCTCCCTTCGCACTGTACTTATTTTCTCCCATCTTCCATTCCTCAGCTGCTTCATGTGAGAGAGATAAAGATGTAGAACCCTCAAATATCCCATAGTACTTTATTTAAACCTCTGCCATTGTTTAAGACCACAATTTCCTTCTCAGTGTTCCTCCTTTTTCATTCCCATGCCGTGGCCCCTGCTGTTGTGCAACCTGCCTACCCCAGGATTGTGATGTGACAAATAATTCAGTGGGGACTGTAAAATAACATTCTTACAGTTTTACTATACGGACAGATACAACATTAAACCACCTTCCTCTCTATATATATTCAAAATGGGAAAGGGTGTTGCATTATAGTTCTCCAGGTATAGGGTGGTATATAAATTCAATTAACAAATAATAATAATAATAATAATAATAATAATAATAATAATTCCATTTAAAATTCAAGGCCAACGGATAGTGTGAGGTTCCATGGGCTAATTATTCACCTGTAAGATTGCAAGTTTAATGGACTTAGCATTGGCGAGAATAATGCTCTGTATATTATTCTTTATTTTCTATTCTGAGCTGCCAGCCAAGATATTAAAGCCAGACAATTCATAAAACAACCATCAAACAACCAATTAGCCAAGGCAGTGTTGGCAAGTGGAACACAGTAAGAGGACAAAAGTCTGCCCAAATAGGATTCTTCTCAAATTATGACTGGCATTTGATCATAGCCTTCCTTTGAACAAGGATAGGAAGTTGTATTTTGAAAACAATGCCTGACAGGCATAGCAGAACCAAAGTCAATTGCAACACCTTCAGCAAAAGAAGAATCATTTCACCCTGATGACATCAGCTCACCACGAGAGAGTTGATCTAGATATTACACAACAGGGACTGACATCCCATATCCCAGTCATATAATTTAGTAAAACTCACCCCATAAATTCTGCTCATCGGGAAATGAGTTTCCTTGCCTGCTGTCCACATCAGTTCCCACCAAAAATATGGATGCAGAAGCAAGAGAAAATCATGGCTATGGTAGGCAGTATTCACAGACTGCACTAAGAAACAATAAACAATACAGTTCAGGGTTGGAATACTTGTTTGGGGGCAATTGCCATGGTCTACATGTTAAACTTGCCATCTCTAGCTAGGGCGAGCAGCACTGGAATGTGGAAATAATGCCATGGTTCTTGGATGTACAAGCTGAACAAAACCTGATGTATCTTACATTGGTTATTACCTTAATGCCTTTTAAAGGAGCACAGCAGAGAGCTTTCCATGACTACATTGAATTTTCTGTTTTATTTCAAAGATACGTTGTTGTTTTTGTTTTTTTAAAAAGCCTGAAACAAAATGGCATTCATGTTGCCATTAGGTAGAAACAAAATCATCTAATGACAACAGTTTTTTTAAAAAAGGATTACAACATACATTTCAGTTTCTCCTTGGTTTCGTGATCATCTTAGAAACCACATTCAGGTGGATTTCCAAATTATGTTTTAAATAATAAAGCAAAACGAATTAGAAAAAAGGTATTAAAGAAAAAAAGGTTTTTCTGTAGTTACTTCTTATTGATGTGCAGGGTTAGCTTATAAAAGCAATCACCATTCAGAAGACCTTATAGAAGTGTTTAGTGACTCCATTTACCAGAGAGCCAATGTGGTGTAGTGGTTAAGAGCGGTAGACTCGTAATCTGGTGAACCGGGTTCGCGTCTCCACTCCTCCACATGCAGCTGCTGGGTGACCTTGGGCTTGTCACACTTCTCTGAAGTCTCTCAACCCCACTCACCTCACAGAGTGTTTGTTGTGGGGGAGGAAGGGAAAGGAGAATGTGAGCCGCTTTGAGACTCCTTCGGGTAGTGATAAAGCGGGATATCAAATCCAAACTCTTCTTCTTCTTCTACCCTTCTCCAACTACCATCAGCCCCAACAAGCATGGACAATGCTCATGGAAGATGGTACTTGTCCAAAAACATCCAGAGCACAAGCTGCTTTATCCTGATAAAGAAATGATGATCGGGAGTGTGTGTCTACATTGCAGCCACCGCTAGGGTGAAGGAAAGCATAAGAAATCTGACTGTGAACAGGTTTCTAGCATGCTTGTAACTGAGAAGCTTCCATGGATGGAACATTCTTAACAACACAATGCTGAATTCGCCCAATGTATTTATCCCACTGTTATCTCCCCTTTCCTCCAGGGATCTTAGCAAACCGAAGCACAGCTTTCATCAACAGAACATCCAAGGGAGATAAGTTTTGAGGCAACTTGGCCAGCTTTGTAGCTCAACCAAAATTGGAATTCAGGTTTCCATAGTCAATGGAAAACACTCCAATTGATTATACCACACACCATACATCATTTTCAGTTCTATCAAAACTTTGTGGCAAGAACTGGAAGGAAAGTGGAAAGGAAAAAGACTTCAACTCCCTGGGTATATATGCATCCTTGTCTGGAAATAGATATTTGGCAGCAACTAGAAGATGGTGGCAGCAGTCATGAAATTAAAAGACGCCTGCTTCTTGGGAGAAAAACAATGACAAACCTAGACAGCATCTTAAAAAGCAGAGACATCACTTTGCTGACCAAAGGTCCGTACAGTTAAAGCTATGGTTTTCTCAGTAGTGATGTATGGAAGTAAGAGCTGGACCATAAAGAAGGGCTGATCGCCGAAGAAGTGATGCTTTTGAATTATGGTGCTGGAGGAGACTCTTGAGAGTCCCATGGACTGCAAGAAGATCAAACCTATCCATTCTGAGTGCTCACTGGAAGGACAGATCCTGAAGCTGAGGCTCCAATACTTTGGCCACCTCATGAGAAGAGAAGACTCCCTGGAAAAGACCCTGATGTTGGGAAAGATTGAGGGCACAAGGAGAAGGGGGCGACAGAGGACGAGATGGTTGGACAGTGTTCTTGAATCTACCAACATGAGTCTGACCAAACTGCAGGAGGCAGTGGAAGACAGGAGTGCCTGGCATGCTCTGGTCCATGGGGTCACAAAGAGTCAGACACGACTAAATGACTAAACAACAACAACAACAACAACAACAACAGAACTGGTACCTGAATTGTTTGTTTGTTTTTCATCCTCCCTCTCAATCTCTTTTCCTTTTGTGACACATCTTTTAGATTTTCATCTAAACTCTGGGGTAGGGACATTGAGAGCCTTTTCTTAGCTCAAGAGTGGGATAATTTTTTCCCCAAAAAAGTAAAAAGAGAGTTTAGCTGAAATAGATATTCAAACATTTGAAAGGCAGACAAACTAAAGCAAGTTCCCAAATATTTTATCAAGTGTTCCCCAACGGAATTCCACTCTCGCTTGGTCAGGACACTCCATATTTACACCAGCTTTATGATCCTCACCTACACAGAGCTCTTTCCCTTGCAAAATATTGAAGGAGGGGATTTATCACACTGACTTTTCCAGAGTGTCTTATCTGCTGAACAATTGTAGTAATGACGTTGTGGAGAATGTGGTGAGATTTTTGAGTGACACCGTGAAATTATGTCAACATAGGTCCTAAGAGCCATTTTCGTACCTCATGATGTCTGGACAGTTTTATCCTAAAGTATCTCCTACTATGTTTTGTTAACTGTGTTGTGTTCTGATCCATATATATGATGCACTTTTTCTATGCCAATAAAGGAGATTGATTGATTGAAGTGAGCTTTCATTTTGTCAATGGGAAACGTAATATAATTATATTTTATATCACTTACAAACAGCAGTCCAGCAAATGATTTTACCTCACCAACTTACATACTCCAATTTATCTATCAAATGAAGACTGCACCTATTTCAGGACTGGACAACTTTTATTTTATAAGAAGCTCCCTGGAAGTGAGCCTGCATGAACTTCCAGCTCTATAATGCCTCATCCAAGTTGTCATTAGCTTTTACAAGAAATTATTTTATCTAACAGACCAAAATTACTCTCCTGGGCAAAATCATTCTGAACTGGAGGAAGTATGCTTTGTCTACTTTCTGACATGGCATTTTGCTCTCACTTTCTCCGATCAATCTCAGTGGATATTTCTCATTTGCTTTCTTGGCAGCCAGATTAATTCCAAAAGTTTTAACTGACCTCCTTTTGCAGGGACCTATAATTTTCAATAAGAAACTTCTTAAAATTGGAAAAGGGAAAGTGAAAAAAAGCATAGGCCTTGAGACAAAATAATTTTTGCTTCTGCTTATTAAGAACACAAGTTTACGTTTATATGTTACATTAGTACCCTGGCTAAGGATGAAAGGATTTCCTTGATAGTTAATTCTGGCTCACTCTGTTTTTTACTCCTCCAAAATTCCAGTTTCAAGTATGAGAATTTCTAAAATCAATTCCAGAACTGGAGCATGAACAGTTATGTTGCAGCCTTCAGTTCTTTCTAGTTCTTTTTCATCCTTCCTTTCTCTAAATACAGTATGTACTGATAAAACAGTTTTTTAAAAAACACACTCCCCCCCCCCATTCATTGAAGTGATTGCATCAATTCTTTTGTGTGTGGCGTTTTACTTTTTCCATGCCACACAAAATGACACAGCTATATGCAAACATATGTGTGCTGACTGTTTTGTACTTATCTGTCAGTGCAATGCATCCTCTATTTTAGGGGTGGCTAACCTTTGGACCTGCAGATGTTACTGGTCTACAGCTTCCATCATCAATGACCACTGGCCATGCTGGCCAGAACTCATGGCAGTCCCACAATATCTGGAAGGCCACAGGTTACTCACCTCTGCTCTTTTTTTTGAAAAGTTCACCAATCCCATTTAGAGATAAAGAACTGTAAGAGCAGAGGCCTGCCCACAAGATGTCTATTCACATTTAAAACCTGGGCAGCAGACACACAAGTCACAATCTTCTGTAAGGGTCACCTAGTTACAGACACCTGGTCACAGCCCCCCTCTCTTGAAATACATCTTCCTCTAGTGTGATGTGATGTATTTCTATTTGTTTCTTTTTAATTATTTCTAAATTTGTGCATCTATATCTATATAAAATCTATATCATCCATCTATCTATCTATCATATGCAAATGTTATACAAATCTGTATTAATTTAGTCTTTTTTTTCCAGGGGGGGCGTGGCATTGATACATTGAGAGCCAGTGTGGTGTAGTGGTTAAGAGCGGTAGACTCATAATCTGGGGAACCGGGTTCGCGTCTCCGCTCCTCCACATGCAGCTGCTGGGTGACCTTGGGCTAGTCACACTTCTTTGAAGTCTCTCAGCCCCACTCACCTCACAGAGTGTTTGTTTTGGGGGAGGAAGGGAAAGGAGAGTGTTAGCCGCTTTGAGACTCCTTCGGGTAGTGATAAAGTGGGGTATCAAATACAAACTCCTCCTCTTCTTTCTACTTTCTTGGTTATCTGTAAATATTCACCCAAGTTTCTATGTTCCTCATGTGTGCTGTGTACCAACTCTGGCAGTGCTGGAGAGGGTGCTGAAACCCATGTTTTTATTTTATGCATGCACAAGGGAGCACGTGGGTGAGTTTGTTTAAAAGAGGACTAATATAGACAATTTTTAAAAAAATTATTGGTATCATGTTTGCTTGCACTTAATGTTCTGTGCTTCTAAAAGATAATTACTTACAGACAGAAATGTGCATCATTATAATAAACAATTGTTAAATGCATGTATCAATGAATGTATTCAAACCATGCTTCCTTTCCTACTCAACACTCCCCACCCCCACAGAAAACCAATTAATGTAAAATTTGAAATTAATATGAGGAATAGACTAAGTACATAAGGACCAGTGAGAAACACCAGCAAACCATTTTAAGATTAGAGTTCATTCTAGAAGCAGGAGCAGTCATGTATTTCAAACCTCTTTTCAGCCAAAGTGTAATTAGAGACATTTTGACTTGCTAATGCCACTTGGACATCTGTTTAGCTAAGCTCACACTTTAAAGCCCTGATCTTTGTCTCCCTAATTACGCATTATATCTGGGCACTTCTGCTCTTGTTTTCTAGACCTCTGAATAATATGCATTTTATTTGACACAATGTCTCTTTGGTGCCATCCAACTATTCTGGGCAGGTTTCCTTGTTTCCTTCTGCAACATTAATCCAAGAAAATGGTACACAGAAGTGTAGCTAGTTCAGTTAATTTCCATGAACTAACAGGCTGGTTTGTGGAGGTGATTTGTTGTTACGTGTGTGTGTGTGTGTGTGTGTGTGTGTGTGTGTGTGTGTAGGGGGACTGACACTTTGCTCCATTTCCAAGGTTTGGGCCAAGTAAAATGCACATGAACACACACACACACACACACACACACACACACACACACACACACACCTACCTTCAAGCAAAACAACTCCCATCCAATTCATTTCAATTTACTTACCCTTTCTTATATATATCCTGAACCCAAAGGCAATAACAAAGCAGGACAGCCTTACAACACTTCTAGAAAATGTTCCATCCTACATCATGGTGAATAATATGGTGTGGGAGGGAGTTCCATACATGAGGACACAGCCATCAAGGATGTCTTCTCACCAGCCTTCCCGTCTGTATTGATGGCATCTTTAAGAGAGTACCCTTGGTGGATCTCAAAGACAGGACACATAGGAAGAGGCTATTGGGCTCCAGCTTGTAGGGCTGAGGCTATAACCAGCATCTTGTGTTGTGCTTGGGGAAAAACAGGGATCTGATGGAGACATCAGAGCATGAGTGAAATTTGCTTCCCCAGTGGACAGAATTCAAACTAACTGACCTATCCATGTGCACTAAGAATTTGCATCTCCTTCCTGGCATTTGTCCTTCATCTTCAGAGCATCTGTGTGGGTTGACTGTGCAAGTGTGGCATCTCAAGAGCCCATGGCCCAACACAGCATAGATTTGAGTACTTCTATGGAGCACTTACTCATTGGAGTTATTCTGAGCAGCATCTAGAGCCGAATCCATTCAAGAATAACTAATGAAACTGCTCTACAGGAGGGATCATTGCGTGTTTAGACCTTTTACCCTCCCCAAAATAAGCTCACACCAGAGACAGATATTTGGTTTGGTTTTTGGCAGAATTTAGGCCACAACTTTATTGATTACAACCAAGTGAGTGGTTGCATAGGTTCTGGTTTGACTATCTCCCTGCACCCTTGCAGGCAGTGCTGTCCCAGAGCCACATTCGTAGGGCAGACAAGGATGAACACCAGGGACGGCTGCTGGTAGGATTACCATCCAGCCATCCTGATGTCCCTGGGACTCAGCCATAGGCCATACCCTTTCGGGAACGACAAACCAATGAGTCCCTGGATTCCTGTACCGGAATATCCTGCATTTGCATAGGCGTGGCCACATCATGTGCCACGCCTATCACCTGAACCAGAGCCTATGCACAACTTACAACAGCCAATCAGCCAAATGGGAAAATTCCTGCCGTGCCCCTGTCCCAACGAGAGACAACACACGACGGCATAGCAAGGTCAACTTAAGCCCTAAATATAGGGAGAGGTGGGTGGGTGTTCCGATGCGAAAGGCCCCAAAGCTCAGCAACCTTGCATGGGCTTAAATTGGTCCCGCATTGCTGCAATTTAGACGCCCCATTGGTCAGATTCCTCCCCAGCAACGCAGGACCGACCTATCAGGGGTTGTGGCCTGATTTCCAATTACCTCCCACAACACAGGGTTGGGTAGCCGGTTGCACCACAACACGTGCCCTCTTTTAATGGAGGACCCAATTTATCAGTTATGATTCCTGCAGTGCTCTGGAGATGGTCCTACTTTGACCTCTCTTCCTAACTTGCTAGACTATGCAAGGCTACAATCCATTGCCTTCCCTTGCTGGTTCTTTATTAAAGGAACCTTGCAAATTAAATAGGAGAACATATTGTTTGAGGAATGAATGCCAAAGTACAATTTGATATACCACTTGACCTAAATCTCCCTTCTTCATGGTATCTTTGTCCTCATTAGCACAGCATATGTTGAAGGAGCAGGAGGTAAATGGCTAAAATTGGCATTGCATCTTTCCTTTTATGGGCATGTTTGCACAAAACTTTACACTGAAATATCTGCACATCTTCAGAAATGGACAAGTTTTAAATAAAAAAAAATCCAAGTTATAATGGAAGATCTTAAATCCCAAAATTATTAACACAGAGAGTACATGGTTAGACAAGATGATACAGTGGTACCTCGGGTTAAGAACTTAATTCGTTGTGGAGGTCCGTTCTTAACCTGAAACTATTCTTAACCTGAGGTACCACTTTAGCTAATGGGGCCTCCCGCTGCCGCCGCACCGCCACCGTGCGATTTCTGTTCTCATCCTGAAGCAAAGTTCTTAACCCGAGCTACTATTTCTGGGTTAGCGGAGTCTGTAACCTGAAGCGTCTGTAACCTGAGGTACCACTGTACTGGATTTATTAAGTTTTCCTAGATACAGTATATGACACACTATTTTCATTTGAAGACTCAGAACTGCACCACAAAGCATGTTCTCAATGCGCAAACCGCCAGAAGATAACATGACAGATACTGATACTTGACAGCACTTGCTTGAGTGCTCTTTAGAACAGAACGTCTTTTTATTTGCAATGCCTGCATAACTTTTCCATGAATGAAAACAGTCTCACAATTCTCCTTTCATTTATCTTCCTGACCACCCTGGAAAATGACCTAATCCAGCAGCTTAATGACTCAATGGGAGTTTGAAATTGGGTCTTCTTTGGCAGCTAACTGCAGCATGGCACACTGCTCTTCAACTGGGATACCTGCATTACACATTTATATTAGTTATATATCCATTTAACTGTCATAGCACAAAGAATCTTAAGAACTGTAGTTTGGTTTTGGGAGTGAGAATTGCCCCTAGTGATGACACCATTATTTCCTTAGATCAGGAATGACCAGCTTCCATCTGTAGTTTTCGTTTTAAACATCATTTCATGGAAACAAGAACTGACTGGTTTATGTCCACTTAGATTTCTTGGCTAGTGGTGGAAAGTACAAGGAGCATTTAGTTCAACCGCTTTCACTCCTGAAATAACAATTCCCAATTTCATCTCTGTGGAAATTAACTGAAGAATCCCACAAGTGCTTTGACCAGTGCCAGGTGGCTAGGATGAGATTATTCCTTATCCCCAGAATAATATCTCTTTTTTCCAGTTGCCATGAGCAACCTCTCTAATCGATTACACAATGGTACACAGCACAGAAGTTCCTAAAAGACCCATCAGTCAATTGCCTCCATCACTGTACTCCTGCCTTCCCCTGCTAAGATGTGCCACTCTCACAGTAAATAGGCCAAGGTTTGACATGAATTAGTTAAGACAGGAAATCAGCTGAAGAACCGCTGAATAAGGCGGTCCCCGTTTCAAATATCTTCCATTTCAGCTCTAAAATACACACATAAAGTTACATCCCGAGTATTTGATTTGGCAGAAACTGAGGCTCTCATGCATATGTAACTCCAAGCTTCCTCGGTGGCTGTCATTCATCCCCTGGGCTTCCAGCCAACAGTGGCAAACATGTCACGGCTACTGGCAGTAGCTACCGCATCCCTGTTGCCAAGGTAAAAAATATGGAGGCCACACCAGATATTCAAGGCAAAGGTTTGTTTTAGGACTGAGTTCCATAGCTTGTCATATTTGGGGGGGAAAGATCCCCAAAGCCAGGAACATGCTGTGCAACTATTGCCTTTTGGCAACCTGGTTGCAGCCAACACAAAACGCTCAGAATGTGAAATGCTAGTGAGCACAAAAGATGGGATGCATTGTAACTGGGTTCAACTAACCAAGCTTTTTTATATAATTTGAGTGTTTAGACCTTTTACCTTCCCCCAAAATAAATTCACACAGGAGTAAGATATTTGGTTTGGTTTTGGGCAGAATTTAGGCCACAACTTTATTTATTACAACCAAGTGAGTGGTTGCATAGGTTCTGGTTTGACTATCTCCCTGCACCCTGGCAGGCAGCGCTGTCCCAGAGCCACATTCGTAGGGCAGACAAGGATGAACACCAGGCACAGCTGCTGGAAGGATCACCAATCAACCGACCTGATGTCCCCCTGGACTCAGGCCGGACCCCTTTTGGGGAACGCCAAACCAATGAGTCCTTGGATTCCTTTACCGGAATATCCTTCATTTGCATAGGCGTGGCCATGTCACGTGCCATGCCTTTCACCTGAACCAGAGCCTACCCGCAACTTACAAGTTGTGACGATTTGCTACGCGGCAGGCGAAACCCAAGTGGCACCAGCCAATCAGCCAAGTGGGGGAAATTCCTGCCGTGCCCCTGCCTCAAGAGCAGACGACACGACAGCATAGCAATGTCAGGCACAAGCCCTAAATATAGGGAGAGGTGGGCGGGTGTTCCGATGCGAAAGCCCCAAAGAGGAAGTTCAGTAGCCTCGCATGGGCTTAAATAGGTCCCGCGTTGCTGCTCTTTTACGTCATCCCATTGGTCAGATTGCACCCCAGCAACACGGGACTGACCTATCAGGGGTTGTGGCTGATCCAAGGCTACCCACCCACAACACCGGGTCAGGTAGCCGGTCACACCACAACACGTGCCCTCTTTTATGAAGGATACGATTTATTGGGATTTAGCTCAATGATTTCCAAGTCCAATTACCCTCCTGGACCCACTTGTCTTCCTAAAGTCATGCTAATCATGACAAGCTACAAATCCCTTGCCACAGTTCCCCATGGAGTTCTAGGTATTCCCCCAACCCCACTTTATTTGGCTATCTCCTTCCCCATCCCATTTTTACATGGCTGTGGTAGAAACAGTTGGTCCTTCCCGCCCTCCCTGAAAAGTAGCTCCAGAAGGTCAGAGAAGCCTTCTGAACAGCATGGAAACTAGCTAAAGGGTTGCAGGAAGAACTGGTGGAAAATGTATTCCCTTCTCCTTCTGCTAGATCTGCTGTGGGAGCAATTCATTCCTGAAATGAATCGCAGCACCCAATCGGATCACTCTCCAGAATTTGGGCCACAATTTTGGTGTGCAAAAAGTACACTCAAAAATGTGTGCTTTCCCCCAAAAAGTGTGTAAAAACATTAAACAGATACAGACACTGCAAATCATTCCATCATGTTTTTTGATGTCCCCCACCCAAGGGCTGGATTAACCATTAAGCAAAATAAGCACATGCATAGGGCATCAAGGGAAGGGGGGCACCACAGAAATTTTCCATTGCTGAATTTACTATCGCCGAAACATGCAGCTGAACCAGGTTCCACAAAAAAGGCTGCCACAATGTGCACATCATAAATTAGGTGCAACAAAAAATGTAAAAAACAGGATTCAGTCATGCTGAACTTTATAAAACAATTGTAGAAGACTATATTGTACTGTTTATTATGGTTTATACAGTGGTACCTCGGATTACAAACGCTTTGGGTTACAAACACTTCGGGTTACAAACTCCGCTAACCTGGAAGTAGTACCTCAGTTTAAGAACTTTGCCCCAGGATGAGAATGGAAATTGCGCGCTGGCAGCAGCGGGAGGCCCCATTAGCGAAAGCACGTCTCAGGTTAAGAACGGTTTTGGGTTAAGAACGGACCTCTGGAATGAATTAAGTTCGTAACCCGAGGTACCACTGTATTTTGAATCAGATATACATGGGGGCACCACAATCTTTTAAGTGCTAAGGGCCTCTAAAGGTCTTATTCCGGTCATGGCCCCACCCCAAATGGACTATTCCACTAAGACTGCACCGTCCCACAACTAAAGAACTCAATGATCCTCTAGGAGCTTTGCTGCTCCTAGAAATAAAAAAAATATGGTAGGAGGTGGGTTAGGGTTGTAGAATACTGGGCAATCCACAGTACATGCTTTTCAATCTGCGTTCAACTTCATAAGACAAAAGTTTTTTCTGACTGACCTGGGGATGGGTAATCATCCTCTCATCCCCCCCCCAAATGAGACAATGCAAAATTTGAAGTGCCTGATCAGAGTAGTTGAAAAGACAAAATCCACATCTCCCTTCTCAAGGTTAGTTTTTTGGCCTTAGCACAGGGGAAGGGGATAATTGGGGGTGGGGGTGGGCACAGGCTGATTGCAGTGACTGTGGTGCCATTGACTCTTCTCATCATAATTTGCATGGGGTGCTTGCCTATATGAGCACCCCACATTAATTCTCCATCACCATAAACCTAACTTGGAATAAGGTCACTGCTGAATAGCTTATGGAAAGTTCTAGCCAGGGAAGAATTTCAGTGTCATCTGTTTCCATTCTTACATCTCTACACAAAACAGTAGGTATTGGGGGGGGGGGACGACACACACACACACAAAACAAAACAAAAAGCTGTTGAATCCCATTATGTGATTTATCTGCTCCTCTTGCTTTAAAATATATTAGAAGGTACAATGAATGCAAGCATCTGACACAGGCAATTTTGTATGATGATGATAATTTTTATTATTTCAAGCAAACCACTTCGCTTGCCCAGTTTATCTCACAAGCCAGATGCAGCTGCCATTGTTTTGCACTGTGGCTACAGATTTTAAAACTGAAAAGAGCATTCCAGAACTGTCCTCCCGTCATTTCTAAGCCTAAAGGATAGAGATGTAGTGTGCAGTGGTTAAGTATTACTTCATTAATTAAACCCAGGCCTTGTTTCTATTGAAAGCTTGCTTATATATTTATTTCTGCAACAGCAGTGGCAGCGGCTTTACATTTAAGGAAACGGCAGAGATAAATCTATTGCACCACCTCCTTTGATATACAGGTAAAATAGCAAAGAGCAAGGATATGATCCAGCCAAAGTTAAGGACTGCTAAGTCTCAATGATGAAAATGGGAGAATGGACCACTTGCTGATATCAATTGGACCAGTCATGCATTGCAGCATGGGCGTAGCCAGGATTTTTGTTAGGGGAGCAGAACCGACATGATTGGTCAGTTAGTTAAGTATTTAGATTGTTTTACTTCATCTAGGGGGGCAGCTGCCCCCCTGTCCCCCACTGGCTATGCCCATGCATTGCAACCTAACAGTTCTGACCATCTTCTTGATCTTGTAAGTCACAAGTAAGGAGCAAAAACAAGAGCTGCAAACCCAAGGAGGTTGAACTGCAGATTCAAAGTGCTTTACGCCAATACTTATTCCTTTCATTTAATTTTGCTATTATTTCCAGACCCAGAATCATTGCACACCACTTCCTTGAAAATCACCATCCTACCTTGCAATGACAGTTTATCATTTAGAGACAGTTCCTTATTTGGAACAAGAGGCATCCATTTTATTTATTTATTTAATTGAAATTTGAGGACACCCCCCTAAGGCAGCCCCATGGAGAAGTGGGGGCACAGATGGCCATACTTGCCCAGGACCTTAGAGGGCTAAGCCAATCGGCTTATAGTACAGACAAGTAAGGAATGGTGATTGATTGATTGATTGATTGATTACTCGAACAGAAAGATAGAAAAACTCCCACTTATCAGAGCAGGTGACCTTTGTCCCTTCAAACGCTCTTGAAATACAAGCCCCGTCGTTCTTTACCATAGGCCATGCTGCCCGGAGCTGAAGGAAGTTTTTGTCCAACAATATCTGAAAGGGCACAGGTTAGCCACACCTGCGCTGGAAGCAAAAGTTTATCACCTTAATAGCTGTGCTCTTGTGGTCTTTTCAGCCTGATAATAAGTGGGCTGGAAGCAGGAACCAATATGGCCAGAGACCAACAAAGTAAGAGAAAAAAAAATGACTGATGAGTTGCAGAAAAGGAAAGGTGGAGTTAGTTTTACAAGACACACTAGAAGCACCGAGAACCCAGATAGAGACAGATGGTTAAGCAAAGTGAGTCATTTGCATCAGGTGGCATCAGGCTGGAGTAATCCATCCCCCTTGCTCCTTCTCTGAGGAGACTCGCTTTCTAGGTCTGGGTCCAAGGCTGAACCTTGACAAGAGGGGATCCTTTTTCACTAGGCCAGGACTCTGGACTCATCTAGATCTAGCTCAATATTGAACTGAGGTAGGCATATTTTGTCTGCCTAGCTAATTTCTAGCTAGAACACTATGCAGAGCTTTCAGGCATGGGTTGCTGCATGGACCAGGGAAAAGCTATTCTTTGAAACGTAATCATGCTGTGTGTGGCGATTAAAGAAAATTATATGACAACTAGTTGAAGGTAGCCCGTTACATTAACGGGCGCTAGAGGCGGAGGAGGAGGCGGCAGGAGGCGGCGGCAGAGGCTGGCGGCTGACTGCAGCTGACAGGCTGGAGAGACGGGGCGGTGAGGGAGACATCCGTGCGAGGCGGTGGCACTGTTGCAACTGACAATGCGCGTGCGCCACCGCTGCCTCCCGGACACACACCCCTCTCCGGCCGCTCCAATGCCTGCGTCCCTGTTGGGGGTGGGGGAAAGTAGAGCTCTCCAATCCGTGCGTCCCTGTGGGACATGCACACTCGCGCAGTTCCACTGACACACAGTGGACGCAGGGACACTTGAACATTATTATATGTGATGATGTGAAGTATAGATGGTATCTAAAGCCAGTTAAATTAGCAAAAATGTATAAAACTAAGGAAAGCAAGTGTTGGAAATGTAAAGTAACAGAGGGGACATTTTTTCCATATGTGGTAGGATTGTAAAATTATAAAGAAATATTGGGAAATGATTTATAATGAGATGAAGAAGATGTTTAGAATAACCTTTGTTTAAAAAATCAGAAGCTTTCTTATTAGGTATTATAGGAGTGTACCCACCAAAATGACAAAATAATTTGTTTATGTATGCAACAACGGCCGCACAGACTTTATTAGCACAATATTGGAAAGAAGGAGGTGTCCCATCTAAAGAAGATTGGCAAGTTAAACTAATGGAATATGCTGAAATGGCAAAATTGACGATGAAATTAAGAGGAAGAGATTATAATGAATTTAAGGAAGAATGGAAGTTGTTTATTGCATATATACAGAAGCAATGTACACAGGTTAATACATTAGTAGGGTTTTAAGATTACTTGTAATTTTATTATGAATGGATAATAGGTGATTTAAATATGTTACAAATTTAACAATGGACATGCAGTATCTTGATAAATAGTAGAACCAAGGAAGGGATTAGAGGGAAGTCAATTTGTTTTGTTTTGGTTTTTATTTGTGTTATCTTTTGGAAAATCAATAAAATGTTATTAAAGAATGAAAGAAAAGAAACTGGGCAAGCTGGAAACATTCCTGCAAAAGGAATTGCCTGTTATTTGCGTAAAGCAAGCATGCAAGCAAAGAAAGCTCAAAATCATCATAGGGAAATGTACAGTTTTGACATTTCAACGACACAGAAATCCCAGCCAATACCTTATTGTTGTCTGTTTGAATCTTTTGTCAATGACTAACTTGAAGAGCCAAGGCCACTAGCTAACATCCACGCCAACACTGATGAAATTACCCAGCGGATGAAGAATCTCCGGAGGCTCACGGTGTCACAGGTAATAAAAGTAGAGGAAAGAAGAAAAAGTTTCCTAGCTTTATGCAACTTGCAATTCAGTGAAGTGAAATATTAGAGACCAAGATACTTGCATAAATTGCACTTCCTAGAAGCACTGTCAACACAATTCTGACAAATATGAAAGATCAGAAAAGAGAAAGGCTTCATTGTGTTGATGAGGAGATGAGAGTTTGTTTGTCTCAAATTAGACCTAATATAAACAAGTTTCCCCGGCAATAGGAAGCTCACACCTCTCATTGAGCTTGTATACATAATGTTTGCATGCAAGAGGTTCATTTACATATGTAAGATGTTTGTTTATAATTATATTTTGGGAATAATTCATGTTCTTAGGTAGCTGCATGGTTTTATACTTTCTGGATGTCCCAGGATCATTTTATAAAGTATTTGTGCTCTCTATATAAATCAAGTACTACTGCAAGTTGTTTCTTTTTGAAATCCAGTGTATTTCTTATCAATAAAAAAATCAGTGTGGCACAATAATTTTTTTATTCTGAAAGTGTGGCCCAGAGAAAAGAAGCTTGCGAACCACTACCTTAGGAGAACAGGTTTCTAAGTCACACAAGACCTCTGTGGCCTAGTTTAAAAACCTACAGAGAAAGTTAGGTAGGTGGTGCTGGGAAGAAGCTTGAACAAACCCAGGCTTCCTCAACCTCAACCCTCCAGATGTTTTTGGCCTACAACTCCCATGATCCCTAGCTAGCAGGACCAGTGGTCAGGGATGATGGGAATTGTAGTCTCAAAACACCTGGAGGGCTGAGGTTGATGAAGCCTGAACTAACCTATCTATATTTATGGAATCTTTCTGGTATTTATTTATTTATTGAATTTATAAACCACCCAGGGTCTCAGGGCAGTTTGCAGTGCAGTTAATCAAGGAAAGGCCCACCTACAGTCTGAACATACAGTCCGGACATAGGTTTGCCACCTTAGTAAGAACAATGCTTAAGATGGAATCAAGACATCATGACTTGGTAAAAGACCATATGAGAATCTGAGCATGGGTTTCCCCACAACTAATTCCACATATATAACTATTGCACAGCACCAGCTGTTAACATGTTCCACTAGTATGTGATACTAGTAACATGATCATGGCCTCATGTGTGAATAGAAATATCATTTTTATTCTATGTATCCCTGTTTTGATTCACTACTAGTGCAAAGCCTTTTTGTCACTACATTTCTGAAAATGCAGAATAAATCAGTAGCATACACAAAGGCTAATGGGACAGATTATTAGTCCCCTGAACCTCCAATTTAGCAGGAACTCCCAGGTATAGTTCAGTTTGAAAATTGTTATTCGAAGTGGGAACAGGAGGTTTCAGAACACAGCCTGAAATTCATTTCAATTAAATAATACAAAATGATGGTTCATGTTTGGATGGTTATTATGCAACTGGGGGGCGTAAAAACACAAGTCTGGAGATGAATAAGTTCTTGCTATCTAATAAATATGACAATTTGCCTTGAAATTTACTGTTTGGAGCTTCTGCTACACAGTATTATAACATCAACAAAAAGGGCAGAGGCATAAAAGACTGAATAGAATGGTTCCCCAACCACATTTTGGAAGTCCTACTGGCCTGTACAAAGTACCAATGTAAGTGAATATGCTCATCTAAATACCCTTCATCATCCCTGTTCTACCTAGGATAGCCATTTGCTTGTCATTCAGAACTGAAGCACAAAATCAGAAATATTAGCATAACACTTCCTGGGTGGTATAATAGTCATATGGTTGGATCCATGGTGAAAGACCTCTCTCCCCAGAAAAATAGCCTAGCCTTTTCATACACGTGAATATTTGTTTTTTAGTGGCAGAGAACTCTCACTGTTGATGAACACAGAAATGTATTATCATGATTCTACCACAGATCTGAGAGACAAGGGATGGCTCCCCCTTGACCTGTTGCCATTCCGCAGACAGGACATTTTTCTATGTGAGAGAACATTCAAACACACTATCTCCTGCCTAATACTGGGGGGGGGGGGAATGTAGCTTAGGACTATCCAATGTCTCAGTTACCAAGAAAAGCACAGCTACCAGTTATATGTTGTGGCCTCCTAGGATAACTAGTAGGATATATTGAGGCAGTATTCAGATTAGGGATTGGCAAATCAGTCTGTTTCCACTCATATTTGTCAATTCTGTATGTGTTCATTATCAAGCCAGTTTTGTCCCTTTTCTGCATTGGTGATTATTATATTTTTAAAAGAAGTGTGAAAATGCATATTTTATCTCAAATACATGTTTTATCTCAATGTATGCTGCTGCCAACCTAGCAGTTCGAAAGCATGTCAAAGTGCAAGTAGATAAATAGGTACCGCTCCGGCGGGAAGGTAAACAGCATTTCCGTGCACTGCTCTGGTTCGCCAGAAGCAGCTTAGTCATGCTGGCCACATGACCTGGAAGCTGGACGCCGGCTCCCTCGGCCAATAAAGCAAGATGAGTGCCGCAACCCCAGAGTCGTCCGCGACTGGACCTAACGGTCAGGGGTACCTTTACCTTTATGCATTTCTAAACAAATTGCAACCTAAAACATGAATTTTCCATTCATTTCAGTACACTGATCTGAGAATTGTATTACAAAATTCAGATAATTGCAAAATGTTAAGGATAATCACTTTCAGATCGCCATACTGGTTCAGGAAGTGCAAATTAGGTCACTTAGCTTAAATGAATGAAATTCTGCTCCACCGCAACCTCAGATATTGTGTTAAAAAGAAAAAGAGAGAGAAAGAGAGAAGTATGACTGCTTCTGCTTCGACATCCGACGTGGGGAGTGGCACCTCTCCACAGGAGTGAAATATACATACTCTCAATGTGTGGGAAGCTTGGCTGGCAGTGATGAGGGGAGCAGAAAAGAACACAGAACAATTGCCAGATCCCATTACTCACAGCAATGAAAATTGCCTTCGTTTCTGACTGCATAAATTTAATCAAACCTGCTTAGATCATCCCAATTAGATGAGGTATAATTAAATTAAATTGTTTGAATCAAATTCTCCATCTTTTCTTCTGTTTGCTTCAACTTCAGCTGAGAGGTGTTGGACGTCAACAAGAGCTGTGTTTTTATAGCACACCTGACAACCACATCCTTGTTTATTTTACTGCAGCTGGTTCTGTTTTGAAAGTGGGATCTCAAAACCACAGCAACACATGCTCAGGTTCATATTATGCTGAAAATATTAAAGGTGCCAAAGAAAAGAAAAGATGTAATGCCAGCTGTCTCTGGACACAGTCAGTCGTAAAGTAATAACTCCCCTCTGGACTTTGTTTTTACCATTTTATTTAACTAACTCTAACAAGAAACCTTGGAATTGTAGTTTGTAAAGGGGGCTGGGAATTGTAGAACTGTAAGAGGGTAGAATTGTAATAGGGACATGGGTGGCACTGTGGTCTAAACCACTGAGCCTTGGGCTTGCCAATTGGAAGGTTGGCGGTTCGAATCCCCGCGACGGGATGAGCTCCCGTTGTTCGGTCCCAGCTCCTGCCAACCTAGCAGTTCGAAAGCACATCAAAGTGCACGTAGATAAATAGGTACCGCTCCAGTGGGAAGGTAAACTGCATTTCCATGCGCTGCTCTGGTTTCGCCAGATGTGGCTTAGACATGCTGGCCACATGACCTAGAAGCTGTATGCGGACAAATGTCAGCTCCCTCGGCCAGCAAAGCGAGATGAGCGCCACAACCCCAGAGTCATTCGTGACTGGACTTAACTGTCAGGGGTCCTTTACCTTTACCTTTTAAGAGGGTAAATACAGTTGCCAAGATTTATTGGGGGAGGCCGTGTTCTTGAAATATATGATGTGAATGTGACCAAGATCAAGCCAAAGCTGCTTATGTCTCGAGTGTGTTTGGAACACCCTGAATTCTAGAACCTTTCCACACTTTAAAATGTTGCAGCCACATTAAGAGACAACGATGCTATAGGGAAAAAGTAGAATTACATTGCTGAGCTCCTTTAATCCTGAAACAAAAAGCCTGATGAATTATGAGAGAAAAGTGAAGAGACTAGACTCAGATCAGAATGGGTTACATCCCACAGCCTTTATCAAGGGTAGATTTTTGGTTCATGTTGTTAACCCTGTGGGAGAAGAGTGAACATTTAGCAAAATCCACAGAGTCCTGAATTTATTTCTGTTTGTTCTTTTTGATAGCCCTTCATATTAAGGGGTTTAGAAGGCAGCAGGAAATAACTTGGCAGATGTCCAAGACCTGTCGGCATCTGGAGGATCTTAAAAGAAAGGAAATTGTGAAAAGATACATTCCATGGCTTGTCCATTAAGCTCCTCTAAATCTAAACTTAAACTACAGTCTAGTGGGGGTGTGATGGATATTTCTTTTTTCAGAACTGCAGGGCAACGGCTGAAACCATTCTCCTTCATTGGATAGTCATGTATCAGGGATTCTTTAGCTATGATTCTGGCATTGAAGGGGGTTCCTTCCAACCACACAATTCTATGATTTTAGACACAGCTGAACTGAGTTATTTAAAAATAGTAATCAAACAAAATATGTCTATATAGTAAGAGCTATGGGGCAGATCTACACTCATGGGTTTTAATGTTAAGAAAAGGTTAAGAAATGGTTTTGATAACGTAGATGGACACATGGCATCCTGCTTTTTACGTTCATAATACGTTATTACTTGTCCTTTTTATCGCTTAGTTTTTAATCAATTTATGCTGCTATATCGGGGAAACACTTCTCATAAATTAAATTTGAAAGTCTGACATGTGCAGATAACAAAGGACATGCAGGGAGGGAGGGAGGGAGGGGGAAGAATTAAAACATGACACCAGAGGGCAGAGCAGAGGAACCAGCAACCAGCAGCATGGAAGGAAACAGCGTTTTGGGAAATGGTGTGGCCGGGTATTACTCACATTTGATGAAAAAACCAAGGTAAAAAACATTATAATTAACAAGTATGCCCTGTGACATTTTAGAATACAGTCATACCTTGGTTGTTGAACTTAATCCGTCCGACTCCCGAAATGGTTCAAAAACCAAGGTGCAGCTTCCGATTGGCTGCAGGAGCTTCCTGCACTCCATCGGAAGCTGTGGAAATGCGTTGGACATTTGGCTTCCAAAAAACGTTCGCAAACTGGAACACTCACTTCCGGGTTTGCGGTGTTTGGGAGCCGATTTGTTCGGGAGCCAAGCCCTTCGACTACCAAGATACCACTGTATCTAGTCTCATAATAATAGGGTGAAATAACGTGAAACAGTCAGTGTAGATCCAGCCATGGTTAGAAGGGAGACCGTCTATTGACAACCCAGTTAGTGTTTACATTTTAAAGCATTACGCAAACTGGAGATGATTTTATTTGGCACATGAGGCAAGATAGCATTATGTCCATGATTCTTAAGTTTTTCCGAATACCCTCCAGATATATAATATGCTAAGTCATTGAAAGGATTGCGTGTGGGACATTTCATGATTTCCTATCTCATTCCACCCCATTTTAAAGACAAATCACCAGAGCAAGAGCATCAAATGTAGCAGAAGCAAAAACGCCCTCCCATTCCCAGAGGCCTTTCGAGCTCTCTCAATTTCATGCTTCCCTGCACCACTTATTTACACTAAAACTATTTCTGCTATGCACTCCAGAACAAACACTTGGACTTGATCTTCTGGCAAATCTCAGCTGCATTTTTGTACACTCAATGAAGCCCCTGCTATGGACTCCTGGTTGACATCTCAGGTGAGATGCAAGTCAACTGTCTAATGGAAGTTAATGTCCCATCAAAATGAGGTCAACAAAGATGCAATCAAATGTGTGTATATATCACCCACCCACCCACGACATACATGCTTTTTGCTCACGCATTTGAATCTGCTGTGGATACTGAAAGAAGTCAGCCTTTAGTATACATAGCTTTCAATACTTGTGCAGTCAATTGTTCTATTAAATACTTCATTTTCTTTCTGTGGACTTGCTCCTCTAAGTGTGCTTAGAGTTGTCGTCATCATGATGAAGTGTGTGTGTGTGTGTGTGTGTGTGTGTGTGACTAAAAACCACAACTAGGCAAAACAAGCTACATGGAATTTGGTATTGTTTCCACAATCCAAAGGCCTACACAACTAGTTTCACACATGCAGGGAAGATCTTGGGGTTCTGTTCTTGAATAGGAATACTGAATTTTGCCAGTCCAAACCCAACACATGGGGCAAAATACATGGGGCAAATACATGGGGCAAAATACCCTGCAGTCTGGCAGAGAGGACAAGTTTTATTTTTTTTAAAAAACCAACAGAAAGACCAACTTCACATCCAGTCTCAGTCACTACCTGTAATAATCATTACTGCATGAATTCTTGTTTCTACCAGATTGGAGGACAATGGGATGAGTTACTATGGCAAAATGATGAAGGGGGGTTGCCATATGAGTGGCTGGGGGGACCCGGCCAGATGGGCGGGGTACAAATAATAAATTTATTATTATTATTATTATTATTATTATTATTATTATTATTATATCAATGGTGAAATTAAAAATCTGGTCAACTCAGTTTTAAAATGTGTACTGTATTTTCGTGTGTGTGTGTGTGTGTGTGTGTGTGTGTGTAAACTGTTTTCATTTCACTAAACTATGTCACATAGTGGGGGGCAATGCATATAATTAAAGAGGAAGAAGCTGATCACACTCAACAGGAATCCCTAACTGTACAATAGGGCTCATAAGTAGCTACCTCAGATGCAGTCTTCCTTCCAGATGTTTTAGACTACAACTCCCAACAGCCCTAGCCTGCACAACCAATGGTCAAGGAAGATGGGGGGGGGTTGTTTAGAGGACATCAGGTTAGGAAAGGCTGTTCTACAGAGTATGTAGTTGATTTACTATAGATTATAGAGATCTTTTCTGCAGTCAATTCACACTAGTAGCATCTATTTACTTACTAGGATCTGCAAATTTATTTTAAACTACGACTGCAAGAAGTTTTATATACATGGATATCTGCAATCATGTCATGCCGGTGTTTGTTCATGTGTAAAATAACTTTAATGGTGCTTTCTGTTTTAACTTTCCCCCCTTCCCAACAGGATTATCAAAACACACCATTTTAAAAAGAAATCATACCAGCATTGTGAATATGGCTTGGACCAAAGAAATATTTTTAGGATCAGGAAACAAATCATAACTAACTAACAAGCAAGCAAACAAGCACACACACGCGCAGGACCGGTGCTGGCAATTTTGGCGCCCTAGGCGAGGGGGCGGGCCACGTGACGTCATTGCATATGATGCACGTTGCGGAGCGGTGCCCCGCCCCCTGCCCAGCCAGGCACCCCCCGCCACCGCAGTTTGCTTGCTCCGCCACTGGTTGGGGCGGCGGAGGGTGGCGGGGGGCAGGCTGGCCAGCGCCCCCTCCATTTTGGCGCCCTCGCCGCCGCGGTTTTCGCCCCAACCTGCTTGCTCCGCCGCTGGTTGGGGCGGCACCGGGCGGCGGAGGGCAGGCTGGCCAGCGCCCCCTCCATTTTGGCGCCCTAGGCAATTGCCTAGTTCGCCTAAATGGATGCGCCGGCCCTGCACACACGCGCACGCGCGCGCGCACACACACACACACACACACACACACACACACACACACACACTTATATACAGACAGAGGGAGAGAGAGAGAGACTTCCTCTTAAAACAATTAAAATAATTGCAAACATGTGAAAGAGACAGAGAGCACCATCAGCAAACACAGCTGAATGCTTATCTTCCATGCAATGAATGTCATTATATAAAAAATGCAATGAGCATAAAGATTTGCCTTGGAACTCTGAGCCGGTAAGTGTTAGCTATTTAGTCTTTTTTTTCCCCCAAATGCAAATTGGTATGCTTGGAAAAATAAACACTAAAAAGTTATTTTGCAACAGATGTGCAAATGTCCATTCAAAGACAAATTCATCACCAAGTTGATTATTTTTACATTACGAATTGCTGAACGTTCAACATATCAGGAAGTGATATGTTTAAAGGCAACTTTAAAATCTCTGTCAAAAGAGTTGCATCTGGCCTTATTTTGATCTAGAGGTTTCCTTATAGCTGTAACTGTGCTTTAACTGCTATGTAAGGGGTATGGGAAATGGTGGAGGTGGCAGTAGACACTGTGTACTTTGATTTTCACCTTGGGGTGCAAGTAATTTTGATTGGAGGGGCCAGTCTGGTGCAAGAAGGCAGTCTGAAGTAGAGAAAGACATTGGAATACTTACTTACCGTATGTCTGCAGATAAGGTGTTAGTAGGAGCATGGAAATCTTTCCATACAACATAAAAAAAAAAAACCTTAATCAGAAAGGTAGTTGGTTCTCATACAAGTGGCATAACAGACTGTTTCTGCAGTACCAGGCAGGAGATTTCCCCATAGGTTTATTACTCTATTAGAACAGAAATTACTCATTTTATTTATTTTAAATGATTTATACAAGATAACTCCCTGCAGCGCCACAACCCATTTTAAATGAAACTTCTCACGCATGTCAACATCCCCCCCCTGTACATATTGTTCTGGAATGCACATCCTGCCCCCCCTAGGTCTTTCCAATTATTCCTTTAAAAAATGTTGGGGCAGAAATGTGATGATTCAGTATGCAGGCATGTAAGTGTACGTAGTGCTTTACCGAGCTTCAGCAGCAGAGAGAGAGGTACCAGGACTTCAGGGATATGTGTTGATGCTGGGATGACCCAAGAACAGAAATGAGATATATCAGAATAGCAAGGGATGCATGAACAAATAGGGGTACAGTTAGGGAAGGGGGAGAAATTTGATTAATTTACTGAACCTATCCAATTTGCACATTCCAAAACAAACTGACTAAAACATAGCCATCCTTCGAAATTTGCACATCTCTGGATTTTGCAAAGCAGTTCAGCCAAGTAATCTGTATAAAGAGACATATAACTAAGGTCAAGTGTGCATTAAAACACATAATGTATATTCCTGCATATAAGACTACTTTTTAACCCAGGAAAATCTTCTCAAAAGTCGGGGGTCGTCTTATACGCCGGGTCGTATTTCTTATACGGCAAGTATATCCCAAACGCTATATTTTAACTGGAAAAGTTGGGGGTCGTCTTATACGCCCAGTCGTCTTATATGCCGGAATATATGGTATATTCATGGGGCGGACATACAAAATTGCATTATCTGGGGGGAAATCAGCACTGAAATGCTGGTGAATTTTCAGGACTTTTCTTTTTTAAAAAGCAAACTGATATGGAAACACGGAGTACATTGGAAGAACAGAGAGAACAGAGAGAAATCTAAATCAAACGAGTCACCTATCCTTAGTTACCACTACTTAGTTTTGTTACAACTGGGGTTACATTTGGACATGGAGAATTGGTCAAAATCTTCACAAATTATGTCACTGATCTGCCTCAATGCTATCTTAACTCACACCCTCCAACGTTTTTCTTTAATACAGTGGTACCTCGGGTTAAGTAGGCTACTTAATTCGTTCTGGAGGTTCGTTCTTAACCTGATGCGTACTTAACCTGAAGCACCACTTTAGCTAATGGGACCTCCTGCTGCTGCTGCGTCGCCAGAGCACAATTTCTGTTCTTAGCGGAGTTCTTAACCTGAAGCGTACTTAATCTGAAGGTATTAACCCAAGGTACCACTGTAATCTGGAAAATGGTCATGCTCTGGCACAAGATCTTGGAGCCTCAAAGTGTGTGTTTTGGGGCAAAACATACATTTTTTGGCTCTGTGATATCATACAAGGTCCTGGTTCCACACATTTTGGGGATCTGTGATCACGCGTTTTGGGGTGCCATGCTGAGATTAAGGCATCTAAAACCAGGATGCCCTGATCTTATCAGGGCAGTGGACAGGTATGTTCATTCTATTGACCTCACAGACATGTGTAAAAACATATACCAGTAGCCTTTTTTTCTTCACTGTAGTTTTCAGTGTTCAATTTTCCAAATACTGTTTGAATTTTTCCAAATGTTCAGCGACTATTTAATATTATTTTTGAACTCTGAAGTTAATTGCTTCGGCCATTTAAAATTTGAGTTATTTCATAGGTGACTTGCAAAAGTATTTAATAACTAAATATACAATAAAACAATGGGTTGCATCCATACTAACAGTGCAGTCCAGATAAGCGCCACTGAACTTAATGGAATTTAGCTCTGAGTAGTCATGCAGTATTGTGCTGTTAAACTCTAATGATTAATCCCACATCCAATTAGCAGGGAGTAAGGACAGGTACAATAAAATTGTAGAGTTTTTTAAGGGCCCCAAGATTAATATAGTCCAACCCCCTGCAATGAAGGACAGCAATCCTAAATCACGCTCAATTCCCATCAAATGCCAACAATTCCAAATTCCACATTAACAAATTATTTTTTGTTTAACTGAACATTTCAGCGGCACTTTTTTATTTTTTATTTTTTTTACAGATATTGAATATTTCTCAATATTGATTTCTGCTCTACTTTTAATTCCACTGTGATCCAGTTTGGATTGATTCTGCCAGAGGATCACAAAGAACAAACAAAGCTACCCTGGAAGATCTGGGAAAGGTTCATATTACTGTATTAATAATGAAAATTTCTAGTGCATTTTTATACATGGATACTTAGTTTTGTGATGACACTTATTAGAGAGATCCTGAAGTAAAATTATCTTGAAAACAATGATTTCGTCTGTATCTCACTTCATTTTGACAGGTATAATCCCCCCCCCCAATACTCATTTATTTAGTTTGAAAATTTCAGGTACTCCTTTGTTTTGCTTTTTATAAAATCTTTCCCCCCCTGCATTTTGTGATTTGACCCCTACTGTCACCCAATTTGGTAATTGTGGCATGTCTCAGCTGTAATTTAAGAAAAAAGCAACTCTACAATAGCAAATCCAAACAGTTCTATTGCGTTCCCGCTTACTTCCTTTTTCTCTCTTAATAACATAGCCTCATTTCCTCAAACCATAAATTTCCACAATTCTTTCCATTTTCTCTTTAGTCCCTACCCTTATTATTTCACAAAATACCTAGTTAAGCACAGGAGGACTGATGTGCACAGTGCAGTCAATATTTCAGCTTCAAAAAAGTAAATGTATGCTTTTATTGCCCTCCAGTTGTTTAGGGACTGCAACTCCCATCATCCCTAGCTAACAGAACCAGTGGTCAGGGATGGTGGGAATTGTAGTCCCAAAACAGCTGGAGGGCCAAATTTGGCCATGCCTGGTTTAGTGTATTTTAAAAGCTCAGCCTTCGTACTGCATGCATGTTTAACTTTTGTCCCCAATGGCAATATGTTGCTTCGATGGTGCAAAGCTATTTTCAGCTCTAGGCTAAAGATTTTAGTGGGAACCTGAGTGAGAGAGGGGGCAATTTTTTATTTTTAATCTTTGAGTGAGATTGGGGGTAACTTTTATGTAGTGGCCTTTCTTTGAGGCTTGTGTTCACATGTCTTTCCCCTCCCCACATCAGACAACAATCATCAGGAAATGTGTACACATAAGTTAGAGAACGTGTTAAATGGTTCCTTTTTCCTCCCATACAAAACTACAGGAAAAGCCACGCATGCCCTGGATTTCATGTATCAATCTATTGCTCCCCATTATCTCTTTGCCCAGGCAGGTGCATTATGTGACCCATAAGAGCAGCAAAATAACAAGACTGTACAATGGTGATAGGATAAAATCAGGTCAAATCTTTATTGACAGCAGCAGGCTGGGCAAGGGTTGACACGGGGTCCCAGGATCAGAAGAAGAAGAAGCGTTTGGATTTGATATCCCGCTTTATCACTACCCAAAGGAATCTCAAAGCGGCTAACATTCTCCTTTCCCTTCCTCCCCCACAACACACACTCTGTGAGGTGAGTGGGGCTGAGAGACTTCAGAGAAGTGAGACTAGCCCAAGGTCACCCAGCAGCTGCATGTGGAGGAGCGGAGACACGAACCCGGTTCACCAGATTATGAGTCTACCGCTCTTAACCACTACATCACACTGGCTCTCAGTTCATCATTCCACAAGCCCCATGCTGAGGGAATAGATCCGCTGGGTTTGGACTGCTCCTTGCAGTTGAACCTTGCCGGGGTGCAAGCCAAGCAAGCAAGGTCTCACTGGGGAACCAGGGTTCAGATTCCAACCAGGCAGATATCAAACCTAAGTTTGGGTTTGCAATTTTCAATCCTCCCCTCAGGCCTCTATGCTATGTTGATCCTGCCCAATGACATTTCTGCCCTCATACAAACAATGTTCTTCCACCTAACAAATGAAAGCCATAAGTTCACCGAGGGAAAGGAGAAGGGGGGGAAAATCAACCAAGTGCCAATCAGGTTGAGAGAAAAAGATAATAATTTCCGGCCCTGTCAACCAGTGAGTTAAAATTGCTCAGTGAAGACTAACCCAAGGATGGGTGGGTAGCTCTCAAAGCAAAATGGCTGAGCTCCAGAGGAAGCAGCCTTATATAGGCTTTGCCCTCCCCTCTGCAACAAGGACTCATGGGACAGCTTCTCTCCATGAGTCAATTGCACAGAGAAGATACCGGGCAAAACCTTGCCCAGCATGTTGCTGCAATCTATGGACCACAGTGCCACTGGGCAAAGGCGTCCCATGCTTATTGGGCATGGAACGGGGCTTATAGGTCTTCAAACAGAACTCCAGCACAACAAATAACTATGCATGGGCCCAGGTATAAATGACGAAAGTCATCCAGCTGCTGTTAATTCAGTGGCTTTAAGAATTTAAGCTTTCCTCACAACTGCCTGCCATGCCTGCATGTTGCCCTTTCCCTAATAAAGTTTCACCACATTCTATGCCACTCTTCCTGTGAAAAATTATTGTTGCTAAACTGACAAGGCAGAAAAAAATGAATGGAAATTGTTCCACAGCCATAATGATTCATCTTTTGCCACTTTATGAGAAAAGGTGCTTCACTTTAATTATATTTATAATTAGAGGTTACCCTCAGCAGCATCTCCATCAGACAAATTTATATGGCAATTAACTTCTTTTACAACGTCTTTGTAGAGTGGAACCTTTCACTCTTTTTTTAATATTTGATATCATCTTTTACTTTCAAAATTCTAATTCACTGCCTTGCTGTGCTCTATATTCTTATAAAAGCTCTGTGTGTTCATTTCTTCTAATCAGAACCCCAAGGGTAAAAATGAAGTACATTGTGAGTTTGGGGGGCTGGTATAATTACATTTCCTCATCTTCATTTACCTAGTAAAGTTCTAAGTTTAGGATAAACTTATGCCACCTCCTCAATCACTGCTAGCAACCAATTCAGTTGGCAGAGATGTTTCAACAATTGTGTAGCGATAATATTGATTACTTAGAAAAATGTTCTTTCACCAAGGGTTGCTTTTAGGAGGTATACGATACCTCACACACATGTCCACAAAACACATGAACTAAGTAGGATCCAGACAGCAACCTGCTGGCTTTGATGCAGGGTGGATTTGATTTAAATCAAACTGATTTAAATCACAATTTAAATCGCTAGTCAGTAAGGCTCTGGGTGGATAAAAATCAACGATTTAAAAAAATAAATAAAAAAAATCAGATTTTTTAAAATTTAAATCGGGGTTTTTTTATAAAAAAAAAAACACGTTGATTTTTATCCACCCTGAGCCTTACTGACTAGTGATTTAAATCGTGATTTAAATCAGTTTGATTTAAATCAAATCCACCCTGCTTTGATGTCATACAGTGTTAATGAGAAAGGACTGGCACACATATAATTCTACCAGTACAGAAGACTTCCTTGCAAAGTGAAACCAATCAGTTTTCACTTTGTCACTGCTTCGTGGAGGGCAAGAAAACCCCAACAACCACCATTTGCCACCTGACAGAATAAACTATTATGGAGAGAGCACTAATGCCTGTGACACCCTCCAAACATTTTCATGACCTCAAAAGTTACCAAAAGAAGGGGGACACCTAAACAGTCATGAAAATTGCCCCCTCACATTGCACCACCCCAGCCTGCTGGTCTTAGGAGAATGCTAGCTAATAGTTCCAACAGGGACAATTCTTACAATAGTAGAGAATTCTGGCTGAGAAGTTAGCAGACATCAGAAGACTGTCCCAGATCTGTTTTTTTCTCAACGCATACAACTTCACTGAGGGAGATCGCCAGGTCCTGCCAGACTACTGGCATTCAACTTTGCTGCTGCCTGTCTGGATAATTCTCCAAAGTTCTTGCCCTTGCTTTAGGACGGCAGAAAGTACAAACACTTTTGAGAATGTGGAGGGATAACTGGCAATAGGAGGGTTTCTTAGAGACATAAGAAACAGAAATGATGCTCCTCAGAAGTGTTATTTCCCATCACAGAGAGGCCAAGAAGGCTTCTCCTGCCTCTAGCAAGCTCTCTCATTTCCAGTTGCCCCCTAGTCCTCCTTAACAGTAAGGATTTCCCACATACACACCTTCTTAGAAGGAGAAACTGACAAGGAAGGCTGACTAGTAGTGTGGATGGGGAGAACTGAATTCTACGTGAAGTCAGACCCAATATTGGCACCACTTTCAAAAGGGGTTGAGCCTTTTGAAATGGTAAAATTAATGATTTGAACTTTCTTGGCTTCAGATTCCCCTCTCCAAACAATATTTCTTACCTGTTCATTATCTTAGGCTCATGTGTTTGCTTCTTGGCTTTTATTTAACCACTTTCACTTTGTAGCAACCCTGTCAGCTTTATGTGTCCTTCCCAGAACAGGAACCTTACTGAGAAGACTCACTGAACACCTTAGACCTTTTCAACTTTCAAATCCAACTGGATCTGTGCACATGTAAAAGGATTATAGTCTTATGATCACGTCTAGACATCACTGAGCTAGATTGGTCCTATGCTGCTAAGCACAAGGCACTAGCTTAAGTGATTTGTAGGTTGCAGCCTCTAAATATAAATATGAAAGACAGTCCCTTATTCCCTTATTCTATAGCACATGTAATTCAAGTATTGCATGCTACACTTAGCTTAGTTCATCCTATCTATATGCTCTGCATAATCCATTCCACATTATGCTTCCATTTCCAGAAAGAATTTTACAAGTGCAACTTGTCCAACTTCTCCTTGGGATGCTGCATTTGAATTCAGAATGTTTGAGACAGTGTCAAAAAACACACACAAAAAAACCCAACAAAATGTGCAGTTAACAGGTTCTTTCTATCATGATCTCATAAGAAGAATCCTTCTTTAAGGGCCAATATAAAAGCTATACACATTCAAATATTGAACCAAACTTAGTGATAATAGAAAGGCCCAAATCTTATTAAGAAGCCAAGATCCAATCTTTCACCTGACATTACGACGCCCTTTCCCCTTTAGTTCTCTGTGAAATTATACAATGCTGGATTCTTACACAGTCTCTGTTAACATGTGTGACATTCACAGCTCTTGCTGATAATTTGGTAATGCAATAGATCAAGATGATGCTGTTTAATGGAAATGTGCCCTTTGTTTAAACGCGGAGGAACAGCTTGTAAGTAAAATGAAATTAAATAGAACCCTTCACTTTGTGCTAGATACACATAACAGTGTTCATCAGTTCTTAGAAAACTGGGAATTTAAGAAGGTTAAAAATGTTGAATATATGATGCTGCTTCCTCAAATGCCAATAGGCATATTACCCCTTAAAAATAATAATCTAGCATTTACAGGATGTTCTACAAAGTTTAGCACACTTTATACACCTTATGGCTCTGGTCCAGTTCAAAGTTGTGACCAAGTAATCTCATATTCATTTAGCAGAGAGTAAACCTCATATAGGGACCCAGGTGGCGCTGTGGGTTAAACCACAGAGCCTAGGGCTTGCTGATCAGAAGGTCGGAGGTTCGAATCCCTGCAACGGGGTGAGCTCCCGTTGCTTGGTCCCAGCTCCTGCCCACCTAGCAGTTCGAAAGCACGTCACAGTGCAAGTAGATAAATAGGAACCGCTCTGGCGGGAAGGTAAACGGCATTTCCATGTGCTGCTCTGGTTCACCAGAAGCGGCTTTGTCATGCTGGCCACATGACCCGGAAGCTGTACGCCGGCTCTCGGCCAATAAAGCGAGATGAGCGCCGCAACCCCAGAGTCGGACACGACTGAACCTAATGGTCAGGGGTCCCTTTACCTTTACCTTTAAACCTCATATAACTCAGCATTATTTATTTCAGAACACAGATATATAAGATTCTGCTGAGTGTCCCTTTTTCTCCCTAATGTGGCTTGAACTACAGAACTACTTGCCATGAATTTACTTTGATTATGAAGAATAACTTCAACTGGATTAGTGACTGTGTTTCTAACCCATTCATTGACATGTCCAGATGCTACTTTGCTCATTTAGAAGAGTTAGAGCAGCTATTACCCAGACAACAACCTTTTTGGTGGTGACCCCATTCAGAAATGTAGCATCTGCATAGAACAATATGAGAGTGGGGAATGGGGCCAAACCAACCAGTCCTCACCACCAATATTCATGCATACCTTACAAATGTCTACAGAAAGTGGGACTTGACACAAGTAGCTGTAGGCAGGAAGGCTTCCATGTGACCTGAAACCTTGATCATGCAGACATCTAGGCTGCATGTGTCAGTGCCCACTGTCTGCAGATGTTTGTGCTACATGCACAAACACCAGAGGGTTGGTCTGGTCTGTATGGCCATGCTCATACACTGCTATAAACATAACATTAGACTTCTAAAGATACATTCTAGTATTATGGACATCATGGAACCAACATCCCTCTCTCAGCTCCCGCTGTTGCCCAGTAATGACTTTGGAGAGCCATGGGGCATGGGATCCACCAGACCCCCAACTCACCATCTCCCCATTCCAAAATGCTCCATTCAGAGGCCTTACTGCTGGTGATAACTCACTACCCAGTCCCTGCACTCTTATTTGCCAGCAGAGGCTGATGGAAAGCACACCCCACAAAAGCCACTGGCAATTTTGGAATAGGATTGCAGCCCAAGACTCTGAATAATAATAAAAAGTTTTCAGAGTGTTAATGTTAACTTTCAGGATCTGGAAAAAATATGCATTCAAAAATATGCAATAAAACCAAGCAAATGTGGCAAATCCGTCCAGTGGCGGAGCTTCATGCTCCGGCACCGGGGGCGGAGAGCAGGCGGGGGCGGGGCTGGCATGCATCCCGGGGGCATGGCGCACTGCCCGTAGGGGCATGGCACGTGTCCTGGGGGCATGGCACGTCTTCCGTAGGGGCGTGGCACCCAGCGCGGGCGGGGGAACAGCAGCGATGGCACCCCGCCGGGATCGAACTGCCGGGGGCAGTGCGCTCCCCCCCACTCCTCTTCCTCTGCCAGTGAATCCGCCATAGCCACATGTACTAATTCTTCTCCTTCTCCAGAACAAGAAAACCATTCTGACTCTAAATTAAGTCATTTCAATGTTAATGGATACACTCTCAAAAGCCACCGAGCCTTCTTAAGAAGAGTAGCTATCTAAAACCACTCAAAAAACAAATCAATCTCAGATTCATGTTCTCCAATGCAAAAGAAAAAGAAAAAAACCAAGTTAGGACTATGTTTACATCCCTCAAATTACATTATCGGAGGTGAATTCTCATTTCTAAATAGAAATGACACTTGAATGTAAATTCTTTAGTTGTCTACAAGTTCTTATGTACAGTACTAGAAATGGTATTGAGAACATTGTGGGTGGGCTTAAGAAAAGCAAACTCAAAGCCTCCTCCGCCGAAAGTCCATTATGGATTTAGCCGCAACCAACCCCTCCAAACTTTGTGATCTCTTCATAGTGGGTTCACTCTGGTACCAGTCAACTCTCCTTGAAGTTTCCCTTCAGCAAGGAGGCGTAACAGCAGGAGAAGTATAATGCTTCAGCAGCCTCCAGGATATATTATTCTCTGCTGAGGACAGCAGATGCTATAGAAGACAAGCTACATTTCCCACAGTTCCTTGCATCTGCCCCATCATATGATCATAATACAGCCTCATGATACAGTTCTGCTACCACCAGGTAGTTGTGATATTTTTTTTTTTTTTTTTGAAGAAAAGACGGGCTCCCAGGGGTTAGCAGAGAGAGACTTACAGGCTCCGTTGTATTCCTAATGACACTATCGGTAGCACGTAAGGGCCAAACGTCTGAATGGTCTAAGGAAAAAGGTTTCTTCTTTGTGATTTTGACTACTGTAATGTGTTTTACTATGTCCTTTGCAAATTAAGATGGACCTGGTGTGGGCAGATAAGAGAACGCCACTCATCAGTAATGCTAAAGAAATTCCATTTTTAAAACAAAAGAAAACACATGTTTATATTGTTGTGCCTCAGCTAGTCAAAAGCCTTCAACAAGTTTGTGGGTTCTGTATGAAAACCAACATAAACCAGTTAAGTATCAGGGCAATTAAGAGATAAGATAACACATTTTGTTTGTTTGTTCATTTTGTTATTTTAATTAATGTATATTCCACTCTTCAAAACCTACACTTTTAGGGTAATATTCATTCCAAAACAAAACACACACACTTCAGCAGAAAATGGGCTGTGTTCTGGCTACTCTTTGTCATACTCTTCAAGATTAATTAGGCTTCTTTTTTATTTGCACTAATGAAACATCTGCCAGCAGTTAACTGTATGTAGCAGATAATAACGTTACAACAGCAAAAATATGGCTACCAAAAAATGGACTCTCTGACAATGCAAAATGTTTAAAATGAACAGTCATTTTATTTTTAAGCAGCTTTTCAGAGAGATTATAGTCCTATCAATGCTGTCTCGAAATCCAATCAAAACTGTCTCACTTCTGGGTATTTTTCACTGACCCTCTCATGGTCCACTTGCTTTATCTGCTCATCTGTCTGAACCAGCAGATTCTGAAACCCACTAGAGCAAATCACTTTACTGCAAAACTATAACAGCATATGTCATCCACTATTCCTGCAAATACTTGTCTTTTGAATTCACAGCTACTATTTGGAAAGCCCTTGAATTGATTCGAGTCCAAAGAAGTTCCCAACAAGATGAAAACAAATCTCACATTTCGTCCCAAATCCTTCTATGAGAAAAGCAAGTCATACCGGCTTTACATAGCAATGTAGTTGGCAGACGAGTATCACATAAAGATATATAACTTCATGGAGCATGTCTCTTGATCCTAATGCCCACCTCCGAAATACTGTCACCTTTTATGGACTGAAGCAGGCCAATTCTCTTTCTTTCTATTTTCTCCCCCCGCCCCCAACTGACACCTTCAATATTCCACGGGTCAACTGCCTGCAACAACAGACTTAATTGCCAAGATTCACACAGTCTGCCTGACTTCCATTTCAGACCTTTCCCTTTTCCTTCCCACAAGGTAGAAATGAAAGTTACCTACAAAAACAATGGAGAAATTCAGGATTTTTACATAGTTGTGATTGAGCAACACAATATTCTTAATTCCAGTTACAGGTAGTTAGCCGTGTTGGTCTGCCGTAGTTGAAACAAAATAAAAAAATTCCTTCCAGTAACACCTTAGAGCAGGCATCCCCAAACTGTGGCCCTCCAGATGTTTTGGCCTACAACTCCCATGATCCCTAGCTAACAGGTCAGGGATGATGGGAATTGTAGTCCAAAACATCTGGAGGGCCGAAGTTTGGGGATGTCTGCCTTAGAGACCAACTAAGTTTGTTCTTCGTATGAGCTTTGTTCTTGGTATGAGCTTTCGTGTGCATGCACACTTCTTCAGGTATCTGAAGAAGTGTGCATGCACACGAAAGCTCATTCCAAGAACAAACTTAGTTGGTCTCTAAGGTGCTACTGGAAGGAATATTCTTAATGGTAGCAACAAAGAGGAGTTTTAAGTGTGAGATGGGTTAAGAAAACATTTTCTTTATGCCCACAACATCCCATGGGTCTTAGAAACTGAGCGTTGGGGTGGGGTTTTTTTCACTCACCTGACCTCCTAACAGCGACATTGCTACTACTTACTAGGTAGGAGATGGGATGAGACAAAGCAATGGGGAGGTCAGTACAGTGCAAATGCACCAACACACACACACACACACCAATCTAGCACTTCAGCCATTGCATTTGCACCATGTGGATCTCCCATTCCTCCTTCCAGCAGCAGCAACTCAGCTGCTGGAAAGTCAAATGAACTCTACTGCTCCACCACACTGTCCAAGGGATGCCCTGCTGGCAGTAAAGCAGTATCAGGGATGTGTTATTCACAATTATACCCTTTACTCCTAAGCATACACCTTACTAGAGGGATGCGGGTGGCACTGTGGTCATAACCACATACCCTAGGGCTTGCCGATCAGAAGGTCAGCGGTTCAAATCCCCGCGAGGGGTGAGCTTCCGTTGCTCGGTCCCTGCTCCTGCCAACCTAGCAGTTCGAAAGCACGTCAAAGTGCAAGTAGATAAATAGGTACCGCTCCGGTGGGAAGGTAAACGGCGTTTCTGTGCGCTGCTCTGGTTCGCCAAAAGCGGCTTAGTCATGCTGGCCACATGACCCGGAAGCTGTACGCCGGCTCCCTTGGCCAATAAAGCGAGATGAGCGATGCAACCCCAGAGTCGTCCGTGACTGGACCTAATGGTCAGGGGTCCCTTTACCTTTATACACCCTACTAATGAGTAGTCGAAAGGGTTCATACATACCTGGCCCTGAAACCTTTGGCAGCTCCACTCTCAAAGACTTGGGGGCTTTCCCATCTTCTCCTCTGAGAGTTCCTTGGGTTCCTCATCAGGTACTAACCCAGACCATTACTTAAGGGGATTCTCATCACTGCTTGCTCCTTAAGGTCCTTGACCTGTGGGGTATCCCATTCGTTCTGTTATGACGCCATGCCTGAGACATTTTGGCTCTTCTCCAGTGCACATACATTTCCCACAACATCACTTAAACTATTCAACATATCAACTGAACATATCAACTATTCAATGGTCCAGTCAGGAAAATGAAAAAGCAGAACAGAAACAAATACTTAATGTTGGAGTTGTATCTTCCTGGCAGCACACGACAGAACCACGAGGCAGTTGTAAAATACTCAAGCAAGTGTTTTGTTTACAACCTTACAACCTTACAAACACAAAGCATGTGGGTGTTGTCTTTTGCAGGCAAATTCAAACTTCAACTTCTCCTCCATCAAATGCCAACAGTGCCCTTCAGCTCTCTATATTGGCCAAACAGGCCAAACCCTACGCTAAAGGATAAATGGACATAAATCTGACATCAGGAATCACAAAACAGAGAAACCAGTAGGAGAACACTTCAATCTCCCAGGACACTCTATACAAGATCTCAAAGTAGCTGTCTTATTGCAAAGGAATTTCAGAAATAGACTGGAAAAAGAAGTTGCTGAATTGCAACTCATTACCAAACTTAAAACCATGGAGAGACCTGGTCTGCATAGAGACATTGGATTCTTATCTCATTATACATGACAACGTTATTTTTAACCTTCTCACCCCTTGCTTTTTCCTGCAAGACCAATTGCAGTCTTAACAGTCGTCAACAGGTTTACCACAGCTATCAGCCTATCACCCATTCCCACCACCCTTCTGAGTAATACCCCTCCCCACCCTCTCACTATATATAACGGTCTGGTGACTTCAGTGTATCTGAAGAAGTGTGCATGCACACGAAAGCTCATACCAAGAACAAACTTACAGTAGTTGGTCTCTAAGGTGCTACTGGAAGGATTTTTTATTTATTTTTTATTTTGTTTCTCCTCCTTTTGTACTCATCACCAGCTGTACCTAATCAGCCTAGAAAACCACACCCAGAACTCACAGAAACAGTTCTTAAAGTTACAATCATCTTTTCTGTTTCTTTGCAGAATGACTCCTAACACTTAATGCCTCTCAGTAATCTGATCTTAAAGATTTATAAAAGGGAATTTTTCCTCTGCCCTGTCACGTCCAGAGCAATAACACCATTATATTTGTTTGAAGAAGTGTGTTTGGCTTACAGAAAAGGGATAAGAGAAGGGAAGTACGGAGGGCTGGCCCTACCATTAAGCAGAGTGAGGCAATGGCTTCAGACAGCAAATGTTTGGTGTGGGAAAGTGCTGACAGTGCTCAGCAGTTCCTCCTGAGTTCAGTAGCCATCACTGCTGTTTCAGAAGAGGGACATGTTTGCCACATGGCCTGTGCTGGATCCTCAGGATTACCCTCAGGTGCAGTGGCTGCTACAAATATTTGTGCTTCTCTTAAAGAAATAATACCACTCCTGTACACTGCTGTGCATGGGATTGAGAGAGGATCACATCTTTTCATTCATCTCAGGCAATGAAGTGCCTTCTGCTGGGCCTGGGAATGCCATGAATCATATGTAGGTAAAATCCCCCAAATTCAGTAAGTTATGATTTTGTTTAGATAGCATATACTGGTGTATGAAAGTCCTCTGGCACCTTAATAACTCTGGTCCATGGTTGTCGATGCCTTGCTAAATGCATAAGTTCTTCTAGTGCTGCTGCTTGCCTTCTATCACTGTGCCATTGAGAGCGTGCTCACTTATGGCTTATGTGTGTGGTACGGAAGCTGTACTACCCAGGACAGGATGGGGTTGTGCAGAGTTGTTAAGGCAGCAGAGAGCATTGTTGGCTGCTCGCTCTCCACCTTAGAGCAGATTTATGCCATGAGGTGCCACAGAAAGGCACTGGACATAGTAAAAGATCCATCGCATCCTGGTCACCATCTCTTTGAGCTCTTGCCATCGGGACAGAGATACAGGGCGATGACGACAAGAACAAGCCGTCTTAGGAACAGCTTCTTCTCCAGAGCGATCTCGGCCTTGAATGGGAAGCCTGGACTTTGAAGTCATCTAATCTTACCTGTTATGTTGTATCATATTGTATGGTTTTAATCAGTGTTTTTGTAGTTGTTTTGTTTTTGCGTGGAGTGCCCTATCTGGGTGGATGGAGCAGCCAAGTAATTTTGTTGTCCCCAAAGGGGACAGTGACAATAAAATATATTCTATTCTATTCTATTCTATTCTATTCTATTCTAGTGCCACAAAATTATTGGTTTGCTTTTGCTGTGACAGGCTGACAAATCTAGTCATATGGAAAATATACTGATGTAAACATTTGTCGACTTCAAAGAATTTGCACATAAAGTTTCAATGCTTATTAATGGAAGTATCTCTGTTTCCCATCAATTATGCTATGATGTACCATGACAGGTTTAACTGCACCTGTGAGTATGTTCCGTGCTGCCTACAAATCACAGCCACAAATCCAAAAGGTATACACCATCATTTGATTTTCCTTGGGAAATTAATTATTCCAGTGTTTGGCAACTCAATGGCAAGGATTCAACCACCAACCAGCTAATATGCACAATCTAAACATTTAGCAGCAGGTTTTTACATTAGTAACAGCAAGGTTCTATTTCACAGAAGATGACGGAGAATAAATTATTCTCATTTTAGAAGTCCTTAAGGCCAAAAGTGCTTTATCCTCCTTCCAGTGTTCTAACTAGCTCTGCGTGATGTCATCGAGATTAATGTTAATGGACGCATTATTTCTGTAGTCTCTGAATAACACTAAACAGCCACTTAAAATATGTAGCTGAAGCGGGAGGAAACTGATGAAAGAAGTCACAAAGTGGTATGAAATGAACAGGTGGAGCTGCTGTGACTACAAGCAACTGTCACAGGTATGCTTGGGCCACGGTTATGTATTCAAATTTCATGATAGCCACAAGCAGTACAGCCACTACCATTAACTGTCATGATGCTGATTCAGAAGAGATGGTAGATAAACAGAGTAATTGGTGTGATTTTACCTAAAGGTAGCCTCTTGGAAGAACTAACAAGACAATGAAATTTCCCCGGCATTCTCATGCTGTCTCTAATTAAAAGCTCGTTAGTTGTTCCCTGGAAATCCGTCATGAGTGTAAACTCATGAACATGAGCTAAGTGTAAACAGCAAATACACCCCTTTTAAGAGAAAGAAACAGAAGCGGAATCGATTTCTTCCTTCCCAACTGCTTCTTTCGGAATGATCTGTCCCCATCAGCACTTTTCCCTTTCTCAGATTTCAGGGCTCCCATCAACAGCTTTTAGATCCTTGCCCATCCTAGTTGTTAATGGCCTGTCAAGGAAGGCTGCTAATTGTGTTTATAGTGGTTGTGAATGCCTCTTTGCATGAAGGGCAATGGACACCAGTCCTTTAAGAGGCACTTGGCACATGTCCACTTAAAGAGTCTTCCTTCAGCATCATTTATTATGGAATTGATTAGAGTGTTAGGTAATTATATAGACCTGTATCTAACGAGCCAGTTATAGCCTAAGGTGGTAGAGTGGGTGGTGGCATACCTCTGGATGAAATTGAAATTGATTACTTGGATTCGTTTCAACATGGCTCCCGGACAGGGTTTGCAATGGAGTTGCTTGTGGTCATCCTGCTAGATCAGCCTTTCTCAACCTTGGGTCCCCAGATGTTTTTGGCCTACAACTCCCATCATCCCTGATTACTGGTCCTGCTAGCTAGGAATGATGGGAGTTGTAGGCCAAAAACATCTGGGGACCCAAGAAAGGCTGTGCTAGATGAACTGTAACTGTGCAAAAGACAAGAGTGTATGGCCCTGTTGGTTCTTCGTTGAATGCAACCTGGGAGACAGGGATTGGACCACTAGCTCCCAGCCAATGCAGACTGTGCAAAAGGACATGCATTTTGCAGTAGTTTCTCATGCTATTAACTATGCTGCACCCCTGGACTGCCTATGTAGACGGAGATAGGTAGGTAAATTAAAACAAGGAGCTGTGTCACACACTCACCTTCCAAAAGCAGGACAATTATTTCATCAGGGACTTGTTCCCAATAGTCCAGTTTTGAAAAAGTTTGGTGGTCCAATAGAGCTCAGGAAACTCAACAGGCCTTGTAAGTAATTGACGCAAAGTTGAAAACTGGTGCTGTACTAAGACGTCCTTCCATTTTGTGACACTTTCTCCTCTCCCTCCCCTTGCAAGAGAAACTGTTGCCTTCCTGTCTCTTTTGTGGAGGGGAGAACTTCAGCAACACTTAAGGCATTATAACATTTTGAGGTTACCAGGTGGGAGAGGATTGTTCTTGCTTAAAACAATGGAGTGTCCCAGCCTTCAAAAGTGTCCTGAAAACTATTGGAAGGACCTCAGAACACAGGGGAACAGAATGAAAAAGGCCAAAGGGTTTCGATATGACAGTTCTCAGTTTAAAGCACTATCCACTGAATTTTGACTCTGATCCTGCCAGTGTGCCCCTAACAATGCTCTTCTTCGGACTGGTTTTGTGCCAGAAATAGAAGTGCTTTCAACAAAACAAATGTATTGTTTTTAGCATAAGAATACTGCCAGTTTGACAATGAATGTTATTTATAAGCCAATACTAAAATTGAAGCTCTGAAGATCTGTTTGATAAGTCTGCTCTAAAGAAACAAACAAACTGCACAAGTGAAACTTGAATTAAAATAAATATTTAAAAGTAATCTAAGTATAGAAAACAGAAACAAAGTACAAACAACCTCAACACATTACTGTCAAATGAAGTTGGTATTCATATTTTTAAAAAATCTGCATTTAAATACAAACCGTTCTACTTTATACTTGATTCAGAATTAGGAAGTGTGTGGATGGAACTGCATAATCCTTCCACGCAGAAATGAAATTTTCCAGTGGTGGTGTAGAAAGCATTCCATTTAAATGCAGATTCTGACTTTTTAACTCAGCAAATTGCCTCTTTTGAAATGAGAACAGCAAAGAAAACATTAGTTCAAAAACATCTCATGAAAGACAAAGCCCACTGTAAACAAATCCGAACTAGATTCCCAATTATGAACTACTCTAACCAAAGAGAACATTGTTTCCACATTCTTTTTTCTTTTCAAAATTCAAAAGCACTTTATTTCTGTTTTTAAATCCTACATGTGTTGAGATAATATATATAAAAATACAGAAGAGAGGCAGGGATTTTGTCATAGGGGCCATGTGGTTTCTAACAGAATTCTCTGAAGTTTTCTTTGTGCTGTAGGCAGCTGTCGTGAGTTAAATTCCTGTCACTGTTTCACCTCAAGAGGTCTAAGTCAAAAGACTCAGACTGTAATCAGATTTTCTTGCAAGAAAAGTCCCAGTAGATCCAGCAGAACTTATGTCCAAGTAAATGTGATTAGGACTGAGGTATAAGTCTGCCTGGGGTCACTTGCATTCACTGGAACCTACTGAGGGAAACCATAACAATACAACCACAAATGAACAAAATCACTCAAGTTTCCCAGGATTTTAAGAAAAATGGGAAAATGGAGCAAAACTGACCATCAACCATCACATAAACAACAATACAATAGCATAACTTCATAGCCAGTAACAAGTAATTCAGGAAACACTATGCTAAGAAACAATAATCTTTGGTGGTTTTTGTTTGTTTGTTTGTTTGTTTTCAAAATCACACTTTTTCCAGAAACAGATTATATGCGTTACTGATTAATCGTAATTGAAATTTGAATCCCAAGATTAAAATGGAAGTCTAACCCTGAACCTAACCCAATTGTGGATCTGGAAAAGACAGAGTTTGTTGTCTGGGAATAATTCTATCTCAGCTCCACATTAAATCTTAGGGATCTTTTGATTATTAGATCATTAAATCAGACAATTAATTCACAATGTTATGCGTGAAAAAGATGGAGAGATACCCTGAGCCATGTAGCAACTTTGATGCAGGGTAAACAAATTAAAACTTTTCCAGAAAAGTTACTAAGGTCCCAGGAAAAGAAAAATCATTGCTGGATAAAGATTTATTACAGTTCTCCATTTTCATTTCTTAATATTCAGTGAATTTGAAAGTATGTGGTGTTCTGACTTCTGATGATCAAATGCCAGCCCCAAAGCAGATAACTTTGTTATTGCACATGAGAGCTCAGTCTGACAGAGGCATTCAAGATTTGATGAATGCTTGGAAACAGTAAATTTGCAAGGTGTATTGCTGTGTGTCAGTAACATATTCCAAATATTGATCTTTTCCCCTGGTATATTAAAAATCAGAAACATAAGCAGTCGCTCAATACAAACAAACCCTCAGTCAATGTGTTATTTATCAAGTGTGTCAAATGATAAACTTTCTAATTAATAAGCTTGCATCCATTGGCAGCTTTGGCATATAAATGATTAGGAAGCTCTGTCCATGACAGTTGACCTTTGATATTCTTTTCACAAAGCTGATCTGCCTGATCATCACTTCATAAACATGATCAGGTGAATCGGCCTGATCAACGGATGAAAATATGATTGTAAGAAAAGGATAGTAAGTGCTCAGTGGGAGCTTACATAAGTTCCCAGGTGCATTAAGCTGGGATCTCAAGTTGAAGTCAGTTGGGCTCCTGAAAATTATTATTATTAATAATAATAATGATGATGATGATGATGATTGATTGGTACCTCACCCACTATGGTTGCCCCAGCCACTATGGGCGACTTCCAACAGAATATAAAAATACAATGAAACACTGTAAAAATACAATGAAATATGGGGGGAAACTGACAGTGTCCCTCTAGATAAGTGCAGTGATCAATTTGGTATATAAGGGTGCTGGTGGGTGGTTTTTGTTTATTTGTTTTGTTTTTTGAAGAAGAAGCTGTGTGCCTAGAAACAAGCCATATCCTTCCATAAAGGTAAAGGTAAAGGATCCCTGGATGGTTAAGTCCAGTCAAAGGTGACTATGGGCTTGCGGCGCTCATCTCGCTTTCAGGCTGAGGGAGCCAGCGTTTGTCCACAGACAGCTTTCTGGGTCATGTGGCCAGCAGGACTAAACCGCTTCTGGAGCAACGGAACACCGTGACGGAAACCAGAGTGCACGGAAACGCCGTTTACCTTCCCACCGCAGTGGTACCTATTTATTTACTTGCACTGGCATGCTTTCAAACTGCTAGGTTGGCAGGAGCTGGGACAGAGCATCAGCTCTACTATGGAAATCTAGCTATAATTCACTGCTACACCTTTGCACCTCTGTATGGCTCCAACCAGTTACTGAAGGTCCCACTATGCGCACAGGATTTCAGCCACCTGGAGAGACTGCAACTGCTTGTGATACTAATAGTATGTGGTATACCAACACAATAAAGAGAATTCCAGTTTGGATAATGTAGAGGCCAAACACAGTTAAGAGAATGCTATTGTGACAAACTCTACAAAATGTACTAAGACAGCAGCAGGAACTGTGCTGTACAATGAACAGCCAAGTTTAATGTGCACTGTTTTTGCATTACATCTTAAAGCAACACATCACTGAAATGTTAAATACTGCATATATGGCACAATAAGTTATCAGCAACACTTCTTTGGATCCAGATTTCAGTTCCCCTAATAAAACTAGGCCAACCAAAAAACCCAAGTTTGTTATGGTTTTATGTCCGTCACACCCGTCATCTCATTTACAGAAATACAGTGGTACCTTGGTTCTCGAACTCAATCCATTCTGGAAGTCCGTTCAACTTTCAAAACGTTCGATAACCAAGGTGGGGCTTCTGATTGGCTGATTGGCCCCGGAAACAATGCCGAAATGGACGCTCGGCCTCCAAAAAACGTTCACAAACCGGAACACTTACTTCCGGGTTTGCGGCGTTCGGGAGCCGATTAGTTCATCAACTAAGCCGTTCGGGAACCGAGGTACCACTGTAACCGTACATGGGTTGGATTCAGACTTCAGTTTCTATGGATGTAAAAATCTTCCATCCGGGAAAGGGTATTGATCCAGTGGAGTGACCCTGAAGTCAGAGGAGAGGTAACATATATATTCTTTCTCTGCTGCCCCCAATGCTTCTTCCCACACAAGGATCCCCCAGTCCACTGGGAAAGTGTGTGTGATGGTGCTAAAATTTCCAGTGGAATACTAGAGAGAGAGAAATATTTCCCCCCCTCTACTAGCAGAAGCATCCCCTGACTAGTTTAAAAGAAATCTCAATCGAACCCTATACATTGTTGCAAATACTGTAAAAATACCCCGAACAACAAAACAATTGGACAAAGTCCACTTTGTTGAAACTGACCAAATGTTTATCAATACATGTGGCATTCATTAATATGTTCTCTGAATATGTGACTTTCCATTCTGAAATGATGTATCCTTCCTTCCCACAGTGTTATGTCTAGGAGCGTTTTTCACAGACACCCTGAATTAATTGTAAACAGGGACAACTGCATGGCTCCCTTCAGCAGGATGTTTAAAATATGTTTTAAAAGCTAGCAGATGGACACTTCTACCATTCTGTGATAAACAGCACCATGTTCCAGAGGCATAAAACAAACAGATTACACATTGAATGGAAAAGGGCAAAGTACAAATCAATCATTCCAAGTAATAAGCTATCTGCCAGCAATAGCTTTGTAAAGGACATGAGAGTATTTATTTTGGTATTCTGTCCACAAATATTTCACAGGGAAAACCTCTGAGATGACATACTGAATCTTGGTATACCAAAGACTGAGACTTAAGATTTTAGATAGCACAGGAGTCAGAGAACTAAGCACTTTACTCAAAGGGCTTAATGCTAACCAGGTCTTGCAGGTCCAGAAATGTAAAGCAAAAATATGTGGACATTTAAAAAATGATGAAAATGTATACTACCCAGGAACTATTACCGCAACAATTTCATTTGCAATTTTGTTCCTTGATGCTTCTCCAGTCCTTCACGGTATCCTTACTCATCTCCTTACTCTGAAACCCCACAACCCATTAAGGAAACAATGGTAATGGTGGTTCTAATGCTGAAGAATTGTCCTGTAATTGACAGTAATATCTCACATACTGCCGAAATCTATTTTAGGAATCAACAGCTGAATCAGGAATCAAAATCCTGGCAGACAAAACAGCCTGGGACTCAGCTATACAGCTGCAAATAAAATGTTTTGCGTGTGTTTTAAGTGCAACATACAATGTGGCACTAGATGGCGATGGTGAGCCTTATGGAAAATTCAATTTTTTTTAAATATGTGTGTAGATTTCACCCTGGACTCTAAAGGACCATGACAAACTCATTAGCCTTCACATATGGGTGACACTGTCCAAACAATTCAATGCTTTAAAAGGGACCCCATTTGTATACAATCCAAGGAAGCTAATGGATCGAGGGGCTAGGAAACAGGCACTTTGGCAGAACCTACTTTGGGATATTGGATAGGTGTAATATAAGGCCAAACCAACATGCAGTTTGTTACTCAGGAAGGCAAAGAGTTAGCTGTAGATTTGCAAGTTATCTAACATGCCTACAATTGAACCCAGTTGAATTATCAACTTTCCATGACAGGCACAGAACTAATTTTATAAGCAAATATTTACTTCTGTTCCATAAGTAAATATTTTGCACTATGAAGGGTCCACACCTAGGCTTGTTGTTCTTTTTACCTTCTTCTTCATCATCCCACCCAAGTGTGAATTCCCCCTGCCTTCCCTTTTCAAAACTAACCATGGGTACAGCACTGTATTTGCACCAATGTCCAGGTGGCGCTGTGGGTTAAACCACAGGCTTGCTGATCAGAAGGTCAGCGGTTCGAATCCCTGCGACGGGGTGAGCTCCCGTTGTTCGGTCCCAGCTCCTGCCCACCTAGCAGTTCGAAAGCACGTTAAAGTGCAAGTAGATAAATAGGGACCGCTCCAGCGGGAAGGTAAACGGCGTTTCCGTGTGCTGCTCTGGTTCGCCAGAAGCAGCTTTGTCATGCTGGCCACATGACCCGGAGGCTGTCTTCGGACAAACGCCGGCTCCCTCGGCCTATAGAGCGAGATGAGCACGCAACCCCAGAGTCGGACATGACTGGACCTGATGGTCAGGGGTCCCTTTACCTTTACCTTTACCGTGCTGACTATGCATAGATCCAATGAAAACCCTATAAAGGGAAGGAAGGATGAAAACATAGAGGGATGGAGCATGTTAGATGCTGCCAATATCCCAACAATTGTTAGAAGATTGGCAGAACTACGTACATCTGCACTAGGCTTTAAAAGAAACAGACTTAAGATTCCTGAAGGATAAAGGGTCGCCATAAAAGCATCCAAAAACTACAATCCAACAAGACCGACATATTAACACTGAGAAAATAAGGGCCAGCTTGGATTGGCTAACCAAAGGCATAAACAGTGATGCCCAGTTAAATTTAACAATCACCACAACAAATCATGGTACATTTTTTCCTGGAGATTTGAAAAGGGTCTGAAAATTGAAATACTGACAAGTGATAATAGTGCCAGCTCTCCCTAACAACATTCCTACATTAATTGGTGATAAACGTAAATTTCAAAGATCTATTGTGGTTTCGTTGTAATGTATACAGAACATGTTAGTTTGAAAATATTTGTGGATGGCAATGAGAGGAAACAGGTTATGGCAGACTATCAGCACTTTCATGATCTTTGTTAGAAGCATAGCCCAAATGAATAGTAGATGCTTTATCGTTAGAAGCAAATCCTAAATGAATAGTAGATGCTTTATGTTAAAATAATCCATAAGCAAGATTAAAACAGCACATTAATTACATTGGAACCCCCTCCCCCCCAAAAAAAAAGAAAATCAGGAGAGGTGACAGGGATATCAGAAATACAATGGGGAAAAGGATGCAGAGAAATGGAGACATTGCATATTGGAAGATGATGAGCGCTTCCAGACTGTCACTATTTTTCAGGTAGAAGTCATTCACATTTCAGCAAATTCAGGTTGCACAATTAAAGATAGCCTGGAGCTCTCACAAAACAAGCCCACTTCCCCTGACCAGTGGTGATCTTTTTAGGGTTGAAGTTGTTGAGGTGGTTTTTTTTAGGATTTTACCCCAGGAAATAAATTGCCACAGGGGCCAGATTAAACTGACCAGCGGGCCGCATTAGGCCCCCGAAACGGACTTAGACTATTTGTGATGAATTTGGCGGGAAATGCAGTGGAAAGTGTGGGCTAACTCCTACAACACAATGTTGCCTAATCTCTCCACTAACAAATCAGGATGAATACTCATCAAACTGGTCGTTTGGAAGCGACCAATATTTATTTAAAAGATTTTGGAAAAAGCAAACAGAGGCAAAAAATAATAATGTGATACTTCCGTATCCATGAGCAGGCCCATTCACTTCCCCAACAACTGAAAAGTAGTAAACTTGTGTTTTTTTCACTTCACAGTTCACACTGTACATTAGAATTCATGTGACTTAATGTTCTCTGTACAAAAAGTCCTGGGCTGTTTATCAATTAAAGGGTCCCTAACATGCTGGCTTTACATGTGTTGCTGTTGTTTTTTAAATGGAGGAACATTTAATCATGAATTTCCACCTGCACTAAAGCGGTTTACTAGCCAAGTTATCTGGTATCTTTTAATGTACTTTGAACGCCACAAGAGCTTACTATGCAGTTGAGCGTGGTATAGGGATTATCAGACCTCCACAGATTCATTTTTAGTTTCTAGGTACTAGCCCAAGCTACTTTTTTTTCCTTCCACTGTGTTTCTGTAAGAGTTCTGCCGTTTTTAACATTTGTGCTTGGTGGTTTTATTGTTTTTATTGACTTTTTATTGTGATCTGAACTGTGTGCTTTCATTGAAAGATGGTTTTCAATTTGGGGGAAATGTTAAATATGTTGCTTATACAAAGTTCTTTCTTATATGCTCAAACAGTTCCTGCTTACCACACAGACAGCCTATTTTCTCATCCCGATCCCCGATTAATCGCTACACTTTTGTGCATATGGGAATCAATTTTTCCCCCAAGTTCATTGGCATCGGTTGTTTGACTTGCCATTCTGTAGGCTTCCGTTTCCCTAAACTTAGGGCTATAGATAGAATGGCCACATAACTAAATAAGAGGAGACAGATTAGCATAAAAATTGCATGTGCTAATTTATAGAGGCACATTTAAAAATAATTGCTGTAAACAGAGATGGAAACACTATTGCTTTTGCCATAGAGGGGAAGATTGTGACCAGGGGACACGTCTGCCTGCTCCAAATACTGCCATCCATGCACAAACCACTGATGTTGACAGGGCTCTTTTTTCCAGTGGAAACACATCAGAACTGAGTTCCATCACCTCTCAGGTGGGTGCCATTGCCATTACAAGAGAACAAGGGGGATGTTCATGGTGAGTTCTGCCATTTCTTTTTATAGAAAAATAGAACTGGGTGTTGATGACTGGGAGGGGTAGCTAATGCCACAGAAGGCAGAATCAGGATTCAAGATGATCTTAAAAGATTGGAGAACTGGGCCAAATCTTACAAAATGAATTTCAGTAGGGGCAAATGTAAGGTTCTACACAGGCAGGAAAAAAACCAGCTGCACCAATATAAGGTGGAAAGGATCTAGGGGTCTTTACTAAACCACAAGATTAACATGAGTCAACAGTGTGATGCAGAACCAAGCAAACAAACAAACAAGCAAACAAACAAATGCTAATGCTATTATAGTTAGATTTTTGATAAAAGAAGAGATGGATGCATCCTGTCTCCAACAGGTGGAACCCACAAACAGGAGACCAAAGTACCATATAGCTTGTTGTATTCCATTTTACCGGCTAATGAAGCCCACTTACAATAGGATAGTCATGTCTTCCTAGCATATATTAAGCCAAACTTAAAACAGTGCAGAAGAAGCTATTACTGATGAAATATGTCGGAGTCGAGTCCTCAACCATGTATAATGGGAGCAGCAGCTCAGGCAGTGAACCTTGGTATTAGAATAAGAACATTACAAGCATTTGCCTATTTTCATCTGTGAAATGTTGGAAGGCAGGCGCTTGCAGGAAAGGATTTCCTCTTGCCTGAAATGACTGGCCTGGGGTTGAATGGCAAAGCAATTGCAGCCCAAGATTGGCAAGCCAGAGGCAGCCTATGCACCATATACAGGATCCCGTGATAAAGTGCCATACTAGATGTGATGTTTAATGTGTCTTTGCATTTAATGTTCTCAGTTTCTTAAAGTGCAAAAAGCAGCTGTAGGGGCTGATAATAATTGAGTTCACAGCAGTTGAGTAGGGGCAGTTTCAACCCTGTTCCCCACATTCCCCATTATGATCCTGATGAAAATTGTTCCTCCGAAGTTCCTGTTTGCCTCTGAGAAACTTGCAGTTTATGTCTATCCCTCCATCCTATCTCAATGGGTAGACCTAGCATCCCAGAAACCTTCATTATTTCTCTGGATCCCATTGCCCCATCCAGCTCTTACTTAATTGCACTGCTGCTGTAGTCAAATTTACAGCATCTTTCCATTTGCCTAAAAAAAGATACCCACCCCAAACTCCAGAATAACAGCACTGCCATACACCACTCTAATTTCCCCTCCTGAAAAATAGCTATGATAGGTGATATTTGCAGCGGCATTAGTAGAGTAATTAGTTAATGGTTTTTAAATATTTGCAAACTCAGAGGGCCGTGGGAATCATATTTTTGGTATGAAATAAGACCCATTAGGAATATCATTCACACCTGCCTTTGCTGCTACCTTGTGCTTTTATGATACTCCCCATCACAGCTGCACTAACATTCTGAATAACAGAATTGTTTTCTTTGGGACAACGATCAGTTCCCCAAAATAAAAAGCTTAAAAATAAACTGAGGAAGTTTCTTCTCTAGAGTCTAGGCAATTGGTGTTTCACTCTAGTCAGCCCTTTGCCTGATTAACTACCGTATTTTCCGGCGTACAAGATGACTTTTTAATCCAGGAAAATTCTCTTCAAAGTCGGGGGTCATTTTGTACGCCGGGTATAGTTTTTCTGGCCCGCCCCGTGACGCTGGCGAGCGACGCGGGGTTGCACCCCACCGCTGGCTGCGTGCGTGCGCCGCCTCAGCCGCCATGGAGCACGATGGGCTGCTGTGCGGCGAGACGGGAGGCTCTCCCCACCGCTCCAGCCGCCGCCTCAGCTGCCATGGAGCCCGGGCTGGGCATGGGCAGCGAGCGCGAAGGGCTGCTGTGCGGCGAGACGGGAGACTCTCCCTGCCGCTCCAGCCGCTGCCACCGCCACCATGGGGCCCGGGCTGGCCGCGGTTGGCGAGCACGAAGGGCTGCTGTGCGGCGAGATGGGAGGCCTGGGCCCCGGAGGCGGGAGCAGCAGCCTGGGCAGCAGCGGTGTGTGCGTTGGAAGAGGGGTAGCCTTATATGGCGAGTATATCCCAAACTCTATATTTTAACTTGAAAAGTTGGGGGTCGTCTTATACCCCCAGTCGCCTTGTACGCCGGAAAATACGGTAGATATGCATTGCTAAAAGTCAATCAATTTTATGACTTCAGTCCAGGCTTCCTCAACCTCGGCCCTCCAGATGTTTTGAGACTACAATTCCCAGCATCCTTGACCACTGGTCCTGCTAGCAAGGGACCGTGGGAGTTGTAGGCCAAAAACATCTGGGCGGCCAAGGTTGAGGAAGCCTGCTTTCGTCATAGGCTAAAATCACTAAGAGGCAGGAGCAGGCTAGTTTCCCATAAATCAAAAGATTTCTCCATGTGGTGCCTCATCTCTCAACTTCCACAAGAACCAGAAGCTTATTTTACAAAATTAATAAAATAAAGCTCTGTACCTGACAAATATGGCTCAGCTGGGGGGGACGGGACACACCAATGTGTGTCTTCAGTTCTTTTTAGTACTGGAATACCTAGCAAATATTATTTCACGGTTTCTACACACAAATTTAAATGAAATTAATTAGCCATTCATAGAACAATGCCTCTTAAATAAAAGTTCTCTCTTGTAGCGGTGAAGTAGTCATTCATTGTAGAGAGATCTACATTGGCTCCCAGTACGTTTCCGAGCACAATTCAAAGTGTTGGTGCTGACCTTTAAAGCCCTAAACAGCCTCAGTCCTGTATACCTGAAGGAGCGTCTCCACCCCCAACGTTCAGCCCGGACACTGAGATCCAGCACCGAGGGCCTTCTGGTGGTTCCCTTACTGCGAGAAGCAAAGCTACAGGGAACCAGGCAGAGGGCCTTCTCGGTAGTGGCGCCCGCCCTGTGGAACACCCTCCCATCCCATGTCAAAGAGATAAATAACTACCTGACATTTAGAAAACACCTGAAGGCAGCCCTGTTTAGGGAAGTTTTTAATGTGTGATGTTTTAATGTATTTTAGTGTTTGTTGGAAGCCACCCAGAGTGGCTGGGGGGACCCGGCCAGATGGGCAGGGTACAAATAATAAATTATTATTATTATTATTATTATTATTATTATTATTATTATTATTATATTCACCAAAAATACAAGTATTGGGATATGCTAGTCCAGACTGCAGTTACCTGATTTACAAATTATAAATAACCTGGGTGTCCTGCTTGAAAAATCTGTCTTTAAATGCCTTTGGATAACTTGTTATTCCATGTTTAATTAGTACTTCCTATTAGAAGTCGAAGTTGGTTATTCACAGCCACCCCCTCATATGCTACAGACTGTGACCTTTCTGCCCCATTAGGATAGGTGACAGTATATTTTCCAACCGGACATAAATGGGAACTTTAATTGAGGGAGATTGCCATTCTCTCTAATTATGAAAAATGCCAGAACAGAGCCGATCAAGAGAGCAGAGCAGTCATCTTCCCATGTTACCCGCTGAACAAATATGTTAAGCCAGTTAGAAAGGTTAGGCAGCTTTAGATGTTCAACCCAGTGTGTCTTAATAATCTAGATCTCATTTCAGATTAGGCCTTTCATGGTAAAATACTATCCAGAGTTCAGGTCAGTATCTCAGCCGTAAATAAATACACACACTATCAGCCCTGGTGCATTTTGTCAACAGAAAATGAGAAGGAAACATGTTTTAATTGTTGCAGGGCTATCTGGTCTATTGGTGAACAGGAGCACAAATGAAAGTTTCCAGTGCTATGTCAGGATAATCATGGGAAAACCATGGTTAATCATGTGCTGAACACATAAGAAATTGTCCACTACACAGAATTCTTTCTTGAGGAGAAAGAAAGGCCTAGAAGGCCATACCTCCTGCTGACAGGTAGTTAAAGGAAAAAACTTCTGATGCCCATCAAGCAATGGCTGTCCGCCAAGATAGAAATAAGGTTAATGTTTTTGGAGCTACCTTTTGCACTTTATTCTTCTGTGGCACAGACCCTCATTCTTTTGAATACTGCACCTTTGCCTGCAAGCTTGTTAATTGACTCTTTGTCAATTTTTTATCAAGGTTAGAGGCTTGGCCTCATGAGCATCTTCCTCTGGTGAGGTATCCGAGATGAGATTTAATATTTATTATTAATTAAGTTTGTATACCTGTAGCATTTGATCTGCAATGACTCCTTCGCAGCTGCAGGTGACTGTGTTCTGTTATAGTCCATTGGATGCTGGATATGCATTTGTGAATGGAGCTGTAAGCTAGTCCTGCATGATCATGTTTCCCAGAGGAAGTTATTAGCAGATTAATCAAAAATCATGGAGGATAAGGCTGTCAATGGCTATTAGCCATTGTAGATATATTCTGCCTCCAGTGTTGAAGGCACTATGCCTGTGAATACCAATTATTTCACATTGCAAGTGGGGAGAGAGCTGTTTCATTCAGGTCAATCCTGCTCAGGTCCTATAAGGTAAAAGGTAAAGGTTACAGTAAGTCCGGTCAAACGTGACTATGGGGATGCGGCGCTCATCTCGCTTTCAGGCTGAGGGAACCGGCGTTTGTCCACAGACAGCTTTCTAGGTCATGTGGCCAGCATGACTAAACCGCTTCTGGTGCAACAGAACACCGTGACGGAAGTCAGAGCGCACAGAAATGCTGTTTAGCTTCCCGCCACAGTGGTACCTATTTATCTACTTGCACTGGCGTGCTTTCAAACTGCTAGGTTGGCAGGAGCTGGGACAATGGGAGCTCACCCTGTCGCGGGGATTTGAACTGCCAACCTTCCGATCGGCAAGCCCAAGAGGCTCAGTGGTTTAGCCCACAGCGCCACCCGTGTCCTATAGGCATTTGGTTGGTCGCTGTGAGAACAGGTTGTTGGACTAGATGGGTCCCTTTGATGTGATCTAGTAGGGCTCTTCTTAAGGAAGGCAATATGGCAAGCTTTACTTCAGAGGACAAACACTGGATTATGCTTGGAGAACCTTCCATTAGATATAGATTTAGATTTTCTTAGTGCACCTCCAACCCAAATGTCACTCACATGCAGTGTTACCACCCACAAGGACATCATTAAGCACTCTGATGTGCGTGTCACAGGTTATCCAGGGCTGGATCCAGACACATCAAAGAAGCGTTTCAGTTAAATGTGTTGCAAATTTAAACAGGGAAAACAGGTAGAGAAAAGCAGGATTCCACAGCACCATCTGGTGGCACAATGTTATATCGCATATACAATGCATATAAATCACTTTTTTCTTTACCAGTCTAGCTGTGTCCCACGTCTGCACGAAAAGAATATAAACAGTGAGCAGGCCTGTTTTACTGTGATAAAAGATGTTCCTTGGTACTTCTTTCTAAATGTAGTCCTTGATTCTACAAATACTCCGATGGATTGGTGCCTTTATCGTATTGTTGAATCTTCCATGGGAAAGAGACATTTTGTTTATGCCATTTGGATATTTCAGTGAGAAAAGATCAAAGAACTATAAATCAAACAAGTTTTATGGGGCTTTTACTGCCTCTCCTTCTCAAACTAATGTGACTGTCTATGCAGTTTTGAGACCAGAGTCTGTATAAAATTGGGGCAGTAAATTGCCATAAATCCTTAGCTTTATCTGAAACTTGATATACCTGACTTAGATGCACCTACTGTGATGATGCCATTAGGAGCATTCACATGTCAGGTGGGCACCAACCATAACAATAAAAAGACACCTTTATATATGCCATCTATAACCAGAGAAATTCACACCTCTGCAAGATACACGCACACATACTTTCTGAAAATAAAAAAATAACTCACCTCTATCCATGGACTGTGAGCAAGTGTCAAATCTCAAAGATAATATAAAAATATAATAAATTTTTAAACAGAATACCCCCAACCCTGCGTGAAATGCTTCCACCTGGCAACATTTTTCTGAAGCATATCTGCACACTTATGCATGCAGAGAGACCTAAGAAGCCTAAGAGAACTCAGCTAGTTCTTCCAGGAAAATATGGCTAATTTCATACTCCTCTTTCCCCAAGTACTGTGATGTTAAGGTAACCTCACTTTCTTTGTGATGACAGAAACAGGAACACACAGGGTCTACAGACGTAAATATATTGAACGTAAGGGATGAGGGAGGCACCATGATGGAGAAGGCAAGTACAGACCCTCCAACAGTCCCTATTATCCAGGGATATCGCTGATTTACAGAAGCCATCCCGGTTTCTGATTTGATCACGGAATGTCCCACTTTTCCTTAGGATGTCCCTATTTTCAGTGGAGAAATGTTGGAGGGTAAGGTGTTATCCAACCCCTGAGCCATCTGAAGGCAATCCTGTATAGGGAAGGGTCTTTTTTGCTTTTTGTTTTAATGTTTAATGTTTTATTACCGTATTTTTCTGTGTATAAGACGCCTTCATGTATAAGACGTCCCTGTTTTTGGGGACTCCAAATTAAGAAAACACTCCTCAGCACTACCCATGTATAAGACGAGCCCTAATTTTAAACCTTTTTTGTTTGTTTGTAAAAAAACCCTAATCCTATACATGGAAAAATACGGTATGTTTTTATGTGTTGGAAGATGCTCAGAGTGGCTGGGGTAACCCAGTAAGATGTGTGGAGTATAAATAGTAAAATTATCATGATGGAATGGGACATTCCCTATTTCCATCGGAGGAATGTTGGAGGGTATGCAAGTATTATTTTTATTACTGACAACACTGACACATTTTGAAAGAAATTACAAGAAGAGTTTGGATTTGATATCCCGCTTTATCACTACCCGAAGGAGTCTCAAAGCGGCTAACATTCTCCTTTCCCTTCCTCTGTGAGGTGAGTGGGGCTGAGAGACTTCAGATAAGTGTGACTAGCCCAAGGTCACCCAGCAGCTGCATGTGGAGGAGCGGAGATGCGAACCCGGTTCACCAGATTACGAGTCCACTGCTCTTAACCACTACACCACACTGGCTCTCAACTAGCTATTCAATTTGCAAAAGAAATTGGAACAAAATTGACGCATGACGCAGACAGTAGGGATAGTTACACAAACCCACTAAAAGTGTTGTGAAGTTCTACTGCATTTGTCTATATGAGAATTTTTTTTGTCACTTTCAAACTTATTTCTATCCAGGAATGTAGAATTCATCAAATGTTATTTCAATCTGCACACACATCTCTGCCAACTTTTCACTGGTTAAAAACCAGTATCAACCTTTCAATTAAAAGAAATCACATGCATAAACCGTGAAAACATTCCCCTCTCTCTCACACACGCACATCTGAAAACTTTTAAACTTGTCAAAACCCATCATAAACCTTCCAATTCAAAACAAACCTTATTACACACACATACTGAAGTAGAATAAAGTTTTCAAATAAAAAATGTCCTCTTGCAATCTCAATTTCTACAGAAGCAAAATATTTTTTTATATTACTGGGTTTTGGGGGGGAGGGTATGGTCTTGAAGAGATTATGAGTTTTTGAACTATATTTATAGCCATTTTTTGGACTGGGTAAACCATCTGACCACACACCCCACCACCCGTAGCAAACTGTGTGTGTCTTGCTAGCAAATAACAGTTTCCCCATCTATTCATCAGTGGAAGATATATATATATATATGCGATATACAGTTGTACCTCTACTTACAGGTATGTATCCCTCTGTATATGGAATCTTCGGGTTACGGCCACACCGCATGCACAGAAGCGCATCTCTATTTATGTAATTTTTTGGGTGCGAACGGACCCCCGGAATGAATTAAGTTTGTATCCAGAGGGTCTACTGTATTGATAATGAGGTAAAACTGCTTTTGTCTAATATTCTAAGACTAAAGCTCAGGGATACTGAAAGTTGCAGTCCACAAACATCTGGAGGCAACAGGTTGAAGAAGACTGATTTAACTAAAGACATTTTCATAACTTTGGTGAAGCTAGTCCCTCTGGTTTTATGCATTTACGTTGTTCGCATACATTTTCAGAGCCACATGTACAGCAATATAATTTACTTGGTCTGTATCACACTGGGAAGCTAGCCACTTGGATGTAATAATAATAATAATAATAATAATAATAATAATAATAATAATAATAATTTTTTATTTGTACCCCGCCCATCTGGCCAGGTTCCCCCAGCCACTCTGGGCGGCTTCCAACAATCACTAAAATACATTAAAATATCACACATTAAAAACTTCCCTAAACAGGGCTGCCTGTAGAAATGTAGAAACCACTTAATGAGGAATTTCTTTCCACTTACTATGGGAGAGTAAGACAGTAACCAGCTTTCCTTTAACTGTTTTTTCCCTTAAAAAAATAAAAATCAACATCTCATTGCAATTTGCCTATAGTTATTCAGAGGATTAGTTAAGAAATGTCAGTGAACAGATACCGCCTGCTCATTAACATTCATGGCATTACCCCTTCTGGTGGGTTGGTTTCAGCTGCTGATAGAGCAATACTTTAAAAAAGATATTGGCTTGGCTGCAAAACAGCTGCTCAGCAAAGCCACTATGCAGGGGGAATTGGTGATAATGAGATGATAGTATTACGACAACTCTGGGAGGATAATATATCTTAAGCTGTTTTGAGGTATGCCTTGTGTTGTACTAATAAACATAACTGTCTGTCCAGTCCTGTAAGGGGTTGTTCCTCAGTGGGCAAACAGTTCAGACCCCATCGTTTCCTGAAATTCAAGCAGAGCTATAAATGTGAACCAAATCTCTGCAAATTGTGATGTTTCTTTCTCCCATACATACTTTCAAGGATGAAGGAATATCAGCTGATTTGCTTCAGTGCTCCTTTACTTGAAGCACTTGATGTCAGTACATTTGGAAGTGCTTGATATTATTCTGAGGCTAAATAATAGTTCTAAAGTTGTGGCTCACTGTTGCTATAGATGTGGCATAGATGGTTGGCAGCCAGCTGTCAACCTGGAGAGCACATGTCTTCCTTTAAATGCTCCAGAGCAACAGAAGAGTGTGCAGCTAGTGTAATTTGGTCTCATACATCCTTCGGCCCTCCATCAGTTTTCTACTCCTGACTTTCTGTAGGACAAAATGGCAAGTCCTGCTCACTAAAATAAACAGGGAAACATATTTCGCAAAGAAGCCAGAAGGCTATTGCAGAGTGATGCATATTCTCCTGATATTTCAAAGCTTTCAAAGGGATGTGGATTGTCCACTACTAATCCTGTTTAGTTGGGTAGGAGAGCTGAAAAAATGGCACATCTGGCACTCCTTGGATTTCAGATAGTACATGGGTAGACGAGTCTTAATAGCCCCGCAAACGAATTTTCATGGCCCTCTAGCGGCTATGATTGCTTATTAATCAGAAGTAATGTATTTAGTGTTAACTCTGAAAGTGTATACAGTGGTACCTTGGAAGCTGAACGGAATCCATTCCAGAAGTCCGTTCAACTTCCAAAACATTTGGAAACCAAGACATGGCTTCTGATTGGCTGCAGGAAGCTTCTGCAGCCAATCAGAAGCTGCGGAAGTCACGTTGGATGTTCGGGTTCCAAAGAACGTTTGAAAACCAGAACACCTACTTCCGTGTTTATGGCGTTCAGGAGCCAAAACGTTCGATTTGCAAGGCGTTCGGGATCCAAGGTACGACTGCACTCGATTTTGACCAAACTAAGCCTCCTAGAGCAAAATATACATCAGGAGGTTTAATTTGGTCAGCATCAAGTATACACTTTCATAGTTAACACTAAATACATTACATCTGTTAATGAGGCACCCTTGCTGATAGAGGGCCGTGAAAATTTGTGTCCTGGGCTTTTTAGACTTTTCTACCCATGTACTGTGACACGGGTGACACTGTGATCTAAACCACAGAGCCTAGGGCTTGCCGATCAGTAGGTCAGCGGTTCGAATCTCCACAAGGGGGTGAGCTCCCGTTGCTCGGTCCCTGCTCCTGCCAACCTAGCAGTTCGAAAGCACGTCAAAGTGCAAGTATATAAATAGGTACTGCTCCGGCAGGAAGGTAAATGGCGTTTCCGTGCGTTGCTCTGGTTCACCAGAAGCGGCTTAGTCATGCTGGCCACATGACCCGAAAGCTGTACGCTGGCTCCCTCTGCCAGTAAAGCGAGATGAGCGCCACAACCCCAGAGTCGTCCATGACTGGACCTAATGGTCAGGGGTCCCTTTATCTTTTACCCGTGTACTATTTGAAACCCAAGGGGCACACTGGTTTCCAGATGTGAAATATATTGGCATTATTTTCAGCTCTCCTGCCCCACTAGTTAGTTTGACCTTGGAGAAGAAGTATTACTAGTAGTGTGAAAGGGGTAGAGAGAAATAGCAAAATCTTCTACCCTTCAACCACTATTTTGGAATGCCAGATTAGGTTTTAGGCAGCAAAATATCTTGAGCTGTCACTCAATGCTTTTCTGCTATGGCTCTATCCCCCCCCCCCTGAAAAAACGCAGCACAGTCACAACTATGATTCTGAAATGTACTAGACAATAAATAAGGGCTATTCAGAAGCGAAGCACAAAAGCCATCTGTGTGACATCTCTGCTGGTAAATTTCCCTAACTGTTTGAGTTTCCTTCCACTCCATTCAGGTGATCACCTTTTGCATCTATCTATTGCAATTTGCTGCATATCCCATGAAAAAGCTCTTCCAAAACCGCACACCAATTATGTGATGAAATGAGTACTAAAAGTTTCAGCATAATTAGAGTAGCATTGTTCATCCTTCCATGAATCAACACAATTTTCTTCCTCCTACATAATTTCAGCATATGGTTTGATGGAGAGAATGAAAATATCCACAATGAACTCAACCCCTCTGACAGAAAAAAGGGAAAATGTGCTTCAAAGCTCAGAGCAGGGACCCTGCAAAGCTGCTGAATCATCTTTTGCTTTGACTCTGGAGGACGTGACAATCTCTCTGGAGTGATTCGGAACACAACAAAAGTAAGTCTAAAGTCACCTCACTACAAGTGTACTGGGCATAGACATTGGCAAATTTGCCCTTTGGCAACCATGTCATAAGGCAAGTGTGAGAATTCGATCTTTCTCTGCACTTGTAGATTCGGTTAGAAAAGAGCAACATTTTGACAAAGGATGTTTCTCTTGGGGTGGCAACAATGCAACCTTCAGGCATCCTGGGTAGAAGTCCCTTGGGAATCAAACACTTTCATTTTTATATATTAATGACAAATGTTGTGTGCTATTGGGAAAAGTAAGTTTAAAACCCCCCAAAGCTTAATAGCTTTAGAATAATGTGTGTAGAATAATGACTTATTTTTCTACTTTCTGGCCAGGGTTCCACATCCACCATAGTAGTCCTATCATGGTCCTCATGAGGGACATTTCACTTCATAAAGGATGTTT